>JBBPBR010000005.1:45681259-45742285 GCA_037974775.1 Cicer pinnatifidum
CATGTGTAATTTTTTTTTTTATTTTTTAATTTATATATTTGAGTTTTAATTTGATTTGTGGTGAACTATTGTGTGTGTAGACATTTTGTGCAAATACATCAATGTTTTTGTTCAAATTGTGTTTATATTTTATTATCGTATGTTATAAGTCATCAAATATATTTTTAAGATATATACGCCGTTTTGAACGTCACTTATTAAATTTCAGTGATTTAATGTATAAGTTATGAAATATTGAATGATAACAACTATAGTATATTTCTCATCTCATCTTTATATATCTCGTATAAGTTATGGAATATTGAATGATAACAACTATTTTTTTGTTTCTGCAATTGATTAATTTTTTTCAATTGAATATTGCATAGTATTCTCATGGTGAAAAAAAATTATGTTCTAATAGATCATTTTTAATGAAAAAAATAATTGTATTCATATGGGGCATGCATAAATTGGATGACAATACTAATAAAGAAGGCAATGTCAGGACGCGTATGAGCCAAATATATCATTTTTCAAACTAACCTTTGATATCTTCCGGTATCAACCAAGGTGTTGATGTGTAGTATGACCTCAGTTTGACAAAAATTATGCAGAATAATGCCTATTCTAACAATATGCGCAGCAGTTTAATAAATTCGAAATTTACTAAACAAAAAATTAAACAAGGTCCCAAAAAGATCAATCCTAAAGAAAATCAACAATAACAATTATTGTTAAAATGAAGAGTGCAGCATATACATTTATCATTCAACATATTGATTCACATACAAGCATGCTAAGACAATCTTTCATGTAATATCAAGATGCGCAGAAATATGTTTACGCATACAATCAAATACACAATGCAGGAATCAAAAAGAGATAAGGGAAAGAAAATGGTACACAGTGATTTTTATACTGGTTCAGCCGTTGTTGAACGGCCTACGTCCAGTCCTAAGATCAAATCCGATCTTAGCCTTTCCACTAGAATGTCTCAGAATCAGTTTACAGATGTTCCAGCTCCTCGTCTATCAATCTTAAACTATTCTTTCTATTCTATTCTTATCTCCCTGAATCCCAGAGTCTATCTCCCATAAACTTTTCAAAGATTTCAGTCAAGTGTCTTCTTGATGAGATCCCTCAATCACAAAAGATCACTACCAGTAAAGACTGGATTTCTCAATGTTATTTGATTTACAGAAATCGTTTACAGATGTTCTAAAACAAGAAATACACAGATTTTGTCAAGCAGACTTCTTCTCTAAACGACTTTCTCTTTGCAATCTTTTCCAGCCTTTGTTGATCATGAATGAATAATGTTCAAGTCTGAAAAAAAACAGAGTTTAATGTTATCTTTAATGTGAGAAAGTGACTATTAGAAAATTCTATGAATGTCAAAGTGTATTGGATACTATTGTTGAGAAGAAAAAGCTTGAAAAACAGTTTATATAGATTCAGAAAAACAACACATGAATCGATTTACCCAATCGATTTATTAAAGTTATAAAGCATACTAATCGATTTACCAAATCGATTTCGCGAGTCTTGTTTTTCTTGAATCTTGAAACTGCAGAAATTAATCGATTTACCTAATTGATTATTTTAAAGCATTCTTCAGATTTGAATAACAATTCATATTTGAATCGATTTGCATAGTCGATTTGGTATGTTTTGTTCCAACAACGAGATCAAAACAATCGATTTACGCAATCGATTCAAACATTCACATAATCGATTTGGCCATGACTAAGTCTTCTCTGTTTGTTAAAAATTTTGTGCTAATCGATTTGGTCAATCGATTTCACTAATTACAGAGAGACCTTAAATCATTTAATCAATGTGCCTAATCGATTATGGACTTATGTCTGCAGAATAATGTATCAGTTTGTTTCATTCAATCGATTTACCAAATCGATTAATGTCAAACTTATTTCAAAAGAACTATATCAATGGATTGTGTTAATCGATTGTGTATGTCCCAGACCAAGATCATTTTAAAACTTATTTTGTTAAATCGATTTGCCTAATCGATTTGTTAATTACTGGTTTGGCTATGTGACTTTCACAATTGATTGTGTCAATCGATTTAAAGCAATCAGAATAAAATTGTGATTTGAACAATCGATTTGCCAAATCGATTAGCTTGCAAGGCATGCTACTGACTTGCACAATTTTATTTCAGTCAGTGTGCCAATCGATTTGCCTAATCGATTTAAGCAATCAGTTCAGTCTTTGTGATTTACACAATCGATTTGCCTAATCGATTTAAGGCTAACTGACTCTCTGACTTGCACAATTTATTTTCTAATAAATGTACCAATCGATTTGCCTAATCGATTGATAGCATACTTGATTTTCAGAAAATGTGCAAATCGATTTTGCCAATCGATTGATTAATTCACAGACTACATATATTCCTACAACCCTTTTACAGAATCGATTTGTCTAATCGATTTTGTCAGTGATTCTTCAAACTTTGTTGATTCCTTGAGTTCGAAGCCATTGTCTCAAGTTTGTAGGGTTGAGTTGTTATTCCTGAAATTTTACTTAGTTCAAAATGTTAGATTTATCACATGATGTATGTTTGTCAATAATATCAAAAATGGACTTATGTCTAACAATCTCCCCTTTTTTGATTAATTGACAAACATGCAATTTTAACTTGAGAAACATTTCAAGGAATGACTTATAAAACAAAAGTAGCTCCCCCTAAATTTGAGCAGTCATGCTGTTTAGGGTCAGAGCCGTATAACAAAACAGATTGTATCAGAGCATTTGATAAGACAACAATTAGCATAGATCTGGCATATAACATAACAGATTGCATTAGAATAATGGTATCAGATCACAATAGTATCATATCAATTTATCAAAACTGAATTTGTTTATCAAATCAGAGCAACTGATAAATCAAAGCAAAGCAAAACAAATTTATGGCTGTATCAGAGTAAGTAGCAATGCTAATTGTCAAAGCAGATATTAGTGAGATATTAGTGAGCATATAACGTATCAATAGAGCAACCACCAATAATATCAGAGCTTATATCAGAGCAAACAATACACTAATATCAGACAATGTGCAATACGTATCAGAGCAATCAGAATCAGAGTAGCAATAAGTAACACAAGTTATAAATTCTCTCCCCCTTTGTCAGTTAATCCAAAAAGGAGTGAAAATGATGAAAGGAGAAGCTATCTGCAGAAGTTTTCTCCCTCTTTGTTAGTAACAACACTGAATACTCGTAGTGATAGCGTTAAAAAAAATTGAAACAGATTATAATGCAGATTAAATCAGATTATGGCGCAATATAGTGAACAACAATATAGATCAGCTAATGTAACCATAAAAAACATTCTTTCATATATATTCACCAAAAGAAAGTACATATGAAACGATCATTACACAGAAAGAAGCAAAACAACAAAGAATCTAAAACCTAAACATCTAGATTTGGCTGTTCCTCATTATTATCTAAGGAAGAGGCTGAGACCGCTGTATTATCCTCAGCATGTGTCTCCTCAACATGAGGTTCAGTGTCATCTACTTGCGTAGGAATTGGTTCTTCGGTGGTTTGTCTGCCAATCTCAGCAACATCACTGAAAGACAATTTAATGCCTAGATGTTCCTGGATTGCTGCAACATCCTGTGCAACCAGGTTCAAATCCGACTGAAGCTTTTGGATAGCAGCCTCCATTCGTGCAGTTGACACATCCATTTTGGCGTCGTGAGCTGCCAAAAACTCCATCAGTTTGGAAAAAACATTAGCAGATGCTGCAACAGGCTGAGCAGCTGGTCCAGAGTTTTGCTGAACTTGCTCAGCATTCGTCTGTGGTCTTTTCCAAACGCCATCTACCCTCCTTAACTGCATCTGGTTCACAATCGATTCACCAAATGACAGGATGGTCTTGGACACTTCTTCATTCTTGAAGGACACTTTGAATAGCTCCAAGATTTTGGTAATCAGCTGGGGGTACGGAAGCAAAAGCTTTCCCTGTGCGGCTTCCAACATGTGTCTGAGGACTATCCAAGCCCAGCTCATCTTGAGCTCTTTGCGGAGTCCCCATAGCAGCGTGATGTCCAACCTTTGGACAACTGCGTGATTTTCGGAACGCAGAACTAGCATCCGGGTGAGCGCATACATCAGCATCCTTTGCTGAACCTTCATTTGGCCGATTGGTAGTGAAACAGATTCCACAAACCCATCAACCATTATGTCATGCACAGCAGTTTGCCTCTCTAGTGAAGCTTCCCAGCCTTCCTTAGCTTCATCTGCGTCGGAGCTTCCGTCAACCGAGTCTCCATGATAGGGCAGTCCCGACAGCTTCGAGAACTCCTCAAAAGTCATGGAAATCTTCGTTCCTTTGACTGTAGCTTTGAATCCGATTTCTGTCATCTTGAATATGGAATAGAAAGCACAGATCAAATTTGGATAAGTGTCGAGATTGTTGGATAAAAAATCTTCTAGACCATGAATGTGAAGATGGTCTTGGAAAGTGAAGCCGTATTGGTCGAAGTAAGGAAAATCCAATGTTCGAGCTTCATGAATCTTCCTTTTGATGAAGGCAGGTGGAATTTTGAACTGTTCCACTGGTTTAACCTTTGAAGCTGTTGCCTTCTTTTGTGGTGTGGAGGAAGAAATCTTCTTCTTCTTCTTCTTCTTCTGAGCTATATCTTTCATTGCATCAGCAAGGAGTTTTTCTGAAGGTGGCTCCTTCCGTTTCCTTATATTGCCTTGATCTACGACAATGCCTTTTCCCTTGTCTTGTGCAGCAATTTTATTAGTAGGCACAAAAACACATTTAGATAAGGTGAGAGGTGGAGAAGGGGTTCTCCCACTAGAAGAAGATGATGGAGAAGGGGTGTTGGGTGAGGTTCTTTTAACTCTTGCCATAGTAATCAGTTTTGGAAGCAAAACCAGAGATTGAACAAAAACAGAGAAGGAGTGTTTGTGTGGATTGAAAGCAGAGACACAACAGAGATTTGAGTGTGTTTGCAGAGAGTTTGATTGTGAAATCGATTTTAGGGTATGAAAACAAGTGGTTGGAATCGATTGCCACTGTTCCTTTTATAGAATCAGGTGCGTAAATCGATTGGTCCAATCGATTAGGTAACCATTGCTGGGGAAGTTCAACCAACAGAGTCGTTAGAGTCCGTAACGGCTAGAAAAAAAATAACATAACAGTCATATTGTCAATCGATTTCCCTAATCGATTGCCTTAGTTACTCAATCGATTTCCGAATCGATTTCATAAAGCCATTTTTCTATGTATCCACAGGATAATCGATTTACCAAATCGATTGGACACAGAAATCAGATCTCACTAGGATCTATGATACCCAGTTTCATCCTAATGTAAAGGAAACTTTCCTTTGGCAATGCTTTGGTAAATATGTCAGCCAACTGTTCAGTTGTGTTGACATACTCAAGCTCGATATTTCCACTTTGAAATTGGTCCCGAATGAAATGATGCCTTATCTCAATGTGCTTGGTTCTAGAATGCATCACTGGGTTCTTAGTGATACAAATTGCACTTGTGTTATCACACATAATAGGCACGGTTCCTAAATCAACACCGAAGTCCGATAAGTGTTGTTTCATCCAAAGGATCTGAGCACAACAACTTCCAGCTGCAATGTACTCAGCCTCAGCTGTGGAAAGTGCAATGCTGGTTTGTTTCTTGCTAAACCAAGACACAAGAGAGTTCCCTAGCAAGTGACAAGTACTTGAGGTACTTTTCCTATCTAGTTTGCATCCAGCAAAGTCTGAATCCGAATAGCCAACTAAAGAACAGGTAGATCCCTTAGGATACCATAATCCTAGACTCCTAGTTCCAACTAGATACCTGAAAATCCTCTTAACTGCACTAAGGTGAGACTCTTTAGGATCGGATTGGTATCTCGCACACATGCAAACGCTGAACATGATGTTAGGCCTGCTTGCAGTGAGATAGAGCAATGATCCTATCATACCTTTATACCTTGTAACATATACTGGTTTCCCTTTTTCATCTCTATCTAAAAGTTTCCCTTGACTCATGGGAGTATCAATGGACTTGAAATTTTCAAAACTGAATTTCTTTATCAAATCATTGCAATATTTAGTTTGACTAATGAAAATGCCTTGCTTGCTTTGGTTAATTTGAAATCCCAAGAAATATGACAGTTCACCCATCATTGACATTTAAAATTTACCTTTCATCAAATTTTCAAAATCTTTGCAAAGCTTATTGTTTGTAGATCCAAAGATTATGTCATCAACATAAACATGGACCAGCAAGATGTCATTTCCATTAGTTTTAATGAAAAGTGTCTTGTCAACATTTCCTCTTAAAAAGTTTTGTTGAAGAAGGAAATTGTTGAGCTTCTCATACCAAGCTCTTGGAGCCTGTTTCAACCTATAGAGGGCTTTTGTTAGCTTGTATACATGATTAGGAAAATCAGAATTCTCAAAACCAGGTGTTTGGCTAACAAAAACTTCCTCTTGGATATCACCATTGAGAAAGGCACTTTTAACATCCATTTGATAAAGCTTAAAGTCCATTATACATGCATAAGCAAGAAGTATCCTAATGGTTTCTAATCTAGCAACCAGGGCATAGGTTTCATCAAAATCTATCCCTTCTTCTTGATTGTATCCCTTGGCCACTAATCTAGCTTTGTTTCTAGTGATGACTCCATTCTCATCTAACTTGTTCCGAAACACCCACCTTGTTCCTATGATGTGCTTATTTTCTGGTTTAGGTACTAGATGCCAGACTTTGTTCCTCTCAAATTGGTTTAACTCCTCTTGCATAGCAAGTATCCACTCACTATCTAGTAAGGCTTCCTTAATGTTCTTAGGTTCAATATGAGATACAAAGGCAGTAAGGTTACAAAAATGTCTAAGGTTCCTCCTAGTTGCCACTCCTTTAGAGATGTCACCTATGATGTTATCTATGGGATGGTTTCTACTAAACTTCCACTCTCTAGGTAACTCATCTACTCTAATGGGTTCAACACAGTCACTGTTGGTTAAAGGTGCAGCTTCCTTTGGTTCTAAAGGTTCAGATTCTACAACTTCATCCAAAGAATCATTAACCATAGAAGGAGTGTTGTTCAAGTTTTCTTTAAAAAGTTCATCAAACTTTACATGAACTGACTCTTCAATGGTTTTTGTTCTCTTGTTGTAGATTCTATAGGCTTTGCTAGTTTGGGAATAACCTAGAAAGATACCCTCATCTGCCTTGGGATCAAACTTACCTAGGTGTTCCTTGCCATTGTTTAAAACAAAGCACTTACAACCAAATACTCTAAAGTAAGAAATATTAGGCTTTCTACCCTTGTACAACTCATAAGGAGTTTTCCTAAGAATTGGCCTAATCAAAACTCTGTTGACAACATGTGTGGCAGTGTTAATTGCATCAGTCCAGAAATACTTAGGAATATTTGAGTCTTTAAGCATAGTCCTAGCTAGCTCCTCTAAAGACCTATTTTTCCTCTCCACTACACCATTTTGTTGTGGTGTCCTAGGGGCTGAGTACATGTGATGAATACCATTCTGTTCACAATAAGTATCAAAAGAATCATTTTGGAATTCACCTCCATGATCACTTTTGATTGACATTATTCTCTGACTAGTTTCGTTTTGTACCAAGTTTGTAAACTTTTTAAAAACAGAAAACGCGTCACTTTTATGAGTCAGAAAGAAAATCCATGTGAATCCAGAATAGTCATCAATTAACACGAATCCATACACATTACCACCAAAACTTCTCACTTGAGATGGACCAAAGAGGTCCATGTGAATCAACTGCAAAACCCTATTGGTTTTGACCATGTTTATTGGGGGAAAAGATGATTTGACAAGTTTGCTTCTCTCACAAGAATCGCACAATCTATCCTTAGCAAACTTTCTATTTGGAAGACCTATGAATAACTGCTTACTAACAAGTCTATTCAAATGATCTATATGAATGTGTGCAACACGTTTATGCCATAACCATGTTTCATCAGCATTTGATAATAAGCAACAAACAGAATCAGCAGGCACAACATTTAAATCTAGCATGTAAATATTGTTAATCCTATCACTAACCAGTTTGATACTCTTATCATGTTTGTTCTCAATAATGCAGGAAGGTGGTGAAAAGCTTACTTGAAAACCATTGTCACAAAGCTGACTTATACTTAGAAGGTTGTGTTTCAGCCCTTCCACGTATAAGACGTTTTTGATTATAACAGTTGATTCGCTGCCTATGTCACCAATTCCGCAGATCTTACCCTTATTGTTGTCACCGTATTTGACAAATCCACCTTCTTTTAGGCTTAGGGACAGTGTAAGTACAGAAGTACGCCTAAGAGGGGGGGAGGGGGTGAATTAGGTGTTAGTAAATTTTCTTGTTTTAATGAGATGGTAGTTGAATTTTCTGAGTTTTAATAAAGTGTCTATGAATAAGAAAGTGCAGTAAATAAAGAACACTTAAGATTTATCCTGGTTCCCCTTATAACCAAGGGTACGTCCAGTCCTCTTGCACACCACAAGAGATTGATCCAATACTTGTCAGAAAATGTACAACTCCCACCCTGGGATTCTTGCTACAAACTTCTAACAATACATCTAAGATAGCACACCACTATCTTAGATTAAACTATCTTTTGCAATTGATACAATAAGGTTTGAGTAAGACTAAGATGAGATATATTGATAAACAATCCAATAGCAATTCAAGTACTTGAGAACCTTTTTAGAATGATATGAAAATGGAATGCAAGTACTTAGTAAAAATAGAATTTTATTCAAAATTGTTTTATGTTTTGATTCAAGGATTGTCACCTTATTGATTTGAAGTTATGGGGTATTTATACTCCATAAACATCCCTTCAGATTCGTGGCCATTGATCCAAGAGGTTTGATGAAAAATTACAATGTTCTAGAGCCATCCAAGATCTGAAAAAGTGTAATGTTTCCAGTTGTATTCGAATACAGTATATGTGTATTCGAATACAGCTCTTTGTAACGTTCAAAAATATTCAAATTTTGCATCTTGTATTCGAATACACATTGGTGTAGTCGAATACAGATTAGTGAATTTTAGCCTCTGACTTAGTTTGTATTCGACTACAGATGTGTGTAGTCGAATACACATATAGAAATTTTGGCCACTGACTTGAAATGTATTCGACTACACATTGTTGTAGTCGAATACAACATTTAGATTTTTGCCTCTGACTTAAGTTGTATTCGACTACACATTGTTGTAGTCAAATACAATGTTTAGATTTTTGCCTCTGACTTAAGTTGTATTCGAATACAACATGGTGTATTCAAATACACTTATGTTCTTAGTCAAAAATATGATTTTTAAATACTTTGTTAATGTGGTTTGGACTTTTGAAACTATTTTAAATGCATGTATAAATGTGACTTGTTCTCATGTACTTGAAGTATTGGTTAGTATCATATACCTTTACATTTTATCATCTATTGTTTGGATTTGAAGCTTATTATGAAGCTTATCGATCTTTTTTTTGATCTTGTTGCATCATCCATAATCGGTGGCCTTTTGTTGTCATCAAAAACATGTAGTTTACATTCTCCCCCTTTTTGATTATGACAAAATTTTGTTGTTGTGAAGAAAGTGTATAGTTGAAATCATTGCTCCCCCGTAATATATGCATACTCCCCCGTTGTATGTGATGGTTTGAAAAAATTGTTTTTGAGTACCTACAAGTTTGGAAATGCAACAACAATACCAAATTTTCTCCCCCTTTTGACATGATCAAAAAGAAGAAAAAATAGAAAAAGAGACATACAAGTTGTGAGTATAATCATACACAAACAACACATAAGGGAACAAGGAGAATATCATAATTGGAAATTAAGTCATAACATAATACATAACAAGTCGTAATTAGAGCAATACAAAATACACCATAATCCAAAGGAAAAATGAGTTCAAATATTAAGGTAGTACATAATGCAACTAGTCAAATTAGTACAAATATATGCCAAATAGCGAACTTAATCAAACTCTGTCGGAATATGAAAATGATCAAGTTTGTCAGACAATTGACTGATGTCCTGAGAAACAGCGTCATGATTGCGAGCAATAGTAGCTTCGATGTTGTTGAAGCGAGAGTCGATGGAAGTGGTCAAATTATCAAATTGAGTTTGAAAGAAGGTTTGGAAAGAATCAAGGCGAGTCATGATCATTTGATATGAGATATAATCATCATCAGATGCAGTTTCTTCACCATCATCTTCTTGAGCAGCAGCATTTGAGGGTCCAACATTGTCATCTTGTGCAGCATCAGATGGTTGATCACTTTTATGCACAAAGGCTTCAAGCTCCTCATTCCATATGATCCTCATGCTAGGCAAAACACCTAAATCCAGCATATTTTCTTTGGTGGGTGAAAACATGACTTCATCAGAGAAGTCCACACCAAAGTGTTCCAAAATCCGAGAAACTTCCTTTGCATATGGTAAACCAATTGCCTCACGAGATCCAAACATAACAGATTTCACAAAATATGCCCAATTAAGTTGACGACCTTCATACATAAAATTCATAATTTGCAATTCAAACTCCGAAATTTAGGAGTAATTTCCAGCCTTTGGAACTAGAATGTAGCTAAGGAAATAATGCAGAAGCCGATAATCAACAGTAAGATTTCCCACACCATACCGTTGCTGTGCATATTTGGAACCTTCCTGAGCTCTCTTTTGTTCCATGGTGCGTTTGTCAAATCGACAGAGGAGGACATACACATCATATTTAGAAATATTTCCCCATTCATACAATTTGTTGGGACAAAACTTTTCACCATTAAAGGGGATATTCAAAATTTCTCTGATGGTTTTGGTATTTAACTGAATGGTTTTACCCTTAACTCTAGATACTAGCAGTTTTCTCTCTTGGGTAAGATTGCAATAAAAAACCCTAACCAAGTCTGGATAAACAGGACCTTTGTAACCTATAAACTCTTCAACATGTTGTGCTTTGAGTAACCTAGGAAAGTTAAAGTCAGAGAAAGAGTCTAAGGTACCATACTTTGGGATAATAAGTCGCTTGTCCGAGTAGAATGTGCGAAAACTCTTCAACATGTTGGTGCGTGGTCTTCGTTTGCGAGCATCCATGGTGAGAAAGGAGATTTTTGGTGAAAAATGGGTTTTAGAGAAAATGGGAGACTTGTGAGAAATCTGAAGAGTAATGTCAAGAGAGAAGCAAAGAGGGATGTGGTTTGCTAGGTTGGGTGAATGGGTAAGTGAGGGAAAGGAGGATGGATGAGTTTTGGAGAGAAGAGAGAAAGGGCTAGGGCTGTATTCGAATACCACAAAATAGAAACTAAACCTAAAATGTGAATCAACTTTTATTTCTGGGCAAAAACGTGAAGGTGTATTCGACTACACCTTCTGGTATTCGACTACACAATGTTCTGGGAACGTGTATTCGACTACACATAGGATGTATTCGAATACAAGAAATATGGGAAAGTATGTATTCGAATACATATATTGATATTCGACTACGCAAGTACAGTTTTGCTTAAAAAACTCAGTTTTTATGAAAATTGCATCATGTAATACACAAATTCATATATCAACAAGCAATAATTAACAAGAAATAAGAGATATGACAAACTATGTATATCTTTCAATGGTTAAAGATCATTTTCACTCAAAATACCAAGTTCTCTTTCGATGTTATAGAATGAGTCTTTAGGTAACGGTTTTGTAAATATATCAGCCAGTTGATTGTATGTATCAACAAATGTTACCTCAACATTACCTTTAAGCACATGATCCCGTAGAAAGTGATGTCGGATATCGATGTGTTTAGTTCTAGAGTGCATGATTGGATTCTTTGAGATGTTTATTGCGTTTGTGTTATCACATCTTAAGGGAATGCATCCAAGATCCACTCCATAGTCATGTAATTGCTGTTTGAGCCAGAGAATCTGGGCACGACAGCTTCCTGCTGCAATGTATTCAGCTTCAGCAGTACTAAGTGCAACACAAGCTTGCTTTTAACAAGACCATGAAACTAGTACATTTCCTAAGACATGGCACGTGCCGCTGGTGCTTTTACGGTCTGTTTTGCATCCCGCATAATCCGAATCAGAGTATCCAACTAGGCTACATATGCTACCCTTGGGATACCATAGTCCTACATTTGTCGTTCCTTTCAGATACTTCATAATTCTTTTAACAGCTACTAGATGTGATTCTTTCGAATCTGCCTGAAATCTTGCACACAGACAAACACTAAACATAATATATGGTCAGCTGGCCGTTAGATATAATAATGATCCAATCATACCTCGATATTTGGATATGTCGATTGAAATTCCTGATGCATCTTTATCAACATATGTTCCGGAGCCCATTGGAGTTGTACTTTCTTTGCAATTTTCCATTTCAAATTTCTTTAGTAATTCTTTACAGTATTTTGCTTGATTGATGAAGATGCCGTGCTCAAGTTGCTTGATATGAAGTCCAAGAAAATAGATTAATTTTCCCATCATGGACATTTCGAATTCTCCTTGCATTATTGAAGAGAATTCTTCACATATGTCCTTGTTGGTTGATCCAAATATTATATCATCAACATAAATTTGAACCAGTAATGTGTGACCATTATCTCTTTTGACAAATAATGTTTTATCAACCTCCCCTTTGTCAAATCCTCGTTCACATAAAAATGTGCTTAATCTGTCATACCAAGCTCTTGGAGCTTGTTTTAGACCATAAAGAGCCTTTTTCAATTTGTAAACATGTGAGGGATTTTTAGAATCTTCAAACCCATGGGGCTGTTTGACATAGACTTCTTCATTTATGTATCCGTTGAGAAAGGCACTCTTGACATCCATTTGATATAACTCAAAATTCATGGAACAAGCATATGCTAGTAATAGTCGTATTGCCTCTAATCTTGCTACCGGAGCAAATGTTTCGTCAAAATCTATCCCTTATTCTTGATTGTATCCTTGAGCGACCAATCTAGCTTTGTTGCGAACAACTATGCCATTCTCATCTAGTTTATTTTTAAACACCCATTTTGTACCAATGATGTGTTTATTTCCAGGATTAGGAACAAGTTCCCATACTTGGCTTCGTTCAAATTGATTGAGTTCTTCTTGCATAGCAAGTATCCATTGATCATCTTTAAGCGCTTCACCAATTTTGGAGGGTTCGATTTGAGAGACAAATGCCATGTTTAAGCAAGCATCTTGCAACTTTAATCTTGTTGTGACTCCTTTATTGATATCACCTATGATATTATCAATTGGGTGATATCTATGGGTTCTCCATTCTTTAGGAAGATCATCACTTTGTCTTTCAATATTGACTTCACTTTCTTGATCTGGTTGATTAGTTTGAGGTTCTTGGCTTGAATTATTGCTTTCAAAAGCATCATCATCACAAGAAATAATATTTTCCTCTTTTATGGGGTTAGTTTCATCAAAAGTTACATGCATTGATTCTTCAACTAATAAAGTTCTTTTATTGAAAATTCTAAATGCTTTACTAGATAAAGAGTAACCGAGAAATATACCTTCATCAGCTTTTTCATCAAATTTTCCAAGGTTGTCTTTACCGTTATTTAACACAAAACACTTACATCCAAAAATGTGGAAGTGAGAGATATTGGGTTTTCTACCTTTGTAAAGTTCATAAGGAGTTTTCTTAAGAATTGGCCTAATGATTACCCGGTTGGAAACATAGCATGCTGTGTTTACAGCATCTGCCCAAAAATATTTTGGTAGATTTGAGTCGCTTAGCATAGTTCTAGCGAGCTCTATCAAGGATCTGTTCTTTCTCTCAACAACCCCATTTTGTTGTGGTGTCCTTGGTGCAGAAAAATTGTGGAAAATGCCATTTTCTTCACAAAATTCTTCAAATGAAGTATTTTGAAATTCTCTTCCATGATCACTTCTAATTGATACAATTTTGGCAGATTGTTCGTTTTGGACTAGGTTGGCATAGTTTTTAAATGCCTTAAAAGCTTCATTTTTACTTGCCAAAAATAAGGTCCAGGTGAACCTTGAGTAATCATCAACAATAACTAGTCCATATGAGTTTCCACCAAGACTTTTGGTTCTTGATGGACCAAACAAGTCCATATGTATCAATTGTAGTGGTCTAGAAGTTGAAATGACATTTTTAGGTTTGAAAGAACTCTTTGTTTGCTTGCCTTTTTGACATGCGTCACACAATTTATCCTTTATAAATTTCATTTTTGGTAAGCCTACAACAAGATCATGCTTGACCAATTTGTTTAAATGATCCATGTGAATATGAGCAAATCTCTTATGCCATAACCAAGCATCATTATTGTCGCTTACCAAAAGACATTTCATTTTTAAGGATAAATCGTCAAGATTTAGTATGAAAATGTTTTTGAAACGCTTACCAAGAAACTGAGTTTCATTTGTAGCTTCATTTTGGATGATGCACTCATCTTTATTAAAAATTATCTTGTATCCTTTGTCGCAAAGATGGCTAATGCTTATGGGATTGTGTTTTAGACCTTCAACATATAAGACATCTTCAATTGAGGGGGATGGTGATGTACCGACTTTTCCAAAGCCTAAAATTTTTCCTTTGTTATTGTCTCCATATATTACATGTCCCTTTGATTCAAGTGTTAAGGCTGAAAATTTTGTTACATCACCCGTCATATGTTTGGAGCATCCACTATCTAAGTACCACATATTTGAAGTATCTTGCTTGCATACCTACAAAATTGAAATCAAACTTTATTAGGTACCCAATGTGCTTTGGGTCCTTGATGGTTAATACCTTTCTTTACCCATATGTAATGTCCACTTGGAACACTAATGTTTCTAATGTGACATACATTAGGTGTATGACCATGAAGACCACAATAAGAACAAGTAGGATTAAATCTACTATTAGTAGCATATTTATGAGATTTATTTTGAATACTTTTCTTATTAGAAAAATCATCATTTTTCATAACTATAATCTTTTCTTGATTAGATTGATTACTTGCTTTAACAAAAATAGTTTTGTTCAAATTTGGTTTATCAAATTTTGAATATCCAAGACCACTTTTGTCGTTTGAGTATCTTTGCATGTTTAAGACATTTTCCAATCCTAATTGTCCCTTTTCATATCGTTCAATCACCCTATTTTATTGAACAATTTTGAAAGAGAGGGAATCACATTTATTGCATGTAAAATTCTGTTTTAGTTTTTCAGAATTTTTCTCCATAGTATCAACTTTTTCTTGTAAACTTGAAATTTGTTTCTTTTGTGTTGACACTAATTTACACAGATTTTTACATTCAATAAGTAATTCCTTTATTGCATTTTGAGCATCATTGTATTCTATAATTAATTCACTATTAGTTTTATTATAAAGAGGAGAGTCTATATTACTAACCTCTTCTTCATCATCTGATTGATGTGAGGCCATTAATGCAACATTGGCGCATTCTTCACTTTCTGTTTCTGAAGATGAACTTACTTCGTTGTCTTCCCAAGCTATGTATGCCTTCTTGAAGTCTTTCTTTTTGATGGCATTCTTCTTAGCAAGGTTTGGACAATCTGCTTTAATATGTCCTTGTTTTCCACATTCAAAGCAAGTGAAGTTTTGATTTGATGTAGAATTATCTTTCTTCTTGAAGCTTTTCTTTTTGAATGTTCTATCATTTTTAAGAAACTTACCAAATTTCTTAACTAGAAAGATAATATTTTCATCTTCATCTGAATTGTCAACTTTGATTTGTTCTCTTGATTCGGTCTTTAGAGCAATATTTTTGGTCTTCTTTTCTTGACTTTCATTTTGTTCTAGCCTTCCAAGTTCGATTTCGTGCTCTTGAAGTTTTCCAAATAGTGCAGAAAGAGACATTTTGGATAGGCTTTTCTTTTCGGATATTGCTGTCACTTTTGGTTGCCAGGCCCTTGTCAATGATCTTAGTACTTTTAGATTTAATTCATCATTGGTGAAGACTTTTCCAAGTGCTGTCAAGTGATTGGTTAAGTGGGAGAACCTTTTCTGCAAGTCTAGAATAGATTCTCCGGGCTGCATTCTAAATAACTCATATTCTTGTGATAGTGTGTTGAGTTTAGATCTTTTTACCTCAATAGTGCCTTCATGAGTTATTTCCAATGTATCCCATATTTCTTTTGCTGTTTCGCAGTGAGATATCAGGAAAAATTCATCCATTCCTAGTGCAGATTGCAGTATATTCTTAGCCTTCTTATCGAACAACACTTTTCTTTTATCATCATCAGTCCAAGAGTCTTTTATCTTAATTTCTTCTTTATTATTGATGACAATTTTTGGAATGTGAGGCCCATTTTCAACTGCATCCCAAATGTCATCTCCTTGTGCTTCAAGGTATGCTTGCATTCTAATTTTCCAGAAATCGTAGTGCTCTCCAACAAAACATGGTGGCTTGGTACTGCTACCACCATCTCTAAAAACAGGTTGTGCGAAAGCCATGAGTATTTGATCGAGGAGTAAGTTACCTTAACCCGCTCTGATACCAATTATAAGTACAGAAGTACGCCTAAGAGGGGGGGGTGTGAATTAGGTGTTAGTAAATTTTCTTGTTTTAATGAGATGGTAGTTGAATTTTCTGAGTTTTAATAAAGTGTCTATGAATAAGAAAGTGCAGTAAATAAAGAACACTTAAGATTTATCCTGGTTCCCCTTATAACCAAGGGTGCGTCCAGTCCTCTTGCACACCACAAGAGATTGATCCAATACTTGTCAGAAAATGTACAACTCCCACCTTGGGATTCTTGCTACAAACTTCTAACAATACGTCTAAGATAGCACACCACTATCTTAGATTAAACTATCTTTTGCAACTGATACAATAAGGTTTGAGTAAGACTAAGATGAGATATATTGATAAACAATCCAATAGCAATTCAAGTACTTGAGAACCTTTTTAGAATGATATGAAAATGGAATGCAAGTACTTAGTAAAAACAGAATTTTATTCAAAATTGTTTTATGTTTTGATTCAAGGATTGTCGCCTTATTGATCTGAAGTTATGGGGTATTTATACTCCATAAACATCCCTTCAGATTCGTGGCCATTGATCCAAGAGGTTTGATGAAAAATTACAATGTTCTAGAGCCATCCCAAATCTGAAAAAGTGTAATGTTTCTAGTTGTATTCGAATACAGTATATGTGTATTCGAATACACCTCTTTGTAACGTTCAAAAATATTCAAATTTTGCATCTTGTATTCAAATACACATTGGTGTAGTCGAATACAGATTAGTGAATTTTAGCCTCTGACTTAGCTTGTATTCGACTACAGATGTGTGTAGTCGAATACACATATAGAAATTTTGGCCACTGACTTGAAGTGTATTCGACTACACATTGTTGTAGTCGAATACAACATTTAGATTTTTGCCTCTGACTTAAGTTGTATTCGACTACACATTGTTGTAGTCGAATACAATGTTTAGATTTTTGCCTCTAACTTAAGTTGTATTCGAATACAACATGGTGTATTCGAATACACTTATGTTCTTAGTCAAAAATATGAATTTTAAATACTTTGTTAATGTGGTTTGGACTTTTGAAACTATTTTAAATGCATGTATAAATATGACTTGTTCTCATGTACTTGAAGTATTGGTTAGTATCATATACCTTTACATTTAATCATCTATTGTTTGGATTTGAAGCTTATTATGAAGCTTATCGATCTTCTTTTTGATCTTGTTGCATCACCATAATCGGTGGTCTTTTGTCGTCATCAAAAACATGTAGTTTACAGACAGGAACATAGATTTGTCCCCTGTCATATGCTTTGAGCACCCACTATCAAGGTACCATTGGTGCCTTGTGGATCTCAAGCATACCTGCAACAAAATCAGAAATTCGTTTTAGGTACCCAATACAAATTGGGTCCTGGGGGGTCAGTTTCAGAATTTTGTGTCTTGAGCTTCCAAATCTGTTTACACCCTCTGTTGGCAAGCTTTTTAAATTTGCAATTGTAAACAACATGTCCTTTTCTACAACAGAAATGACAAGTGACAGCAGAGGATGCATACTGTTTTGGTTTGACAAAGACACTATGCATATGACTTGATTTACCATGCCTATGGTTATGCTTAACATTCCTATATCCAATGCCATGTTTGTTATGATTATGTTTAGCATGTATATGCGGTTTGTAGCCTAATCCAGATTTCTCATTCACATTTCTTTGATTAGCAAGAAGTAAGTCTAGCTGATTTTTACTGCTGTTAAACTTATCTAAATCACTATGCAATGCATGATTTTCATTTTTCAGATTTTCATGTGTAACCTTAAGTGATTCATGCTCAAGTTTAATCTCATCATACAATATGCATTTCTGTTCTAGTAACTTCTTAGTACTAACTAACTGCTTAACTGATTTGACATATTCATCATGCAGTTCACTAAATGCATCTTGTAGCTCATCATATGAAGGATTAGATGAACTTACTTTGCTTACTGAATCTGAGTCTGTTTTAGCCATGAGACACAGATTTGCTTGTTCTTCTTCAGACGATGAAGAGGATTCACTGTCATTGTCGTTCCATGCAACATAAGCTTTTCTGGATTTAGGGGCTGGATCCTTGCCTTTGTTCTTTGCAGTTCTGTTTTTATTTTGCAGCTTGTAACACTCAGACTTTATGTGTCCTGTTTTTCCGCATTCATAGCAAGTTATAGTCTTGGTGTCATTTGCTTTAGAATTTGCTGGTTTTCTGAATTTATTGTCTTTCTTTTTCATAAATTTCTTGAACTTCTTGACAAGTAATCCAAGCTCTTCATCATCCTCGCTGCTTGATTCATCTGAGCATCTTTCTTGTTCAACTTTTGATTGTTGTGCTTGAACTTTCAGAGACAACCCTTTCCTTTTCCTGTCAATCTTCTCAGATTCATTGAGTCTTTGCAATTCCATCGCATGCTCCCTCAATTTTCCAAACAGTGTAGCTATAGCCATACTTCCAAGATCTTTTGATTCTGCGATGGCAGTAATTTTTGGCTGCCATTCTTTAGTTAGACATCGCATGACTTTACTGATTTGTTGATCATTGTCTATTTCCTTTCCTAATGCATTCAGGTTGTTGACAATGTGTGTGAATCTGGTTTGCATGTCATTAATTGATTCCTCTTTCTTCATACTAAACAGCTCGTATTCATGCATCAAGGTGTTTACACGAGCTCTTTCCACATCCGTGGTTCCTTCATGTGTTTGTTGAAGGGTGTCCCACATTTCTTTTGCTGTCTTGCAGTTAGAGACCCTGAAAAACTCATCAGCAGAAAGTGCAGAGGTTATTATATTCTTAGCTTTAACATTATAACCTACCTTCTTCTTATCATCATCATTCAAGTCAGTCCTGGGCTTAGGAATAAAAGAATTATCAGTTCCTGCAATTTTTGGCTCATAAGGTCCTTCTAAAATAGCATCTAATATGTCTATGCTAGCAGCCTCTAGGAAAATCAACATACGATGTTTCCAGTACATGCGGCCCCGTTAAAGGCAGGGGGCCTAGCTAATTAAGCACCCTCTCCTAGAAATTCAGAGGTCATGATTTTTTATGAGAGTTACTCAAACAAAAATAGGCTCTTGATGCCAATTGATGTGTAGTATGACCTCAGTTTGACAGAAATTATGCAGAATAATGCCTATTCTAACAATATGCGCAGCAGTTTAATAAATTCGAAATTTGCTAAACAAAAAATTAAACAAGGTCCCAAAAAGATCAATCCTAAAGAAAATCAACAATAACAATTATTGTTAAAATGAAGAGTGCAGCATATACATTTATCATTCAAGATATTGATTCACATACAAGCATGCTAAGACAATCTTTCATGTAATATCAATATGTGCAGAAATATGTTTACGCATACAATCAATATCAATCAAATACACAATGCAGGAATCAAAAAGAGATAAGGGAAAGAAAATGGTACACAGTGATTTTTATATTGGTTCAGCCGTTGTTGAACGGCCTACGTCCAGTCCTAAGATCAAATCCGATCTTAGCCTTTCCACTAGAATGTCTCAGAATCAGTTTACAGATGTTCCAGCTCCTCGCCTATCAATCTTAAACTATTCTTTCTATTTTATTCTTATCTCCCTGAATCCCAGAGTCTATCTCCCATAAACTCTTCCAAGATTTCAGTCAAGTGTCTTCTTGATGAGATCCCTCAATCACAAAAGATCACTACCAGTAAAGACTGGATTTCTCAATGTTATTTGATTTACAGAAATCGTTTACAGATGTTCTAAAACAAGAAATACACAGATTTTGTCAAGCAGGCTTCTTCTCTAAATGACTTTCTCTTTGCAATCTTTTCCAGCCTTTGTTGATCATGAATGAATAATGTTCAAGTCTGGAAAAAAAAACAGAGTTCAATGTTATCTTTAATGTGAGAAAGTGACTATTAGAAAATTCTATGAATGTCAAAGTGTATTGGATACTATTGTTGAAAAGAAAAAGCTTGAAAAACAGTTTATATAGATTCAGAAAAACAACACATGAATCGATTTACCCAATCGATTTATTAAAGTTATAAAGCATACTAATCGATTTACCAAATCGATTTCGCGAGTCTTGTTTTTCTTGAATCTTGAAACTGCAGAAACTAATCGATTTACCTAATCGATTATTTTAAAGCATTCTTCAGATTTGAATAACAATTCATATTTGAATCGATTTGCATAGTCGATTTGGTATTTTTATTCCAACAACGAGATCAAAACAATCGATTTACGCAATCGATTCAAACATTCACATAATCGATTTGGCCAGGACTAAGTCTTCTCTGTTTGTTAAAACTTTTGTGCTAATCGATTTGGTCAATCGATTTCACTAATTACAGAGAGACCTTAAATCATTTAATTGATGTGCCTAATCGATTATGGACTTATGTTTGAAGAACAATGTATCAGTTTGTTTCATTCAATCGATTTACCAAATCGATTAATGTCAAACTTATTTCAAAAGAACTATATCAATGGATTGTGTTAATCGATTGTGTATGTCCCAGACCAAGATCATTTTAAAACTTATTTTGTTAAATCGATTTGCCTAATCGATTTGTTAATTGCTGGTTTGGCTCTGTGACTTTCACAATTGATTGTGTCAATCAATTTAAAGCAATCAGAATAAAATTGTGATTGGAACAATCGATTTGCCAAATCGATTAGCTTGCAAGGGATGCTACTGACTTGCACAATTTTATTTCAGTCAGTGTGCCAATCGATTTGCCTAATCGATTTAAGCAATCAGTTCAGTCTTTGTGATTTACACAATCGATTTGCCTAATCGATTTAAGGCTAACTGGCTCTCTGACTTGCACAATTTATTTTCTAATAAATGTACCAATCGATTTGCCTAATCGATTGATAGCATACTTGATTTTCAGAAAATGTGCAATTCGATTTTGCCAATCGATTGATTAATTCACAGACTATATATATTCCTACAACCCTTTTACAGAATCGATTTGTCTAATCGATTTTGTCAGTGATTCTTCAAACTTTGTTGATTCCTTGAGTTCCAAGCCATTATCTCAAGTTTGTAGGGTTGAGTTGTTGTTCTTGAAATTTTACTCAGTTCAAAATGTTAGATTTATCACATGATTTATGTTTGTCAATAATATCAAAAATGGACTTATGTCTAACAGGTTTCTCCTTTCTCCTAAAGTTTGACATTTGGGTCTATAGAAGTGTCAGTTGGTTTACAACCACTTATCCTTGCAAGTGATCAAATAAGATATGAAATTAGACATCGGGTGTCTAGTACATGATCAAATAAGTTTCCTAAAGGCTATGGGAACATATAGATAAGTGTATATAGGAATGGGATTAGTAAGAATTTTACCTGTTTCGGTTGATTGACTTTCACTCGGTTCAGATTCTTGGCTGAGCTAAGGAATGAGGTCTTCCACTAATTGATCTTGGTTCCTTCCTTACATATACCTTTGCTTTTCAAGTTGGGTCACCCTCTTCAAACTTTTTTTTCTATTTCATCACAAGGATTCTTATATGGTGATATTTGGTTTTTTTTATTTTTTTTCTATAAAAGCATGTTTTTTAATTGTTGTCTCAAATTCGGTAAGACCCTTACTCATAGTCGAAGTAGAATCACTTATTATTTATGAGGCAATTTCTCTAGGTGCAACATTAACAAAATTATGTGATGTATACACATTTTATGGAGAGAAAAAAAACCAGATTTTCACAAAATTTAAGGCAATCATTTTCACTTGACTTCCCCACCTGAAATTGATTCTTCTCAAAAAAAGGTTTATTTTCAAAAAAGGTAACATCAATTGTGACAAGCATTTTCTTTGTACTTGGATTAAAAAATTTATAACCTTTTTTTAGTGGAGGAGTAGCCAAGTAAAACACATTTAATATCACAAAGTTCAAATTTATTAAGATGTTTATGTTCATGAACAAAAGCCGTGCATTTAAAAAATTTCAATGGTAAATCAACAAAGATTGATGCAATGGAAAAATGTTTCAAGAAAATTTGAAAAGGTGTTTGAAATTGTAATACACGTGATGACATGCGATTAATCAAATGTGCAGCTGTTAAGACAACGTCACCCCACAAATATTTTGGGACATTGGTAGAGAAAAGTAATGCTCGTGCCACCTCAAGAAGGTGTCAATTTTTTCTCTTTACAATTTCATTTTGCTAAGGTGAGTTAACACTTGAGCTTTTATGAAAAATTCCATTTTCCATAAAAAAAAAAAAAAATTCCCTCAACTATGTTAAAATACTCAGTTCCATTATCAGTTCTAAGCACATGTATTTGAGAGTTAAATTGTGTTTGCACTAATTTACAATTTTTTTTTATTATCTGAGCTACCTCTGATTTTTCTTTTAATAGGTACACCCAACAAAGTTTGATATGATCATCTGTAAAGGTGATAAACCTTTTTTTGTTGGATAAAAAACTTATCCTATTAGGCCCCCAAACATCATTATGAATCACCGAAAAAGATTTTGAATACTCACGTATTGGAAAACAATTTCGACTTATAACCTTTTTCTGCCACGACTGAAAGAGAGCCATTGACAACCTTAATTTTTAAATTACCTGCAAAAGGTTTGTATGAGAAAAATAAAATAGGTTCTCCTGTCATATGGTCAGTAGCTGCAGAATCAACAATCAACTATGGTTAGAGATGACACTAAGGTGTGCTGATAAAAAAATTACCTTTTTGAGGCATGGAGCTAGAAGGCCTTTGGAGATTCAATAAGTTTGTACAGTTGATATAACTGCTTTATGGTGAACAAACTTGAGGAATAATGTAACTCTTGATCAGAAGTAGCTTGAAATGCACGACTTTCTCCTTTTTTCTTCACATTAGGAGGCTTCTCATGTAGCTTCCAACAAGTCCCGCGCATGTGCCACAGTTGTTTGCGATGGTCACACCATGGATTCTCTGATTTCTTACTATCTTTCTTGCCTTCCTCATTGAAATTTTTGGTGATTAATGCTGACCCATCTGTGATTGACTTTCCCGTCATCACTTCTTGTCTTTCCTCTTCTCTTCTGACTTATGAAAAAGTTTCTCGATGAGGTGGGAAATAGCTTTTTCCAAGGAGTTTTCCAGTTACTTCATCAAGTTCTTTGTTTAGACCTGCATGAAACATAAAAACATATCGTTGTCTTGCCTCTTGATGAATTGAACACTATCTGCCATACACTTCTAGTTATCTTCATAACACAAATCCAGCTCTTGCCATAAGGTCATCAACTCATTGTAGTAGATTGTTACCATCATTTCACCTTGCTTCAGGCTCCTCAATTTCGAGTAAGTATCCTTCACAACTTCCCATACTTGTTTTGCTGTAGGTATAAACATGAATGGTCTCCCAATTCCTGTCTCCATCAAACTAATTAGCCAAGCAATGATTAACGAGTTTTCATATTTCTAGAACTTGTAAGTTAGATCTGTTTCTGCAGGTTTCAGAATTTTACCATTCAGGAAGCCATATTTTCCTTTGCCATCCAAAATGAGTCGCACTGTTTGAGCTCAATCTGTGTAATTTTTCCCATTCAGTTTTTCCACATTGACTTGTAAGCAATTACTTTGGTTGTTTTCTCCCATATCAAAACCGCCAGCACCTCCGTATTGGTTGCCATAGTCACCGTAATAGTCTTTGTTGTAAAACTCTCTGAAGCTGCCTCTAGTTTGAAAGGAACCATTGTTCCACTAGCCGGTACACCAGAACTATGATTGTGCCTATGGCTGCCGCCGCTGTTGATCAAGTTGCTGCCTAGGCTGGTTCCATCACTAGAGATGCCACTGCAGCCAGTACCCCTTCCTGGACTACCACCGCATCCCGTGCCATCACCGACACTACTGCCTAGTTCGATTCCATCACCAGAGTTGCCACCACAACCATTACCCCTTCTTGGACTGCCACTGCGGCTTATGCCATCAACGGTGCTGCTTCTTGGTCTAGTTCCATCACCAAAGCTTCCATTGCAGCCAGCACCCCTTCCTGGACTGCCACTGCGGCTGGTGCCATCACCGGCTCTACCGCCTGGTTCGATTCCATCACCATGGTTGCCGCCGCGACTGAGGCTTCCATCTGTTGTTTCATCAGTTAGGTTTCCAACGCCAATAGAGTTACTCACAGAGGATCCAGTTAGGGCTTGTCGCCAAGATGGGTGGTTCATTCCTTTTGCCTATATCAAAAACCTAGGGCTCATGATACCATATAGTGAAATAGTATTGATAATTCTTGTTGTATTATTATGACAAGTAAAGACTCTTTTTATAGGAGAAAATATAATTACTCACCTCCTTAAATTTAGGAGTGATACAAAGAAAATAAAAAAACTGAAAGAAGATGAATAGTTCTAATAATGACAAGATATTTCAACGTAAACTTTGCATTATGTATACTTCGCCAATCGTAACTTGAATTATGACTGATATTGGATCCAAGGTGATCGCTCTTTGGAAAGTATTTAGCTTTAAAGAGCTTAAACACAAGATAGTTGGGACATGTCAAGAGTTTCCAACCTTGTTTATTGAGCATAACAAAGTTGTAAGCAGTAAGGTTCTTAAAACCCATACCACCAACAATCTTATGGACTAAAATTTTATCCCTTGAAAGCCTATGGATACCTTTAGATGGTGTCCCACCTTGACCCCACCAAAAGGAGCTCATCATATTCTCCATTTCGTCTGCAAGAGTTTATGGAATAAGGAATATGCTCATGATATACGACAGAATAACTTGGAGGGTGGATTTAATTAGCACCGATCTACTTGTTCTAGAGAGACATTTGCTGCTCCACGAGTTGAGTTTCCTCCAAACTTTGTCTTTGCTAAAAGTAAAAGTGACTTTTCTGCTTCTACCGACCATTGAAATGAGGCCAAGATACTTACATGGCCATTACAAATTAAACTCCCAAAATGTTGACTATGGAGGTTTTAACATTTGGGTCAACATTCCTACTACAGTAGCTTGACCAGAAGCTTCCTCAAAAAATGGAAATAATAGTTGTCATCGCAAGTGCCTCTCCCTCGGATGTCAAGCCAACTAGTTTAGATAAAAACCTTTTTGGTGTATATTTTAATAACAACAAACTTTATGAAATAAATGATTAATTTTTATGAATGGTGCTCTACTAATGATTGCACTTGAGTTTTATTTAAGGAACATTGAACAAGCAAGAAGTCATCCACTTAATCAAAATGTATAAGTATATACTCAATAATGAAAGAATCTCAAAAAGAATATATCGTGTATCAATCATTCAAGAGAATGATTATTACAACTTCAAGATAACATTTTCATGAAAAAAGTGATCAAATACATTCATACAATAATCAAATATCACACCATGTTATAAATCAAAGCAAATCATGTCTTAACTAAATTGGAAAAACGAAAATCATTCTGGTTTATTAAAAACTGAATTCTAGAAAAATGAATATCATTTTGGTTTATTAAAAATAAAATTCTAGAAAAACGAAGATCATTCTGGTTTATTAAAAACAGAAGTCTGGAAAAACGAAGATCATTCTGGTTTATTAAAAAATAGCAGCATGAAAAACGAAGATAATTCTGGTTTATTAAAATCAGAATTCTCGAAATACGAAGATTGTTTTGGTTTATTAAAACAGAAGTTTGGAAAAACCAATATCATTCTTGTTTATCAATTGATCATTTTAGTTTATCAAATGATCATTCTAATTTATTACAAGCTCATTTTGGTTTATCAAATGATCATTCTGGTTTATTAGAAGATCATTTTGGTTTGTTATTAAGATCATTCTAGTTATTTCATTTATGGACAAAAGTAAAATGAAGCATTCTCTAAAGTCCAGATCTTAAGATAAACGAATACCAAGACTACTCAATAATTATCGAAGCCCAAAAGTCTAGCTAAAGGTCCAAAGAAGCAAACAAAATCAATATCAGACTCCAAATGGATGAACTATGAACTAGACAACAAGGACATTGTTGCTGCACCTTTTTGCAGAAAGTACATCATGTTTTTCAGACAAATGACTGACACTAGACAGCTACTAAATCACTAATCCATATTTTCCATACAACACAAAATCAAGAACGTTCTGGTTTTACAAAAGAACATTATTGTTATTCTCTTTTAAAGAGATAATTAAAACAATCATTTCCCACAATTCAAACCACAATTTAAAGAGTATCAAGACTACTCAAATCAAATTTGAATCCCAGAACTCGAGATGAATGTCCAAAGGAGGAAAACAACCTCAAGATTGACATCCTGATTGATGAGATGTGAGCAAGGACGCAAGTACATTGTACTTAAAATATTTTGCAGAAAGCTCTACATAATTCTGATTTGAAACAGTACCAAATGACATTTCACACCTCATCACTCACTAATTCACGTTTTCCATCAGACCCAAAAGCAAGAACGTTTTTCGCTTGTCAAGAACGTTCTGGACAGCAATATAAACATGTGTTTAATTGCTTTAAAATATATCTGACACATGGGAAGTGTGTCCAACGACTATATTCATATTAAATTGAATATTTAAAGCCTTTTATCATATATAAATTGAAGATCAATTGGAAGATGAAGGAAAAAGTTCAATTTATAAATCTACCAACATTTGTTCAAATAATAACAAGTCAAAAAATCTTCAAGAAAATCTAGCACTCTTCATTATATTTGTGGATCATCATATAATGAGTTTGTCTTTATTTATCTCAAACAAGTGTTGAGAAGTTTTAAGAACCCAATTTTTTTTATCATACACATCATTTGTAACTCAAGTCTATTTTTTATGTTATACTGAATGTGTTTGTAAAAATCATTTCAAGTTTGAAAGGTGATTGTAAAAATAATTTCTAGGTTGAAAGGTGAAGATTATAATTGATCAAGGTGTGATCAAGAGAAAATGTGTGAAGGAGAACATTATGGTTCTCAAGCACATAGTGAAAATCTCACGGTTGGAGGACTGGACTAGACCGAGTTGGGTGAACCAATATACTTGATGTGTGTGATTTTTCTATCCCTTATATTTAATTATTTGCACACATAAATCACACTTCATTATAAACAAATTTGTTTTATTTACTTCTAACATATTCAAAACATTCTGGACATTTTATTTTAACCAAGATTGATCTTAAGTTAATTTAAATTAAGCACAAGAATCAAAATTTTAAAAGGATAATAATTCAAACTCATTTCTTGTGATTAACATTGCTACTTCACAACTATCTGTCCATTAGCAATAAAAGAATAGTCTACAGTCTCAAAACAAAGCATAATCCGGCAAACCCACCTCATAGAGAAACTCATTTTCAACATGATGTCATAGAGGTAATCTCGATCTATATAGTCATAAGCTTTGCTAATATTAGGCTTGAAGGCAACATCTCGTGTCTTACCACGAGTATTAGATTTTATGAAATGGACAAGCTCCATGGCAACTATTGAATGAGAAGAAAATATTGAGAGACATGTTGAATAATCCATATATTTTAACTACACAACGAAAGTTCTTTATATAGACTTTATGTGATAAATACACATAATGACATGTATACTTACATAAGCTAGAAAGACTTACAAACTTTCTATTTATTTACATACAAATATTTTATTTTGAACACTCCCCTTTAATATGGAGCATATGAATCAAATGCACTCAACTTGTTACATATATAACTAATTATAGGACATCGCAATAACTTTATAAAAACATCTGTCAACTGATCATTAAAAATTGACAAAACTAGTGATGATGTCGCTCGATTTAATCTTTTCTCTAACAAAAAGACAGTCTATCTCAATATGTTTGGTCCTCTCATGAAAAAAAGGATTGCGATAATTTGCAATGCATCTTGATTATCACATATTAGTGTCATTGGGTTGGCCTCTTCAAATTGAAATTATTTTAGTAATTGTTTCAACCAAATGAATTCGCATGTTATTTGTGTCATGACACTGTATTATGCCTCAGCGTTGGATCTTGCAACAATATTTTGTTTCTTGCTCTTCCAAGATATTAAATTTCCTCCGATAAGTACAAAATATCCAGAAGTGGATCGTCTATCATTGGATGAGTCTGTCCAATTAGAAATCTGAGTAACTAACTATCTGAGTATGTCCTCTATCTTCATAAATGAGATATTTTCCAAGTGCTTTTTTGAGGTATTTAAGAATCTGGATTACAAAGTCCATATATTCTTGGCAAGGAGAATTTAAGAATCGGCTTACCACACTAATAGTGAAGGAAATGTTAGGACGGTTGACTATGAGATAGTTTAATTTTCCAACCAATTTCCTATATCTTGCTGGATCAATTGAGAGGTTTCCCCTGATTAGGTAGAAGTTTGTCATTTGGATCCCTAGGAGTGTCAACTAGTTTGACATTTAATAGACTTGTCTCTTCAAGAATATCTATCCATAGCATATTTTCTTTGTGAAATTACAAGGACATCCTTGGATTAGGCTACCTCAATACCTAAAAAAAAGAGTTTACCGAGGTCTTTAGTATGAAACTGATTTGAAAGATGTTGTGTCAATTAGAATGTTCCTTGTTGATCACTACAATTTATGAAAATGTCATCCACATAAACAATAAGATAGATACACCCTTGAGTTGAGTGACGATAAAATACAAAGTGATCGCCTTCACCACGAATCATACGAAACTCTGGTACTATTGAGTTGAATTTGTCAAACCAAGCTCTAGGAGACTGTTTAAGACCATAAAGGGACCTGTGGAGGCGACAAACCATGATTGAAGATGTAACAGTCCAAATTTTTTAATAAACTATTATATTAATTAAATAGGATTTTAAATAATTAATTTGATGTTAAAACTATTTTAGAATATACATTGTTAAATTTTGTGATTAATTTTGTTATATGGGTGCTTCCTATGGTCGGCTAGTTTTACATATTGGACTACATGAATAATATAAATAAAAAATATCATATTTTATTATTTTATATATGTTTCTAAAAATAATTGTATTTTAGTATAATATTTTAAAGAATAAGATTTTATGCGATTTTACGTGTATTTGCGTGTGAGTAATTAATGTGATATTTTCATGTGTGTTTGACTAATGTTAATTTTGCACATAGTTATACTTTAATTATTTAGAACTATTTTTTATTTTTAATTATTTATTTTATAAATAATTATCTTGAGATATTAATAATACTAATGTTGATTTCCTTTATTTTTTAGTTGTTATGGAATCATGATTTTATACATATTATTGTGATTTAATAATCATTGTAAATTGTTGATGTTATATTTATTTATTCTATCATTTTGAATATTCTATAAAGATGATGGTATTTTTATGTTATTATTTTGTAAAATATTATAGTAATAATTTTTGTTATTATTTTGAATATGAGAGTTTTAGTTATTAATTTATTTTAAAGAGTAATTACTATAATTAATTTTTTTTATAAAATATTAGTTTTGAAATATTAGGAAAACTTTAGTAATGAAATTGTGTTAAAAAAATTAGTTTTGATAATTGTTAATTTTATTTTAAAAAACTAAAAGAAATGAGTAAAATGTGTTTTATGTGTTACAAAATAGTATATAAAGAAGGAAGGGGAGAAGTACTGTAAGTCGTACAAAAATGCAAAAGTAGGATTATCATTTGGCACCAGTGATCGATAACTGTTTCAGAAGACTTTATTTATTTTCGTCTAAATTTCAGTATGTTGTTACATTCGTTTAGTTAGTCAATTGAATAAATTTTCACCGATGTTTAACCATTCCAATTTCTCACTAAAATGTTTCACTTATCCATTTAGAAGATTCATTATTTTGCATCATTATTCTTCATCGTAAGTTTGATTTGAGTGAAACTAATGTCAAAACTTATCCATTTAGAAATTGACCCTTTTATAGTGTGTTATCATAATTTATTTTTAACGTTTACCCATAAACTGTCGAGTTAGATCGATTGAAGGACAAGGAGTCAAACAACAAAGGCTTTTGCTTGTGGACTTGTATTTGTGTGTGAAAGCTTCAAAATAAGGTAAAGAGCGAGATAACGATTGAATTCATAAGTATAATAAATTGTGAGATAAACGGAAAAACTGTATTTTCCAATGATTCATCTGAGACTCACTACTTACAATGATAACTCTTTAAGAGATAAATTAACTAATGTGAAAATATAAGAATTGTAAGATTAAAATGTAAAATAGAAATATTTATAAGATGTTGATTGATTTGATTTTCGATAATTGTGTGATATTGATATTTGATATTATTGTGATGTTGAATGACGAATGAAATTTTGTGCATATATTTGATTAGAAGAGTTTATGTGATGTGATGATAAAAGATGGACTCATTGTGATAACTTTATGTGGTGATGATGATGCATGATTAATAATAATTATGTTATAAATTTGTGATAAGTTTATGTGATGATGTATGATTGATGATAGCGATGTTATTAATTTGTGATGAGAATATGGAAGTAACCCCATAGTTGATGAAATACTGATGATATTTGTAAGACCCTTAATTTTAAATCCTAAATTATACAATTTTAGGGTATTTTGTGTTGAATTTCTTAGGCTGTTAGCCCAGTTTTTGGTATTTAGTGAGTTAAATGCCAAAAATATCTTTTGATGCACCGATTAAAATTATTCGTCGAAAAATAAATTAGATTAACTATTGTGAATCTTTTGTCGAAGAATAATTTATTTATGTTACGAAAATTTAATCATGGGCAGTTTTGTTAAAAATATCTCGGGTTGCTGAAAATTGTATCTGTCAATTGAGTTGCGACGAGAGTAGATATTTTCAACAAAAAGTGGTTTGGGAAGTGATGGTTGAAATGATAATTTTATGAAATATCTAGATATTTTTAGATATTTGTTATACATATAAAGAAAGAAAGAAAAGCAAAGGAAGGAAAAAGAAAGAAAGGAAAACTGAAAGAAAACAGAAAACAGAGAAAAGCCGAATCTTCTTCCTTTCCCTCCCTCGCGATTTCCATCTTTCTTCCTTCACTATTCTTCTTCTTTTGCTTTTCTTTTGATTCAAGAAAAGAAACCCAAGGTTTGGTGGGTAAGAAAGCAAAGAATTTCTCAGCTTCATTCTTCTTCTCGGATTCGAAAACGAAGAAAAATGGTGTTAGGGGTTTTCAAAATCCTCAAACACAAACCCCCACTTTTCTTCGACGTTTGAGCTTCGTTTCGAAAAGTGATAGAAGGGAAAGTTGCTCATCTCCCCGCTACGGTGCTAGTGAGCCAAAGCGATGCCGCGAGCGGAAATTTTACCAAAATTAATCGCGGTGCCGTAATCGGCTGTTAAAGCTACCGTTAAGGTAAAGGCTCCTTCCAAATTTTTAGCTTGCATATAGGATGCTATATGTGTATTTGTGGAGTTGGAATTTTGTGAAATGGATGTGTGATTTTGTGAAAAAGGAATTTAATTCATTTATGTGTATTTTGATGAAATTAAATTTGATGTATTTGAGGTGTGGTTTGTGAAAACTAATTTGGCGTGATTTATGTTTGTAAGTTGTGGAAATATTTGGGTGATTGAAGATTGAGATTGGTGTGGTTTTGTGGAATTTGAATTGATTGAATGTAATGTGAATTGTGGATTAAATTTGATGTGTGGTGGTGGAAAATAAATGTTTGAGTATGCTCTTTGTGAATTTGAAAATCATTAGTGTTAAATGAGTATTAAAAATGGGGAATCTTTTAATATCTGTATTTACTTAATGACTGTTGTGGAAAGAGTCATAGTATGCTTATGCATTTCATAGTACATGGCGATCGGATGGGCCATGGTGATAGTGGTGATCGGATGGGCCACAAGATGATTCCATATGATTTGTTGGTTCCATTGGAATTAAATGAGCTCAAAGGCCAATTTGAAGATTTGTTGGAGAAGAAATTTATTAGGTCAAGTGTATCACCATGGGGAGTTCCGGTGTTGCTAGTTAAGAAGAAGGATGGAAGCTCGCGCTTATGTGTGGATTATAGATAGCTTAACAAGGCAACTATTAAGAATCGTTATCCTTTGCCACACATCGATGATTTGATGGACAGTTGAGAGGAGTTGCGGTATTTTCGAAGATTGACTTGAATTCGGGTTACCATCATATTCGAGTAAGGGAAGGAGATATTCAGAAAACTGCTTTCAAGACCCGTTATGGACATCATGAATATCTTGTTATGCCGTTTGGAGTTACCAATGCACCAGCAATTTTTATGGACTACATGAATAGAATCTTTAGTCCATTCCTAGATAAATTTGTTGTGGTGTTCATTGATGATATATTAATTTATTCAAGGACTAAGGAAGAACATGGAGAACATTTGTGCCATGTTCTTGAAATTTTACGTGAGAAGCAATTGTATGCCAATCTTCCGAAGTGTGAGTTTTGGCTAGAAGAAGTGAATTTCCTAGGACATGTGATAATCAAGGAAGGAATCGTTGTGGATCCGGTAAAGATTGAGACAGTTCTTGCTTGGAAACAGCCTCAGACTATCACAGACATACGAAGTTTCGTAGGACTAGCAGGGTACTGCAGGAGGTTTATTGAAGGTTTTGCTAAGATTGTAGCTCCATTGACATAACTTACTAGAAAGGATCAACTGTTTACATGGACAGAGAAGTGTGAGGAAAATTTTCAATTACTAAAGAGGAAGTTGACAACCTCACTAGTATTGGTATTACCGCAATCAGAAGAACCATATGAAGTTTACTGTGATGCGTCTCACCATGGTTTGGGATGTGTTATGATGCAACACAAGAAAGTTGTAGCTTACGCCTCAAGGCAATTGAAGATTCATGAAAGAAACTATCCTACTCATGAATTGGAGCTTGCTGCTGTAGTTTTTGCATTGAAGATCTGGAGGCACTATTTATATGGATGCACATTCACAGTGTTCAGTGACCATAAAAGTTTGAAATATTTGTTTGATCATAAGGAATTAAACATGCTTAGAGACGATGGATGGAGACTCAAGGATTTTGATTTCACACTACAGTACCACCCTGGGAAGGCCAATGTAGTGGCTGATGCGTTGACTAGAAGAAGCGTATTGGTGTCTTCAACAGTGATGGCTAGACAACAAGAGTTGTGGGAAGCTTTTAGAGACCTACACTTGAACGTAGAGTTTGCACCAGAAATTTTGAAATTTGGAATGATTAAGATTTCGAGTGGGCTACTTGAAGACATTGCAAATTCTCAAGATGACGTTCAAGAGAAGAGGAATCTAATAATGCAGGGGAAGACAACTGAGTTTAAGATCGGACCAGATAATATTTTGAGACGTAATGGTAGGATTTGTGTACCAGAAATTACATATATAAGGAAAACATTTTAGAAGAGGCTCATAAGAGTAAATTGAGTATTCATCTGGGAGCAACAAAGATATTTCAAGATTTGAGACAGAATTATTGGTGGCCAGGAATGAAGAGACATGTAGCGGAGTATGTGTCATTGTTTAACTTGCAACCTTTAGATATACCTGAATGGAAGTGGGACAGTATTTCCATGGATTTTATAACTGGATTGTCGAAAACAAGGAGAAAGAATGATTATATTTGGGTGATAGTGGATCGATTAACTAAATTCGCACACTTTTTACCGGTAAAGACCACTTATAAGGTAGACAAGCTAATTGAGATCTACATTGCAGAGATTGTGAGATTACTAAGACGATTAGAGTCAATGATGAAAAAGACCTGGTATTGTATCTTAAGATGAAATGGATGAAATTAGACAGTGTGATGAGTATTTGGAGATTTCGAGGATCAGATTTTATAATTTTATTTAATGGTAAAAAGTGAAAAAGAAGAAATATAACAAATGATTTATGGTTTAGTAGTTGGTCTTGGGAAGTCAAGCGTTAAGATTTAAAATGAGTGTTTCAGTGACTAGATGGACGATGAAAAACATGTAGATCTTTGAGATATTTTACTGCAAAGTTATGAGGATGAGGTTTATAGCTAATTATTTCTTAGTAAGTGCTTATTGGGAACAATTGAGAAATCGTTCTTTAGGACGTTTGATTGTTAGGATTCTTTCAATTTGTACCTCGGTGAAGGTTGAGAAGAAATAAGAATCCAGCGAGTGAACCAAATTTTGGAAAAATATGCCAAGAAAACTTGTTGGAGCAGCACATAGAGATGTAGCTTATGACAATTAAAGATTCAGGAAAGGAATTATCTCACTTATAATTTAGACATTGTTATTATAAGGATATGCCAATGATACAAAGACACTACTTGAGTGCATGTCTTGGGATTGTTATTGGGTTCGTCAATCAAAAGAATTAAATGTTTGTTTGGTAGGGAAGAATTGAGCATGAAATGGAAAAGTTTGGTGCATACTAGTAAGGCTTGATTTATTGAAATCACTATAATGAGGAAAGACGAAGTATGATGGCAGGTGAGCTAAGCAAATAAAGGACTCTAGATATTGACCACATGGACAATTGAATGACGGTAGAGGTGAAAAGTGGTTTGAGATATATTTTTGATATAGAATTTTTCATAGGAAATGTGAAAATTAGGAGGAATTAAGATTTTGTTTGAAATCATTGAAGGAATTCTTAAGGACCAGAATAACAAGCTTATTCGAAGGAAGGAAAGTTTAATAGTAAGAGGAAAGACAAAAGAAAAATCAAGTTAGGACGGAGGATACTTTGAGATACAACGCACAATAGTGTGTACCAATTGTGGTTGTCAAAGAAGAGAGCAATTTCTGGAAAAAGACATACGAGTGTAAGCAAAGTAATGATTTTGAAATAATGAAGATGCATCGAGGTTCGAGGTAGAAATTTAAGGCTTGTATAAATGGAGAAGTGATCGAGTGAATACAATGTGTTTCACCTGTCATAATGAAAAGATAAACATCAAGCTGCAAATAAAGGACGTGGCGAAATTGAGAAGTATCAGAATGAATGTTGGTAGTAGATGTAGGAAAATTATTTTCGAGTTTGTGCAAAATTGCGAAGTATGTAAGAAATTGACTAGTGAAGCGTGAATTTGGGGTGTTGGGCATGAGACAAATGTAGGTCTTAATCAGTAAATGAAATTCAATTTGGAATTTTGTTGGAGACGTGACTCTTGAAATGAAGTACTAATCTGGAAGGAAGTTTGTGTGTCATAAGTAGTATAGTTTTGGCATGTTATCAAAACTATTTGAGGAAGCTTGGATCACCAAGCAGATGTGGGGATGAAATTATTAAAGTTATAATTAGACCAACATTTTGAGGTGTACACTACGGTTTGACGTAGTTGTACAACTAAAGAAAAATCGAGGATTTGTGGACAATGGAGAAATTTAGGAGTTCTCAGCGGTAGTAATTGTTTTGTGCTCAGTGTGTTGGTGTCATACACAGTGTTTCGGTTTGGTACAAAGTGGATGTTTCGTACCAAGTGGACGTATATGAGGCTATGTGACATAGCTATGGGCGATTGTACTTCGTCAATAAGATTAAAGTAATATGGAAATACCGGAAACTCCGTGGATCTTGAGAAGATTGTTTGATTGTTTGTGCATTAGGATAACCTCAAGTGTAAGTCTGAAGGAACGTTATGACAATTCGGTTAAGATAGTCTAAGCCATCATCATGGTTGCTGGCTATTTATTGACAAATTGAAAGACTGATCATCCTTAATCTCTTGTTGATAGTAGACAAAATCATGTTGCATGGAACGGACGAGCCTTATCGGCTATGGTAGTGTGTAGAGTTAATAAGCACCCTATGAAAAGGGGTAGGCAACACTTTCTTCGAGTAGGCCGGGTGAAACAAGTTGTGACTTGTATGTGGAATTTGAGTACAAACCTAGTGTGGATTGTTACTCGTACTTTAAGTTTCGAGGACGAAACTTCTTTTTGGAGGGTAGTAATGTAAGACCCTTAATTTTAAATTCTAAATTATACAATGTTAGGGTATTTTGTGTTGAATTTCTTAGGTTGTTAGCCCAGTTTTTGGTATTTATTGAGTTAAATGCCAAAAATATCTTTTGATGCTCCGATTAAAATTATTCATCGATAAATAAATTAGATTAATTACGGTGAATTTTTTGTCGAAAAATAATTTATTTATGTTACGAAGAATTTAATCCCAGACAGTTTTGTTAAAAATATCTCGGGTTGCTGAAAATTGTATTTGTCAATTGAGTTGCGACGAGAGTAGATATTTTTAACAAAAAGTGGTTTGGAAAGTGATTGGTGAAATGGTAATTTTATGAAATATCTAGATATTTTTAGATATTTGTTATATATATATAAACAAAGAAAAGGAAATAAAGGAAAACTGAAAGAAAACAGAAAACAGAGGAAAGTCGAATCTTCTTCCTCTCCCTGTCTCACGAACTCCGTCTTTCTTCCTTCTCCATTCTTCTTCTTTTGCTTTTCTTATGCTTCAAGAAAAGAAACCCAAGGTTTGGTGGGTGAGAAAGCAAAGAATTTCTCGGCTTCATTCTTCTTCTCGGATTTGAAAACGAAGAAAAATGGTGTTAGGGGTTTTCAAAATCCTCAAACACAAACCCCCACTTTTCTTCGACGTTTGAGCTTCGTTTCAAAAAGTGATAGAAGGGAAAGTTGATCATCTCCCCGCTACGGTCCTAGTGAGCCAAAGCGACGCCGCGAGCGAAAATTTTACCAGAATTAATCGCGGTGCCGTAATCGGCTGTTAAAGCTACCGTTAAGGTAAGGGCTCCTTCCAAATTTTTAGCTTGCATATAGGATGCTATATGTGTATTTGTGGAGTTGTAATTTTGTGAAATTGATGTGTGATTTTGTGAAAAAGGAATTTAATTCATTTATGTGTATTTTGATGAAATTAAATTTGATGTGTTTGAGGTGTGGTTTGTGAAAACTAATTTGGCGTGATTTATGTTTGTAAGTTGTGGAAATATTTGGGTGATTGATGATTGAGATTGGTGTGGTTTTGTGGAATTTGAATTGATTGCATTTAATGTGAATTGTGGATTAAATATTATGTGTGGTGGTGGAAAATAAAGGTTTTAGTATGCTCTGTATGAATTTGAAAATCATTAGTGTTAAATGAGTATTAAAAATGGAGAATCTTTTAATATCTACATTTACTTAATGATTGTTGTGGAAAGAGTCAGAGTATGCTCATGCATTTCATAGTACATGGCGATCAGATGGGCCATGGTGATAGTGGTGACCGGATGGGCCACAAGATGATTCTATGTGATTTGTTGGTTCATCTTATCCTTGTGGAAATTATCGCGTCGTGTAAGGTCCGCGATAGACTATACATTTTTGGTAAATCGTGCGGACCCGTGATAGGTGGCACCTCAGTAAATAGCACTATTGGTCTGTGATAGGCGGTACATTTACGATTTACATCTTTAGTAAATCGTGTTGACCCGTGATAGGTGGCACCTCGATAATTTAGTACTATTGACTTGTGATAGGCGGTACAATTATGATTTTACGCCCTTTGAGGGGGGTTTGGTTTGGAATTCTGGAATTCATGCCTTTTGGCATATACGCGTTGCATTAGGGTGCTTGGCACACGAGTCATGTTTGATATAATATTATGATTGCGTGTGTATACTCAGTTGTTGTTGTGATTGTGTAGTAATTGGTAAGTGTGATTGTTTTGGATTTGTTGTAAGTGTTGATCGATTGCGAAACCATTTTGAAAACTGATTTTTGCACTTTTTCTGCATTATATTCGAATACAAGGAGCTTGTAGTCGAATACAGATGTTCAAATTTGGCTACTGACTTCTGAATTCGCACTTGTATTCGGCTACAAGGATGCTGTAGTCGAATACAGTGGTGTTGTTTTTGTTGATGTCATCCTGTCTCGTAGTTGACTACATCATGTCTCGTAGTCGACTACAGATGTGCTGTTTTTGCTACTAACTTATGAAATAGCACTGTATTCAAATACAAGGATGTTGTATTCGAATACAGTAGTGCAGTTTTGTTAAAAACTCCATTTTTCAACTTTGATTATGCATGTTTGGCATATGAAAACCCTTTCAAAGAGTATGCTAAGTTGAAAGGTTATTTTGTGCATTTAAAATTTAAATGCTATGTGTTATTTGTTAATTTCGATTGGTGACCTTTACAATTATTGTGGAAATCTAGGCTTTGCCCTCATATGAGAACAAGGATCTTCCTATCGGTTAGTACCCTAGAAATGGATACGTAGTTAGACGTACCTGACTGGCGCTGTGCCAGAAGGATCTTGCGGGGGGCGTGGAGATCACTCGGATTGTATCGTTTTTTTGAAGCATGATCAGATTAAATGGTTGTATAGGGGATAGATGTCTTTCTTTGGTAGATGTATTTATTTCAATTTGGAAGACTGTACATATACCTCATATTGCCAGCTTGACTTTTATTTTGGATGGGTCCTTGTACCACTTTTTTATGCGACGTGGGAAGTTAAAATGCTTGGGGCAATGCTTTTGTACAGGTGTCTGCCAAGAATACCCTAGGGGTATGAGCCATGTATGATATGTTTCATAGCCCCAGTGTATTTTGTTGTTTAAATACTTTGGATTTGTATTTCAAAAAATATTTCCGCTACTTGTAAATATTTATTGACTTTTGTCGTTATGTTACGACTTAAATATTTTATCCAAAAGTACTTATTCCTTCATTTCTGAAATTCGATTTTTGGTTTTTTTTTTTAAAAAAAAAACGGAATGTTACAATTTCAATTTGTGCTTGAGATGGCGATCTTATTGGAGTATCATAGACCAACGAGTGGAGAAAATAGATATTGAAAATTTTTGAAGTGAAGATTATTTTTTCATCATATTGGTAGGGCCTGACAAGTATAGTGATTTTGAAGAAGTACAACTGAATCAGCTTGATCGTGGTGGTCTCTTGTTGAGCCTTAAGGCAAGATTGTTATACCTTAGAGGTATACGGGTGGGGAATTCCAAGGTGACTTGTAAGTAGAACTCCAAATGTTGAGAGCTACCATGTAAGACACGTTTACCTCGATTGTCACGTATATGTGTCTCGGGTATAGTTGAGGGAATCTATGAGGACATGACCAATTTGAATTGTCTGTGAGTGGTGGCATAGTATCAAGCCTCCTAACCAAGTATTTCAGAGTTAGAATGGTAACATATTTTGAAGTAGAGTCTAAGCTCATGGATAACATTGCATTTCGTTGTGATTGATGTGTTTTAAAAGAAATAATAGTTTTTCTTAGATGATTTAATGTATATTGTAATGTGATAATTATTTTACTTGAGTGACTTTGATGTTATAATATGATACTATGTGCTTGAATATTTTGATATATCATAATGTGATTATGATACAGTTTATTATAATTAATTGTGTATTCTTCTTACTTATACTATTAACATGATTTTAAAGCTCCCCTCCTTCGTTGGTTGTGTTTGAGTGACTTGACTTTGCGTTTGTGAAACCAAACTTTTATTGGTTAATGAGTCTTAAAGTTCAAGATTTGAAGAAATCCCGCTCTGATAGGTGGTACTGTGATTTAAATGTTGTAAATTGTATTTTACTTATTTAATTAGAAACGACTTTTCGGATGAAAATCTTAAAAGTACTAATAATTTTTTGGAATAAAATTAAGATATTATAGTTAAATCAAGTTCATTAAGATTATATTATTTTAATTGAGGAATAAAGTTTGAATTGTTGTGTAATTTGAGGAACATGATAAATTTTCTTTATCCACTACAAATTTTTGTTTATAAAAATCTAGTATAAATTATTATTATTATTATTATTATTATTATTATATATATATATATATATATTATTTTGGGGTTTACAGTGTCACAGAAGACTCCCCAAAGCAACAAATCCTAGTGGTTGCTCCATATAAACTTTTAGCTTAAGTGCAGTTTTGGTCCCCCTATTTTAACTGAATCACGAAATTAGTCCCCTCGTTTTATTTTTCTCCAGTTTTAGTCTCTCAAATATAATTTTGATCCAAAACTTGATGAATTTTTTTTTTGTATTTATTTAAGTCACATTGTGTCTCAAGATCTCATTTGCAATAATTGTACCTGAAATCTATGATCATAAATGGTGTAGTACGGCTTTAAAAAATGAAATTTCATCAAGTTTTGGATCAAATTTCTGTTTGGGGAGAAACAAAATGGGGGGACTATTTTCACGATTCAGCTAAAATAGGGGACCAAAACTACAATTAAGCCTAAACTTTTCTTCAAGATCATCGTACAAAAAGGCATTTTTAATATTAAGTTGATGGAGAGACCAATGTTGAATTGCAGCAAAGGAAAAAAATAATATGGCATATGCCATTTTGGCAACAGGTGAGAAAGCATTGATGTAATCCAACCCAAAAATCTGAGTAGGTTTTTTGTCCCTATAAATATAACACTTTTTAGTTTTAATCCATATAAAAAAAATTGGATTTCATCCCTATAATATCATAAAAATTTATTTTTGGTCTTTAACGTCAAATGGACCAATCATAGCACTCCAATGGAAATATTAATTTAAATATTAGAATAATTTATTTACTTAATTTTATTTATTATTTAAACATTGTTTCGGTTAAATTTGTTTAAAATAATTATTTAAATTTGTATTCCAATTAAAATTTGTATACTTATTTTATTAGAAATAAGTATACCAATTATTTTTATTTGTTATTTAAATATTATTTCGGTTAAATTCTTTTAGAATAATTATTTAAATTTGTATTTTCATGGGAGTTTGTATCTTTATTTTATAAGAAATAAGTATATTTGTATACTTATTTTATAAGAAATAAGTATACAAATTATTTTGATTTGTTATTTAAATATTATTTTCGTTAAATATTTTAGAATAATTATTTAAATTTGTATTTCCATTGAAGTTTGTATACTTATTTTATTAGAAATATTTGTACAAATTATTTTTATTTATTATTTAAATATTGTTTCAGTTAAATCTGTTTACGATAATTATTTAAATTTGTATTTCATGTTTTCCTCTTTTTGTCGACTCACGTTTTTGTAATGTTTATTAGACGATAAGAACAAAAAATAAAGTTTTTAGATATTGTAGAGATGAAATCCAAACAAATATTTTACAGCAACTAAAGCTGAAAATTGTTATATTTACGGAGACCAAAATCATATTTAAACGTTTGGTCCACATTTCCCTTTATCAATTATCGTTTTTTGTAACATCCACTTGACGTTAAGGACCAAAAATAAATTTTTCTGATATTACAAGGATGAAATCCAAACAAAATTTTTACAGGGACTAAAACTAAAAATTGTTATATTTACAGGGACCAAAATCATATTTAAACCATCTAAGTATATCCTTTGGCCACCAAGTGAGCCTTAAATAGATCAATCTTACCATCAGGGCCCACCTTCACTGTATAAAGCCAACGAAAACTTACAAAAGACTTCATATGAGGTTAAGGGACTAGTTCCCAAGTATCACTATGTTGTAGAGCACACATCTCATTAAGCATTACTTGCCTCTACTCAAGGTGGGATAATGTTTCACCTAGAGATTTAGGAATAGAATCAGAGGACAAAGAAAACAAGAAAGTGTAATGCAAGGGAGAAAGACGATGCTAACATAAAGCATTATAATGAGGAGATGGATTACGTGTTGAGTGAATATCCTTACGAAGAGCAATGTGAAGGTCATGCTCGGGCGGAAGGGTCGGATCTGGTGGTAGTGTCGGAAGAGAGTTTGTAATGGGAACAAGAAGACTTCCTATGAGGTTAAGGGACTAGTTCCCAAGTATCACTATGTTGTAGAGAACACATCTCATTAAGCATTACTTGCCTCTACTCAAGGTGGGATAATGTTTCATCTAGATATTTAGGAATAGAATCAGAGGACAAAGAAAACAAGAAAGTGTAATGCAAGGGAGAAAGACGATGCTAACATAAAGCATTATAATGAGGAGATGGATTACGTGTTGTGTGAATATCCTTACGAAGAGCAATGTGAAGGTCATGCTCGGGCGGAAGGGTCGGATCTGGTGGTAGTGTCGGAAGAGAGTTTGTAATGGGAACAAGAACATGCAAAACAGAGGGTAGGGGCAGACTCGACAGGTTTGATAGAAATAAGAGTGGATGGAATAGGGATAGCTACCTGAGGAGGTTCAAAATTAATGTTCTGATAGGGCTCAATAGCTATATGGGTTGGTTCAAAATATGGTACAGACTCGAAAAAAGCAACATCAATTGATGTAAGATATCAGTCTAGTGTAGGAGAATAACAACGATAGCCCTTTTGGAACCGATCATATTCGAGAAAGGCACACTTGAGTGATCGAGTTGACAGTTTGTCCAAACCAGGAGATAAATTGTAAATAAAATACGTGAACCCAAAGACACGGGGTGGTCGTGGGTGAAGAGGGGTATGGGGAAAGAGGACCGAATGAGGGATATTTTCATTAAGGACAGAAGACGGCATACGATTGATAAGGTAGCATGTCATTAAGACTACAAACCCCCAAAAATGAATGAAACATTACCATGGAGAGGTAAGGTTCGTGTGGTTTCAATGAGATGCTGATTTTTGCGTTCGACTATCCCATTTTGTTGGGGTGTATGAAGACATGATGTTTGGTGTGAATAACATTGGAAGCCATAAAAATTTAAATTGATGGGACAAATATTCCCGAGCATTATCACTTCTTAAAGTAAGAATAGAAACGCCAAATTGAGTTTTAATTTCTTGATAAAATTGCTCAAAAATGGAAAACATTTCAGATCTATCTTTCATTAAAAATAACCATGTACTGTGAGAGTAATCATCAATAAAAGTAACAAGATACTTATACTCTAAAGTACACACAATACGAGAAGGACCCTGAACGTTAAAGTGAACTAAAGCAAAGGGGGACAAAACCTTTTTATTGTCTTGATCAAGAAAACGATTACGGGTGTGTTTCCCTAATTGACACGACTCATAATGTAAAGTAGAGAACATAGATAAACTACGCACCAGTTTTTGAAGTTTGGTAAGACTTGGGTGTCCTAGTTTAGCATGAATAGTTTGAGGGAATATGTGGCAGAGCACGTTTTGGATGATGGAGGAAGGGAATAGAGGCCTTGAGACTCACATCCGACGTCAATCATCCGTCCCGAACTCTGATCTTGTAGGGTAATGTTATCATTAGTGAAAGTAATAATACAACCATGGGACTAAGTCAATCGACTAACTGAAAGTAAATTAAAAAGGCATCCAAGTACATAGAGAACAAATGCAACTGAAATGGAAGGGAGAATTTGGACAATGTCAACCCCTAGAGACCGGGTTTGAGAGACATTGGCAGAAGTTATAGTAGGTGAAAAACCAGATATAGAGAGAATAAAATAAATCTTTATTACCAGTGACATTATTAGACACACCATAATTTTATCCAGAACTCATGGGGTAGGCCATATAGTGCATATCCAGAACCCAAAATAATGTTAGGATCACTGAGGTAGTAGACATATCCAGAACAGTAACAGAACCCAAAATTTTATCACAAGTTGTAAAGTACTCATGGGGTAGGCCATATAGTGCATGAAGCATGAAGAAGTTGTTGCATTGATCAAACTCCTTCTTTTGTTCAACTGGATTACTTTGCAGCAAGAGGGAGAAGTCGTGAAAATCATGAAGTGCACTATGAACGAGGCCAAGATATGAAGAAATAGAGCCATCAATTGTCTTCGAAGTAATGATATTCAGCAAGTGGTGACAAACTCCATAGAGACGTTGAGTGTCATTAGTGTAGAGTGCCTTTGTCTGACTCAAAATCGATTCACACATGAGATGTGGACGAAAAATTGGTTTAACATTTGGATGAAGTGTAGATTTAATGACACTATACAACAAATCATCTGCTTCTATTTTAATGTTTCAGCCGCAATCACCTTTTCAAAATTTTGAGTGAGATGGTCCCCGTAACCTTGATCAAGCATCCATAGTTTGATGACTTAGGACAAAAGTTGATTGGTTATCATAAATTCATTTATTCAAGACCTTTAATCTATTCGCAAGGACTTTCGCTACCAATTGCAAAGGGCAATGGATTGCCAATCTTTCATGCTTCTTTGCTCATCCTCTTTCGGTATAAGAGCAATATTGGTCGTGTTAACAGAGTTAGGGAACACCCTTGTTAATAACCAAGCACAACACGTGCAAAAAAGCATTACTACACGAGTTCCAAAAATGTTGGAAAAACCCTAGATTAAACCTGTCGGGGATGAATAATTTTCAGCTTTCATCGAAAAAAGGCATCTCTAAATTCCTCTATTGGGAAGGTTGTTGTTAATTCGTCGTTGTCAGCCAACGAGATGGTAGGATCAATTGCTTCAAGGACTGGACTGCAAGCACTAGACTTTTATTGGAACAAATCACGAAAATAAAATCTTATTGATTTTTCTAGATAACAATGATTTAATTTAAATCTTCCAACGATAAACATTGAATGATATCCTATGCTTTATCCAATTATAAGTATATCATACTTCATCCTTGCTTACTTTTGGTTAGAGGTGGCAAAGTGAAACAACTAGTTCCACTTTTCTCTATAGGAGAGATAACACTCACACTAAATGACATGTTAGACTTATTTCATGTTCCAGCGATTGTTGAAATTTTCTAACCAATCACATGTCATTTAGCTCGTCCGAGTTAGGAATCAAGCATAGTTGTTGTGTTGTCGACAGAGCTTCAATCTAGGATCATGCGGATATCTTCCATCCATTGGATGTTTTTGTAAACTAGGTATTCCGAGCTTGTGAAGGCTATACTAAGCTTTTCTTACAAAATATTAGGTTTGTCACATAAGTATTTGTGAGACTGTTTTACAGAACTAATAAAAACAATAATAAAAACAATTGATAAAAATAACTAATAAATTATATAGAAAATATATTGACTTTATTTTATCTTAAGTTAAAAAAATAGTTTGTAAAAAAACAATTATATGATCGATAAGAGTTTATGGTGCATACTAGGTCATGGCCCCCCTCGTCGAGGATCAACGTCCCACCCCAATGTTTGATTTCGTACGCGAACCACCATCAACCAAAACGACTAGTCTTAATCCCAACGTGCAATAGGGAATAATAGTGTGAAACACGGTCCCTATCCTCCTTAGAGTCTTTTCATTCACCGAATCATTCCTCTCACTCTTATATATATAAAACATTCCTCAGACAGTGTTTCAGAAGACACCATTAATATGGAGTATGAAAATGAAGACGACTGTTTAGGCATTGTACCCGTAAAATAAATCAAATGGCCCAATACTATTGGTCCCTTCAAAAAATAAAAAAATAAATAAATAAATAAAAACTTGTATATCTTGTAATGGGCATAGCCCAAATTTCGTGAAAAATCAGTCTAGAATATCATAAACGGGTCTGGCCCGATTCCAGACTTAAAAAAAAAAAGTATTTTGAAAATCAGAACACAAATATTTTCTTTCTGAAAAGCAAAATGCAAGAGCAAAAGTTGATTGACACTTGTCCGCCATCTGCACCAACAGACAAAACATGTTAATATATATATATATATTAACATTGAAAAGTACACACAATGTCCACTTTTTTTCTACTCCTTATTGCTTATAGGTATCAACCCCTTTTTATCTTATTCAAACATATAATTTTATTTTGTAAGCGTTAAATTACATCTTTTATCCAAACATGTCCTTAATCTAGAAGGTTTAATTCCGTATAAATCATCCTTTGCTTTGACTTCTGCAAAAAGTTTCACATTTTCAACTAATGGCTCCAATGTCGCCTTTTGTTAACGGCTAGCTAGTGCGGCGGAGATTAAAAGTGTAAATAGACTAGATCGAAGTAGACTTTTTAAGGCTTGAGTCTTGTCTACATTGAAAATGTTAGGCCTAAACTTAACTTGCTACTAGTAAAAGGCCCAATATTAAAGTTTAGTCTGACCTTTTTCAAAGTCTGACGAGACCTGAAAGTTTGTTTAAAAGACCCAATATTGCATAATGGAAAATTTGGCAGTTAAAGTACACAGTTGGTTTCTTGTTACATTTTGTCGCGGCCTAAAATTTCGAGTTTTCCTCGAATTCAATGGAGTCGCCACCAAAATTTATTTTAAAATAGGGAAAATATTGGGAAACCCTTAAAAATGTAAAAAAATAAAAAATGGTCTTTGAAACCAGATTTTGAGTTCGGGAGTCGATTATGCGTAGGGAAGGTATTAGCACCCTACGACATCCGCTAAAAAACGGTTACCTATAATTAATTGTGCAAAATTGTGTTAACTTAACTATATTTGTTTCTCTTTATTATTAAATATAGATATAAAATTATTTTTTATAAATATGATTTTCTCGAAATAAAAGCGTGTTAAAAAGTGTAAAAAAAAGGTTTTTATTATTGTGCTTGACAAGAGTGTGATCTTGCTCCTACGTATCTCCCGGTGCGATGGAGAAATCAAAGCTACGTAGTTCTTGGTAGAAAATGTTGATGTGTTGATTGCTTTTAAATAAATTGTATTTTTGTTAAAAAAAAATTAATTTTGACAAACATAAAAAATAAACTTGCTTGATTTGAATAATTATCTTAAAATATGAGTTTAAGACGATCGAGTTGTACAACTCGTGTCACAAAACTCAAAGAGTAAAAAACAAGATGTCACATCTAATTTAATACTCTTAAAAAAAATTATTATTTATTTTTAAATTGAGTTTTAAAACCGATAAATAGTTTAATTTGTGTCTTAACAACTCCAAGATAAAAAAAACATATAGTTAATTAAATTTTAAAAAAAAGTCGATTTTAGATTTATTTATTTATAAAAATAAATTTTAGAGTTATCAAAATATATAACTTGTATTACGTAACTCTGGGATTGAAAGATTTTAATTAACTTTAAATAATATTTATGATTAATTTGTTTATGATTTTTTTAGTTTATTAATTTATTTGTGATTATGAGATTTAGAACCATCAAATTGTCACAATTTGTATTCTAATAACTCAAAGATTAAAAAGATGTCACATCTAATTAACCTTACCATATTTGATTATAGTTTTATTTTTGCCTTTTTTGTTTAAAATAATAATAATAATAATAATAATAATAATTGATTTTAACAATTAAATAAATTTAAATAAATCTACGAAATAAAATTCAATAATAAACACATATAAAATAAACGGTAAAAAAAAATATGGACTTGTATTGTTATTTATTAAATAAATAATAAAAAAACACTTTAATAATAAAAAACTATATACAAATTATGAGTTCTTTTAAATACTTTTTTGTGAAAGACATGATAAAAACATAACTCATGGCTAAAGCATTTCAATTAGATATGGTAGAAAAAAAACAATATATTTGAACCTTTCCAAACACAATCCAAATAAAACAAATTTGAACTTTCCAAACACAATCCAAATCATCTCATACAAAAACAGTATACAAAATATCTCAGCCAAAATATCATTCATATACAAACAAGATTTCATCTTTCAATTAAATAATATCTAGATTCAAAATATAAAGTTTGAAAAGTAAGGGAAATACATACCTATTCAAAGATGGAAGACAAACGGTGGTGCAATATTGAAGACAGAAGCGGTAGTGGTGCACGGCTGTGTGAATTTGGAATGGCGGTGAAACACTCTATTTCTCTCTATTTCTCTCTATTTTCTCTAGTTTTCTTAATACTCAAAATTGCTCTCCCCTCTCTTTGATTTTTGATCCCAATTTATAGCCTAAATGAGTGAATATTTATGTTCATTAGACAAAATCGAGCTCTAGATCTTGTATTGTTTCGCACTAATTTTAGTTGGATTTTACATTGTTTTTGTAACAATTTTTAAGCAAAGTATAATTAAGGAAATAATTTTTCTCTACCTTTTCTTTCTATTGGTTTATAGGATGTTTATGGAAGGATGTTATAAAATGAAGAAAATAAAAGAATGTACATTGAGAAGTGAAACAAATGCAAAGAAAATAAAAATGTGTGTTGATTTTGGCAAGGAAGTTGTGCTAGTGTTTGAGTGTTTGGGAGTGGATTGATTGAGTGTTTGGGAGTGGATTGATTGAGTGTTTGGGAGTGGATTGAGTGTTTGAGAGTGGATTGAGTGTTTGAGAAGCCTTGTTGATAAAAAAGCAAAGCAAGAGAAGTCTTATTTTATTTTTATATTTATTTTATTTTTAATACATACTCAAATTTGAAATGTAAAATGATGATGTTTATTTTTTTAAAAATGATTGTAAAATATTTATTAAACATATTATTATATGTTATTCTTATTATTATTCAAAAATAATTTTTAATTATTCGGACAAAATTGAGGTATTACAGCTGCCCCTATTTAATTATATTTTACATGGTAAAAAGATAATTAAATATAAGGACCTAAATTTTGTTCAAAGTGTGAAAGTAAATTAATTTCAAATGTAAGAGAAATAGTAAAATAATTAGACAAAAAAAAAAAAGTTGAGGATTTGCAAAATGAGAAAAAAATGTAAAATAATGTTGGTGATTGGCGAAAATAAATAAAAAATGATTAATACCAATGGTGTAGGGACGTAAATAAAAAACATGATCGTCTTCGGATTGGTTACCGATGCATTGATCGACATAAACAATGTGATTGATCGTCTTCGGGTTGGTTACCGATGCGTTGATCGATGTAGATAAAATGATCGTCTTCGGATTGGTTACCGATGCGTTGATCGATGTAGATAAAATGATCGATAACATGATCGTCTTCGGATTGATTACCGATGCGTAGATCGTCATAGATAAAATGATTTCGGATTGCTTACCGAAATATATAAAATGACATAGATAAAATGATTTCGGATTGCTTACCGAAATAGATAAAATGACATAGATAAAATGATCTCAGATTGCTTACCGAAATAAATAAAATAAAATGATCTCGGATTGCTTACCGAAATAGATTAAATGACATAGATGAAATGATCTCGGATTGCTTACCGATGCGTAGATAAAAATGATCGTCTTCGGATTGGTTACCGATGCGTTGATCGATTGATATAAAATAAAATGATGACTAAAACAAATATGAGTTTAAAATTTAGAATGTAAATAAAATGAGATAAATTTGTTTTATTTTTATTTTTATTTTAAAAAAAATGCATTTATGTGGTAATTGCAATGCAAACGTAAAATGAATAATGTGATACAAAAGTCGTTGAATATAAATAAAATATACACATAAGATATGCATGATATAAGGAGTTGTTGAGTATAAGTAAAATGTGAGTGAAGATGCATAAATCATGTGTGAGTATTTGAAAAAAATGCACAATGCATGCAATGAAGATAAATTCTTGTTTATGTATTTATTTTATTATTTTTTGTTTCCCCGATCCTTATGTGACTTTATACACTTATAAGATTCAATGGATCAACGGCAATAACAATCGCTCTTTACATGATGACTCTAGTATATCTGGTGTAATCACTTTTTCTTGAGGTCAATCTAATGTGCATTATTTAAAATGCTTACCCTTCATTTTTCTTGTACACCCATATATCTCGCATTCCCGTGTATATATTTTCATGCGTCAAAATATTTAAGATTTTTTTTGTTATATTTTCACATATTTCCAATTCCAATATTTATTATCATAAAAATAACATTTTAAAATACTAGAATAAATCAACAATGAAACTGAATTAATTTAGAAACAGTGTAAGGTACAATATCGAATGACATCATTGGAAAATATACATTCGTTACATTGAAAATAAAACTAATGAGACAGGGATTACAATGTGGTGAATGTGTTTAGCTTTAGTTGGAGAGATAACAAACGCTAGTCATTCTTGTAATTTAGAACTTCTAAGAATAATAACTGCCCCAACTTGAAATGTTTGATCTTTTTGTTATCCCTAACTTTTGCATGGACTGCTCTTCCAAGTTTTCAATCCATCGGGATGCTCTAATTTTTGCCTAGGTCGCCTTTTCAGGTTTTCAACTTAGCGAGCCCAATTTTTTTTTATTTTTTTTTTTTTATGCATAATACTTCTTGACTGCATCTGAATTTACTGGAAGTGGAAGCTTATCTCCATCCATTTCTGCGAGTATCAGAGCTCCCCCAGAGAAAGCTTTTTTCACAACATATGGTCCTTCGTAGTTCGGAGTCCACTTTCCTCGAGAATCTTTTTTTATGGGCAATATTTTCTTTAACACTAAGTCTCCTTCTCGAAACTCTCGGGGACGAACTTTTTTCTCATATGCTTTTTTGAGTCTTTTCTGATATAGCTGACCATGGCACAAAGCTATCATTCTTTTTTCTTCTATGAGATTCAATTGATCATATCGTGATTGAACCCACTCTGCCTCCTCTAGTTTTGTTTCCATCAAGACTCTGATAGAGGGAATTTCAACTTCGATGGGAAGTACCGCTTCCATTCCATACACCAACGAGAAAGGAGTTGCCCCTGTTGAGGTACGGATAGAGGTTCTATAGCCATGTAATGCAAAGGGAAGCATTTCATGCCAATCCTTATATGTCTCTACCATCTTTTGTATGATCTTCTTGATATTTTTGTTTGCTGCTTCTACAGCCCCATTCATTTTTGGACGATATGGAGAAGAATTATGGTGCTGAATTTTGAAATTATCACATAACTCTTTCATCATCTTGTTGTTCAAATTAGTCGCGTTGTCAGTGATTATCTTATTTGGCAAGCCATATCGACAAATCAATTCTTTTTTGATGAATTTGACAACCACACTTCTCGTCACATTGGCATAAGAAGCAGCTTCAACCCATTTTGTGAAATAATCAATAGCTACTAGGATAAACCGATGTCCATTCGAAGCCTTAGGCTCAATGAGTCCAATAACATCCATTCCCCACATTGAAAATGGCCATGGTGATGTTAAAACATTCAAAGAGGTGGGTGGTACATGTACTTTATCAGCATAGATTTGACATTTATGACATTTCTTTACGTGACTAAAGCAATCGGACTCCATGGTCAACCAATAGTAGCCAGCCCTTAAGATTTTTCTTGCCATTGCGTGCCCATTTGCATGAGTTCCGAAAGAACCTTCGTGAACCTCTTGGATGATTTTCTCTGCTTCTGCTTTATCCACACATCTAAGGAGAACCATATCATGATTTCTCTTATAAAGCACATCTCCATTTAAGAAGAAATTCATTGACAATCTCCTTAAAACTCTTTTGTCGTTCTCTGAAATACCCAATGGATATTCTTTATTCTTAACATATGATTTGATGTCATAAAACCACGGCTTGCCATCAAACTCTTCTTCTATTGATAGGCAATATGCAGGTTTATCTCTTTGTTGAATTTTTATGATCGGCACGTCTTGATTAGTGGTTATTTTGAACATTGACGACAAAGTGGCCAAGGCGTCAGCTAACTGGTTTTCTTCTCGAGGGATATGGTGAAAAGTAATCTTCTCAAAGTGTTCTGTCAATTCTTTGATATGGGTGTGATACGGAATCAATTTGGAATCTCGCGTTTCCCATTCTCCTTTCGTCTGATGGATAACCAACAATGAGTCTCCATATACCTCAAGAAATTTTACATTTGATTCGATAGCTGCTTTAATGCCCATAACACATGCCTCATATTCTGCAATATTGTTTGTACAATCAAAACACAACCTAGCCGTAAATGATGTGTTGATTGCTTTTAAATAAATTGTATTTTTGTTAAAAAAAAAATTAATTTTGACAAACATAAAAAATAAACTTGCTTGATTTGAATAATTATCTTAAAATATGAGTTTAAGACGATCGAGTTGTACAACTCGTGTCACAAAACTCAAAGAGTAAAAAACAAGATGTCACATCTAATTTAATACTCTTAAAAAAAATTATTATTTATTTTTAAATTGAGTTTTAAAACCGATAAATAGTTTAATTTGTGTCTTAACAACTCCAAGATACAAAAAAACATATAGTTAATTAAATTTTAAAAAAAAGTCGATTTTAGATTTATTTATTTATAAAAATAAATTTTAGAGTTATCAAAATATATAACTTGTATTACGTAACTCTGGGATTGAAAGATTTTAATTAACTTTAAATAATATTTATGATTAATTTGTTTATGATTTTTTTAGTTTATTAATTTATTTGTGATTATGAGATTTAGAACCATCAAATTGTCACAATTTGTATTCTAATAACTCAAAGATTAAAAAGATGTCACATCTAATTAACCTTACCATATTTGATTATAGTTTTATTTTTGCCTTTTTTGTTTAAAATAATAATAATAATAATAATAATAATAATAATAATAATTGATTTTAACAATTAAATAAATTTAAATAAATCTACGAAATAAAATTCAATAATAAACACATATAAAATAAACGGTAAAAAAAAATATGGACTTGTATTGTTATTTATTAAATAAATAATAAAAAAACACTTTAATAATAAAAAACTATATACAAATTATGAGTTCTTTTAAATACTTTTTTGTGAAAGACATGATAAAAACATAACTCATGGCTAAAGCATTTCAATTAGATATGGTAGAAAAAAAACAATATATTTGAACCTTTCCAAACACAATCCAAATAAAACAAATTTGAACTTTCCAAACACAATCCAAATCATCTCATACAAAAACAGTATACAAAATATCTCAGCCAAAATATCATTCATATACAAACAAGATTTCATCTTTCAATTAAATAATATCTAGATTCAAAATATAAAGTTTGAAAAGTAAGGGAAATACATACCTATTCAAAGATGGAAGACAAACGGTGGTGCAATATTGAAGACAGAAGCGGTAGTGGTGCACGGCTGTGTGAATTTGGAATGGCGGTGAAACACTCTATTTCTCTCTATTTCTCTCTATTTTCTCTAGTTTTCTTAATACTCAAAATTGCTCTCCCCTCTCTTTGATTTTTGATCCCAATTTATAGCCTAAATGAGTGAATATTTATGTTCATTAGACAAAATCGAGCTCTAGATCTTGTATTGTTTCGCACTAATTTTAGTTGGATTTTACATTGTTTTTGTAACAATTTTTAAGCAAAGTATAATTAAGGAAATAATTTTTCTCTACCTTTTCTTTCTATTGGTTTATAGGATGTTTATGGAAGGATGTTATAAAATGAAGAAAATAAAAGAATGTACATTGAGAAGTGAAACAAATGCAAAGAAAATAAAAATGTGTGTTGATTTTGGCAAGGAAGTTGTGCTAGTGTTTGAGTGTTTGGGAGTGGATTGATTGAGTGTTTGGGAGTGGATTGATTGAGTGTTTGGGAGTGGATTGAGTGTTTGAGAGTGGATTGAGTGTTTGAGAAGCCTTGTTGATAAAAAAGCAAAGCAAGAGAAGTCTTATTTTATTTTTATATTTATTTTATTTTTAATACATACTCAAATTTGAAATGTAAAATGATGATGTTTATTTTTTTAAAAATGATTGTAAAATATTTATTAAACATATTATTATATGTTATTCTTATTATTATTCAAAAATAATTTTTAATTATTCGGACAAAATTGAGGTATTACAGCTGCCCCTATTTAATTATATTTTACATGGTAAAAAGATAATTAAATATAAGGACCTAAATTTTGTTCAAAGTGTGAAAGTAAATTAATTTCAAATGTAAGAGAAATAGTAAAATAATTAGACATAAAAAAAAAAGTTGAGGATTTGCAAAATGAGAAAAAAATGTAAAATAATGTTGGTGATTGGCAAAAATAAATAAAAAATGATTAATACCAATGGTGTAGGGACGTAAATAAAAAACATGATCGTCTTCGGATTGGTTACCGATGCATTGATCGACATAAACAATGTGATTGATCGTCTTCGGGTTGGTTACCGATGCGTTGATCGATGTAGATAAAATGATCGTCTTCGGATTGGTTACCGATGCGTTGATCGATGTAGATAAAATGATCGATAACATGATCGTCTTCGGATTGATTACCGATGCGTAGATCGTCATAGATAAAATGATTTCGGATTGCTTACCGAAATATATAAAATGACATAGATAAAATGATTTCGGATTGCTTACCGAAATAGATAAAATGACATAGATAAAATGATCTCAGATTGCTTACCGAAATAAATAAAATAAAATGATCTCGGATTGCTTACCGAAATAGATTAAATGACATAGATGAAATGATCTCGGATTGCTTACCGATGCGTAGATAAAAATGATCGTCTTCGGATTGGTTACCGATGCGTTGATCGATTGATATAAAATAAAATGATGACTAAAACAAATATGAGTTTAAAATTTAGAATGTAAATAAAATGAGATAAATTTGTTTTATTTTTATTTTAAAAAAAATGCATTTATGTGGTAATTGCAATGCAAACGTAAAATGAATAATGTGATACAAAAGTCGTTGAATATAAATAAAATATACACATAAGATATGCATGATTAATTCATTATGCACGATATAAGGAGTTGTTGAGTATAAGTAAAATGTGAGTGAAGATGCATAAATCATGTGTGAGTATTTGAAAAAAATGCACAATGCATGCAATAAATTCTTGTTTATGTATTTATTTTATTATTTTTTGTTTCCCCGATCCTTATGTGACTTTATACACTTATAAGATTCAATGGATCAACGGCAATAACAATCGCTCTTTACATGATGACTCTAGTATATCTGGTGTAATCACTTTTTCTTGAGGTCAATCTAATGTGCATTATTTAAAATGCTTACCCTTCATTTTTCTTGTACACCCATATATCTCGCATTCCCGTGTATATATTTTCATGCGTCAAAATATTTAAGATTTTTTTTGTTATATTTTCACATATTTCCAATTCCAATATTTATTATCATAAAAATAACATTTTAAAATACTAGAATAAATCAACAATGAAACTGAATTAATTTAGAAACAGTGTAAGGTACAACATCGAATGACATCATTGGAAAATATACATTCGTTACATTGAAAATAAAACTAATGAGACAGGGATTACAATGTGGTGAATGTGTTTAGCTTTAGTTGGAGAGATAACAAACGCTAGTCATTCTTGTAATTTAGAACTTCTAAGAATAATAACTGCCCCAACTTGAAATGTTTGATCTTTTTGTTATCCCTAACTTTTGCATGGACTGCTCTTCCAAGTTTTCAATCCATCGGGATGCTCTAATTTTTGCCTAGGTCGCCTTTTCAGGTTTTCAACCTAGCGAGCCCAATTTTTTTTTTTTTTTTTTATGCATAATACTTCTTGACTGCATCTGAGTTTACTGGAAGTGGAATCTCATCTCCATCCATTTCTGCGAGTATCAGAGCTCCCCCAGAGAAAGCTTTTTTCACAACATATGGTCCTTCGTAGTTCGGAGTCCACTTTCCCCGAGAATCCTTTTTTATGGGCAATATTTTCTTTAACACTAAGTCTCCTTCTCGAAACTCTCGAGGCCGGACTTTTTTCTCGTATGCTTTTTTGAGTCTTTTCTGATATAGCTGACCATGACACAAAGCTATCATTCTTCTTTCTTCTATGAGATTCAGTTGGTCATATCGTGATTGAACCCACTCTGCCTCCTCTAGTTTTGTTTCCATAAGGACTCTGATAGAAGGAATTTCAACTTCAACGGGAAGTACCGCTTCCATTCCATACACCAACGAGAAAGGAGTTGCCCCTGTTGAGGTACGAACAGAGGTTCTATAGCCATGTAATGCAAACGGAAGCATTTCATGCCAATCCTTATATGTCTCCACCATCTTTTGTATGATCTTCTTGATATTTTTGTTTGCTGCTTCTACAGCCCCATTCATTTTTGGACGATATGGAGAAGAATTATGGTGCTGAATTTTGAAATTATCACATAACTCTTTCATCATCTTGTTGTTCAAATTAGTCGCGTTGTCAGTGATTATCTTATTTGGCAAGCCATATCGACAAATCAATTCTTTTTTGATGAATTTGACAACCACACTTCTCGTCACATTGGCATAAGAAGCAGCTTCAACCCATTTTGTGAAATAATCAATAGCTACTAGGATAAACCGATGTCCATTCGAAGCCTTAGGCTCAATGAGTCCAATAACATCCATTCCCCACATTGAAAATGGCCATGGTGATGTTAAAACATTCAAAGAGGTGGGTGGTACATGTACTTTATCAGCATAGATTTGACATTTATGACATTTCTTTACGTGACTAAAGCAATCGGACTCCATGGTCAACCAATAGTAGCCAGCCCTTAAGATTTTTCTTGCCATTGCGTGCCCATTTGCATGAGTTCCGAAAGAACCTTCGTGAACCTCTTGGATGATTTTCTCTGCTTCTGCTTTATCCACACATCTAAGGAGAACCATATCATGATTTCTCTTATAAAGCACATCTCCATTTAAGAAGAAGTTCATTGACAATCTCCTTAAAACTCTTTTGTCGTTCTCTGAAATACCCAATGGATATTCTTTATTCTTAACATATGATTTGATGTCATAAAACCACGGCTTGCCATCAAACTCTTCTTCTATTGATAGGCAATATGCAGGTTTATCTCTTTGTTGAATTTTTATGATCGGCACGTCTTGATTAGTGGTTATTTTGAACATTGACGACAAAGTGGCCAAGGCGTCAGCTAACTGGTTTTCTTCTCGAGGGATATGGTGAAAAGTAATCTTCTCAAAGTGTTCTGTCAATTCTTTGATATGGGTGTGATACGGAATCAATTTGGAATCTCGCGTTTCCCATTCTCCTTTCGTCTGATGGATAACCAACAATGAGTCTCCATATACCTCAAGAAATTTTACATTTGATTCGATAGCTGCTTTAATGCCCATAACACATGCCTCATATTCTGCAATATTGTTTGTACAATCAAAACACAACCTAGCCATAAATGGAGTGAACTGGTTCTCAGGGGAAATCAAAATGGCTCCAATTCCATGCCCCAGCGCATTAGAGGCACCGTCAAACACCAACGTCCATTTTTCTTTATCATATGATTCGGTCTCTTTAAATAAAGCCATTATGCTTTCATCGGGGAACTCACTTTGCATTGATTGATAATCTTCTATCGGTTGTTGGGCCAAATACTCTGCTAGTGCGCTTCCTTTGATAGATTTTTGTGTAACATATGTCAAATCGTACTCTGATAACAACATCTGCCAACGAGCAATCCTTCCAGTAAGAGCAGGTTTCTCAAAGATATACTTAATTGGGTCCATTTTAGACACCAACCAAGTTGTATGACATAACATGTATTGCCTCAATCGACGAGCAGCCCATGCCAATGCGCAACATGTTCGTTCAAGTAGTGAATATTTTGTTTCACAACTGGTGAACTTTTTGCTCAAATAATAAATAGCACGTTCTTTCCTACCAGATTCGTCATGTTGTCCCAGTACACATCCCATTGATTCATCAAGTACTGTTAAGTACATAATAAGGGGTTTCCCCGAAACAGGAGGTACTAAGACAGGAGGTTTTGATAAGTACTGCTTAATCTTTTCGAAAGCCTTTTGACAATTCTCATTCCATTCAACTTTTTGGTCTTTGCGCAACAATTTGAAAATCGGCTCGCATGTAGCGGTGAGATGCGATATAAACCTCGCAATGTAATTCAATCTACCCAGAAAGCCGCGAACTTCCTTTTCCGTGCGTGGAGCTGGCATTTCTTGTATTGCTCTTACTTTATCTGGGTCCACTTCTATCCCTTTTTGACTAACGATAAAACCAAGTAATTTGCCTGATCTTACACCAAAAGTGCATTTAGCAGGGTTTAAACGAAGCCTGAACTTCCTTAGTCGCTCAAACAACTTTTGAAGGTTAACAACATGATCTTCTTCGGTCCGAGATTTTGCAATCATATCATCCACATAAACCTCTATTTCCTTATGCATCATGTCATAAAACAAAGTTACCATTGCTCTTTGATAGGTTGCCCCAGCATTCTTCAATCCAAATGGCATCACTTTATAGCAGAAAGTTCCCCATTGTGTGATGAATGTAGTTTTCTCCATATCTTCGGGAGCCATCTTGATTTGATTATATCCTGAGAAACCATCCATGAAGGAGAAAAGAGAGTATTGAGCAGTGCTATCCACCAGGACATCAATATGAGGCAGAGGAAAATCATCTTTAGGACTAGCTTTATTTAAATCCCGATAGTCAACACACATTCGGACCTTTCCATCCTTTTTTGGAACTGGTACAATATTAGCTACCCATTGAGGATATTTTGCTACTGCTAAGAAACCAGCATCAAATTGCTTTTTGACCTCTTCTCTAATTTTAAGTGACATATCAGGTCTCATCCTCCTCAATTTTTGTTTAATTGGAGCATATTCAGGCTTGAGTGGTAGCTTGTGTTCAACTATGTTAGTATCTAGCCCAGGCATATCCTGATATGACCATGCAAAGACATCCACATAATCAAACAAAAGTTTAACCAACTTTTCTCGTTCACTTTCTTTCATAGACATACCAATTTTAACTTCTTTCTTATCATGTTCACTCCCTAGGTTGATCACCTCAACAGGTTCTTGATATGGTTGGATTATCTTAGCTTCTTGTTCAATTAATTTTTCTAGTTCTGGGGGAGGCTCACAGTCATCTTCACAATCCTCATCAGCATGATTAATTAGACGTTCAAAATTACAAGAAAGGGTTCTAGCGCTGCCATTTTCAACATATTCGTTTTCGACTCTGCATTGTTTAAATTAGGGGGAAAAAAAAAATGAATAAGGATTGCCAAAAAAGGAAAAGAGAAAGACAAAAATTAGAGAATTCAAAAATGCATTTATTTATAATAAGTACGGAATTGAAATACATATGCCCTAGTTAATTATCCTTATAGCCTTGGGCATAGCAAAAGGAATTAAAAAAAACATAATTACTTTGAACATGAATTAACAAACACGGGAAACTCGAGGATCTTCCAATTGTTGAGACTGGTGTTTGGAGAACAAGGGTACACTAGTTTGAGGGTGTCATCATCAACATAATCCTCTTTTGTAACAGCCACTTGATGAGCATATATTATTCCGGCGCTTTGAAAAGTTTGGTGAATGTCACAAATAGGAATCTTCTGTGAATTCGGTGTCCAGTTTTCTCTTTTTCCCTTCGTAGCCTTCTCTTTATTAGCTTGAGTAGGTACATATCCCAACCCATACCTATTGTTCTTTTCTGGTATTTCTATCAATTTTCCCAAATTAACAAAAACTCCTCCTTCCAATATAGATTTGGTAGACTTCAATGATGTGGTAGATAGTTTTGGTTCTTTCAAACGATATTCTTCACCCATGAAGACGGCATTGGCAATTTCTAATGCTTGAAAAGAAGTCTCTATGGCTTCCTCCGTGTTTTCAATGTAGCCTGTAGAAGATAAATGACTTACTATCATATCTTCTTCCCCGAATATCATTACCAACTTATTGTTCACTATAAACTTTAGCTTTTGATGAAGGGTGGATGTTACTGCTCCAACAGCATGAATCCATGGTCTCCCTAAAAGACAACTGTACGCCGGTTTAATATCCATCACTTGGAAGGTTATCCCAAAGATATGGGGTCCGATTTGAATTGGCAGGTCAATCTCACCAACAACTTGTCTTCTAGATCCATCAAACGCTTTCACCACCAAAGCACTAGGCTTCAAACAGGCCCCCTCAACAGATAGTTTTGACAGTGTTGATTTAGGCATGACATTTAATGATGAACCATTATCTACTAGCACTCGTGCAAGAATATGATCGTGACACCTCACAGAGATGTGCAGTGCTTTATTATGCTCTATCCCTTCAGCTGGTAATTCATTATTACTAAAACTCAAGCAACTACTAGCAGTGATGTTACCGACAACTCCATCAAACTGATCGACAGTGATATCGTGAGTAACATGGGCTTCATTTAAAACTTTCATCAGTGCTCTTCTATGTGCTTCAGAGTTTAATAACAAGGAGAGAACTGATATCTTGGAAGGGGTTTGATTTAGCTGATCCACCACTTTATATTCACTTTGCTTGATAAACTTCAAAAATTCATTAGCTTCTTCTTCAGACACCGTCTTTTTACTGGTCTCTTGTCCTTTCATGGAATGATACATATCTTCTTTCCCTTTTCCCCATGAACCTCCTTTTTCCTAAGTTGTTCAGGAGTGTATACTCGACCACTGCGAGTCATTCCACCGATTCTTGAGATGTTAGTGACATCAATTCCTTTAGGTTCACAACCATCACTTGGTTGATGATTAACCAAGTGGGATGTGACTTCGTATTTCCACGGTACTGCCTTGGTGTTTCCATAAGGAAAAGGGATCGGTGGTTGCACAATTATTGCATTTGGCTTGCTAGGAGTTGGCTTAAGATTCTCCTTTTTGTAAAGAATTTCCAATGGTTTTGGGAAAGATATACTACTTTCCATACACGATCCCATGGTGAACACATGACTATCTGTTGCATATTGGTCTATCCCATCTTCAATGACATTGACAGAGGCATCCCTGTGGCCCGGTAAAGGATTACTCCCTATGTTGGGACCGTCTTCCTTGAAGGTAAGCCATTTTGCATTAATCAATTCTTGCACTTTAGATTTTAGGGCTTGACAATCTTCAATGGAGTGCCCAACGGCTCCTGCATGA
>JBBPBR010000005.1:45751207-45826556 GCA_037974775.1 Cicer pinnatifidum
GTGAAAGACATGATAAAAACATAACTCATGGCTAAAGCATTTCAATTAGATATGGTAGAAAAAAAACAATATATTTGAACCTTTCCAAACACAATCCAAATAAAACAAATTTGAACTTTCCAAACACAATCCAAATCATCTCATACAAAAACAGTATACAAAATATCTCAGCCAAAATATCATTCATATACAAACAAGATTTCATCTTTCAATTAAATAATATCTAGATTCAAAATATAAAGTTTGAAAAGTAAGGGAAATACATACCTATTCAAAGATGGAAGACAAACGGTGGTGCAATATTGAAGACAGAAGCGGTAGTGGTGCACGGCTGTGTGAATTTGGAATGGCGGTGAAACACTCTATTTCTCTCTATTTCTCTCTATTTTCTCTAGTTTTCTTAATACTCAAAATTGCTCTCCCCTCTCTTTGATTTTTGATCCCAATTTATAGCCTAAATGAGTGAATATTTATGTTCATTAGACAAAATCGAGCTCTAGATCTTGTATTGTTTCGCACTAATTTTAGTTGGATTTTACATTGTTTTTGTAACAATTTTTAAGCAAAGTATAATTAAGGAAATAATTTTTCTCTACCTTTTCTTTCTATTGGTTTATAGGATGTTTATGGAAGGATGTTATAAAATGAAGAAAATAAAAGAATGTACATTGAGAAGTGAAACAAATGCAAAGAAAATAAAAATGTGTGTTGATTTTGGCAAGGAAGTTGTGCTAGTGTTTGAGTGTTTGGGAGTGGATTGATTGAGTGTTTGGGAGTGGATTGATTGAGTGTTTGGGAGTGGATTGAGTGTTTGAGAGTGGATTGAGTGTTTGAGAAGCCTTGTTGATAAAAAAGCAAAGCAAGAGAAGTCTTATTTTATTTTTATATTTATTTTATTTTTAATACATACTCAAATTTGAAATGTAAAATGATGATGTTTATTTTTTTAAAAATGATTGTAAAATATTTATTAAACATATTATTATATGTTATTCTTATTATTATTCAAAAATAATTTTTAATTATTCGGACAAAATTGAGGTATTACACATTTAAGCTTGGAATGTTAATCCAAACATGAGGGTAAAAAATTTGTGGCATCCTAATAGTAAAGCTTGGTTTCAATTGGCGACGTATTTTGAATTTAGGAGGTTTATCAGTTCTGTTACTAGTTTCTTATAATATCTATGAAGATTACCAATAGAGGTTGAATGAGAACGAGGACCTTAGGCATGTGCTGTTGGAATGTGAAAAACCAAACAAATTTTGGATAAGTCAAAACATGTGGCAATTGATTTTTTCTGTTCTGCAGGAAGTAGGAGTTGATTTGGTTTGATTTTTGAAGAAAATAAATTTGAACTAATTAAAAATGAATTAGTTTATACTGTTAAAAAATTTGAATTAATTAAAAAGATGATAATCTTTACTCATGAAATTGGAACTAAATTATACTGTTGAAATATGAATTAGTATAATTTCGTTCAATCGAATTGATATTTTAAAAGATCTAAAATAAATTATTTTCTATTAAAGTGTTATAGACTTTTTATACAATTAAAATAAATATATAAGAAACAATAAAAAAATATTAAAAAAACATTACATAAATACAACATAATTTTTTTAAGATAAATATATTAATATAATACGTGAAATATTCGAGTGATTGATTTTAAATTATATAAAATCGATACCCAATAAATATTAAATTTAATTGATGTAATTTAGTTTTGACTAAAAAAAAACAAATCAAATTAATTTAATTAGTTTGGTTTGAAAATCCGGGTTCCTTCTTTGAGAGATGTTTGCTTTGCTTTATTGGAGAAAGTGAAATAGCAGCAGTTAAGAAAATTGCAATGATTCGAATGAAAGGAATAAGATGCCATGGGATGATGAGGTTGAATAGTCTAGGATTACAACTCAGCGAGCTAATGGGACGTTTTACGCAGACTGGAAAAATGCAGCAGCACAGATGCGTATGGTTCGGCGGCAGCAGATGGAAAATTCCGATAATATTTTACATTCCATTCCAAACAGACAACCTTAATGTAAGTTTTTGTAAAAGAGACTATTATAATGTTTTAAAAATGATTATAAAAAATTACTTAAAAGTTTGAATGATATATATGAATTGACTTAAATACATGAATTAAAGTTGTAAATAGAAAACATGTGAAGAACTATTGTTTAAAAGAGAAAATTTAGATGAACTAAAAACAAAATATAAAAAGAAAAAAAACCTATTTAATCAAAATAAATTACAATAGAGGGTAAATCCAACGGAATGAACTAATCTCTCATAACTGGCAAACCACAATTTAAACAAACCACAATTTAAATATTGCCTTGAAAAACATTATAGTTAATAAAGGGAACATGTGTAAAACAAGACAAAAACTCTAAAGATTAGTTGATAATTATTATTCCATTTGAAATGGGCACTTCTTTAAGAAATTGAAATTTTACTTTTCAAGCTTGCTTTATGTTTAAATTGTGACTGAGAATTTGCTACACACTACAGTCAAATGTTTTGCTTTAAAGTTTGCTCTTTTCTAATTGTGAAGAAAAGAAAGAAGCACAAAGTTTTTATTTGATGATTTAGTTAAAGTCAGATAATTGGGATTCTACTTGCAACGCAACCGAAAAACTACGTATTAATGGGTAATTAAATAATTTTACCTTTTTCTTCAGTTAGACCTCCAATCTAACTCAATCATCCCACGGAGTCACAATCATTGAGATGAATGGAATGGTTCTAAAAATTGGGTGAATGTAGAAGACTGTTTTATTGAATTACTAAAGATAAGTATCATTTATTGAGTGAAAGGTACAATGTAGAAAGGATTAGAGAGAATCAAGAAGAATACAGAGAGAGAGAATTATGACATCACAATTTTCCATGTCTCTCATATCAATGAGCATTCATCTTTATACTCATACTAACATCTTTTCTATTAGCCTTATTTCCTAAATTACTAGATCAACTGACCCGTCTCTTTCCTCTAATCATTTGTAGACCCCACTTAAGTGAATTTGCATTTCTTTTGATGGAATCATTACAATGAATGCTATTGCACACTTTGTATATTTTTGTTTATATATTATACACATGTATATGACATGTGGGAGGATATAAAAGGCAAAATACACAAGCTCGTGATTTTGTTAATGCAAATGCTGCAGAAAGTAGATAGGGATCAACAAGTCACTTACAGTATTTGAGAAAACGATCGTATATGTTTGGTTAACAATTGAAAAACTGCTAACATACCTTTGGACTCAAAGTATCTATAAAGCTATTGAGACTAGTTTATATTCAGACATAAACATACTTTTGCATTGAGAATCCTAATATACACGTGTTGCATTTAAATGCATTTGATATATAACCTAGAGTAACTATTTTTCAAAGATGTCTTTATCCGTCAAACTGCTATAATTTCAAGAACTTTGCCAACTTGTTAACTTAATCCTTTCATCGGTCAGAATTTATGCAACAAGGCAATTGTTACAAGAAAGAGTAACGAATACTATGAATGGAACTGCATAATCACATATTGGAATGTGCATTCTTTCAAATTCAGTAAAGGTAACAGAAGGTGGGAATGCTGGATGATATTTATACTTTCCGCCTTGTTCTAACCTGGATAAAAAGAAATTAAAATTTCCGAGTCAAATATAACTTTTGCTAAAGAGGGAAATAACTATACCAGGCGGAACTTACATTATATTCACTCGTATTGACAACTTCTGATGTTGTCTCTGTGAACTTTTCACTTCCATCCACACTTGCTGCACAAAGATCTGCAACATCATTGAAAGAAATTTCTTTAGGATATGCATAACCTCAAGCAGTGTTATCTTTGCACGACGAACAAACTAGCAGAAAACTAAGTGTTATTTTTGCACCAGTGATCATTTTGCTTATTGCCTCTCCTCCAAAATCTTTTTAGCAGTCTTTGGGATGTGTCATTTGGCTGACTACAAGTCTTTCCAACTACGGATTAAGTTGCCTACATATTTTTATACTATTTTCACTTTATGTGCATTTATTTGTTACAAGAAGAGAGTCTGAAATGCTTCACAGGGGTATTCATGGGCCCGACAACCCTTGTCCTTCAACAGACCCAAGACTCTAAGAACCTGATGATATACAAGTCTCATTATGATAAAGTCTAGTTAAGATCTTATCCTATGGACATGAAACAAGCTAAATCAAATCATATGACGATCACACATCCGTGTTCAAAAGATAAAATAGTTTGTGACTTCATGCAATTAGCACATATATTATTTTAGATTATAGGCAGTGTCATTTTACACTATCAAATAATTTTATGACACTACTAAGAAAAGGACAAGAATATATTGCTGTAAGTGAAAAATATTTTTCAAATAAATGAAAATATGAAATAATTTTATAACTAAAAGCCATACATGGAAAGGGTTGAGTAACCTGAAGGTTGACCCCGGTTCATCCCTAACCCAATCTTAGGTCATAAAATGAGACCATACTTTTTTAACCTTATTTTTAATGCATTAAAGAATTAAATCTGGCGCGAAATGGTTGGACCAGGTTATGTTTGGTCCTACTTCACATAAAAGTATAAAACAAATATTACAACACTTGTAACCGAATAATTAGTACAAAAACAAGTTGTATGGATATGTAACGCAACTGATATTCATAATAAAAGAGTGTTAATCTTGACCCGGTGTCAATGTAAAATAATTTCCATAATGATTCAAGTGTGTTGACATTGCACATTGTCAACATATTTTGACTTCTCTGTTAGTTATATAGACAAACATTTAATGATGGATAAACACACAAATGGATGATAATGTGAAATATTTTAAGTGTATCAACATTAAATCCTTATGATAATTATTCAAATTCGTTACTCTCCTATTTCATTAAACTGCTGTTATTTCTAGCCCGAATAATAGACACTGCCAAGTCAAATAGTGTGTCAGTTAACCGTTTTGATAAAAATGTAGGATAGCATGCAAACAAATACCAGCACAAGATACATTTTTCAGTTGTTGCACTACTTACTATTTTCCCCCAGCGATGTTCCCTCATTAGCTGCTAGGCATCCTGTCGTAGACGTACTTTGCTTTATAGAGGTGAGAGAAGAATCCTCACTAGGATCACTGCAACATGCAACAGGTACCCTTATATTTTTGTTTTTTGAAAAGAAAAAGGTATTACTGATAAAAGTGTTCAAAATTTATAGGCGGTTCAAGCCTCAAGGAAATGAAATAAAAATAATATACACAAAAAAGGGTGATATCAGGTACAGCATTGGCAATAAGCTGAAGATACATAGAATTGTTAAATTTTGAAAGACAACTGCCTGATGTTATCCAGCAGAAAATGTGGTTTTTTAGGCAGGATATCAACTGTCAAGTAACTTGTTGGGAAAAGTAGCACATGCCGTCGAAGATAGGACCACATACAAAACAAAACACTACAAAAATTGTCAAACACAAAAGTTTATGTGGTTAGGCAACTCTTGTCTAAGAAATCCTACTTCAATTTGGATGATTTCCCCCAATAACTCCTACCTCAATGTCATCCAGTTCTACTACATTCTGTCAGGTTAGAGTAGTCTAGAATATTCTGATACTTCTGTTTACTCTTTATGCTCTAGAATACATAGTCGAGTAGTTGGATAAATGTCGGGTAGATGCTAGAAGACATAGTTATTATGAATCATTTCAAGAATTTTATTTCATGTTATAAAGAATTAAAGATATAGAAGGTGTATGCAGTGTCAGCCATCACCGGACTCCCCCCTCCCCCAATAATCACTTTTATTTCATTGGTTTTGCACTAGACATAAATATCACCCAATAAACAATGTACTAGTAGGATACACTAGTTATGATCTCCTTTTGAAACGGTTCAATGAAATTGAAATTAAAACTGAAAAAGAGGATTAGACAAAAAAGTAAGAGTTATCATCAAATAAAACTCACCAGTGGGAGATATGATTTTTATTCGAAACATCTGCCAGTATATCTCGTGTCTACACAAAAAATCAAATGACATTCATAAAGATTGTTTTCACATGAAGCATGCTCAGGCAACGTTGCATAACTAAAAGGATAAAACATGACTGGAGTCAAAATGAAATTCAAAATAAGGGATAAGCTACAAGGTTGTGGTCTAACATCAATAATAATTAATAACCAAGAAAGCATACAAATATACAGTTAAGACTCTTGATGACCATATAAATAAATTTTAGGAAAAATTTGTTTGCTATCCCACTAGCATATCAGCCCATTTATGATTATACAATTATTTTTTAGTTTACCAATAACTGAAGGTTCAAGCAACCCCAAAAGCTTAAACTATTGGTATTTGACTAATAAATGGTGTGTTCTTTTGATAAACCAGTCCATTGTTCCCAAAATCCTTCAGGGCTTGATGCCTTCAAAACACAAGCATACTCAAGCCGTGCGCCAAAATATTTAATTTATTTAGAGATTAAGGTTGCAAGGGCAAACTCCTGTCCGCTAGTTCAATGAGAATCTTACAAGTTATAATAACATGTCAATAAGACCTCATCACAAATGTCTGCTGTTACTAAAAGATTAAGAATGGTTCATATCATATCTCAATAAAAACTCTTAAGGCTATAAACAAGAACAAAGAAGAAACCGACATTGTTACTATTTTTTACCACATTATACATATATATTTTGTACCACATTATACATATTATATCATTCACAAAATTAAACATACAAGTATGAAATAGTATTCAGCTTTTGATCATTCAATGATTTCCCACAAACCTTAGAACGACATGTATCTTTGAGGTTAGTTCTAGGGCATTTGAAATGTTGAACAGTATTTTTGCTACTTGTCACAGCATTCTCCAATGAATAAGTGGCAGCTCTTTTCGATTTACGGGTCAGCACATGTGATTCCACCATAGAACCCTTACAGCTCACAGAATCACTAGATGAAAACCGGTTTCTCTCTGAAGTATTTTCAACTTGTTTTGATGGTAATTTTTGTTGCTTCTCAATTGTAGAGCATTCATGCAAACCAGCTGATCCAGAATCAGATGGAGGCACATGTTTTCTCTTTTTCTCTAAAGTTATTTTGGGCTTCACAGTTTTAGCATTTGTTATGTCTCTCTTGGGACAATTGTCTGGTTTGCTAGAAGCCAAGTCCAGCACACTGCAAATATTAATATTGGACCTTTGGACATCCTGTTGACCTTTGCGAGCAGGCTTCGGAAGTGTTTTTACAGACTACTTGCAAAACAAGGAAATAAAAATAAATGGCATCACCAAAATGTACTATGAAACGTTTAGGGCCTATTGTGCATACACCAAAAATACCTTTTGAGCATATGTCTGAGATTCACCAGATTTTTTAAGCATGTCAAAGACTCTACTTAAAAAATTTTCATCAAAATAGAACTTTGGACATTTTGAACTAGCCTGTAGTTAACAGATTCACCAAAAAGAATAGAATTGCATCAATAACACAAACAAACTAAATTGTATAAAAATAAAGTGTTCTGACTAAGTCAGTGACTGTTGCAAGAAAAGAAAGTCATACAGAAAACTCACATCATCCTTAGTGAGACTCACTCTATACAATGACGAAGGCAGCAAAACTTGTCGCGGGGCTTGTGATACAGAAATTTCACTGGGACTTAATGCATTTAAAGCAAATCTCCCAATTTCAGCCAGCTTGTGCAGCTTCTGCATTTCATGAAGCTTAAATCAAACTTGTATACAACCAAAAAAAACAGTAGCAAATAACCATGTTGAAAATGTTTTACAATGGTCATCTGTGCATCAACAGAATCCTCAGCTTTTCTGATTGCTCGAAAAATGCTAAATATATATAAGACAGCCTCATTAACAAGCTCCCGGTCACCATCAACAATACTGGTATCAACCAATGCCTGCAAGAGAAAGAAGAGTGGACTACAAAAGCAATCCAGAAGTGTCACCATCATTAGCGCTAAAATTCATGCAATAACGAGTAAAACTAAAATGAGATTGGATAATAACAATATATTAATTACCTACAAAGGTCAGCACAAGAGTTTTCATTTTGAAAAACTTCAGGAAAGTTATTACTCTGAGCAAGCACATGAATCAAGTACACCAAAATATATGCAGGGTAATCAATGATTGCTCCTCGAACAGCAGAAGTTTGTCGTTTGCAAGCTACTATACTGTAATCCTTAATAAACTCTGTCATATGTTTATAGTTCTGAAATGAGCAGTATCAGTAACCATTAATTAGCACAAACATACCTCAGCTCAATAACAAAACAGACTCTAAAACATAATAAGAATAAAAACAATCTTATTGAAAAAATGTAGGACGTTTTGAGGCTATAATGGGGAAATAAAACATTACAGTTATACTCCCCAAAGGAAATAAAACATTACATTATCCTCTTCTACTAAGCTTGTGTCACAAATAGTTGTCATTTTACCCTATATTTATTTCTCTCGACTGGATCCTACAGATTTTATTTTTATTCTTATTTTTGGGCAAAAGTAGAGAAACCAGTCAAGATTGGATTATCTAAGTTTACTATTTTATTTACGGTTTTACTTTACAATGGAAAATTTCAGTTTGGAATTATTTTAATCATTTTATTGTAATTGGTGGAGTTAGGGAGTTTATTCTATTTTATAAGATTAGATATTGGCAAAATATCTGAAAAAACATCAGACCACATCATTAATAAATAATAATTACTAGGATAGTTTCGATACATCATTTGCATCATATTAATATATACATTTACTATTCTGCATACTCTTTTTCCTCTATCTACACCTATAATACTAACCCTATAACTATGCTAATATTCCATTAAATTTACTATTATAATATTTGACATTATTGGTGTAAAAATATGAGCAATGAGTAATTTTTGTGTGCCTAATGAGATCACGCACCTTCTATTTATAATGATGATGCAATAATTACATTCAATGTCTAGGAAGTTGTATTGACTAGGACTACTAACAATTAGTCTAGGATGTTGCACAATCAATAATAGAAACATACATTGAATTTCAACACTCCCCCTCAAGCTAAAGCTTACTATGCGTTAAGCTTGTTACATCAAAACATTTTCTCACAAAACTTGAAACTAAGTTTGAAAACTGTTGGGCTAGTGTGAGTCATAACCAACATAAGTGACCATCAAGATGATCATCGACGAGAAGAGAAAGCACCATTAATGATTCATGTGTGGGAAAAGAGTCACCAACAGATTGATTGTCAGTGGGAATATCCTTGAATTGTTTGAGCAAATGGTCCTCACAACCTTGTCCTTGAAACCAAACTCTCACACCAGTAGCCCAACCTGTGTAATTGGCATAACCGACCAATTTTTCGCAAGGAATGAGCGAAGGAGTAGTAAACTGAAAGTGGGAGAAGAAGCAGCAGCAGGTACATTGCAGGAACGATCTACGTGAGGCGAAAGAGAAAAGGATGCTGGAAAATAACCTCGGAATGTGATTTGCGACACTTAGTGACAACTGGCGTTGAAAACTGGTGGCTGGAGGATGTGTCGCGCGGTGTTCATGGCGACGCGTGGGGCTCATGCGCAGAGGAGTTTGGTAGCGTAAAAATGGTCACTGTGCTCGCCGGAGGTTTGTGCTGCAGTCTATGGTGGTTTTAGGCAGTAGGTCGCCCTAAAAAGAGGCAGTTGGTGTCGGCACAGCTGTAACAGAGTAAAAAAGGACAGAACAGTGACAGCTGGTGTAAAGCACAGCTGTGTTTGAGGGGAAAAAAGTCACTGGAGAAACGCACAGTGAAGGCAGCGCTTTTGTGGCAGCCATAGTGGCGTGGCTGGTTGCTAGAAAGGCAGCCGGAGTTGACAGCGACGCATGACTGTATGAAGCCAAAAATTGAAAGACTGAAAGGTGGTGCTTCTGGCGGCAAATGCCATTGCCGGCAGTGGTAGTGTGAAGCACAGAGACGCATAATAAGAATCTGCTCTGATGCCATGTAAAAATATGAGTAACTTATGCGTGTCTAATGAGACCTATTTATAATGATGCTGTGTGATTTATATCTTGGTGTATGTGGATGATATCATCACCGGCAACTCTGCAGCCCTTATCTCCACCATCACTACCAAGCTCAATCATGTCTTTGCACTAGAATACATAGTTTTACTCTAGTTTTAAAAGTTTCTGTTTAGCTCTAGAATATTATTCTGCCATGTGGCAGCTCTGTTAAAGAGTTAGTTACAGGGGTGTAGGCTAATCCCCTTAGGAGTGTAGGATAAGAACTACTATATAAACATTGTATCAAAGTCTGTTATTATTCAGTTTTCATAAACAAAATACTCAGAATGAAATCTCAAATCTGTCTTGTTTTCTAAAAATGCTGCAATAATTACATTCAATGTCTAAGAAGTTGTATTGACTAGGACTATTAACAATTAACCTAGGATGTTGCACAATCAAGGAATAACTAAAAACATACACTAAATTTTAACAATTGGCTTATCAGTAAACTTTCAGAATTTTTAATGATTTAATACACCTTTCATAAAAACACCCTGTTTTTATATAATTTGAGGAATGATATGGATAAATAGTAAATATGTACTAAAACTAAAATAATAAAATAGATATTTTGTAATGACTAAAAACATATTTAACCCTAGTATGAAAACTTTCTTATGTCCTTCACCAAACAGCTAAGTATTTAGGATAGTTGGTTAATGATGTGGCATCAAAGCCTCTATAACCATATGATTTAGAGTTTAATCCTTGTCATTTCAATTTTTCCAACAAATAGTTGAGTTTTACCACAAGGTATGGAAGGCTGATGCATTATTTAAACTTCAGGCCCAAATGACTCTTACCTGACGGGATGTGCTAGAGAAATAATGTAGAAGTCATTCACGTTTCTTTTCTTAACAGCTTAAAATTTTGTGATAGTTGTTTCATGATAAAAGTAATTCAGTTTAATATGAATAAAAAAAGTAATTTTGACATGCATAAAAGACACAAACATACTTGAAACCGCAGATCATCGATGCTCTCAGTCACTGCCAATGCAAAAGCACAAGCAAATCTGATAGGTAGTTTATGCTCCTTCAATAATTTATGAGTTTTACTAAGAAATTTGCTCCTAACAAAAGAAGAAGAATCCTGGAATACATAAAGAGGTGAAAAAAATAAATTGAAATGAATAATATAATAATAGTGAAACAAAGGAGAATCAGTAAACAATTTTTAGTTCACAGAAGACCCATAAGAAATAATAATTCCGGCCTAGCGTAGAAATAAATACACCTAATTCCTTCTAATGAATATTTTCTCAATTATTCTAGAGAACTAATTTTTTCAACGAAGCGCAACACTTCAAAATATTAGTTGTGTCAAGTTGCACCAGTGTCAAATATGTATTCATGTGCTAGAAGCTTAGTATTTTATGATTTTTTATTTTTTATTTTTTGTTGAACTTTATTCCACTAAATGTGAGTACCACAATATTAATTAAACAGATGTTAATATAGATGTGAATAACTTGTGCCAACTTTGAATAATTGATTCTCTGTTCTGATTTAAGACTTGTATTTTCTTGCTTATATGTTTTGCACTATAGTAATGCCATGTGGTATCTTTTAATTTTTTGAACTTACCATATCCACATGGTGTACCATCTACTTCTCCCCTGTTTGTGCTTTATATGTTTCCATTTATTGAATCTGGACTTGACTAAGAAAGTTTTCAGTACAACAGACTCTACTACAAACAGATGTTAAACATTTACATCTTTGTTATTCTAACAAACATTCCTACAGCTATCCAACTCTACAACTGTTATTACAAGCTTCTAGATACTTACTAACTAGCTAAGCAACTGTAATAACTGCCACCATTTGAACTAACTTATCATGCTCCAATTACAGTAAATTGAATGCGGGAACTTTAAACTAATACTCCCCTCAAGGAGGTATCAACCTAGCCTGATCACATACATTGAGCTTGATCTTTAATTCCTAAAATCGAGTGGGTGAGAAAGCCTTATTTAAGATATCAATAATTTGAATATATGCAGAAGAATTGAACTCTTAGTGACTTGTGAAGAACCTTATTCTGAACAATTTCTTTCTTTTTTCATAATGAATAAAGTATATAGATTTAAATGCCTTTGTACATGAGAATCAGTTCAGGAACAATTTTCAGATAATTTTTTCTTAGCTTTCAAGTTTAACAATTGATACTGGGCTTCTCCATTATTTTACCTCTACAACATGTGAAGATATGATAAAATGCTGGATCAATCTATTTCAAATGGAGACAGGGTAATATCCATACCTTTGCAATCAAAATAGTGAAGCAAAAAATTTCTGGAGTGATATGTATATCCCACTTCTTAGCAAGACGAAGAACTGCCGTTGCAGCAGCTAATCTGATATGAGCCTTATCATTTTCACTGTACACACAATATACACAAAACAAAGTTCATCAGCAAGTTTAATAGTTCAGTCATCAGTGAACATCAACACACATGAAGAGAGATAGAAAATCAACATGAAAAGGTTTAACAAATGAGTTAGAAGTTATATAAATCAGATAAAGGTTTATTGTACTTTTGGTCCTGAAATATAGGTGAAATTTGGTTTAGTCCCTGTAAAATATGTTCTTTTATCCTATCCCTGTAATTCGAAATTCTTCTACTTTTAAAAGATATCTACCACCCAGATTGAGGGGGAGTGTTGATTATGAGATCAAAATCAGAATCATAAGATTCTTATCTGTATAGTTATTAGTATGTACTAATTAAGATTTCAGTTTCATTTTTATTTCCTTTTAGGATAGCATTTATAGGGAATTAGTTTCCTAATTACCAGCTTTACTATGATTATACATAATTAAATTACTTGTACTATTCATACTCCTTATGTAATCAGTTTCATTATCAAGTGAATAAACAATTGCTTTTCTCCACCTATCAACAAAGTGATCACTTTCCCGTAGCATTCTTGATAAAATACCCAAGAGTCCACTAATGTTCTGCTTGGCTTGGTTCCCTTGGTAAGGCAAAAAGCTATTTACTAGTGTTTTCATCGCATAAATCTGCAAAATAAGCATGCCATAGAAATTACAAAGCCATCACAGAAGAAATACAATGCACATCATGTAAAATATTTCCCATCTTTTTTTTTTGTAACCTAAAAATTTTATCAGAAAAGATCAAATAATTAGCATAAGGATAAAATAGTATCCATCCTTTATATGGCACTGAAAAAGGAGGTGGCTTCTCACTATAGGAAGATCTTCCATTATTTCCTTTTAATTGTACACATTTATTTCCTCTTATTGTACAGCTGTTTGTCATATTTTAATTAATAAGGTAGATTATTTTTCCTTTATTAGTCCCGATCTAAGTTCAGATGAAAAAATTTCAAATGTTCTATCAGATTCCTCATACTTACCTTTAACTGACAAGATTTGCTGCACTGAGAGGTATCATGCAAGGATGTCAGATCATCATCATCCAAACACTCCATCTGATCAGAACATATAACATATTCCATGAACAGTACAAAAAGCTGAAAAACTTCTACAGAACATCAACATTGTTCTGCAAAATGAATTTAAGTAGCAAGACTATTGATGGTTGAATTCAATTACTTGAATAATCTTCTGGCATATATATGATATGATCTCTTCAACTTCAGTTCCAAAACCTGAAACAGAGCATTGTGCGATGCATCCCAAAGATTGCAAAATGGTTGGGACATTCCACTGGCTATTTAAACAACAAATTTGTCTCTGGGGACACACAGAAGAACAGAAAGAGATAAACTCAGTTGTCACGACTAAGAAGCAAATCACTATTGAGAGAATTCCCTAAATTAGCCGTAAACACACTGAATGCAAATGTTGTATCAGATTCATCGTACTAACCTTCAATTGACAAGATTTGCTGCACTGAGAGGTATCATGCAAGGGTGTCAGATCATCATCATCCAAACACTCCATCTGATCAAACATGTAACTTATTCCATGAAACAATACATGCAGCTGAAAAACTTGTACCAAACATCAACATTGTTTTGGCAAAATAATTTAATAAGCAGACTATTGATGGCTAAGTTCAATTACTTGAATAACCTTCTGGCATATATATGATGTGATCTCTTCAACTTGAGTTTCAAAAGCTGAAATAGAGTATAGTGCGGTGTATCCCAGATTTTGCGTAATTGTTGGAACATTCCATTGGCTATTCAAAGAATAAATTAGTCTCTGGACACACAGAAAGAGATCCAGTAAGCTGTCATTATCAAGAAGAAAATCACCTGCTATTAATTTAGCTATCAACACACTTAGAATTAGGACTAAACCAAACACAACAACAAAATCTAGCACAACGGGTGAGGATCACCAAGCCTTATAAGGACTACTTAAACCATTTATCCAATCGATGGGCAATCTCAATTTCTTGACACAAACCCTTCACAACCATCAGATTTAAAGTAATAGAGGCTGCAATGAAGACAGCTCAAGGTGGCCGTAATAAAGATAGCTAGTGTTTCCAACACACCCTCTCACATTGAAGATTACACTTGTAGTGTGAACAAATACAAGTGGCCCACTGTTAGGATATAGTATAATAGATATTAGAGTAGTTAAAGTAGTTGATTGTTGTTATAGTTAGTTAGTTAGTTAATGAGGTAGTTAGAACTTTTGTGTATAAATCAGGAGCTATGAACTTTGCTTGGGATATCTTTGAATATTGTAATCAATTGTTTAATAGAGAATAGTCTCTATTGTGAAGGGGAAACCCTTGGAGGAGAGATTTATCTCCTCTTTCTTAATGAAAAGTGTTATTTCTTGAATCCAATTATTGGGTTCCTAACACCTACTGATAGATCTAGAATAACCCCTAATATCATCTTAGAATTTGGATTAGACCTAACTAATTGATCCCAAAAGCTAGCTCAAGTGGTGAGGTCCAAGACTTTAAAACAAGGACCAGCTCTGCCATATCTCTAATGGAAGTGGGATCTCAACACACCCCTCATGTCCAGCACAATGAAGGTGATGGATGCAGGAAAGAAGACAGCCAAAGGTGGCTGTAATGAAGGCGTCCAGAGATTCCAAAATGCGATGATAGAGAGAATGAAATATCCACTAACAGTTGTTTGACCTAACATCCAACAACACCATCGCCATTTCATTATTGACACATGTGGTGTCTGCTCGCAAAACCCACCACACCACCGCCATTTCATCGCAGACTGTCATAAATCTGCCACCGCTTTCAACCATAATCGCCATTTGAAAATACTTCCTGTGACAATCTCTATTTGCAGACTAACCATGTGATGTGGCTATCCTGAAAAATTGCCTAGCCACACCCATCTAAAATCTTCTATTATATTTTTTGTTTTTTCTTAAAGCGTATACTTGTATCAAGCTTAGATCTTTATCTTTAGGGGGAATGTTAGATGATATGAAAATAACTTGTTATATACCAATTATTATATTTGAGTATCTTATACTTTCTCTTAGGATTAGTTTCCATATTACATAGTCTTAGAAAATGAGTTGGGTCTAACTCAACTCTAAAAAACTGGTTTGTAAAGTGAGGATTGTAAAAGCTTTAAAAGCACTACTTAGACCATATATCCGGGCAATATGAAACTAAACTCCATCTTCACACCTAACACAATGAAGATGTTAGAGGCTGCAATGAAGGAAATATAAATGCTGCAATTAAGCGGTTACAAGGTTTTATTCAACAACTTTCAATCATCAACGACATCAAAAATTCCCACTAACTTCAACATCCCTCATTATTTAAAACCCTATAACTTCAACAACGTTTAATTCCATAATCTATATCGGGTTCATAATTTCAAGATTTCAAAAACAAATTAGTGAAAAATTAGCGAGTATAAACTCCCTCTATTGAACAGGTTAACACTATTTGATGATGTCTATAGCAATCAATATCTGCTTTATGAATAAATAAATAAATAAATGATAAAAAGGAAACTTAAAGTTGTGTTTTGATTGGGCATACAACATAATAGATGTTTTCCTCCACTAAAAGACAAGTTAAAATGCTGCAAATAGCATCCACCCAAAAAGTGTACCTTAAATAATTTTGAGAACACTGAATGGTCAGAACTCAAGGAGGCAATTGCTGAGACTGCAAATTTGGCTTGTCTGCGAGTTCCACCTAAACACATCTTCTCTAGAAATGGGTAAATATCACTGAAAAGTAAAAACAAAGAAAGTAAATTTAAATGGTAATGAAATATTAGTTTACTATAATAGGAAGGTTGATTCAAAGTTGAAATTTCTCCATTGAAAAGCTACAGTAAATCTTGGTAAAGCCTTAAAATCAGCATAACCTAAACAAAACTATTGTAAATGAGATATGCTATGTTTGTAATATGTGTGCTACAAGCAAAGCACACCTACTGTATTTATAAGGTATTTACAATAGATACAATGAACGCTCAAGGATGTGATTGAGTAATCTCTCCCTAATTAGTAGATAATTTATGATTCTATACAATTGAGAGAGACATTAACATGTGACTAGTGTGACTAATTCCAACACTCCCTCAAGCTGAAGTATACATGTCATATACACCAAACTTGTTACAAATAGATTCCAACTCCAGCTCCTCTAAGGAACCTCGTAGATATCAATGTTTGATTGACAAACTTACTTGACCAATGTACGGTAATTAACGTTTAGGGTTTAGTAGCTTAACATTGAGATCCATGGGAGTATCATTGGTGTGGCAATCAAGCATGTCAGTCTCATCAAATATATCAAGGGCATATTTTTGCATAGTAATAGCTACACTTGTCTTAAATTGAGCAACTTCAATCCCTAAAAACTATTTCAAGGGACCCAAGTCTTTAGTTTGAAAGTGTGTGGACTGATGTTGTTTGAGTCGATCGATGGCAGTTTGATCATTACCTATAATACCGATGTCATTGACATAGACAAGTAGGTAGAGGCAGATTGTCTGTAAAGAGTGCATGAAAAAGACAGAGCAGTCAGCTTCACATATGGCCATGGCATAATCTTGGACCGCAATGCTAAGCCTCCCAAACCAAGCAATAGGATATTGTTTCAACTATAGAGAGATCAACATGTCGACAAATGTGGTGAGGTGAACCTCTAACATTGAAATATGACGGTTGCTCCATATGCACCTCTTCCTGTAACTCACCATGTAGAAAGACTTTCTCAATGTCTCATTGATGGAGAAGCCAATGATGAATTGTTATGGGCTATGGGAATGAAAAGGTGAATAGATGCTATTTTGGCCAAATATTTTTGTCTATCCTTTTGTAACGAGCGACCTTTCAAACAGTCAATCTTGTCAATGGGTCCAACCTTAAATGTATAGACCCGTTGTGGTTTTGCCATTAGGTAAGGGTATCAAATCCCAAGTATTATTGGAGTGCAAAGTTTCCATCCCATCTCCCATTGTATGTCCCTCGCCAAGATCAAACATAGTTTCAACTGTAGTTTGGGGAGCACACAGAATCTAAGGAAACCACAAAAGCCTAATACGGTACAAATAATTGATGATAATCCAAATGACAGACATAAATAGGATTAGAATTCCAAGAAGATTTGTTAACTTTATGGAAGGCAATGGGTAGCTCCAGTATATGAGGCAGAGTAGAAGAGTCTAGAAGAGCCAGGTAGAGCAAGGCATGAGTCTTGAGGAGTAGGAATGGAGGTGGACTGGCCTCCATTGATAGGTGTGAAAAGAAAAGTTGGGGATGGAGACAAGGGAAGGTACAATTGGAAGATTAAGGACCTCTAGATGGAGAGATTATGACTTAACAGAATCATTTGACCTAGTGACCCAGTACCCTAACCAAGTCGATGACCGATACGAATCTAATAACATTGCTTTAACAAGAAAATCAAATTGCTGATATGATTCAATTTAGTTAAATCAACTATGATTCAATTTAGTTAAATCAACTATGATTCATGTAAAGCCTTACGGCATCACTTAGTCCACATACACCAAGTGGAAAAAGGCTTGATACTGTTTTTGTTGCTGTCACCAAAAGTTTACCACATAAAAACCAGGGAAAAATATATTCTTAGTTCTTAAAAAATCATGAAATTTCAACTTTTGTCGTTATAAAACTTTTATTGATTGAGTCCCTATACTATACAAAAATTGTGTGCTTTTAGTCCTTGGTGGTAGACTAAAAACACATGACTTTTGTATTTTATAGGGCTAAAAATGAACAACATTTTTATACGGACTAAATTTCAAGGATGTGATTTTTAAGGAACTAAGCATAATTAACCCTGTTTACATACATACTGTACAAATATTCTTTGAAACCGTAAGGTTCAAATAGCAATTTTTTTCAAACAGACTTTATGATGCATAATTCTGTTAGAAACACAGTTTAAAGTATTTCAACATAATAGAAAATACAAAGTAAGCATCATGAGCTACCTGAGATTGAAAGAAACGGTATGACCTGCCATTGATATAACCTCAATCATCTTGTCATTTACAGGATTAGTATGCTCCAACAACATTTGAAACTGCTTCTCCAAGCCTTTCAGCATTGAGGGGGAAATTCTAACAATAGCCTGGTTCAAGTAAATTGAATGAGAATTAATCAAAGAATCTACATTAAAAAACATTTACCAAATTACTACAACAAAGATAGTAATCAGGTAAATGTAGTAATAAAGCACAAAAGTATTATCCCACTGTTTTCTACATATTTATCCCTTTGGCCTAAAAATTATGGTTAAATTGTAAAAGAAACACAACAAGAACCTCTTGTCACATGGTTGGTATTAACATGTCATTGTAATTAGTTTAAAGTGGGCATTGGAAACAGAAGATATTGGAATTAATTAACACTATTAAATAAGTGACTAGATCCGTAAAGCATTGAAATCTTAGTCTTCAAGGAAATGTTTAAAAAGCTTATTTGTTATCATTATATAAACCTAATATGCTGGGCTCAATTGACACAGGCAATTCAGTAAATACTCTCTCCATTTCAAAATAAGTGTTGTTAAAGGTTTTTCACAGAGATTAAGAAAAATAATAAATGAATAAACAAGTGTAACAATTTTACAAAATTGTCCCCATTAACTATTGACTATTAACAGCTGTCTTAAATGCATACTGCATAGTGATAGATAATTACTTGGAAGTGATGCACACAATATTCATTTGCAGACAAAATCAGAATAAATTAATTGATGTTACATTGCTAAAACAAAACAACACTTATGTTGGAACAAAATTTGTTTACTAAAACAACAGTTATTTTGGAACGTGGAGAGTAATATTTTCATTTCTTGATTCGAGACAAATATTTTGAAGCGGGAGCTGGGATGATAAAATAACAGGCAAACTAGTAGCATGAAGTGGTTAAGCCACCATTCTTTAGGTTAGCAACCTTTCTTGAAATGTACCCTGGACATTGTCACACTCACCTAATTTGCATTGTCTAGAGCCTAATTTCATTTTCATGCAGCAGGGTTAAATGTTTTATCCACACCCTTCCCATATAAAAAAAATTAATTAACGAAATAAAAGAAGGTATGTTAAGATGCACTAAGCAGCAACTTTATTACCAGCAGAAGATTTAGAGAAGAATCCTCCAGGTCCTTAAATCCACCTTCACTATTGGAACGATAATCTAAAATACACTGGACGTGCTCTGAGCTGAAAATGTTAGATGAACATTTGGAGAAGAGCGAGCGTAAAAACTCATAATTTGGATTTCTGTCTCCGATCATTACAAGAAGTTCATCCTGCCAAAAAATAAAGCAAAAGAAATGAAACTTAAAGAAGGGAAAATAATGGTTAAAACAAATACAAATAACCACTTAAAGATAAATAAATATGAAAATAATGTGTACAGTCATGGAACCAGAATAATATGTCTTAAAATTTAGGGTGTGCCTAACTCAACCCTTACATAAACGACTTGTAAGGTGAGAGATGCCTCCCACTTATAAACAAATTTTCAGACCACATCTCATCTGATGTGGGATTCTCAACAATATGAATGTTCAAGACACTTCACACAAGAAAAGTGATTAAATAGTAATACCCTCAACCTATAAATGCAGTCACAAAATCATAGCCAAACAGCAAGCACCTGCAGAAGCCTTAGAGTTAACTTTATTCTCCGCAATTTCTCCATTTGCAACTTGGAAGGCTCTACCTTCTTCATTTGGCTTTTTCTTCCAGTTGGGTGGATTTCCATTAAGTTTCCAACAAGTTTCCTTAGTGTGCCATGGTCGTCTACAATGATCACACCAAGGTAATTTTTTTCTTTCTCCATCTGCTTCGTATCCCTTTGCAGCCATAGCAGAACTCTCAGATTCTGGCACCCTTGTACTATTAGAGTTTTGCAGCATAACTTTCCTTCTGGATTCCTCCCTCCTTACTTCAAAAAATACTTAACAATGAAGGCAAAGATTTTATGCCTAAAATTCGACCACAAACTTCATCAAGTTCTGGATTGAGTCATGCTAGAAACATATAAACCCTATCATTTTCTTCTCTTTTCTTAAATCTATTTGCATCTTTGGAATTCTCCCAATCATCCTCATAACATTGGTCAAGCTCCTGCCAAAGGACAACCATGAGATTAAAGAATGGTGTGACATCTTTATCTCCCGTTTGGACTGCCACAAACGAGTCTTAAGTTCATAAATCTGTGAGGAGTTCTCCAAGTCAGAATAGCAATTGGTACAGCTTCCCACACCTCTTTTGCAGTGGAAATGAATAGATAGGGCTTTCCAATGGAAGATTCCATTGAGTGAATCAGCCACCCAATGATTTTGAGTTCCATTTTTGGTAGGCTGGATTGGTCTTCTCTGGTTGAGGAGTGTCTCCAGTCAAGTAGCCTAACTTTCCATTGCCATCAAGAGCTAACTTCCTAGTTTGGGCACATTCAACATAGTTTTTGCCATTCAGCTTTTGGATTAGAAGCTATAAACCAGAGTTTATGGATAGTGGATCATTTGTGGTAGGGGTTGACACAATTTTAGGGTCACCAGAATTTTTTTTCTAGTATTGTAGTAGTGGAGGAATATTTTTTTTTCAATTTCTTGTGAGGACATGGTGTGCTGCCACAGGATCAAAGCTGAAGCTCTGATACCATGTGTTTAAGGGTGCTCCCTAAAGCACAGGATTTTGCTTAACCGCTTTTAACTCTAACTCTTTAGATTTTCTCGACAAGGCATCGGCAACTCTATTGGCGGCTCCCTTTTTGTAGATAATATCATACTCATAACCCAATAATTTGGCTAGCCAATTTTGTTGATTTTGTGTGGTGATTCTTTGTTCAAGGAGGAACCGCAGACTTTTCTGATTTGTGTAGACTATAAATTTCCTCACAAAGGTATGGCCTCCAATGGTGAATCGATAAGACCAATGTCATCAACTCCTTTTCATAGAAAAATCTGTTAAGGGAAGATTTTGCTAGTGTTTTCCTGAAGAAAGCAATTCGCCTCTTGTTTCGGGATCCACAGACACTCCTTTTACAGAAATGAGGTGCCCCGAGTATCCTACTATGGTCTGCCCAAATTCACACTTCTTTAAATTGGCATAAAACTGTTGTTGCTGCATAATGTGTAATATGTGGCTGAAAAGTATCATTCATGGCGCATTGAAAGGAGGCTTGGGCGTTGGTTAAACCAAACGGCATCACAACAAATTCATAGTGACCTTGGTGGGTTCAAAAGGCTGTTTTGTGGACATCTACTTCGTGCGTCCTTATCTGATGATATCCCGACCTCAAATCTATTTTTGAAAAATCCCTTGCCCCATTCAATTCATCCAACAGCTCTTCGATAACCAGAATGGGAAATTTATCCAGTGCAGTAGCCTTGTTTCAAGCACGATAATCTATACAAAATCTCCAACTGTCGTCTTTCTTTTTAACCAAGATAACTGGGCTTGAGTAAGGATTGTTACTTGGCTTGATTATTCCAGAATTAAGCATAGCACCAACCTGTTTTTCAATCTCGTTCTTCTATAAATGAGGGTACCGGTAAGGCCTAACATTAACTAGATCAACACCTTGATGGGTATTTTATGATATGTGTCACGGTTAGGAGGCATCCCTATAGGTTCAGCAAAGCCACCCTGAAAATCATCCAAAATCTATTGTAACTCCTGCCTCTGTGATTTTGGAAGTTGCACTTAACCTCCTGACATGTCTCTTTTGTTTCTAAACCCCACACTAATGAAACTGCTTCAATTTCGATCATTTTCATGAGAGCTTAAGGTGAAACCAGTGCCGTGGATAACGTATGATCACCCTTAATTTCTACTACAGCTCCTTGTGCCATAAATTACATAGTGAGAGTTGTCCAATTCAGCTTGACCTCACCCAAGTTTGCCAACCAAACCACACCCAATATTAAATCCACTCATCCTAATTTGAACAAAAAGAAATCTTCAATAGCCATGTAGCTTCCCATCTGAAACTGAATTCCTTTGCAACATCAATGGTTATCCTTTCCTTGTCCGTCCCCCAATCTGACGATGTATGCGACCGTCAGTTCGACGAGCAATCCCAAACTTTTCACCAATTTAGTTGATATGAAGTTGTGACCTGCCCCGTTGTCTATCAATATCAGCACCGTCGTACCTTGAACATCCCCCTTGCAACTTCATAGTGTGAGGTCGTGTCATACCCCCCTGCAGAACATCTAGATAGGTTCATAACTTTGCATTCTGGTCCCTTCTTTAATTCATCCTCTTATTCAAAGTCCTCCTTCATCTCAACATGTACCAACTCCCCCTCTTCATTGATTTCTTCATCTTTTGTTAGTAGAATTACACACAAACATCATACTCCAGAGGGCACAATTCCTTGTGTGATTCTTCCAGGTCTCTTGCCACCTCCATCACACAAACCAAAGTTCTTGGTCATGGGGTCGAACAAGGCCATGAAGCCCTTTGCACAACCCATTCATGAATAACCCAACAATTGTTCTTCAGGAACCGCTTTCTCTTGCGTTGTGAGTAAGTCGAACTCGCGAATGAATTCATCCACAACAACACGTTTCATACCCGCAAGATGTTTGAAAACAAATCCGCGATGTTCCCCTCCAAAACGACGCAAAAGTGCCTCAAAGAATCCCTCCCAACCGCTTTCTTGTTCTTGTCTAACCAGAACTGGAACCAATGCAAGGCGTCGCCCTCAACGCTAATATGCGCAAGATTTGATCGTTCTTCAGTTTTTATTTTCTGAATCGTAAAGAACTTTCCAGCTTTGTTCAACCAAACAAAGGGATCGATTCATTCAACAGTGGGTAATTCCACCTTCTTAACCACAAATGTGAGGCTAGCTTTTCTTCCTCTTTTGATTCCCCCCTCATCGAATCTTGCTCGAAATTCTTCACACACTTCTCCGATTATAATATCTCGGATGATTCTTGGGTCTTTCTTTTTGTTGCTATGATCAATTCTTGCATTTCACTTTTCAATTTTGCCATGCCCTCCTTCAAGTGTTCCATATTTATTCACATTCAAGAATGGTTGTTTCATGCTCCCTGGTCCATTTTTCCATTGATGTTACATGATTCTATGGTGCTTCCCATGGTTGTTGATGATCCGGCAGGTCGGACCAATTGTAAGGTTCCTTGATAGAACTCAATAGCGAAAAGGAATTATACGTCCCTGATTTTTATTGATTGAAAGAAAGTAATACACAAGAGTGATACGCTCCAACAATGGTAAAAACCATGCAATTTCTAATTTTGCCAAAGATCCTTTCAAAGGGGTGGGAGCCTTTATTTATAGGTTGATTATACAAGGGATAGGATCCAAAAGCACTACATAACAACTAACCACCTAACTATAAAACAGTAACTACTAACAACCTAACTATGAAACAGAAACATCATTATTTCCTATTTTTCTTCCTGTGATAAACCAATAAAGGTTTATTCCTATTTACATCTTCATTATTCCTATCAGATACCATGCAGAAAAGTGATTGTTTATTCACTTTATGATTTTGAATAATACAAGACGAAAATATATAGAAGAATTACTGATCCTAAAAATTAATTATAGGCCTAAGGATCTAGCGGAGATATAGTCCTCATTAAGACTGTCTAATAAAGGAAATAACTTACAATTCTAGTTTTACAAATCAACTAATTAAATACAAATCAAAATCATATCAAATCTGAATGATTCCCATAATTATCTACAATATCAAATGTATTAACCACCATCACCCACCAAATTTCAAATTTATAACAGTTTTCTAGATACATGCATACCTAGATTTTTAAACAATGCTAGACAAATGGCTGATGCATTATATTTTAAGCATAAAATTAAAACAGACAGGTAATATAATTGGATTTACAAACAACATACTTTTATGGTTTGTCCAATTGTGAATGTTGGTTCCTCCAATAACTTTTCAAGAGATTTAAACATGTTATTATCTTTTATTTGGTTTAACTTGTGAAGGCACTCTTCTGCTTTGTGAGAATCTGAGAAAGATGCTGCAATTTTTGTAAACACACTTTCAATCTTCTTTTGTGTTTCTTCAGCACAAAGTTCCTGACAAGGTAATAAGGCTCCATTACTTCCAAGCAATCAAATCAGTCAGAGACCAAAAAGCCGTTAGCAACATGCTGACAACAAATAAGCTCCTAGGTATTAACAACCTACGAGAAAGAAATACAAAGTCTTACAGAAAAAATATATACTTGTTTAATATTCAATGAAGGAAGATTTTTACACCACAACATAAGAATAGCAAACTGTACTTATTATATTAAATCATAAGAAGCATTTAAGCAGACCAAACCATTCATCAAACCCTCCGTATTCTTTTACAACCAAGAGAACCTACACTCTTGCTCCATGTCATCTTACAGAAAAATTGAGATTCACAACTACCCAAATTACAAACATAAGATTGTAAAAGTGTATTTTTCATTAACTCTGTCATTACTTACAATAGCATGCATGTACTCAATAATCAATAAAAGTAATTTGAACTCAATATAAAGTTTGTAATTGTATGAGAATTTATCACCAATTACCAATATATAAAAATCTTATTACTATTCCAATTTCCAACTACCTCTACATTAAAAAGGGACTAGATGGTCTGCCCTTTGTTATGAGAAAATCATTTAATCATTGCATTTTACCTTTAATTTCTTCCGTATAGCCAAATAGTTTTTCATCTCATTTTGTAACCTGAAAATAAAAGAATAATTTGTAATTATTTCTAAAATTTCACCGTGTCTGACATAGCACATTTCTATTGGTACCTTCTCTTTTGGGTCAAAATAGTATTCAGTGCTTTTTCATGATGAGAACTGAAAAGAGAAAACATGTGTATCCAGTGCTTTGTCCTTTCCTCAACAGAAAGATGCTCGGGAAATAGATTATCAGCAAGAACCAATTCCATGTTCTGGGACCTGAAAATTCAATTGAAAAAAACATTAACTTAAGAAAGGAGAACTCAAATTTCGATTCAACTAGCAATCAAGAGTGCATAAGCTGACCTGAACTCCTTGCAATCCTTATCATAGCAAAGCATCAAAATTTTACATGGAATTTCTTCAAAGCGATCAGTAATCGTCATGCTTCCTTCACAACATTTCTTACAGTAATCTCGATACAATTCCATCAACTTCTGCAAGGCCCTCTTTCTAACAGGTATCTGGAAAAACATGTTGATTGTTAACAATTATGTATTTTGTCCTTGATCAGGCAAAAAAAAACTCAAAAGCACGTGCCTTTTTGTCCCGAAGTCTTTCAGTGGCTTCAGACATTAGTTTCAACGGAACAAGCATCAGGTTTGAACTACAAATATCACAGGCTACAACAACCGCCTGCATCCTCACTCGGTCATCAAAGTCTAACAATCGACCTTCAACAGAACCTGCTCAGTTGAAAGGTTATCATTAAATACTAGGATGAAATTATGAAGGAATTGAAAAATGAATGCAGAACCAATCTATATAACATCAACAACCAATAAATAACGACAAGAATATCAGCTAAGCAGCTTACTGATAATATCATGTGATTCTCTCCCATTGGGATTTGCCACATAGAAAGCTTTGGCACATTGCAGAGCACTAATTCTAACATCCACAGATTTATCAGAAAATCTTTTCAGAAACTCCACAAAAAGATCATGATACTTCTGTGCAACATGGTGTTTGGGAAGTGCAAAAAGTTTCCCCACCAAATTAACAGCTTTAATACGAACATCAACCTGATCAGCCTACAAAGTGGGTTGCAGATATAATAAAAATGGTAAGAAAGAATAACAATATCAATAAATTTGAAGAAAAGAAACAGAATAAGCATGTCAAAAATAAATTAACTGATTTCAACCAATGGAACCCAGTTCATATATAATTTTAATTTATAAAATTTGAGTAAAAGGGAGGATATACCGATAACTCTTCAATTAAGCTAGGGATGACTGTAAGAAGCATATGAGGTGCACACTGGAAAACTTGAAAGATAATTTCGTGGTAAAATTCTTTAAGCTCGCATCCCACAGCGTCTCTGTCATATATACAAGAAGATAAAAACCCACAAACTAGGGAATTCAGCTCATCCTCTTGAACACAAGTTTTTATGACTGATACAGCAAGTTGATAAGCAGCACATGTTGCATCCTGTTGGCAAAAAGAAGTCATAAAATATAAGTATATAACTACCACTTCATAATCATGAGCAACGATATTCTTATTAAATAATTTGAAAATCAAATTGCTGTTGCTATATTAATTTATTTGGGAATGAGATGATACACTCCAGGAGCATATCAAATATGCTGTGTTCCTTTCAGAAAAAAACTACATAGCATAAATTGACCAGAAAAAAATTAATCTTATTTTTGGGCCAATAGTCACATTCTTGCAAGAAAAATGGACAAATATTTGGAATGTATTACACTCAAAATACTCTCTGTATAAAGTTTGTCAACCATGAAAAAAGTATAAGAACTAAATATGTAAATTAAGCTCATAATGAAAACGGAAAACTGGCTTACTTTTTTTCGCTTTATAAGATTCCGTAAAATCACTTCCAATAGTTTCTGAGAAGTTTCTTCACTATCATTCAATATGGTTATCATCATTGAAGCCATGGCATTAATCATACTGTCATGGTGATCATCTCTGCAAAAAAGGGTGAAGTGGATTAGATACCATTAACTCATGCATTAAAAATTAAAATTAACAAAAATTATTGGACTGATTCATTTCTGTAGTTACTAAGGTCAAACTACAGCCTCCAACCAACTGCCACACCCCATCACTTTATAATATTGTTAAGGGGAACTGGATAATAAATGGCCAGTTCACTATATGTTAAAAATCAACAATTTTGTCTCAAAACTGTAACCGCCAAACATTAAGACCTTCTATGAATCAAACAAAAGCAAAGAGGATGATTTCGCAACCAAATACGACAAGCTCAGAAATTCAGTTAAACAACTAAGCACGAGGAGGGGCAGAGAGGGTGAGACTGAGAGAGAATGTAGACATAGATCTCAACCTTACAACTGAGAAGAAAACATTGAACATCTCGAGAACCAGGTCTATGCAGTCAATTTCCAACATTAACACGCAACACCTTAATTGAGCCATGGTGTCCAATACTTTAACCCTTTTTGAAAATAATGGACTTGAAGTGTCAGCTAGATCCGCAAACAAACCAATGATAAGTTTAAACACATCCTGAAATCAAAGAACAAATACATTTATATAACAAGGCTAAAAAAGAAGTAAAGAAAGCTTCACAGCTCGAGTTTCAATTAATGTTACTTATGCATAATGAACAAGTACCCTTAAATGTTTGTCTTCAAAAGGGGGTTCAGGAGCTTTGACTCTAAACAATTCAGTGACACAAATAGCAACAAGAAGCTTGACATCCTTATCCTCATGACGAAGCAGACCGCCACAAACCACAGCATCTGTCAGGGGCTTCAAAGCATCTTCTCGTTTCTTCATAGCTTGTACTTCTTTGGCCGTTTGTGGCTGAGGTGACTGTTCTATATTTGACAAAGCATTTGCAGCTTTCTGCACAAGAGCATCCAATAACAATGAATAATAACAATAACAACAACAATAATGATAACAGCAGCAACAACAACAATATAATAATAATAACAACAACAACAATAACAAAAAGGGTAAACCACCATTTTAGTCCCTAAAAATGTAGAGAACTATCATTTTGGTCCTGACTAAGCCAAAAATTCAAACTAGTCCTTTAATTATCAAAATAGTCTCTGAAAGATACAACTTACTAACTTACCGTCAAAATAGTGTATGGCCATTACAATGTCAGGGACTAAACTGTCTGAGGTTTTGATAATTCCATGACTTATTTGAGTTTTTGACTAGGTCGGGGAGTTTTTGACTAGGATGGGGACCAAAGTAAAAGAGTATCCTACACTTTCAATGACTAAAATGATAGTTTACCCATAACATAAACAATGATAACAATTCCTTGCGCAGCATCTTGATTCTTGATGACTACAATTTGTGTTGGAAAACATGATATAATTGAGAAAAGAAACTGAAATTGAATGTAATGGAATGGAGCCACAAATTAAGTTAAATACCGAACCAAAGTTAACTAATTATCCAGCAAACGAAATTGAACCACATAAAACGAAACTAGAAGTACATTACGACTACCTACACTGCATAAACAGAATTACAAAACTATCAATCGCACTAAATTCAGAAACAAATTATCGAATTAGGTTTTATTATATGAAAACAAAAAACGTGTGCGAAATGCAGCACGGAGCAAGAAGATACTTACTCGAAGAGATTTGACGATGAAATCCTTGTTTGGACGAGTTCGTTGGGAGAGGTGAGTTCCAATTTGGGAAACGAGTTGCAGTGAGGATTCGTCCATGGCGGGGGTTGCTTTGCTGGTGGAAACGAGACAAGCGTGTGATTGCAAGACGAGGGAGAGTTCACACAATTTGCATTCAGTGAGTTTTGGGTGTGTAACGAATTTGCAAGGGTTGTTTTGCTATCTTTTTAAGCGCGGAGGATCCCGCCCTGTACGCGCGTGGTAACTAATCGCCAGTGCCAAATGAAATTCAAAACCCGAGCAAGGAACGTATTTTTTAAATTTTGCTGGTTGCATCTTTTTTATTCGGTTATTTTTTAAAATAAATAAAATGACTAAATTATCATTGTAGTAAAATTAAATTTCTTTAGGTTTTCCTTTTATTATTTTCTTCTATTTATGATATTTTACCTTTCTATCGTCTTTCTTTTTGTTTATATTTCAGGTATTTTTATATATTTGACCATTTTCGACATTTTGTGATTTTGGTCATTTTTCTACATCTCATTATTTATTTTTTTTTATAGTTCGCTTTGTTACTTTTTTCGATTTCATAATTATGAATATTTTTATATGTTAGTTTTAGAATGAGGTTGTTTGAGACTACTTTCTACTTGTTTTATAGATCACAATTCAAATTGAGTTAAGGATATAAAAAACTGAGTTTGTGTAGATTTATGTGAATTAAGTTAAAATAGATAGAGAATATTGTGGTACATACCTAGATTGGATTCTTGTACACATATCAAAACTCAATTGTATAGGTTTACGAGAATCCAATTTAAGAATGTGTTATTTACTAAAATATTTTGTTTTTAGTATAGTTAATTATTGAGTTTGTTTGAATATTTGTCTCTGCAGATGATATGTAATATAGTTACTAACCATGATGGTTGTGTAAGAGTTAATATGTCTTATGACCAAGAGGCTTGTCTTAGACTGATTTATGTGTGAGCTCGACGTTGTGGCCACAATCGTGCTACGTTTTCAAAGCAACAACAACGACAATACCATATGGATCAACCTTTAAAATGGGATGCAGAATAACCTCAATAAAAAACATATGGACCTGCCTTTGGATGTAGAGGATCCCAATAAGAGCATAAGGGTTAGTAGGTGACGTATTCCTTGACAATCCTTTTGACACATTGGTCCTAGGCTATTTGGTGATCATGTGGTCACTGAACTTTGGAATTGAGTGGTAATTTTGAGTCATAATATATGTTTTAATAGTTGTCATAATGTCATTTAGCATACATTTAATTCATTTATTTCATGACTGTGGGGAGTAAAAGGTATTCGACAACGGAAAAAGCTAAAAGATAGCATTCAACTTCATCATACAAAGATGCAAAAGTTATTAAAGAGTTCGGGATTGTTGTTGTTGTTGACTTGTAGCTGCAAAATGATTGACAAATAGCCCTATCTACTTTCGTAGAGAAGTGGCATCGAGACATCACCAAGTTCCATCTTTCGATTGAGGAGATGACCATAATTATAAATGATATTTGGTCACTTTTGCATTTACACATCACATAAGCATTCTTCATTGTAACATTATTTGACAAAGATAAGGTTGCAATTGTATTAGTTGATTTGGTTGGATTTATGGAAGCATCTGATCATGCTAAATTTGATGTTACACAGTCATCACAGATTTGATTCAGTTGGCTACTCAAAATATATCATGAGTGTTGTCGTGACCAGTTTTGAGAGATGGATGTCAGGGTGTTTCTATTATTTTTGAATGGTTTCACTCTTTTCTACAACAAAGTGCATTTGTAGTCAGAGTTGCCTGTTTGGAGTGCTTTTTAGACCTCGATAATTGTGGAGGATATGCATGGGGGTTGCCATTTTTGCACAATTGTATGATAATCTCCACAAATCAAACTTTCATCACACCAAGACAATTTATGATTATCTAACTCTTTTGCGTGTACGAAGTTGTTGCTTATTTTCTTAATAACATATATTATTATTTATAAACTAATGTTATTTTATTATATTTACATGCATGGGTTTATGGACATCTCACTTCTTTATGAATATATTGTTGTAGTCATTTTCCTAAAGATGTTGAAGAGATACCTAATTCTATTGGATAGAAGTCAAATAGGGATAAAGGTATGGTTAATCCTTTTATGAAGGCATTTGATTTGTTGATTGTCCAACAAGTATATTGGACTTTGTATGATGACTAAATACATGTGTGGTCGTTTCATAAGGCCTTTTTCATATAGATATTTGATCAAATTGGATCTAAAGATGTATGGACCTAAAATGAGAAGTATAGAGAGACCCAAACATCGTGACCCTTCATTGTTTGACAACCCAACTAGAATGAACGAAGGACACCATGGACAAGATAGAGGCTCATACCAAAAGACTCAAAAGGAAGGTGGTAATGATAATAGAAGATCATAGATGATTGCACACCCCTTTAGCGGATGACAACAACCATGATAATATGGCCAACTTAAATTTAGAAAGTGATGCTTATTCCCAAAATGCACCTTAGCGGAAGAAATCTAAATAGGACGTAACACAACTCCCTAACACAGACGAAATCAGCAAGGAAACATATCAAAGTGTTTCTACTTTCTACCATGGAGGAATACAACAGAAAGATGGACCCACAAGAGCATTTAACCTTCTTCAATGCCATAATGAAATTTCAGCAAGCATCTGATGCCCTTAAGTGCATTGTCTCCCCCTACACCTGGGGGTGTACATAGATATGGCTTGACCCGCCAACCCGATTTTTACCCGTATTCGGTCACTTTCAGGTCAGATCCGACTCAACCCATTGAAACTCGCTTATATTTGATTTGGATAATTGGTTCAACAAATTGAACCCGTGGACCCGACCCAGTGACTTGTTATATATTTAAAAAAATTTGGCAACCCAACAACTCACCTTTTATTTTATTTTCTCTTTGTTGGCATCTCAGCCCAACAACTCACCTTATCTTTGGAAATGTCGTACTTTGTTTGATTTCAGCAAGCATCTGATGCCCTTAAGTGCATTGTCTCCCCCTACACCTGAGGGTGTACATAGATATGGCTTGACCCGCCAACCCGATTTTTACCCGTATTCGGTCACTTTCAGGTCAGATCCCACTCAACCCATTGAAACTCACTTATATTTGGTTTGGATAATTGGTTCAACAAATTGAACTCGTGGACCCGACCCAGTGACTTGTTATATTTTTAAAAAAATTTGGCAGCCCAACAACTCACCTTTTATTTTATTTTCTGTTTGTTGGCATCTCAGCCCAACAACTCACCTTCTCTTTGCAAATGTCGTACTCTGTTTGATGGGGAGTATTCACATATTAGATGTAGTGCACATGTATTAAACTTGATTGTCACTGATGTTTTGAAGGAAATTGACTCATCGATTGCTAAAATAAGGGTTGCATGTAAGTTTATCAAGTCTTCTCCTACTAGGTTGACTACTTGTAAGAACTAAGAAGTGTGCATAAGTTGTGAATGTATGTTCCAAATCAATGATAACACTTGATGTACAAACTAGATGGAACTCCACCTTTTTTATGTTGGATATTAATGAACAATATGAGCATGCATTTTATCGTTTAGAACATGTTGATGTAACATTTGTGTCTAATGGTAGTGAGATAGGAGGATGTCCTAATGAAACTAATTGAGAACGTTCTCGTGTTTTTATTAAGTTTTTTAAGACTTTCTATGAAGCAACCCTTTTTTTTTACGGATCATTACATGTTACAACAACCACTTTTTTAACAGCTGGTTGAAATTTAGAAAACATTGACTAAATGGAAGAATTATGGGATTTTTTTGTGTGGGAGATTGTTGGATTTTTTAAGAGTTGAATGATGTGATGAAATTTTATGGTTTTTCAAATATTCAAGTATTGAATGTATTTTCATTGAAATAAATTATTATTGCTGCTTGTATTTCTCCCATAAAATAGAAAACATGTTACTTTTTATGTATACCTTGCCAACCCAACCCAAGCTATTTGTGATCGAGTCGGTTTGACTCACGTTAAATGAAAAAAAAATAAAGAAATTGGAGTTCAACTCAACCTAAAGATAATTGATCATTTCGGGTATCAAAATTTGTCAAAATTGACCCAACTCAACCAGTGTACACTCGTACCTGCACCCTAAAGAGAGTTGCACTTTTATTGTTCTCGCACCTTCCTAAAATGATCAGTGAAGTCTAGATTCACCATCAGCCGAATAACTTGGAATAGTTCAACTGTCTGGTTGGTTTTAGGTAGAAGTTAGACAAGTCCCTTTGTTCATTCATAGATTGTTTCAACAATGAAACTTATAAGATTAAAAATGTAAACCATGAGCAGCTATGAAGCCAATACCTTTTTTTATATTTGTTAGTGTAATGACCTTATGAGATACTTGATGAACTCATAATGAGAACATATGGATACATAACTATAGAGGAAATGATCATAGCAAAATAAAAAGATTACTAGTGATCTCCCCATAATAACTGAGACCAAAATGAAGGATGAAGCAATCAAGAAAAAGACAAAAGAAATGAGCATTTCACCCTCTTCACTTCACTAATAGAGATAGCCATAATGATCTTTCGAGATGCATATGATATTAACTTAATCAATCTACCCTGACAACAAGAGTCAATGCCTGACACAAATATAAGATTGTATTGCAAATACCACCAAATAAATGGACACTCTACTGATGATTGTCAAGATCTGAAGGATCCAAATCGACAAGCTGATATGGGAAGGCCATCTACAAATGCACGTGGACAAAGGACTAACACAAGGATTCAACAAAGACCCAACATCAAAGGATCTCCAGGTAATGCAATTGTTGTAGAAGATCCATAAGACGAAATCGAGATGAAATAACAGGGTAAAAGAACAACTCCTTATTCGAGGGAGATTAATTTCATATTAGAAGGCTTTGCAAGATGAGGATCCACCATGTTGTTTACTTATTTTTTCTATGGTAAGTAAGTTTATGTAAAAGACAGTTACAATTAATAGTAATAGTTCCCATGAATAGATAAATCATATATTTGAATATGAATTATTTCATACTCAACTAGTAATTGAAGTCTTGAAAATATAAACATTGCATGAAATTTATATGTCGGATTTTGTTCTAATCGAGTAAACATTCTGTACTTTAATTTTTGAGTGTATAAGTAATATAAAGACACATTTCTAAAACACGTGATTAATTGAACATTCATACATAAAACCATAATAATAGACATCTCCAATTCATACAAGAAACAAGAGATAATTTCTACTAATTCTAACCTATAAATAAGCAACTAAATTTCATACTCAGCCAAATACAACTTTTGTTAAAGAAGGCAACAAACTATACCATGCCATGCCATATCATATTGAAAACTTCGATGTTTTATTTACTTTCCATTCATTTGCACTTTATGTAGCCAAATCTCTAACATCATTGAAATAACTTTCTTTCTAAGATATGCAAAATATATATCAAGAAGTGATATATTTACCTGATGAATAAACAAGTAGCTGAATACTAAATGTTTTCTTCACATTAGGGATCATTTTCCTAATTGCATTTCCAACATATTTTAAGTGTTATGAAAGAGCATGCAATCAGATTTAAATATATAAGCTAGATATAAAATTTATATTATTTGGACTGTTTATTTACAAAGCCAACTATTGGGGTGTGCAAACAACCCAATAACACATGCGTTTAATTGGTGAGGTCTCTAATTTTATTTTTACTTTTATAATATAATAAAATGAAAGTGATTTTTTTTTTCCAATTAAATATATTTTTAATTGTAGCAAAATTATGACTTTTTAAGTTTAGTCCTTAATTTTTTTATTCATTTTTAGTCTCCATTTTGGTTTTAGACGAATTTTTTTAGGGACTTAAAATATCATATATTTTTACATTTTTTTTAAATAGGGACTAAAAGTGAATAATTTTTTTTAGAGACAACAAATTTGAGAATGTTTTTAATAAAGACTAAAATAAAATTTTATAGGGACTAAAACATGATCTCTAAAATGTTTAAGACAACTTTATTTATTATGTGTTCAATTTTTAAAATTAAAACATGATTTCTAAAATGTTTAAGACAACATTTATTTATTTATCTTAATTGTTGTTTAATTGAGTTTTGTAACCTTTAAACCTTTTATTTCTTATCCGCTATTAACAATTTATCACTATTTACGTAATCTAATTGAAACATTTAAGATTACCCATAATGAACGAGGAAAAAATATTTTATGTTTTTAGTTAGTTTCTCTCTTGTTCTTTTCCCTTCTTAGTAGAAGTGGGAATAGGCCAAGCCAGGCCAGTCCAGGCTTTGAAAGGCCTGAGTCTGGCCTACGATTTATTTTTTCGGCCTAAGCCTGACATACGGCCTATCATAGGCTTTTTTTTCGGTCTGGCCTGGCCTGAAAGCCTTTTTAAAAGTCTTTTTAAACACAACTATTATTACCTCTTAAACAAATAAGGAACAACTACTGAGTAATTGACTAATTCAACGGTTACCGAATATGAAACTACTACCAAATATAGAACCGCTACCGAATATGGAACGACTACTGAATATAGAATGATTACTAAGTGATTGCCTAATTGATAGAATCTAAAATAGAAAATAATATTATTAATATAATAAAATACAATATTAATAAATAATAAATATATATAGGTAGGTCTGTCAGGCCTAATAGGCTTTTTTATAAGATTGAGCCTGACCTATTTAAATAAATAGGCTTTAAAAACAGCCTGAGCCTAGCCTTTTTATTAAATAGGTCAGGCCAGGCCAGACTATAAGTAGGCCAGGCCGTAGGCCTCTACGGACGGCCTAGCCTATTCCCATCCCTTCTTCTTAGCTACGAACCATAATTTTCCTTAGTTTTCATAGTCTTGGTAGAAAAGGGCCTATCACACATACCCAACTGTGATCACTTTATTTTCTGGATCTATCGCCCACTTCCAAATCTCAAGTCTCTAGGAGAATGTATATACTGGAAAAGATCCCACCTCATTTTTTTTTATTTAAAATCTCACTTTATAAACCATAACCTACACATTAGCTAAGAGTCTAGGGGGATGTGTAAGAGCATGAACCAAATAAATCCAAACCAATATCAAATGATCCAACCTAAATGACTTTTGTCGATGAACTTGACCAATGGACCAATTGAAGACCCAAAAGGCAAGAATTAACGTTACTTGAAGCAATAAGCACTAACTATAGTAGGGGTGGACAGATTTGCCACACCCGCCCGTAATCGTCCGACCCATACGACCCAGAAGCAAACGGTCGGTTTGGATCGGGTTATCGGATCTCGCGGGTAAACTTCGATGGATATACACGGGTTGCAGTGGTCGGGTTCGGATGAAGAAATTGGATCCATCGGCAACCGTAACTGACCGCCCAATACATATGAGATTGAGGCCCATCATTCCTTTGCATATGTTGGCCCAGTCCATTTCAAATTTTCATATAAAGTCACTACTTCCATTACAGCAAACCCTAGCCGCCCAGCAATCCCTAGCCGCCCAGAAGCTCTGCATCTTTTCTCCGTTTTCAACTATCTTTCTTTTCCTTCGAAATCCTAGCAACACATCTCAGAAGCTCTTGATCTCATCTCTCTAGTATCTCGACCTCTCTTTTATTCACCTCATTATATTATACTCTTTTCGATCTCACATCTTCAACCACAAATGGAAAAGGGGTAAAATAGTATTGGAGAAAGTTCACAATTGCACATACAAAGGTACCCGTAGAAAGTTTTATGAATTTCTGTTATGATTTCCTTATTATTTTTTACAGTTAGGGTTTATTTTTTATAACTTGCATTTTAAGATTATGAGCATTTTTTTGTTGATTTTACTATGCACGTTTTATGAGTATTTTGTTGATTTTACTATGCACGTTTTTTTTTAAGTTTTTGGTCAAAGTGTTTACTTTCAATAACTTTCTGCCTCTTTTAGTTTCAATTTTTTCTAAATACTTAACTATTAACTTTTAACTATAACTTTTATTTTGTGTGAGGCTTTTTGTTGTAGCATAGAATAACTACCAGAATCAAAGAAAAGTAAGTTCTATGATTCTTTTTTTATCTTTTTTAAAACTTGAGTTTGTTGTTTATGAATCAATGATTAATTTCTAATTCTTGAACAATGTTTATATGGTTATGTGTATATGATATTGTGTGTTTGTATGGTATGCATATAACACAGTATATCAGAAAGTGCAGATGCCAAACAAGTGCAGATACCAAACAAGTAAGTTAAGATCTAGGGTTATATTGATTTTTTTTTTATTTAAGATTTAGGGTTATTGTGTCTTATTACTTAGGTTTTGGTTTACGAGTTTTTGAGTTTGGTTTATGAGTTTATGGCCTTTGGGTTTTGGTTTGGTGTAAGTTTTACTATTGTTATGTCTTTTATGTTTTCTGTTTTTATGGTTTGGTTTATGAGTTTTTGTTTAAGATTTAGGGTTTTTAGGTTTTGGTTGTTTACTTTCACAATTAAAATGTTCTTGTTTTTGTTATATTACTTTTTTTTAATGTGTTTATGTTTAAGATTCTGAGATGGTTAACTTCAATGTTAATGAACATGTTGTCGTCTTTGGATTTGGACAAATAGGCTAGGTAGATCCTAGGTAGTTAATCCCAGCATTTTCCAGCGAGATCCCGCTGTCCCGGTGTTGTATAGTGTCTGACCGCGACGGCGTGTCCGCGACAACGTGAAACAAGATCCCGACGAGATTTGGGCGAGATCCCGCTATCTCGACGTAGTTAATCCCAACGTTTCTCAGCGAGATCCGGCTATTATTTCTTCCTTCTTTGTTTTATTGTTTCTACTTTCATCTAAAAAGAAGAAGTAGAATATGCTAATGAAGATGATGCTTATCTTTGATTCCTATGCTAGAACATGCATTTGAGTTTTAATATTTAACGATTTTATTACTGTGTTAAAGACTTCAATATGCATAATCTTTATTTCCTTGACTTTTGTTGGCATTTCAATGTAAATTTTGACTAAGAGTAAGATTTATAAATTCTTATTACTAATTATGAATGTTTTAGAGTTTTAGTTATTTGTTAATTTTACATTAAATATAGATTTATATAATATTATTCATGTAATTTGTTAAAAAAAAATAGCAATTATTCCGCCTATCCCGGAAAGCGCTATCCCGCTATCCCACTTTTGGGGTTGGCCGCGACGCACCGCTATCTGGGATTAACTACCTAGGGTAGATCGATCAATACATTGCAAAACCTGTCATTTATGTATCCCATTTTTAAATTTTAACCTTTTTCTTCATTATATAAAGCTCCTTGCGAACTTGATGTCCAACCCATTGGCTTCAGAACGAGATAGTGATACAATAGGATGGCCCTATGTGACATTTGATATTGACCCCAGGGTTGTACAGGTTAGTAGATTTGAGCATTGTGCATGGCTATTACAATGTGTGCTAATATTTGCATAGAACTTCTTCCTTTTTCTTTTCCCTAAAATTCTTGAGTAGAAATGTGTTGTTTAGAATATCTCAAATATGGTATTGAGGAGTTTAATTTCAAGACATCCCCTTTGATGCCTTACTACTTAGAAGATAAGCTTCTTTTAATGCACAAATTATCTATTTATATTTGCATTCACAAATTTCTCTTAAAAAACTAAATTTCACAAACCTTGTAAGTGGGTAGAGATATACACTTAGAAGTGCCAATTGAGAATTGAGTTATCAATCATTCATCTCTATGTTCTTATCTTTTACTTTTCTTTGTTTTATCAAGATAATGAAAGCTTTCTTTGATGACATGTCTTAGCCTTCATATTGGAATCTATTTTTTCCATCATTTGTTTAATTTTTCTCCCATCATTATCAGGCAGCTAGAAAACTTGGTTTTCCAATTCTCTATGGATAAATTTATACTATGGCCTTCACTTTTTCAATATTTTTTATTTCTTAATAATTCTGAATTCTAATTTTAAATTTATTTTGTGTAGGTTGATGGTTCTGCAGATTGATCGTTGAACTTAATCACTTTTTTGTTGTTGAAGAGTTTAATAATTTATTTGTAAATTCAAATTGATATGTTGTATAATTTAATGTTTAATATTTCATTTTACAAAGCTCACTAGCAAGGTTAAAATGGGACAAAATGAATTTGAAAGATAAATAATTATTTTTATAGTAAGATTAAATTAGAATAAGTTAAATAAAATATACTATTTTGAATAACTTACAAATTCAAAGGTCAAAAGAAAAATGGATAAAAAATAGTCTAAAATAGAAGTAATTAATTTACAATTTATTTAGCTAAAGTTAACAATTTAAATTATTTATTAATTTTATACAGACCATATAATGTTGGACTCAAAAATCATGCACTTAATTTTACAAAAAAAAAAAGTTTTAGAAATTTAAAATGGCCCAATAGCCCAACCTGAATTTACCCACCCAAAAATTCACATAACCCGAAACCCGAGACCCACACAGACCCGAACTTTAAATGGTCGGAAATGGGCCTTTGTGCATCACCCGCAGTTTTGTCCGGATGTAGAATTTGGATCCGTACTCGACCCGTACCCGCCCGTTGTCCAGCCCTAAACTATACATCAACCAAACAGCTCTAAGCTCTTATGATAATAAACCGTTAAAGAAAATACTTCATTGTGAGGAACATACTTTATAAAAAAAATACAGGTTCAATGGATAATAATATCTACTAATATCAAGGGACAACTCTTTATCCAAAACTACTATAAATAATGGATTTACATATAGGTATAAAAAGCAAAATTAATTATACTAAAAATCTTATTTCCAATTTTGTCTTACTTTAGCATCATAATGTCTTTGTATGTACACCTCTATTCACCAAAAAAGTAGCAATTAGAACATCAAAGTACTAGAAGTCATGGAGTCAACATTAAATGATCATCACTTGAGCTGATCAACTATGTGTTCTTAGAAATAATATTGACATCTGCTTTGTGACTCAAATCCACAGCTACAAAATTAAAAATCTTATTAATTAAACATTAGATTAAAACATACTTGAACACTTTAAAATTATGTATTCAATGAGACTAATTAACTTGTTATATCCTATGACGTAGCTTCAACGGATTCAATACTATACCTAAATTTCTTAATAAACACATCTTGATCAAACAAATGTTTTAAAATTCAATGTGTACTATTCGATTCAACTGAGCACAAATGACGTAGTCCTGATGATTCTCACGCCCATGATTGAAATGTTTGGTCTTATTGATAGGGTGATCTTGGTGAAATGGGAGGTAACACACAAGTACTTCACCAAAGAATATGACATTTTCTGTTTCTTTTATTCATGAGATCCAAGGTGGAAAAACTTTTTTCATGTTGTTGCTCACTAGTGTCACTGATTCATTTATCTGAAGGATAAAAGTAGAAAAGTATACATTTGTACTGTTTATGCTCAATAAAATGAAGGTAAACCTTTAATTAAAAAAAATCATCATTTTAATCATTATCTAAAGGTCTCACCTATTTGAGCTGTAGACTCATTTTTAAAATATTGGATAAAAGAAAATACACGTGGTTCAGTCTCACGACCACGACACGCGACCGCTCTTAAGAATTTACAACTTTTCATTCATTTTCTTCTACAAACAATTTTTCATTTACCCATAGGCCATAGCAAATGAAATCCATTTCCAAACCTCTGAAGCTGTTAAGCAGACTCAGTTTCCACAAACTCAACTCACAGACGTCGTTTAACTCAACACCCAAACACACCACCACCACCACCACCACCAATATCGTTACCTTAATATGCAATTCATTCAGAATGAAACAGAATTGGGACACCCTTACCCACAAATTCAGTTCCATCAAATTAAACGATTCGTTAGTAGAACAAGTATTGTTAGAGCTAAAACACCCAACCGACGCAAAAAACGCATTAGGTTTCTTCCACTGGTCCTCCAAAACGCACCGTTTTGAACACGGACTTCGCTCTTACTCCATAACCATCAACCTTTTACTCCAAGCTGGTTTAATCACCGACGCTAAAGCATTACTCGAATCCCTTGTAAACAAAAACACCGAAACCCATACAGTTCGTGCGGTTATTGATTCATTTATAAACACCTCTGAGTTTGTCTCCGGTTCTCACCCTCCGGTTTTCGATCTTCTCGTTAAAGCCTACGCTAAAGCTAGATTAACGGACGTTGCTTTCGCCGTTTGCCGTTGCGTCGAGGAATGTGGGTTTTGCGTTAGTTTATCAAGTTTCAATGCTCTGCTTTATATTGCTCAGAAGTGTAACCGTTTTTCCACCGTTTGGGACGTTTACGGTTACATGATTGGGAAAAGAATTTACCCTAATGTAGTTACATTGAGGATTATGATTGATGCTCTTTGTAAAGAGGGATTGTTACAAAGGAATGTGGATGCGCTGGATCAAATTATCGGTAAGCGAAATTCGCATTCTCCCTCGGTTATTGTTAATTTGAGTTTGATATTGAGAATGTTAGAAAAGGGAAATGTGGAAGAAGAAGATGTTGATAATGAGTTTGTTAAGTTAGTTACACTGTTGAAGAGATTGTTGCAGAAGAATTTGATTGGTGATTCTGTTGCTTACTCTTTGATTGTTCATGTTAAAATTAGGTTAGGGAATTTAGATTCTGCTTTGGAGATATATGAGGAGATGGTGAGAAGAGGTTTTAATGAAAATTCGTTTGTTTACACGTCGTTTATAAGAGTGTTTTGTGGGAAGGGACGAATTGATGAAGCAATTGGATTGATGAAGGAAATGGAAGCGAAGGGGTTAAGGCCTTATGGTGAGACTTTTGAATGTGTTATCGTTGGATGCGCTGATTCGGGACGGTTGAAGGAGTGTACGAGTTATTTCGAGGAAATGTTGTGTGCTGGGTTTATTCCTAGTTGTTCGTCGTTTGATAAGATGGTTGCGAAGCTTTGTGAGAATGGGGATGTGGAGAAGGCAAATGATTTTTTGACTCTGTTGTTAGATAAAGGGTTTTTGCCGAGTGATGAGACTTATTCTCATCTGATTCATGGTTATGCTATAAAGGACGAGGTTCAAGAAGTTCTCAAGATATATTATGAAATGGAGTATAAATCTATGTGTCCTGGACTGTCTGTTTATTCGTCAATGATTAAGTGTTTGTGCCGTTTTGGAAAGCTTGAAGATTCAGAGAAGTATTTAAGGATTATGAAAGGTCGATCATTGGTTCCAAATGTTAATATATATGAGACGTTGATAGCTTGTCACGTGCTGAAGGGAAACAATAATAGGGCTCTTCAGCTTCGCAATGAAATGGCCTCATTGGAGTCGCAACATAGTTAGTGTTCCCAAAAGAGGTGAAGATAGGAAACCTTTCATAAGGTAGCACTTGTTAATTATTTGAAATAATTTGATAGAAACCAGAATTCTATTGACTAGAATTGATGAGCTCAGAAGCTCTTACAATGCTGGAAATATGAAAATGTAGAAAAGAGCTAAACCAGAGTTCTAAGAACTCCTTAACCAGAACTGCTCCTAACCAGAATTCCCCTAATTGTTTCTTAGAATATTTTCTGAATATCTTTCCCTTTTCCTATTCCTCATTCTTATAGCATAAAATAAATGACATTATTAATAAGCTTTTATTATTTTCATTCATTCTTCTTGAAACTGAATGTCTTTCCCACTTTCCCTCTTTAATGGAATATCAGTAGAATAAGAGACATTGTTACTAGCTTTTATTCCCTCCATCCTTCATTCTAGAAACCAAATGTGTGTGAAGTGTGTGACTTGGTTGAGTGGGCCCCACTCTTTGGGCCCTCATTCCTCTTAATTTGTAGTGTTCTATCATAATTGTTTCTTGGTTCTAGGCTCTAGCAATGTAAAATGTCAAATCAACGATATGATATGTTACTGATTATTTTTTTTCATAGGTGCTCTTGTAAGTGCTTTATGGGTCAGAGATGATTTATGTTTGAAAACTTGGCTTTGGATTATACATTTTGTATAGGTGCTTGTCAACTATTTTCTGTACTATTTTACTCAATTTAATTTTTTTTAAGGAAAATTGTTTCAAAGATTGTGGAGGAATTGTTGACATCTGTCTTCATACAGATCAAGAAAGGAGGTTCAGAGGCGTCGGACATATTGAGTTTGCAACAGCAGAAGAAACATAAAAAGCAAGCTTTTGCAACCTTCTTAATATATCATTTTAGAACTGCTGCAAGCATTACCAAGACAGTTATATCAGTGGAAGCAAAGCAATAATGCCATATATATACTTCTCGGACACATTTGAGTAAGTGTTTCGACAATTAAGTTTAATTTTGTTTTCAGTGGAATTCATTGTCTCCGTTTGGTATTTGATTTGAAGTGAATTCCTATGTTACGTTTGACTTTTGTTGGCTTAAATAGATATGAAAACTAGTTAAAAACACAATTTTCCTACCAATATTCTGAAGACTAAAATTAGCCAACTAGATAACCTTCTGAAGCAGAGTCCAAGGAATCTGCCAGGCCCAATTCTAGTCAGCAGGCCAATGCAATAGCACTTGGGCGTGGAAAAAAGTGCTAACATAAAGATTTCATAGTCCATAGTGAGGGTCCTTCTTCCTCAAATGACCAACAATTCACCAACACCAAGTTCTTAGACTTATTGATGTATTTGATGATGAATATTCCTTTGTAAACCTTCTTTCTCAATCGCTCAAGTGTGTAATCTTTTTTTAAAAGCGTTGGCCAAGATAAAGAAGCGTAAAGACTACGAGTCAGTGAGCCTTAGTGAAGAGTGTTTGTTTATCTTACTAAAAAATTTACATCTTGAGTTTTGGGAGTCAACAAGTTTTTTCCTATTCCTTGGTCTATTAGTGCTTATTTTGTAAAACCCTTGTGTGATTTAGTTACAAGGATTAATTTAATACCTTATTCTATTCTTAAGAGATTAGGCATGCAAGATGTTAGCCCTACTTTTATCTAATTGCAACTTGCAGAAGATCCATTACTCGTCCGATAGGGATAGCCTTTTTTGTTGAATTAATTTCTCTAGTTTGGATTTCAATCGCAATTTTTTACTGGTATGTTTTCTTTTTAATTTTAGGAGTGATTTGCATTAGGGATTTTGTAGCCTTTGCACAGCCATATATATACGTAGTAGAATTTGGCTCATTTAAAGTGAGAAGTTGGTAAAGTGAGTGAACGAATGATGGATATTATAACCATCCATGATTGATTATGCATGTGCACATAATGTCAACCAATCATCTTATCATCAATAGTTGATATTACTCACTTTATTCTCACAAATCTAAAGTGAGTTGCCCACTTTAGAGGAGCTACATCCTACATAAGTAGTAGTGAAAATAAAATGAGGGAGATAGGATCAACAGACAGAGAATACTTGAAGGCGGTGTTGAGAAAGGGCACTAGTCAGCAAGTAATGGATGCAGGTATCAATTTGGTTTTTTTTTTATTGATTATTTGGGAAGACAAAAAGTATGAGAAAGGCAATAAATAATAGACTGCATCAATAGCAGGCAATAAATAACGAGAATAGGAAGTATCTTATATCAAATAAAAAAGAATAGAATTATATTAAAATAGGAAGTATTTAAAATTTGGATAGTATTAGGAAAAGGCTCAACAAATAAGATCTACAATAGCCATAGACTTTTCTAAAGGCTCGTGCCTCTGGATAAGAGTGGTGCTCTTAGGGTATGACTTATAAGAGTGTTTAGATTGTGTAATCATGTGTTTTTGTCCCTTGTGTAAAGATTCATTTAAATTGGGAGGAAAACTGAGAGGATAAGTTGAAACCAAAATTTTGAGCAGTGGAGTCAACGTTAAATGGCATGAAACATAGGTATTTAGTAAGTTCTGTTCTGCACAACTTAAACAATATAAAATAACGTGGTCAATGCTGGTGTACCATAGAAATTTCAATTTGTTCACACCATAAAGTCAATATACAGGAAATTGGGGTGAATGTCAAAGTCATATCTCTATTCCAAAGTAATCTCTTAGATACATGCATTATTTCATTCATAGCGGCATTTGATGTCAAAATGGACCCATCAACTAAAAAGCTGACAACTTATTCAAAGGAGAAAAAACATTACAAATGAAAATTAGTTTTTTTTTTTTTCACAACCAATGTTTAGTAGGTTAGTATTTTTGTCTTCGTTTAAATAATAAAATTCTAAAAAATTTACCATTTTCTGTTTCAACCTTTTTAAAAACAAAGTTTTTTTTTTCTAAACTTCCGAAGTACTTGAATTCAAATTTTCCGGTACACAACATATATTCCGGTAAGCTTTGTTCAAGTTTCTCGGTACAAAAGACAACTTTCGGAGAACTTTTTTCAACCTCTCCGGTACTAAAGCCTCTTCCAAAAATCTTTTTTGAACTTCTCCGTTAAAGAGATTTCTTTTGAAAATCTTTTTTAATATCTCTGGTACAGAAGCCTTTTTAGGGAAACTTGAAGTTTAACATTTCCGGTAAATATTAGAGAACTTGAACCTCAAGTTCTCTGGAAGTTATATTATTATTATTATTTAATTTTATTTTAATTAATTATGATTTTATAACTAATTATGATTTATTTTTTTTTAATTTTTTAATTTTTCAGTGGACGCACGAGGAATAGACGACAAAATCATACGAATTACACGTGACACTGATACTTATACACCATCCATGATGAATCTTCTAGAGATGATTCGACCGACAACTTCAAGGAGAAGAAGACAAATGATAATTGAAGATGATGATGGCGAAGAGCATGAACATCGATTTATCCCAGATGTGACTATCCATCAACAGGAGAAGCCTCTTATAGTGCACGAGGAGGAGGAGGTACATGAGTAGGTGGATGTACATGAGCATGAGAAGGCTGCACCTGCTCATGAGGTAGAGTATATGGAGGAGGGGCATGATGGAGCTTAGAGACCTGGTGAGCTCACACGGTATCCTGGAGGACCTTATGATTTGTCCGTCCTTACACGATACCGTCATCATGTTTCAACTAGACTGTGGTTTGGTCATGTATGTTAAATTAATTATTGTTTATAGTGCACTAAAATTATTTAAATTAATTATTATTTTTGTTATATATTTAATTTTAATGTCATATTTTCTTTGTATATAGGAGCGACAATTGTTGAAAATTGTTGCGCATCGAAAGAAAATGCAACATTAGGGGTGAATTTGTCAGGATTGAACCCATTACAACGAGCTAGTTTGAAGATGATCGACAACAACTTGATTTATGCGTTTGTGGAAAGATGGCATTCCGAGACATCGTAATTTCACATGTCATTTGATGAAATGATGATTACTTTGGATGATATTGCCAATCTTTTGGGATTGTCTATTAGGGGTGAGTTCTATAGTCCACTCGGTGTAGATAACGTAATGACATGTAATCTTGCCATGACTTTATTAGGAGTGACCACATAAGAGATTAGGGAGGAGACAAAAAAAAAAAACTAGAGGTACGCACTATAGACTGGATTGGTTGAAAGAGGTCTTTAGAAGGCAGTGTGCAACAAAGAGATTTGATTGTGCTACTAGGACGCATCTGTTGAATTTAGTAGAGAATACTATTTTCGCTTAGTAGAGAATACTATTTTCGCTGATAAGAGTCATACTCTAGTTGATGCAAAGTACCTTCCTTTATTTAGACATTTAGACGGTACATATAAATACGCATGGGGTGCTGCTGCATTTGTAGTCCTTTATAACTATCTCGCAGATGTGTGCTGTTATGACACCAAACAGCTAGGTAGACATATGACGCTGCTTTAGATATCATTTATTTATTTATTTTTATTTATTTTTAATTATTAAATATTATGTTAATTATTTTTAGGCTTAATTGTACTTTTGGTCCTCCTATTATAGGTGAAAATTGAAAGTAGTCCCTCCATTTTGTTTGTCCCCAGTTTTAGTCCCCAAAACAGAATTTGAGTTCATATATCATGAGTTGTCATTTTTTTAATGACGTGTCAATAAAAAAGGTGACGTGACATACACTTATGTGGAATAAAATCATTATTATATTATTTCTGATTAAAAATATAATTTATATTTTTAAAAACTATTATTATAATTGTGACAATATTTTTAAAAATACAATTTAATTATTAAAATTAAGTTAAAAGAAAAAACACCTAAAATCATAAACCCTAAACAAATCAAAATAAAAAACATTCACTTATGAACCTTAAAATCATTCTGGATTTCTTCCTCCTTAACAACACGATCAACATAACCCCAACATTCTCCTCTTCAACTCCATCATCAAAGCGCATTCCTCTTTCCCACCTTTCTATCAACCCTTCCACTTTTTCTCCCTCACGAGAACAACACACTCCATTTCCCCTGATAACTTCACTTTCCCACCTTTGCTCAAAGCCGCTTCTAATCTCAAGAACTACAACATTGGCATGTCCCTTCATGCTCACGTTACTGCACTTGGCTTCTCCGGCCATAATCACGTCCGAATTGGGTTGGTTGAGTTTTACTCTAGTTGTGGGAAAATGAACGATGCTAACAATGTGTTTGATGAAATGCTTGACAGAGATGTTGTCGTTTGGAATTTGATGATTCATGGGTTTTGTAAGTTGGGTGATTTAGAAATGGGTTTGAAGCTTTTTAAACAGATGGATCAACGCAGTGTCGTGTCTTGGAACCTTATGATTTCTTGCTTGGCACAAAGTAAGAAATGTGAGAAAGCTCTTGAGCTTTTTCGTGAAATGTTGAAGCAGGATTTTGAACAGTGGATTTAGGATTATTGGCGGAGAGAGTGGGAAAGAAGAGCATGAGAAAATGAAAGAGGGTTTTTAAATCTACTTCATGATTTTAGGGTTCATGAATGTTTTTGATTTTGATTTGTTTAGGGTTCATGATTTTAGGTGTTTTTTCTTTTAACTTAATTTTAATAATTAAATTGTATTTTTAAAAATATTGTCACAATTATAATAATGGTTTTTAAAAAGATAAATTATATTTTTTAATCAAAAATAATATAATAATGAGTTTATTCCACATAAGCGTATGCCACATCACCTTTTTATTGACACGTCCTTAAAAAAATGACATCTCATGATGATTTGGACTCAAATTATGTTTGGGGACTAAAACTGGGGACAAACAAAATGGAGGGACTACTTTCAATTTTCACCTATAATAAGGGGGCCAAAAGTGCAATTAAGCCTTATTTTTAATTATTATTTTTTTGATTATCATTAATATAGTTATTTTTATTTGCAAGAGTGTTGAATTTACAAATATTTTTTAAATATTTGTGATAGAGGTGATCAAGGTGCTGACGTGGAATGTTTTGTCGGAATGAATATATGGTGCTACAAACAAGGCAAACCAAGGTCCATGAGTACATACGTATGATTGACACATTGACACCTGCGGATGTCATATAGAGACTATGGGAGAATCATAGGGATGTCATTCCTTTTGATGCTCTATAAGGGTCACCTTCGATTATACAACACAATAGTGAAATATCTGTCATAGAGGTGTTTGAGACAATTTGGATATATCCAATATATTTCATCACCATTACCTCCAGATCCTTCTAGATTATTTGATGTAGATGTGGAATGGTTGAGATATGTGATGTCAGTCACCGAGATATTTCACAAGCTTCGTACAGCTACATATCCATCTGAGTGTCAAGATGAATATTTGGAGTGGATCTATCAAGTGTCTCATCCACTACTAGTGCGACCAGATGGTGTACCACATGTTCTACATTATAATGTCCCAACCACCGGTGCAGATGCTTCTAGTTCACAGCCGCCACCTATCCTACAAGAGATCGGTGATCTTATATAGTAGAGGTCGAATGAACATGAAACTAGTCCGAATGATGAGTTGTATATTTATTTTTATAACACTTTGTATTTATCGCGTAGTCTTACTAGTTAGTAGTAACAATTTATGCGTTATTGTTATGTCAATTACTTTTATAAACACTTTGTGTTATTGTTATATCAGTTACTTTTATAAACACTTTATGTGTTATTGTCATGTCGGTTACTTTTTTAAATATTTTATGCATTATTGTTATGTCGGTTACTTTTATAAATATTTTAAACATTATTGTTATGATGTTTACTTTATATTGTTTGTGATAAAATATAAGAAAAATAAAATAAATAAATAAATTATAAGATGAAATCGAACGATATTAAACTAAAATTAATTAATAACAATTGATTTTGTAATTATTTCAAAACATTAAGCTTCATCTAATGACATTGCATTGAGTGCTCTAGTATTGTAGACGTGATCATTTAATAAATACCTCTAGTATTGTAGACGTCTTCTAAAGTATGAGGTAATTCATGGTTGTAAACTTCACAAATTACTTTAATTGTCCATCATGAACTATCTTTTAATGATTTTGATCTAAACTTGAACAATAACACTTTTTTTGTTGAACTTCGAGTTGAACTAACAAGACACTTGTATTTTCCTTCTTTGTTACAACCTAATATTAATTTATTTCTCCTTCATTTATCTCTTGTCTCTATATCAGATCTTCTGATAATAACATTAACTTAATTTTTTATACGATTTTTTTAGCCCAATTCACAATAGCGTCCCTTGTATCAAATATTTGAAATAAAATATAAAATAAATTATAATTAATCACAGTAGTATATTTTTATAATATTAATTATAATTATTCATATCTGATCTGTGTCAAAAATAGTTGTAGTATCGACACATGTTTTATCTAATAATAGTAGCGGTTTGTCCATATATGTTAATATTTTAAAAAACTTAATTTAAAAAAAAAGGTGTGTACGGGAAAACTTGTGAACGAATTTTTTTGGAAACAACTTTTGTACCAGAAACCTTTGAATGAAGTTTTTCGATACACATTTTTTTTTTCTTTCTGTACGATTTTTTTTTTAAGAGTTTTCACATATAAATCTTTTGTATGTTTTTCAGAAATAGTATGTGTATTAGAAATCTTCTAAAATTTTTTCCGAAAGTTACCAGAAAACTTGCACCTACCGAAAACCTTTTTTACGGCTCTGGAAATGATGAAATAGCATAAAAAAAGTTAACTGAATTTTGTGAAATAGTAAAACAAAATTGGAGAGTAATTTTGATATTTTCAAAAAATTATAAGGATATAAATCAAAAAATAATGGAAACGTTATCTAAATCTTTTGACCGAAACTTAATTTTTTAATCATATTCAATATAATAAAATATTTACAAAGGATATTATAACAACTTTTAAACAAACTCATTATTTGTTTTTAAAACCATAATTTTAAATATCTTCATTCTCTTTTGAAAATATTGTTTAATTTTTTAAATTTCACATATAAAATATAATTTGCAATTAACGTTATTTTTTGTAAGTTAAACCATATACGAGTAAATGTCGATATGCTACTATCCTTATAGTCAAACTTGCTCAAAATATTCAAATATCCGACTCTTCGCTGGATGGGTTGATGATGATAAGATATCTAGGTAGTATGTCTCTCTATATATATCTTCAAAAAACACAAGTAAAAAACACCAAAACAGGAGTAAGTGCAAAACTTATTCCTACATACTGAATAAGAATCAAGAACCGAAACAATAGTTAAAATGAGTTCCAACTCCAAACAAACTCAACTTCCCGCAGAGGCACCAAAGGCCGACGATGCTTATCTATCTGCATTGTTATTATGTTTTAGTCGTGTGTTGCCTGCAGTACTAAATGCTGCTGTTGATCTCAATTTGTTTGATATCATAGCTAAAACACAAAGTTCACATGGTTCAAGCTTATCTGCATCTGAAATTGCTACTCAGCTTCCAAATCAACACCCTGAATTGACTGATAGGCTCGAGCGCATGTTGCCTGTGTTGGCCAGTTACTCTCTTCTTAATTGCTCCATTCGTATTAATGGAGAGGGTAAGAGAGAAAGAGTTTATGCTCTTACACCAATTGGTCAATACTTTTCCCTTGATAAAGATGGAGGCTCTTTGGGTCCACTCTCAACATTAGTACATAGAGGACTTAGCAGTGTTTGGTGAGTAGTAATTTATTACAAAAATTGTTTTACAATGGCTAAATATTTTCTAGAGTATATATTTATATATTGGGTAAGGCAACCCTCTGAGTTAAATAAGACAACATCAACACAATTTTAGACATTACAATATTTTAGCTTTAGGCTAATTTTTTTCTAGCAACAATTAGTAACCTTGTCCATAACATGACATAGGCAATGGTTCTTGATATGTGGCCATTATAACTAGCATCGGTTTCTTTATTCGCCTTAAACCAAAAATCTGTTACTTCAACAAATAGACAACATACGAATTTATGACATTCTTAAACCCATTACCTATTGTTCTGGCAACAGTTTTTTGTATTTCAATAACGGTTTTCAATTATTGTCAAAAACCATAAATGTTGTAACGATCGTTAAATATATTTTCGATCTTTACATATATATCAATTTTTACTGTTTATATAAAAATGTTGTGTCCTTTAAATATTTCTGAAATTTGGCTTTAATTCCTCTTTATAAAGCAACATATTTTTACTTTAAAATATATCATTTAGTGTCCTTTAAAGTTTGTTTTAGTCCATCATTTCTATCACAAGAACAACAAACAATTTAAACGCTAATAAAGATCATAAACGATATATTTTGAAAAAGATATTTAACCCAAAATTCAACTCATTGCATAGTATTGTGATTGCAGTTATTTGGAATGTATATGAATGATATAATTTTGTTTTTATACTTAATGCTTTTGTTTTAGTTCTTGTTATGATTAATTGTTGTATGGTTCATATCTCAATAACTAAAATCAATACAGTTGACAGTTGACAGTTGCCACCGTTAGACAAATCAACATTGTTGATGCAAGATCCGAGGATTCCTATTGTAAATATCTCAATGACTATAAAAAACAAAGCGTCCTTTACCAAACTCCTCTATACATTTTTTTTATAAAAAAACATATGTATGTTTGTGTTTTGAGAATAGAAGTTCAAATCCAAGTAATTGTCCAAATATGAGGGCAGATTATAACCAACATATATAAATATCATAGGATTCTATTATGTAGCCCACACTTAAACATGCCATCCCTTCAATCAATGTAAAAATATAATTTTGTCCTTTTAATCATTTATAAAACTTTCAATTTTTTTACCCCTCTTTCGAAGCATAAAACTTTCAGATAGTTTCGTAATGAAAGTTTCTAAAATTTTCGAAACATTTGAAATAGGAAAATTTAAATGAGTAAATTATTTTATGGTAAAAAATATATTTATTTTAACATTCATCATTTCAGTCTAATATAAATTGTGTCTTGTTAGGGGTGATGTAAAGGATGCAATTTCGGATCCTGATATCAAAAATATTTTCCAAAGCCTTAATGGGACGTCGTTTTATCAATATACGAAGATAGATAAAGAGTTGAATAATATTGTTAATGAAGCAATGGGCCATGCTGGACCATTAGAAATTAAAAGGGTCCTACAATTATATAAGGGATTTGAGGGAGTCTCTACATTGGTTGATGTTGGAGGTGGAGTGGGAGGGACCTTAAAACTCATCATCTCTCAATATCCTTCAATCAAAGGAATTAACTTTGATTTGCCTCAAGTTGTTCAAGATTTACCTCCTCATCCAGGTAAAATATATACCAGAATGTTTTCTCCTCTCTAAATTTTATTTCTTATAAGTTTTCTTAATATAATGTTTTTATTTTCTGATATTAATTATAAAATTTTCAATTTGTTTACTATTTTTAAATATTTGTATTAAAAACAATAAAAATTAATAGAAAATACTATTTAAAAAAATCAGTATAGATATTTAAAATAAAAAATAGATTGAAAAAAAAAAGGAAGTTTTGTAAATAAAACTTAAAATGAAATAAAAGTTGATTTTTTTTTTTCACAAATTAAATAGATCAATATTTTCAAAGTAAAAAATGGAATGTTTGTTTGTAGTACTAAAAAATAATAATGATCACCAAACACTTATTTATTTTTCCTATAGGTATAGTGCAGGTTGGAGGAGATATGTTTGAAAGTGTTCCAACTGGTGATGCCATTTTACTAAAGGTTAGTCTACATAACAAATAACTTATATATTTTAAACAATTTGAAGAAATAAACTTCCAACCATATACTTTTTTATCATAATTTCAGCTTGTATGCCACAATTGGTCAAATGAAGAATGCGTGAAGTTTTTAAGTAACTGCTACAAAGCTTTACCAAAACATGGGAAGGTGATTGTTTTGGACTACATAAATCCAGAACTCCCTGATTCAAGTAAAATGTCTAAGCATACTTGTGTTGTTGACAACCTTATGTTTTTAGTAACAACTGGAAAGGAAAGAAGTGAAGAAGAATTCAAGAGTTTATGCAAGAAATCTGGATTTTCCAAATTTCACGTTGCTTGCGGTGATGATGTATCAGCAATGTCCGGGGTGATGGAATTTTATAAATAGAAGTTACTTAGTAGGAACTTGGAATCTTGATATATCATCAATATTTTTATAAAGTTGTAAAATAATATTACTGTGATTTGCAAAGAATAGGCATAGTTATGCCCCACTCTTAGAAAAATGTATGTTTGTATGTTTTTCATGTGTTCGTATTAATGATTTATGAGTTGATAGTTTAATGCAAAAGTTTGATTTTGATTTGTAACTTTAAGCAATAAATTCAAAATTTCTCGACGAAAATTGTGTCTTTTGATGAGTCACCAATGAGCATTAGCTCTCCTTAGATATTTATATTTAGTAGGGTTCGAGTCACCCTACAAACATATATTAAGCTATTTTGTGTTATGAAGAAGATCTATGACATGGAAATCTATGTCTTTTTAGAGCGACATGTTGATGCAATTGGCATTTGAGTGTAACACACTGAATATAGAAACACACAATCAAAGAAGTAAACAAAGTACAAGTAATCATTCGGGGTAAAATATTTATGTTTGATGGATTATCCTAAGATACACATGGAATTTATGTGAAATGTATTATGGTATAGAGACCCCATATGAAGCAAGTGATTTTTTTTTTAATCAATGAAGCAAGTCAAATAATCAAGCATATGATCAAGTATCGGTTACAAAGAGATTGACAACAAGAGAGCGAAGAAGGCAAATGAAACCAAAAATAGTATATTCAGACATTGGCTACTCATATTGGAAAGTACATAATTAAGTGAAAACAAATGAGCAAAAGAACCATAATAAATATGTGTCTTACATGTGTTTGATAGCAATTTTTTTGGTTACAAAGTAGAAATAAAGCTACACACTCCAAGTTGAAAATGGTTCCTTTGATATGCGAACATGGCATAGTACTCCAAGTTGATCACTTAATACTGATTGTTGAATGTTCTTAACATGAGAAAGGAAAATAAACTCTTCAAAGACCATATTTCTAGAAAAGTTTCCTTGTTGTGCAAGTCATATATGACATATCCCTTTGTTCGAGGTTTATAGCCTAGGTAAATGCATTTGCGAGCTCCATAATCGAACTTTAAAGGATGTGAAACAATAGTAGAAACATAGCAAAGGCAACAAAAACTTTTAAATCACTTAGATTAGGAAGACAAGTATACATATATTCATAGCTGATTTGTTAGACAAAATAGGAGTATGCATATGGTTGATCAAATCTAAAACATGTTCAATGGCTCAAGTCCAAAAAGATTTAGGTAGATTTGATTGAAACAAAAGACCACGAGCCACGACTAAAATATGTTGGTGCTTTCTTTCTACCTTTCCATAAGGCTATATAAATTCCTTTGAGTTAAGCCATACACAACCCCCACAAAATCGATTTGTAGGCTCATGACTACCAACTACTTATAAACACTTTGTCAAGTCTTATCTCGTCTAATGTGGAACTCTTAACACATTGTCACTACATATGACTTTTACGTTAGTCTTAAATTGAATGTTAACCATTTGAACAAAACCACATATATGTTGTATAGTTTCAAATTTTTATTTACATGAAAACAATCCATAAATATCTGGTGTAGTCAACCAAAATGGTAAGAAAATATTTGTGCTTTTGATGAGATTAGACTTGAAAAAGTCCCAAAATTTCGACATGCACTAAATCAAATGCACAAGTAGCATGACTGGAACTATTACCATAAGGCAACTTCTTTTGCTTAGCATAGTAACATACATCACAAACAAGTTCACAACATGAAATATAAGAAAAATTCTTATGTAAAACTTGAATACATTGCCCTAATCTAAAATGCCATAAGGCAAACATAGGAATACTCTTGAAATTCAAATTTTTTATATGAACATTATTTGAATTGTTATTATCTAGAGGGATACCTTGTAGGTAGTATAACTTGAAGGTACAAACACGAGAATCGGGGGGTGGGGGATTGAATTGTGTTTGACTAAGTTGATAACTTTTTCACTATTTGATTAAATTGGTTCCAACTTTATAAATTTACTTGGAGTAGAAACAATAAAAAAACTAAGCAGTTCAGGAGTAAAGTGACGCAAGTAATTTATCCTGCTTCACCAGTAGCTTGTCTACATCTAGTCCTTTTACTTATAATGATTTAATCCACTAACTCACCAACTTGAATTATAAAGCACATTACCCTCCAAGTCAATCTTCTCAAACAACTTGACAACCCCAAACTTTTAAGGAACACACATACCTTGACTCTACCATCCAAGTCTTCTCTACACAATTTGACAACCCCAAATTATGGAAGACACACTAATACCACTATCGGGTTTGAATACAAAAATTTAAAACTTAAGTAGTTGCTTTTAGCAAGCTGATTATAACAATGACTATCACACTCTAAGAAGAACACTTAGAAAATATTTCTCATTCAACAAGTGTTTTTCTCTTTGAACTCTAAGATGAATTTGAAATTTTGAGCTTGAGCTCTTTTACTCTTTTCTGATTTTTCGATGATCTTATTCTTCAACCTTGAATATCTATTTATAGATAAAATTAAGACTTCAACAATGATCTTATGAATTGTATCTTCATTCCTAGCTTGGTCAACAATGATCTTATTCAAAAAAAATTCTGAAAAAAATACTTTTTGATAATATGTTCTTTAGCCAATTCTTTATTTATGAATCCAATATGAGCAGTTTTTCTATATTGATTTTGTTCGTATTTTATTCGAATTGAGTTTATAAATTCTTTAGATTCTCTTCAAAAACACTTGACCATATTTTCTTTTCAACTTGGTCAAAGATTTTCTTCAATCATAAAAATGAATCAAATCTTATTCTATATTTTCTTCAAAAACATTTGACCATATCTTTTTTTTCAACTTGGTCAAAGATTTTCTTCAATCATAAATCTGAATCAAATCCTTCAATCATAAATCTGAATCAAATCTTATTTTAGATTTTCTTCAAAAACATGAATATTCTTTCATACTATGTGAAGTCAAATATATTGTTCGCATAAAATACTTTTGTTAACATCAAAACTCTAAGTATAAAACCAATTTGGTTCCAATGGCGACTTCATATGGTGGTATCCTCTAGTTGGTTTCCTCTGGTCGTATCCTCAAAATAAAAACTCAACTTAGTTTTGATAAATGAAGTTCTAGCTTTTTTTTTCTTCTTCACATACAAATCATAGTCTTCTAAGCCATCATCATCAAAATTACTAACATTTGAGAATCACTATCAGAACCATTATTCATTTTCAATTAATAATCATAAAGCAAATCATAACACAACTGTCGAATCAACTTAACTTGGTCTTTAGCATCATTTCCATACAACTTAACATAATAATATTCAAGCAACTCTACTTTGTATCTATCATCCAAAACGACAACAACCTCCATTATTTCATGAACCACGTTCAAATATTTTTCAAACTGCCCAACATGTTATGTGTCATTTTTTTAATTAATGTGTTAGAGGATTTAATCTACTCATTTGTTGAAATTTTTATCATACAAATGTTAGGAAAATATTAATTAGAAGTTGGATATTTAGTGCCAAAAAATACTTCAGTGATAGAATTGAACAATTTCAATTTTCCACAAATATGTTTTACAAATTTCCAATACAAACTTGTAGGCAAACAAGTGTATTGGTATTCACGCTGTTTTAATTGACTAAATATATCTTCATACAAAATGACAACATCAAACATTTTGTATGTTGAATTCCATATAGTCGGATAATCTAAAACCAAATTATTGGTGCAAGAGGTTCATAATTGTTTGACAGTTTTCTCAAACTTTTCCTTCCTTTTAGGTGTTGCAGTCCAATATTAAACACTATCTTAAATCCACCCCACTCCATCTGTCACAACTTCTAAGTCATCTTTTACTATCCAATTAAGTATATGCGTGGAAAAGCGTATGAAGTAAGGCCCCATCCTTTAACAATGTATTCAATTGCAACTTATCCTTAATTTTTTTAATCATTGCATCATTTTTGCTACAATCTAAAGTGATAATCGACAATTTTGTATCAATGTTCCAATATATCAAGCATTCAAACATTGCATATAAAGTCTTTCACTTGTATGAGGGGAATGAACATAAATAAACCTAACATAATAAGATTCGCATTCAATGACTAATATAAATAATATACCACCAAACTAGTATTACAAGAAATTATAATTATCTTAAAATTTGACTTTGTAAATCTTAATTTTCATCAATGTAATGAGCAGTGAAAATCATATACCTTTTTTTATAGCTTGTGTCCACATGTCAGAAGTAATGGTCACTATTCTTGGAATGTTTTCCAACAACTTTAAAATTGTGGTTTTATCAACTTCTTAAGCCTTGAGTATCTTTTTTCTTTTAGTATTTCTATAAGGAACTTGAGATAATGGTTAAAAAAGGATCAATATCTCATAAAACAAATATTTCCACTATTTAAAGTGGATATTCATGCAAAGTAATTGCATGTACAAGCTCTTTCCTAGCACCATAATAAGTTCCAGTCCCTAGCTCTTTTTTACGTTGCAAGACCTTAGCTGTAAGAAAAATGTTTGTCCTTTATATTGTTTCGTTGACTACATATTTTCATATGTTCGCACAAATGTGATGATCCATCTATTGCTCTTCCACCAATCAATTTCTTGCAATAATTATACTTAGCTTTATGTTTCCCATCTTTGACCTTTGTAAAATGATCTCATACAATACTTTAAGCCTATTGGGACAATCTTCTGTTATTTCATCTGCCATATTACCATTTGTCTTATTTAGTTGTTTGCACGATTTCATTTGGTGTGGAAACATTAATTGATAGGTTACAACTTTAATTCTTAATTGGTTGATGTGAACTTTCTTTTGAAATAAGTTGACATGGCGTGGTTGAGATGTGCCATCAATTTTTATATCTATATTATGTAAAGATATACATAAAAACAAATTAAATTCATGAATTCATAAAAGCTTTGATGAGTAGTATAAATAAAAAAAGGTTTAGATTATTCATCCATGACCTCATTAATCACCATACATCCAAAAAAAACTATATTTAGATTATTCGTATTTCCAAATACAAATTTAACACTAAAAAATTAATAAGATTTAATGCATAATAAATCAAGAATCACAAACAAGTTTGAACAAGGAAAACATTATTATTATAAACCAAAATCAATCAAAATGAACTAAAATTAATCAGGATTCATAATAAAACAAAATATACTAAAATTAATCAAGAATCATAATAAATCATAATAAACCAAAATTATTATAAATCAAGAATTATTAACCATAATTAATCATAATAAACCAAAATTAATTAGGGTGAGTTTGGGACCTTTGGGTTTACAGGAGAGAAAAGGCAGCAATGGGAAAAAAGGAAAGAAGAAGAAAGATCGACAAAGGTAGAGTTTTGTTACTATTTTAAAAGATACAAGGGTATTTAAGTAATTACATTTATGTGGGGTTGATGTGGGGAATATTTGACCAAACCTACCTCCACCCGTAACTTTAAGTAGCAAGGATAATCCGCACCTGCAACAACATCCAATAAAAATGATTTTTCCTGTTAAATGCATGGCAGTTCGAGTAGGTTCGGATTCAACTGTCATCCCAAAGTATAACCCATTTAGCAAGCTACTTGAACCAATCTTTTCCATCATCCTCATGTCTTGTATTATACAATCATTAGTTTAAAAAGTACTAGAACAATGCAGTGAGATTCACATAACTTGGATATGGGGATTAAATTAAAAGAAAATTCTGGCAACATGCAGCTGCAAATTAATTGAGAAAACCACTGATTTTGCATAGTTGGCTATTGCTACATTTCCATTTGGCAACTTCATAGTGATGGAATTAATTCTAAAAATCTTGCAATAACAAGTAAGATTAAAATATGTGATATGTGTCTTCTCAATCCAAGATCCAAGAATCACCATCACAAGATTGATTAAACTTATGTACATTAGAACTTACAACTTTACTTGTGACATTATTAACCAGTGATAAATCAATTTGAGAAAAATCCACGACATTTTCAACATGCTTGGATTCAATATTAGCTTGTTGTATATAATATACTATGCTTTTAAGTTGGGTTGTTAGTTTTGAGATTCCAAAAACTTTTAAAAATCAATTTATGACAACAAAAATATTACTAGGTTGAGTCGCGAACTAGGTCGCTCTCTTTAAGACGTTTTGCGGCACTATAAAAATTGTACAAGGCATACTATTAACGACAAAATCCCAAGCCCAAGCCTGGCCTGACCTAGCTGGAAAGACGACGGCGGTGCACGTGTGTGTGGTGATCAATTTTGCATGCGTTCTTCCGCCTTTACAAAATTGGGGTACCACTTGGGGCACACCCTAAGTTCCATACCCCCACTTTATAAACACTACAAGTGTGTGATATCCCTCTTATGTGGAACTTTCTTATTTTTCAATTCACAACAACACTAACTCTCATTAATTTCATCATTATTGCCAACAATCTTCCATTAATGTCATCATCATTTCCAACGATCCCCCACTTGAATTTAAAAGGAAGGTTTCTAAAATAATGTCAAACACTTCTATAAGATTGTGTATAAACAAAGGTATCTCTTGACTTGAACATTTGCATACCAAGTAAGATTCAGATTTAACAAGAGTGACTCGTAGTCTTGAACTTTATCTATGACATCAAACTCACACACAACCTTTTCTTTGGGTGTATTCTCAAAAGTCTGTGCATTTATGGCCTTGCATGTGTATCCCAATATAGTGAATTCTCTAGGAACTCTGCCTCGAAATACCATAGGAAGCGGCCCCATTTCCACATTCATATAGGTGAGTCTATCAAGAGTACTCCTGTATCTAGGTACTCCATTCCATATAGAGTATAAATCTCATTAAGAGTTTCTATTATCTCATCCTTTTATCACTTCAGAAATCATGTTTCTCTCATATATAATATAGCATGTTCATTTCTTATTACTATGACTTGTTATTACCCATTGAACCTAATTCTTGAGATTTCTAGTCTTTTAGGTCGGGTTTCCATCATAAGTGACTCATTGATCTATAGGAAATAGTCCCATCCTTTTGGATGTATTTAGGACTTTCTCTCTAGCTAATCATTTCGTCAAAGGATCCGCTAAAGTTTTATCAATGCATACATGATCCACTATAAAATCTCCTTTAGAAAATAACTCTCTAACTATGATGTGCTTACAAAGGATTTGTCTTCTATTACCGTTGTAATAATGATTCTCAATTTTTTCAACAGCCGCGGTACTATCACAGTGGATCAACACAGTTGATAAAGATTTTTGCCATAAAGGGATCTCAGTTAGCAAGCATCTTAACCAACTTACTTCTTCACTATTAGTAGATAGAGCTATCATTTCAGACTCCATAATGAATTGAGTTAGTATTGTTTGTTTCTTCGATTTCCAAGATACAACACTACCGACTATAGTGAAAATATAGCCACATGTTGATTTGGATGCATCTTATAAGGTGTTCCAATCAGCATCATTGTATCTTTTAAGACAAGAGGAAATCTTTGATAATATAATATGAGACTCATGGTCCCTTTTAGGTATCTCATGACTCTTTTGATAGCGTAAACCTGAACAACAATCCCACGACGTAGGCAATATCGGGTCTAGTACAATTAATGGCATATATGAGGTTTCCAATGATGCTCGCATATTAAGTTTGTCTAACAACTTCACAGTATTCTTGAAAAGTTTCACACTTTGATCATATGGTGTGCAAACAAGTTTACAATCAAAGTAATTATATTTCTTTAGAATCGTTTTAGCATAGTGAGATTGATCCATATAAATTCCTTTTTTTGACCTAGTAATTTTGATTCCAACAATTACACACGATTCTCCGAGGTTTTTCATATCAAAGTTGTTACTCAATAATGAACTCACATTATTTACAGCATGAATATTTGAACCAAATACGAGTAAGTCATCTACATAGAGACATATGATAGTGCAAATTCCATTTTCAGATTTGTAATAAACACATTTGTCACTTTCATTCACTTTAAACTCATTCTATATAATCAAGTTATCAAATTTTTCCTGTCATTGCATATGACCTTGTTTAAGACCATACAAAGACTTATCTAACTTACATATCTTGTCTTCTTGTCCATGAATTACAAAACCTTCAGGTTGTTCCATATAAATTTCTTCTTCTAGGTCACCATTTAAAAATGTTATTTTAACATCCATCTGGTGAATCACCAGATTATGAATAGCTGCAAGTGATATGAGCACCCTAATGGATGTTATTCTAGTGACTAGTGAAAAAGTGTCGAAGAAATCTATATTTTCTTTATGTCTAAAACCTTTGGCTACAAGGTGTGCCTTGTATTTATCAATCATTCCACCAGGTTTTAGTTTCTTTTTCAGGATCCATTTCTTAACCTATTGGTTTGCAACTATGAGGCAAGTCTAATAAATGCCAGATTTTGTTAGAGTCTAGGGAATCTATTTCATCGTTTATAGTTTCTTGCCATAAATCTGCATCCAATTATGACAAATCTTCTTTAAGATTTGCACGACACTCTTCTAAATTATAGGCCATATATTCAGGTCAATATTCTTTAGCAACTCTTACTCTCTTACTTCTTTGAGTTTCTGTTTCGTCTTGTTTGTTGCTTTCAGTGCTTCTTGTCACAGGAACGTGACTAGTTTTGTTGCACCTACTATTTCTTGATTTGAAAGAGAATTTATTATCATAAAAGTTAACATCATTTAACTCTAAGATCATTTTCGTATTTAGGTCATAAAACCTATACACTTTAGTGTTTACTGCATACCTAATGAATACACATCCATTGGCTCTACTAGCGAGTTTAATTCGCTTGGGATCGAGGATTCAGACATAAGCCAAACATCCCCATGTTCGAAGATAATACAAGTTGGGTTGTCTTTTCTTCATTATCTCATAAGGATATATTTTGTTTTTAGATTTAGGAACTCTATTCAAAACATAACAAACAGTCAAAATAATTTCCCCCCACTAGTGAGATGCAACACCAGAGTTAAGTATAATAACAACAACTATTTCGGTAAGAGTTATATTCTCTCTTTCATCTTTACCATTCATTTCAGGTGAATATGATGCAGTAGTTACATGAATAATTCCTTGTGTTCTATAAAACTCATTAAATAAACTGGAATCATATTCTTTTCCTCTATCACTATAAAACCTCTTAATCTTTTTACTAAATTGATTTTCAATTTTAGTGACAAAGATTTTAAACATGTCAAGCGCTTCACTTTTATTTTTATTAGATATATAAAAGTATAGTCAACGAAATCGTCAATAAAAGTGATGAAATAACGCTTTCCATTTTTGGTTAACGTCCCCTTAAGTTCACATATATAGTGTATTAAGTCTAAGGCTCAAATTATCTAACTACTGATTTATGTGAACTCTTAGTTATTTTAGCTTGACTGCAAAAATCACATTTTTCAAAATCTTTTTAAGATAACTTAGGAATTAAGCCAAAGTTACTTAAGTTTGAAATCATACGTTTGTTCATATGACAGAGTCTTGTATGCCAAATATTAAAATCATACAACATGTTAGCAGAAGGAAATGTTTAATTGATTTAAACATTCAATTTAAACATGCCAACAATGACATACCATTTCCCAACAAAAATACCATTTTTAGAAATGGTGTACAAAACTACCCCTATAAACTGAGTAAACGCTGCCTTATTGAGATGAAACCCAGAAACCAAATTCTTCCTTATTTCTGGAGTGTGCATGACATCCTTCAAAAACAAGGTCTTTCAAGAGGTGAATATTAGTTCCACATCTTAAATACCAGCAACATTAATGGTATGAGAATCTCCATACTACAGTTTCTTATCTTTAGCAGCAATGTATGTTTTAAACATAACAGACATAATGTGAGGCGACATTGTCTATCCACCATCCATCTGATCCACCAACAAGGTTGATCTCAGTTATCATAGCAATGAATTGCTCTTATATCAAGTTAGCCTGTTGAGTAGGGGCTAGCTTGTTCCTACACTTGCGTTCCATATGATCCTCTTTCCCACAATGAAAACAGAGAAAATGTGGGAGATGTTCAATTCTAAGAGGTGGTTGTTGCCTTATAATTAAGACCTTATTATAGTTCCCATTCTTGTTACTGTTCTTTAAAGTGCGATTTTGATTGTTAAGTTGTTTGCCGTTTGGCTTCAGAACTGCTCCATTGAATTTCATTTTCTTGTTATTTGCAACATGAAGAACTTCCTCTTTATGGTCTTACTTACGAGATGCCTCCTCAATTCTAAGGGGAGTTATCAGACTTTGTAGAGAGAATTATTTTGTTTCATGTCTGAGAGAATTTTTTAAATCTTTCCAAGCAGGGGGCAATTTGTTAATTTGTTATTTGAAATTGTGCATTTAGGGACATACCTTTAGAGATAATCTCTTGAGAAATATTTTGATTTCATGAGATTTAGCTTCCACTGATCTGTCATATGATATTTGAGGTAGCGGCTAACGACATACTTTTTGGCTCCAACTTCCTCAGTATAATATTTCTTCTTTAGAACATCCCATACTTGTTTAACAGTATTGCTGTCGGAACTGTAGTAATCATACAAATCATCAGCTAGTCCATTAAGAATATAACTTTTACATAAGTAATCATTATGTTCCCGTTGGGTTAATTCAGCAGCTTTCTTATCCCTTTCTGTTTGTTCAGCTGTTTTGGAACAACAAGAATGTCATCCTTCAGAATGTTGGCAACCTGTTTCATGGTTAGGAAAAATAACATATTTTGTTGCCATCATTTAAAGTGACATCCCTCAAACCGAATTGGTTTGTTGTAGTCAGAAACAGAAGAACTTGTCCTAGTAATTTCGTTGGTAGACATGGCTGTATGAAACGTCTTAAAATTGTTATTTTTTAGTTTCAAAAAATTTTAAAAAATCAATTTATGTCACCGAAAATATTACTAGATTAAGCCACGGACTAGGTCGCTCTCTTTAAGACGTTTCGCGATACTGTCCAAAATGCACAAGGCAAACTATCAACCACGAAGTCCCCAAGATAAAATTGTCCAAATATATTGTATCAGAGTTCTACTGCACCGTAGAAAATCGTTCTAAAATTACACCCTCAATATGATAGTTATATGTCTACCACTCGGAATATGGTAATAAGACCACTCAAAAGAAAAATAAGAAGCAAGAAAGAAATGGGGAGAAGTAGAGAAAATCCTCAGATATAGAGAGCTTTTGGTGTACTTTTCCAATTGAGGAGAACCCTCTATTTAAAGAGGAAAGCCGCAATTGGATCAGTGAAAACCAATCGATCCTTCAGAACGTGCACTCCATGTTTTTTACCACAAAAACGTACGCCTAAAACTCTTTGACCACAAAAATGTGCGCACTAAACTTACCTAGGTTTTTTACCGGGCAATAACAGATGTGTGAACCAAAGATTAGGGTTTGGCGAAGCACACTAGATAAAAATGCAAGCATTTGTTTAATAAAAAATAAATACATACTTTATTAATTTTTCATATACTTAAAAAATAATACACCACTTAGCCCAAGCCCAAACCCGGTGGTGCGCGTGTGGTGGTCAATTTTGCATCCATTCTTCCTCCTTTACTGTGTGATATCCCTCATATGTGGGACTTCCTTCTTTTTCAATTCTCAACAATACTAACTCTCATTAATGTCATCATTATTTTCAACAATCTTCCATTAATATCATCATCATTTCCAACATGAGTGAATGCCGATGCTTGTTATTTTCATTGTCATCCTTTTTTGACTCTTGATCATCATCTTACTTATTATCACTTGCCTCTCCATAACTATTTTTGGAGTAACTATTTTCTCTTGACCTTGGTTGAAAACCATGTTTCCTAGAGCAAATATCAGTTATATGACCTAATTTTGCACAATAATTGTACATTTTGGAATTTCCTTTTCCTGTCCCAGACACTACGCCAAAAATGACATGTTACAGTGCACCTTTTATAGCGCTTATTAAATACAAGCGCTGTTGTAAATATATTTTAAAAATAACGGAGGATATAACAATGCTTTTTTTACAAGCTCTGTGGAAAAAGCATTGTTGTAGGGTCATATAGGGTCACATAGCACTTGCACATAATGTTTACAAGGCTTTTACAACGCTTGTACACAAGCGCTGTAAAATGAAGCGTCCTCACATAATATTTTACAATTTTTTTGGAGCGCTTTAAACACAAGCGCTGTATAATATAGCGCTCCCACCTGATGTTACATAGCTTTTAAAACGCTTTTTGGACAAGCGTTGTAAAAGACTTGCACTTTCACATAATTAAATAACCTAAGAGAGCACTTTTTTGACAAGTGCTGTAAAAGCCTTGCACTTTCACAAAATTAAAGGACCTATTAGAGTGCTTATTACACAGGCGCTGTAAAATCATTTACTTTAAATAAAAATCATTTACTTTACATAAATAAAAACAAATTTAAAACAAATTTACGAACCCTCATCTCGTCTACTCTGAGAACCCTCCTCTCCTCTACATACTATGCGGCCATCTACTGCTCCTCCTTTATAAAAAATTGGATACGTTGTCTCAGGTACTGTATTTATTAATTTGTTGTTGTCACTAAAACTAATAAATTGTTACATAATAAATCATATAAAATCTATTCTTTTTTGAAATTTGTTGATCTGTTCTGTTTTGAAATCATACTTGGACATTGGTTTCAATTTTCCAATAATAGATATGTGTACTATATATTGGTATAATTTTATCAGTAGCTTATTATTTGTGTAATTGCATTTATATAGGTCATATAATATGGATCGAAAATGGATGTCTGCATATTGATTGTCAAAAGAGTAGTGAAGGAGTTTGTTGAGTTTGCAATGAAGAATGCAAAAGATCCAAATAGAGTCGTTTGTCCTTGCTTAAAATGTTGTTTTGGAAAATGCGATAGAGAAGAAGGACATTTAGTATGGCATGGAATTGATCAAAGCTATACATGTTGGATAACACATGGTGAGAAAAAAAGGGAACATTAATTTTAAGAATGGTTCGACATATGCTTTAACTGATTTCGACACAGATACATATGAGCCGGACCGAGTTGAGGAGATTGCAAAAGCAGTTGAAGAAGATCTTCGGGATTGTTCTAAAATGTTTGAGAGTATGTTGAGTGATATAGAGAAACCATTATATAATGGTTGTACTAAATTCACAAGACTGTCTGCAATATTAAAGTTGTACAACATAAAAGCGAGTAATGGATGGTCTGATAAAAGCTTCACAGAATTATTAACACTCTTAAAAGATATGTTACCAAATGTTAATGAACTTCCCAGTTGAACTTACGAGGCTAAATGAATTTTGTGCTCTATTGGCATGAGTTATGAAAGGATTCATGTGTGTCCTAACGATTGCATTTTATTTCGAAACGAATATGAATTACTAAATGCATGTTCAAAATGCAATGTCTATCGATATAAAAAGAAAGAATCTATTCCAGCAAAAGTCGTGTGGTATTTTCCTATAATACCAAGATTTAGGCGCATGTATCGCAATGAAGAAGATTCAAAACACTTGACATGGCATGCAGATGAAATAATTAGAGATGGAATCTCCATAATGGGCAAAAATTGATCACGAGTATCCTAAATTTGGGATAGAGTTAAGAAATCTACGACTTGCACTTTCTACTGATGGAATGAATCCATATGGTCTTCAAAGCATCTCACACAACATGTGGCCTGTGATTTTGTTGATTTATAACCTACCTCCATGGTTATGTATGAAGCGTAAGTTTATGATGTTGTCTCTGTTAATTTATGGACCCAAACAACTGGGGAACGATATCGACGTATACTGGACTCCTTTAATTAAAGATTTAAAAAATATGTGGGAGGTAGGTGTGGAAGTTTATGATGGGTATAAGAAATAATGTTTCAATTTGAGGGCTATGTTGTTCGGCACAATTCATGATTTTCCAGCATATGGTAATTTATCAGGATGTAGCATTAAAGGTCAGTGTGCATGTCCTATATGTGAAGAGAATACAAATTGGAAGCGGTTGAAACATTGTAAGAAGAATGTATTTCTTGGACATCGTAGATTTTTGCCTTATAGTCATCAGTATCGTGGGTGAAGAAATGCATTTAATGGAAAATCAGAGGAAGGTAAAGCTTCTTTGGCACCGAATGGATATCAAATACTTGAAAAAGTACAAGGTTTGACCAATAAATTTGGCAAACCTTTTGCAGGAGAGCTATTCAAAACTGGGTGGAAGAAAAAGTCAATTTTCTTTGAATTGCCATATTGAAAGTCATTGTATATAAGACATTTCCTTGATATGATGCATATTGAAAAAAATGTATTTGATATTGTTATTGGTACGTTACTGAATGTTCAAGGAAAGTCTAAAGATGGAATCGATGTAAGATTGGACTTGGTCGATATGGGAATAAGAAATGAATTGGGTCCCGTAAAGAAAGGAAATCGCACATATCTACCTCCAGCCGCTCATACTCTATCTAGAAAGGAAAAAAAATTGTTTTATGTAAATTTCTACACAAAGTTAAAGTTCTAGAAGGATACTCTTCAAACATTAAAAATTTAGTTTGTATGAAAGACCTCAAGTTAAAAGGTTTGAAGACCCATGATTGTCATATCTAATTGGTCATTTGCTACCAATAGGTATACATTCCATTTTACCTGAAAAAAGTTCGATGGGCCATAACTAGATTATGTTTCTTCTTCAGGGAAATTTGTAGTAAAGTGATCGATCCTCAGAAATTACCGACATTGCAGAGGAAAATTGTTGTTACTTTGTGTGAGCTTGAAATGTATTTCCCACCCTCGTTTTTTGATATAATGGTTCACCTTACTGTTCTTCTCGTTAAAGAGACACAAATTTGTGGGCCAACTTATATGAGATGGATGTATCTGATAGAACGATATATGAAAATATTAAAAGGGTATGTAAAAAGTAGAAGTCGATCAGAAGGTTGTATTGCTGAACGGTACATTGTCGAAGAAGCTGCTGAATTTTGTACTGAATATCTGTCCAATATTGAATCCATAGGGCTTCCCATGTCTCGTCATTTGGGAGAATATCAAGAGAAGGGATAATTGGAAAGAGACTAATGACTATATCAAGGACAGAATGGGAGCAAACACAATTGTATGTTCTGCACAATGATGATGAGGTTCAACCGTATGTTATAATACACATGGATCAATTATCTAGTTTGAACATGAATAGGAATCAAAATTGGATAACTCGAGAGTACAATCGAAGTTTTATAACATGGTTAAATAGTGGAGTCACTCTCGTAGCGAAAGCGATGCATGTCTTATATGCAAATCTATCATATTTTGGGGTTATCGAGCGCATATGGGAGTTAGACTACACAATGTTTCGTGTTCCCATATTTGGTTGCAAGTGGGTCGATAATATAAATGGCGTTCGGATTGATGAGTCCGGGTTCTTGCTTGTCCATTTTAATAGGGTGGGATACAAAGATGAGCCTTTTATTTTAGCGTCACAAACTCAACAAGTGTTTTATGTCACTGATCCTACTGATAATAAATAATCCGTTGTCCTATCGACCAATAAAATAAGTGATGATAAATATAATGATGAAGATGTTTGTAATGATCTTTTATTTGGAACATCACAACCACATGAAATTGATTCAACTGGTGAGGATTTATATCTTAGAGATGATCATGATGAGGGAATTTGGATTAATACATCATTTCGTATCGTTAATGGACAAACAAATGTGAATCCCACCAGGAAAAGAAGAAGGGCATCTTAATGTGTTTAATTGTTTTATATAAGCCATGTAATCTGAACTGAGTTCATGTAATTTAATTGTTTGATCTAGCAGAATTGAGCATTTTAGTATTTAGCTTGAACTGTATTTGATTTTCTGCTTATACTTATTTTCTGCTTATATTTAGCTTGATCTTAGTGTTTTATGCTAAGTTCATGTATTTTAAGTGTACGTTTGACCTGCCATAACAAATTTTCAGTTTATATTGAACTTGAAAAAGCTTTATTTGAGTACTGAGAATTTATCTTAAACTGATCATCCCATTATGAGCTAATCATGTAATTTAGCATTGATATATATATATATATATATATATATATATATATATATATATATATATATATATATATATATATATATATATAGATATTTAACTAATTATTTGGAGGAAAAAAATATATAGGTATTTTACTTGAACTGAACTGAATATAAACTTGTAATTTTACAACGCTTTTGTCCATAAGCGCTATAAAAGCCTTTAAAAAAAATAGGCTTAATTTCACTTTTGTTTATTTTATTGACTTATATGTTTTATTTTATTGTGCCCTCGTCAAACTAACAACATTGACTGTTGGTACTATATATTGCGATTCATGAAGGAGATTGTTGATATGAATCAAACTATAATCCCAAAAACGGTACGATATTTTTATTATTTGATTTTCATATATAAATTATGTATATATTTGATTCTAACTTATTTATGTTCAATTTTTATATCGCACAATACTTTGACAATTCCAGTCCAACATACTCTGAAAGAGATCTAATTGAAATAGAGGAAGACTGGTGTCAGTTTATGATTGAAATGAAAATTATTTGATTTGTTGGGAAATGGCATGCCACAAGGGATAGTTATATGAATATATGGTAGTTCTGTTTTGTGTAGTTCTGATAGTTATATGTATATGAATAGGACACATTTGAAAAGTTGTGAATATGTAGTTATATGAATATGTATATAGTTATATGCTGTTGTCAATATGTGAATATGTATATGAATATGTTGTGAACTGATTGTGTAAGTATGTAAAGTTATAAAGTTAAATTATAAAGTTATATAATTATGTTGTTGTGTACTGATTGTGAACTGATTCTGGATGAAAATGATTTTGAAAAGAAAATTAAAAGACAACGCTCTCTAAAAAATTGCCATAAAAACCAAAAAAATGAATTTTTAAAAATTTCATTTACAGCATTTTTTAATAAAACTAAAATAAGAATGCATCTTTTATAGCGCTTTTTCACAAAAGCGTTGTAATAGGTGCATAATAATGCATCTATTGAATGCACCTTTTACAGCGCTTTTTCACAAAAGCGCTGTAATAGGTGCATAATAATGCATCTATTGAATGCACCTTTTACAACACTTTTTCACAAAAGCATTATAATAGGTGTATAATAATGCATCTATTGAATGCACCTTTTACATCGTTTTTTTGAAAAAGCGCTGTAGTATGTGTAATATAATGCATCTATTGCATATTTTACAGCGCTTTTTTGAAAAAACGCTGTAATAGATACATAATAATGTATCTATTGAATGCATATTTTACAACACTTTTTTGAAAAAGCATTGTAGTAGGTGCATAATAATGTATCTATTGAATACACCTTTTACAACGCTTTTTCTAAAAAGCGCTGTAAAACGAGTATAACAAGCGCGCAATATATCTACCTATTTTATAGCGCTTTTTTATTTTAAAAAGCGTTGTTGTATCTTTTTACAGCGCTAGATACTACAACGCTTATTTTTTTTTTAAAAAAACGTTGTAAATGGCTTAAAAAAGCGCTGTAAAATAGGTTTTTTCGCGTAGTAAGAATACCTCTTACGTCTAGCTGAATTTGTAAAAGATGATTGTGATTCTATGGAATCAACATTGCTAGTGACCTATGGCCCTCAAAATTGTCTTTCTTGCTCTAAGACTATTGAAAGAACCTTATTGATATTTGGCAGGGGATTCATATATAAGGAGCACTTGAGTTTTAACAATATCAAAAATGTGATGATGCGATCTTCTTTATTGCATGTAATGGATGCACAATTGCACTGAGGGATTGGTCGAAGATTGTCCAATTGTTCCCACAAAATTGTGAAGTTTAGTAAAGAAATCTGAAACAAAAACATTACCTTGCTTAATGTTGTGAACCTCTTTATGTAATTTTGATATGTGAATCAAATCCCCTTGAGCAAACCTTTATTTCAGTCCATTCTAAAATATGCTTGCAATTTCCTGAAAAAAATGCTTTGTGTAATTGATGGAGAAATAAAACTTATGATCCAAGAAAAGACCAAGCTATTGCACCTTTGCCAATATCTATCGACAGACCAAAAATTAATATAACCAACTTGATATTGCCTTAACTTGTTAGTTAAACCAATACACCTATAGATATCACACTCACAATCTTAGTTTATAGGTGTATAAGTCATAGTTACTTAAGTTAACTATAACTAATATAACTAACTTGTAACACAAGTTATTAACTTATAACTCTTAATTCTAAGAGAGAAAGAAAAAAAGAGAGATATAGAGAAAATGAAGTGTTGAATGATTGTTTGAAAATTTGACATATGTATACATATTAGGTTTAATTGCAATTTTGGTCCCCTTATTATAGTTGAATTGCGAAAGTAGTCCCCTCATTTTATTTCTCTCCAGTTTTGGTCCCTCAAACAGAATTTTGGTCCAAAACATGATGAAATTTAATTTTTTTTGGATTTATTTAAGTCACATCATGCCTCAAGATCTCATTTGCAACAATTGTACATGAAATCTATAATCATAAATGGTATAGTACGACTTTAAAAAATGAAATTTGATCAAGTTTTGAACCAAAATTCTGTTTAGGAGACCAAAACTGGGGAGAAACAAAATGGAGGGACTACTTTCGCGATTCAACTGAAATAGAAGGACCAAAACTGCAAATAAACCTACACATTATTATTACAAAAAATAGTAACTTTTCAGCAAACTCATTAATTGTTTTTTGAAACCATAGTTTTCAAATTTTTTTTTTTAATAAATGAGATGGTATAATTACTATCAAAAACTTACATACAACTGCAGGTCATAGGATTTAAGAACAATATCTTTATTTTCTCTAGAATATATATATATATATATATATATATACAAGTTACAATTCGCAATATTTTGGTAAGTTATACCATATAAAATTATAAATGTCAGTATGTAACTACCCAACTAGCCATGGTCAAACAAAAGGTGCGCAAAATAATAGTGACAGGTTTTGACTCAAAATAATATTCAAAGTTGAAAATAATTAGTGACAAACAGTTTGTGCTCTTGGTCAACACTTTGCATTTGATATAGATGGAGACTGATTGGGCCCACACTCAACATTAAGCCATAGAGGGTGTAACAGTGTTTAGTAAGTAGTAATTTATTACAAAAATTGATTTACAAAGGTTGAACATTTCCTAGAATACAAATTTATATATATTAATCGGGTAAGGCAACCCTCATGTTAAATAAGACCACGTTAACAAAAAAATTTAGACACTACAACATTTTAAACATTAAGCTACATTTTTTTTCTAGATTAATAATGTTGTCTATAACATGGTATAGACAACGGTTTGTGGTTATTGTAACTAACAACGTTTTTTTATACCATTTTAAAGCAAAAAACTGTTGCCTAGACAAAAAAATAACAAATGTTTCTACAATTATTGCTTATTACTCCAACAACAGTGTTATGCCTTTTCAACAATATTTTTTTGAGCGTTGTCTAAAACCACACACATGTTGTAGTAAGTTAAATATATTTTCAATGCTCACATTTATACCAATTTTTAGTGTGTATATAAAAATGTTAGATTATATATTTTTTGTCCTTCAAATATTTTTGAAATTTGGCTTTAATATCTCTTTATAAATTGGCAGATTTTTGTTCCACATACTTCAAAAATGTCATTTATTGTCCTTAAAAGTTTGGTTTAGTCCATCATTCCTATCATAAAAACAACAAATAATTCAAACCCTAATAATGATCACGATGAATGTTTTTCAAAAATAAAGAGATGGAAACACAAAAGTTTATAAATATGGGTGATGATTTTTTATCATATACATTTATTTTTACGCTTTAATTATTTTGTTTCATCTTAGTTATTAGTTAATTTTATGACTTATATGACATAGTTAGTTAACTTTAATTATTGAATTTAATGACATGTTTATATATATATATATATATATATATATATATATATATATATATATATATATATATATATATTTTTTTTTTTTTGATTAAGTAGATATTTTTTGTAGTTTTGTGTTGTTCGTTATTTTAGTGCAGAGTTGAATTTGGAGACAAATCAATATGATCCATGAAAAATATTTTAACTATATCTTGAGTTGTAGGTGTCCATATGGAGTCAAGCTAGGTTCAAATGAGAAAGCTAAGATCCACAACTATAACTTTCACGAAGACACCTAAATCAAATTCAAACTCAAAAGAGGTGCAAAATGCAGTAAAAACTAGACAATAGATGTTGTGCACTGAAGTGTAAGTTCATGCGCCTGAGGCTCATTTTTGTAATATTTTGACATTTTGTTTCTTCCCATGAGCTTTGGAACGTCCCTAGCTTGCGTTGGAACACACAACGCACTGCATAATGCATAAAAATGCATTTTCTCACATTTTATGACTATTTTGAAGTGTGGAGATTGCGTCATAGCAGAGAAACTTAGAAGAGTTTGGTTCTAATACAATTGAATGTGTTTTATAAAGGATCATTCATGAACAGTTCTTGAAATTCTTCTTTAATAATTCTTGTTATTCTTCTTTAATTCTTGACGAAACCCTTGAATATGTGATTTGATTTATAATTATTTGAATGAATTTATTGAATTATTTTTCTCATCTTTGTGTTTAATGCTATTTATTGTTTGATCACTTTTAAACACTTTTACGATTTGTATTTTGAAATAAAAGTGAACTTTATGAATGCTTGAAATGACAATTTCATGACTTAGTAATCTAGGAATAGATGAAGGCATGTGAAACCAATTGAGATATTTGCAAAGATAACATATCAACACAGAAATTTTTGTACATTTAAGCTTAATTATAATTTTAAATTCACTAAAAAATTAGGGGTTACTTTAGAATTAAATTTTTTGTCACTAAGGAATTATGACAATATTAATAGTTACGATAATTCAGTAATAATTCAAATAAAAAATTCAGTAATTAAGTTCAAATTAGAAGCCAATGTTAGATTCAAAGTGAAACACATCATTGACATTTTTGTCATTATAAAAGTTGAATATTATTACTCTTGTTAGTTTGACAATTGTTCAATCAATTAATTTTTTCTTTCAATTTTAATAATTACACCATCTTTGAATTGACACTCGGTCTTACCATTTTATTATTACTTGAAACAATTCAGTACACTTGTTGAACTGCTATCAATAAGAGTACTATATAAATTCAAATTAAGGTTTTTTAGGAAAGAAAAATTCAACCCAAATTTTTTTATTTGGCTTTAGTCATATTGAAATAGATATAATTTTATTTTTATATTTGATGATTTTGTTTTATTTCTTGTTAGGATTAATTATTGCATAGTTTATATTTCAATGACGCAAATCAATACAGTTGACAATTCTCACCGTTAGAGAAATCAATATTGTTCATGGAAGATTCAACAATTTCTATTATAAATATCTCAATGACAAAAAAACAAATCCACCTTAATCAAATCCCTATATACATTTAAAAAACAAGAAAAAAAATCATGTATACGCTTTTTGATATACCGCACACCTAATACACCATCTATATACTCTCTAATTTTAAATAAAAATATAAGTAGTCTAAATTTGAATTAAATATATTTTGATTTATATTTATAGTTAAAACTAAATCAAATATAAATATGATAATTTTCCAGTTTCGCTATCTCACTGGCTATTCCAATTTTAAGGTACTACAAATTTAGGTTTATTTTTCTCAATACCCTCCTTTTGAAAAAATAACACTAAAATACCCCATTTGAAAAAAAATATACCAAAATGCCTTTTTTTTTTCTGTTCCAAA
>JBBPBR010000005.1:45847739-45863271 GCA_037974775.1 Cicer pinnatifidum
AAAATAGTTTATAAATTTATTATAAAATAACTTATAAAATAATTTGATAATAATATAAATTATTATCAAATTGTAAAATAATTTATAAATTATAAATTTATTATAAATAATTGTAAAATAATTTTATAAGTTTTATAAAGAATATTTTATGTATTATAAATATAGTTAACTTATAATATTACTTTATAAAAAAACCGTATTGAGTAGTAATGTAGATTTAATGTGAAAGATTTAAGCAAATTTAATGAATAATAATATGACGTTATAAAATAATAATGTAGAATTAATTTAAAAATTTTGAGTAAAAGTTAAGAAATAATATTTAAATAGGGGATATAATATAAAATAGTGAATGATGTATATAATTTAGAGAAAAACAATTTAGAAACTGAGTAGAAGCTCTATGGAGACGTACACGTAAGCTTTTCAGCCTACGTGGCAAATGTTTGCATACGTGGAGAAAATAGTCTGAGGTGGCACTGGAGTCTTCTGTTTTAAATATATAATAGATTGTATTTTTTTTTCATCTTGTGCAATAGCAAGCAAAAGAGTCCCCTTGTACTTGTCGTACAACCAAGTTCCATCCACTAAGACAAATGGTTTACAAAATTTAAATCAAGATATGCACGAGAATATGCAAGTGATACTTCCATTTCCACAATAGTTCCTCGAAGAAATTTTTGCATAGCCAACAACCACCTTGGAAGGTCATTGTAAGGCTTTTCTCAGTTCCCATAAATCGTTTCGATAGCTTTGTTTTTTTTGTCATCCATGTCTTTCTGTAGATGATTGTGTAGTTGTATTCCTGAATATGTGCAATGATCACCTTTACTTTAATTGTTAACTCCAGAATCATCGAATGAAGAAATAATTACACGTTGTAGAGCATATATTTTAGAATTGATTGGCGTCATATTAATGCCTAACAAATCCCACAATATAGTACATATTATATGGTTTCACTTATTGAGAGATTTGCAAAAGACGGGAGAACACAGTTGGGGTTCAACGTGCTTGGCAACACTTTATAGAGAATTGTGTGGTGCATATGAACCCGGTGTTATGTCGATCGGTGGATGTTCACATCTACTTCAAACGTGGGCATGGTACCATATGCCACTTCTTGCACCAATAAGTTATCTTGAGCCTCATTTTCCGTTCGCAAAAAGGTAAATATAAAAAAAAGTAAACATTATATTTATAAAATTATTAATTAATTCACTAACATTCAAATTTATTTTCGTAGATATAGTGGAAAAGGTATGAAATTTGGCGATACACCTTGTTATCAAACCGCTGGATATCGATCAAAAATTGATCACATGATCTTTAACGATGTAATATATTAAAACATTAATTTATTTATATTATTTTATTTATTCTTATGCACACACCACATCCTCATACTTTTACCCGCACACCACATCAATCTTATGAGTTCACGTCAGATGAACAATTTAATTTTAACGCCAACAACCACATCAGGAAGACAATTGTCGATTGTCCTTTAAATCAAGCAAAGAGGTATTATTGTATAACACTCGTTATAATATATCTGAGTCCGCTACCCAGTTACTGAATAATATGTGTCAACAAAGCTTTCAAATTCCAAGCTTTGGGAATGCATATACTCCGTTGAATCAAATATCCAACTAGACTCAAGGTGGAAGTAGTTCTTCTGCAACACTTTCTTATAGAAATCCTCAACAGCAAGAAGACGAAGATCAAGAAAAAGAACAAACTGGTGATGTACCAAGGCATCGTAAAAATCTCGTCCGTGTGAGAAAATATCGGTAATATGGTACTTGAGGCCACCTTCAACATTAATTTTATCGTAATTTTTATAAAATTTGTGATATTTTTTATGAATGAATTATGTAAGCCTTCAAGAAGTCACCATTTAAAACGTGAGCTTCCTTAAGGAAGTGCCATTCCAAATGGCAACTTGTGACTTAAAAAAAAAAGTATTTTAGTTAATAAATTTGAAAATAGAGTATTTTAGTAATTTTTTTAGAAAAAGAGGATTTAAATAAAAAACCCCAAAATCGTCTTATTTCTTCTTCTCCAAAAGAACCATAGTTAAAATATATCTTTATTTATAACTCAAATGAGCTAAAACGAAAAAGAAAAAAAAGGAAAAATAAAATAAATTACTACTTCTATGTTGGTCTTTTGTTTTTTTCGTGATATTGATATTGTTTTAAAATAATTTGGAAGATGATGGTTTATGTTTTCTTGACCAATTTATTTTTATTAGTTACAGAGGAAAATTTGTCGAAATTTAAATTAAAATTATTTTCATATTTAAAACAATCAGTAGTTTAATGTATTGTTAATCGAGCGGTCTGACGCAATCTTTAGATGAATAGTGATATGATTCTCTCCCTCCCTCCCTTCCTCTCTCTCCTTTCAAATTTCTACTTCTTCCTTGTATGATTTTTATATATTTGTACCTATTTAATTGTATGTACTTGAAGTGTGTGACCGTTAATGCAAAAAATTTAAGTTGATGTATTTGATAGGTATATGTTTGTACATGACAACTATGCATGTTGTGAACATGTTTGTGATTTTGGAGTTATAAAATTTTATGATAAATGTTAAGAAAATACCTTGTATAATTGGTAGTGAAAATTATTAGTGTTTGATAACTATGTTAAGAAAATTTTAAAATTTTATGTTAACATAATAATTGTTATGTATGAGTCAAAATATTCATGCATTTATAGTTGTGCATAATATTTCATAGAGTTGGAACCAACCAATTAAACTGAGGTTGTTAAGCTTCCTACCATTGGAGCCACCGTTAGCGCTTTGAAACATTATGTCCATCCATCATATCACCATCACTTGTATGAGAAAAATTCGGAAAGAAGTAGGTCTAATTATCCTAGACCTCTAAAAAGGCTAAAGATCCTTGAACTTAATCTACTTGATGGTTCATCACACCATTAACTTTTTGAATCATTTGGTGCTGCTTCTGCTTTTTGATGTGATAAAGGGGAGATGAATTGGGAAACAATTAAGCTTAGAAGAATTGTTTTGAAATCATCATTTTCCGTATTTGTCATCTTAGGAAGTTTTAAAATTTATTTTAATGTTTTTTTCTTTTTGAAACATATGTATTCAATGACTAATCATTCTTATTGTAATATATTTTGGAGTATTAATGAAATATGATATCATGGTTCAAATTTATTTTTCCATTATGAAAATGTGAAATTGGATGCTAAAATTGGGATGAGTTTTTGATTAAAAAAAAAATACTTTGATTATTACCACTAGCATTAAGTTAGAACAAAATTCAAAATCTAATTAAAATATTTGTCTTCATATAAAAAAGGGAAGACTGTTGAGACAAAAATTCCTAACTGATGTTTTAAAGACAACATACATCTTAATTGTATATGTTAATTATGATTATGATCTTATTATTTATTAATTTGTGTCTTTGAATGAATTGATTAAAGATAGAAAATAAAAATTTAAGTTAATCACGAAGCATGCATATTCATGCAAATTCATGAGATCATTTTAATTGATCGTTAATGATATCACCAACAAACCTGAACCTATCTCATACATATTGCAATTGTAAGGGTTTTCTAAACTTAGTGTTTTGAGTTATATATAATGAATCATATATAAACAATGCAAAATATTTTGAACTATAAGAATACTTTCACTCATTCAACAAACTCATATATTTAAGATGATAACATAGATTGTTATCTCTTTTTTGTTCAAGTCGTGTGTGCAATCAAGATTTGGTGTAAGCAACACCATCGAGAGGTATATTGTTTGTTTGAGAGAATTATTCCAAGAATCTGAATCAATTACAATTAATAAGAAAGAATTGGTGTTCATGTGTGTGTAACAATTGTCCACTGATCTTATAAATGTTCGAAAAGAAAGAAACTCTTATTCAATAGAATAAATATTAGATATACTCTAAATGCAAGGACGAAATAGAGATACTAATGTAAATCGTCATGTTACTATCTCTTTCCCTCACTCTTTTATTTTCTACATTTCACATTGTTAATTGATTTGTTCATATTGATGTTTGGTGACAAGTTTTATATTTTGTGGTGAGATTGATAAAAAGATTGTGAACTTATAAGTTTATGTTTTTGAATTATATCTTGTGCTGAGTGGCAATTCTTTTCTACATTGTTCTCAACATCTTAGATTTGATTCAAACTGAAAATTTTATTATGTATGTATTTATATCAATAGTGATTTCATTTGGTGTTTAAGAGATCTTCACAAATTTGATTGAAGTCAAGAAGCTTTTAAAAACCTTCAATCAAATTATGTTTTTCTTGTGTAAATTGCCAGTGTTTTTGTGTTAGTTGATTTCAATACTATCAATTTTTTGAATACAAATTCTAATACATAATTCTACACGAGTCTAACAAATTTTTTAAGTAATTTAAGTTGTGTGTTTCCAAAAGTTTTGAAAACCATTTAAAAGCAAAAACACTATTCTATCCCTTTTATAGTTTATTGCAAGCCATTTTGTAGTTAACTTATTCAAAAAACAAAAATCAACTTTATAAGAAAATGTATGTATTGAAAGAATATTCAAAGGAATATCAACCAATAAAGATATGGATGAAATAATGTTTAAAAGAACAATTTAATTGTCCTTTTAATGGACAAATGACAAATTGGATCATTTTGGAAGAATGAAATGCATATACCATGTTGACAATTTCACATATCGGTCTTCTAAAATTAATGAATATTTAAAAGTCTAGATTTTACGGTCTACTTGCAAGGAGAATGGAAACCAGATTGATGACATGAACTCTAGTGCAAAATGACCAAGTACATTGAAAAGTAATGGTTGATCCAACAGTTGTGCATGCCTTTGATTTAACATTGTACCAACACTCACATGGTAGGCTAACTCAACATTCTAGTTCACCCATCCTTCAATAATCAGGAAGAATATTCTGGACATAACTACACTCTACATGAAGAGATAGTTTTAACAAATAATTGACGCTTAGGTTAGACTGACCAACGGATTCAGTTTAAAATGAATATTCAAATCTCTCATCAGCTATAAATTGAAGATTATTTGAAATTTGAAGGCAAGAGTTCATATATAATCTTCCTACACTTGGTCAATTAGGCATAAGTTGGAAATTCTTCTCTTACACAAATTGATTGGTATGTTATAATTAAATTAATACCTTATACTTATTTTCAGGGTTTGATTCTAATTAATTTATTAGTGGTCATCCTTTGATGTCCCTCAATTTATCAATTCAACTTCTGCTAATAAAAAAATATGAATTTGAATCCCTGAATATTTAAATATATCTTTTTGATATTTTCACTTTTTGTCTTTCATAAATAGATTCGGAATCTAAACTCAAAAACTATATATTATACCAGGGATAATTATGAAGTATGAAGTATGAAGTATGAAGTATGAAGTATGAAGTAGGAAGCTGTCACAATCTTTCAACTAAAACTTAATATTTTTTTAATTATAAATCAATGTTCAGCATAATAAAATATCTACAAGCGTTATCAAAGCGACTTTCCAGCAAATTAATTAATTATTTTAAAAAACCATCATTTTAAATGTGTTTATTATCCCGTGAATATAGTATTTTCTTAATAAATATATATTTTACATACTTCCTCCAAAATAAATTAAATAAAAATAAATCAAATTACATATATTAAAAAGATAGTTGATTATATTTAATTTATTAATCTCAATAAAAGTTTAAATTCGTTATTCTAATTATCCTCTTTGATCAATAAATGAATGATATTTTAGAGATATTATCATTAAATAGGAGAGAAAGTGTTGAGTTTTACTTATATTTCATTCTAGAAATGCATATAAGATAATTTTACTTATATTTCATTATGGATGGACTATATAGCAAATTCTAATATGAACCATGCAACACTTGAAAAATGTTGAAAGACTAGGACATATATGATCACTTACAAGTATATCTTAATGACAGAAACAAAGACATAAATGATATCGATTTGATAAAAAAAAAACATAAAAACAAATATGTATCTCGTATTGAATCGACATAAATTCAATTATCACTTTATTTATAAACACAATCAGAGTCATAAACTATTATTTCTAAAGAGTATGGTTGACCAACCGTCATTTAAATTTTGGATAAAATGTAAGTACACGATGCAGTTTAACTCGACAAGAAAATAATATTCAAAGTGTAGTATTCAGTGTAATATATTAAAGAAAATAATATTCAAAGTTCAATCATACAACTCTTTAATTAATTATCTTTTGGTCAACAATGTTAGTCTATATATTAAAGAGCACAGGGGAACACTAATTACTGAATAAGAGTCAAGAACCGAAACAACAGTCAAAATGAGTTCCAACTCCAAACAAACTCAACTACCCGAAGAGGCACCAAAGGCCGACGATGCATATCTCTCTGCTCTGGTATTATGTTTTAGTAGGATTTTTCCTGCAATACTAAATGCTGCTATTGATCTCAATTTGTTTGATATCATAGCCAAAACACAAAATTCACATGGTTCAAGCTTATCTGCTTTTGAAATTGCTTCTCAGCTTCCAAATCAACATCCTGAATTGGCTGAGAGGCTTGAGCGCATGTTTTCTGTGTTGGTCAGTTACTCTCTTCTCACTTGTTCCATTCGTATTAATGGAGAAGGTAAGAAAGAAAGAGTGTACGCTCTCTCTCCAATTGGTCAATACTTTGCATTTGATAAAGATGGAGGCTCTTTCGGTCCACTCTCAAAATTAATATATAGTGGATATCAAGATCTTTGGTAATTAAGTATTTTTTGTTTTATCTGTTCTTCAAAGATTATGACTAATTTGTTCGTTCTCAAATATAAACAACAAAAAATTCATATCTGGTGATCTAAAATATAATCAAATTTTAACCAATTGTATTATTTTTAATGCTTTAATTCATATAATACCATTTAATTGATGTAGATTTTATTTTTTAATAACTCATAAAGCAAGTTTTCATAAAGGTCAATTTAGAGAATACAATGATTTTTTTTTTTTATTAATTTGAGAAAATTAAATAAACTCAGCTACTATTTCTAAAAGATGAATTTTTTGTTGCTCCTTATATATGTGATCCAAGGGAGTATTTTCTGACTTTAATATAAGCAAAATTTCATAATTTTGTTGATGTAATAAACTAAATTAATTGCATACTATATTCTAAATTTTTCTTTTCTTTAATTTAATTTAATTTTTAGTTGGTTTAAGCTAAAGGTCCAAGGGATTAAATGATTGGAGTTAAAGAGAGTATTTAACATAAAAACATGTTTATAAAAAAAAAAGTTACTCAAAAAGTTAAATTTAAATCAAAAACAGAGTATTTTAGAAATGATATATATCAACAGATATTGTGAAATTTGTTTATATTTTGAAACACTAAACATGAATGATTTTGTGCTGTTTATTTTTCCAGGTCTGATGTAAAAGATGCAATTATAAACCCCAACCACAATGACCATTTTCATAATGTTTATGGATCACCGGCTTATCAATATTTGGAGAAAAATGAAGAGCTAACTCACATTTTTAACAAAGCAATGGCCCATTCTGTTCCATTAGAAATGAAAAGGGTCCTTAAACTATATAAAGGTTTTGAGGGAGTTTCAACAATAGTTGATGTTGGAGGTGGAGTAGGAAATGCTTTGAAACAGATTTTATCTGAATATCCTTCGATAAAAGGTATCAATTTTGATTTGCCTCAAGTCATTCAAGATGCAGAACCTTATCCAGGTAAGATATATATATATATTCTCTCCTTTTTCTGTAAAGCCTACATTTTTTTTAAGGTAATGAGTTGAATGATTAGGAATCTTAGAAATTATGGAATATAATTGTTTGAATTTAATTAATATAGTGTAATTTTTTTTACATAATTACCAAATTATTAAAACGTTCGATTTTAATTATAACGACTTCTAAAATCACACATATTAATGGTTTTGATTTTGACGACAGAATAAATTTTTTTTCCACCAAATTAGTGTGTGAAAATTAATTTGTTGTTATTATTTAGACAAAATAAATGAGTATTTACTTAATATCCACTAAAATTGTAAATATAAATATTTTTACACTATTTATCAATCATAATCATTGAACCACTGAAAACTATTGATTTTAATTATATGATTTGTGTGTATTAAAATTAATCTCAATTAATAATTAAAAAACGCTTATTATTTTTTCTTGAAGGGATTGAGCATGTTGAAGGTAACATGTTTGAAAGTGTGCCAACAGGTGATGTCATCTTACTAAAGGTTAGTAAATACATGAGAGTTTAAATTTATATTTAAATGTTCCAATTAATGTAACATATAAAATATGTCCTAATCACATTCGTTTTATTTTTCTTTGTTCATTTAAGCTTGTATGTCACAATTGGCCAGATGAAGAATGTGTGAAGTTTTTAAGTAATTGTCACAAAGCTTTACCAAAACATGGGAAGGTGATTGTTTTGGATTACATAATTCCAGAGGTCCCAAACCCAAGCAATATCTCTAAGCTTACTTGTGGTGTTCACAATCTCATGTTTTTAGTACATGGAGGAAAGGAACGAACTGAAAAAGAATTTCAACACTTGTGCATGAGTTCTGGATTTTCCAAATTTCATGTCGCTTGTAGTGATACCTCAGCTATGTCAGGAGTAATGGAATTTTATAAATAAAAAGTACCAACCATTTTTATTTGTATTTTCAATATGTTGTAAACTTGTAATCAATATTGTTGAATAAAGTACTTCAATATAAATATGAATTAAGCAATGAATAAAGAGAATTATGATCTCTAATTTTCTTTTGGTTAGATCGGGTGTTTGTTTTCCTTTGTTTTGATGAGATACAATGTTACATATAAGCTATAGGCATCTTACATAAGATTCCTGTTTAAGATTTTCTTGTGCATTTTCTTAGGAAAATTATAAGATTTTAAATTGCAGTTGCGGTGTGGTTGTGGTTACATACCAGATTTTTACATTGAACAAAAATGTGTTCAAGTTGTGATCGACGAATCCTAAATTACGTCTTCAATGCCGTTGCAAAGATTTTAAAATCTACAATATTGCGGTCGCATTTGTAGTCGCAAAACCACAATTTAAAACCATAATTATTATATACATGCATCACTTTTATAAAATAATTTGAACAGGTTTGAAAAGATTATACAAAGGAATGATGGTTTGATTTTGTCATCCTATTCCCTATTGTTGTGTTTTTCTCTTTAACTTTGGCATATCTTTGCAATAAGTTATTGCTAGATGCAGGGGCGGATGCACTTTGAAGACTGTGAAGACTTTGAATAAGCTATCTTTATTTGTGAATTGTGTTATAACTTATAGGGTCAACTCAAGACTCATCTTTATATACAATACATAGACTCACTCACTCTTCACTCTTTAGTTGAAATCCATCAAATTTTATTAGTATTATTATTAAGACAAGAATAAATAAAAAAATAAAAAGAATAAGATGATTTATTGGATTTGATCATGTGAGAAAATAAAAAGAGAGAGGAATTATCGCTAAGTCGAAAGAAAAACACTAAGAGAGAAAAGGATCCATTGGGCATAAGGAGAAAAAGAAATTGAAGAGGAGAAGAACTAAATTAGTTTCTAATGGCAATAGTGTTCTTATTTTGGAATTTCAAGTGAAAAATTGTTTGTTATTTGTTTGGTTTTCACACTTCGGTGATGATTATTGTTGATTGATATTCCTAGTGTTATTATATAAAGATTTTAGTGTACTTTTTAATTATAATAGTAGAAGATTTTATTGGACTAGTTTCGCAGTTATTACTCTTTCAATTTTAAAAAAAATTCATGTAAAAAATTATATTCATCTTATATTTAATTTTATATAAATTATTACTATTTGAAATTACATTTTTTTTGTTTGATTATTTATATGCACATCTGAAAAAACAAAATATTCGCTCTCATAATTATCTCGGTTCTTATGCTAACAATACGATCTTTTTTTCTGTCGATAGCTAACAATACTTTTTTTAAACACATTTTTATCTAAAAAAATCACATTTATAAAAAACAATTTATATTCATATTTAATAATAAAGAGAAATAAATTTATTTAAGTTGATATAAATTTGCACAATTAATTATAGGTAACCGTATTTTAACGGATGTTATAGGATGTTAATACCTTCCTTATGCATAATCGACTTCTGAACTCAAAATCTGATTTCAAAAACTTTTTTTTTTTTATATTTTTAAGGGTTTTCTAATATTTTCCCTATTTTAAAATAAATTTTGGTGGCGACTCCATTTGAATTTGAGGAAAACTCGAAATTTTAAGATGCAACAATCATTATCTTAATTATAATATTCAACATAAATTGAACAATTTTGCTACCAACACCCCTAATTTACTATCCACACCCCTCAAATGTTTAAAATAGTCAAAATTCCCAAATTACCCTTCCTTTCTTCCTCTTCATTAACCTAACCCATCTTCTTCTTCTTCATTCAACACCTTCTTCATCTTCTTCATTGTCTTCACTGTGTTCAACGTTAAGCACTATCATCATTAACCATCTTCGTCAATCATCATCAACCAACTTCTTTTTAGTGAGCATCATTGTTGTGAATCAAGTAGGTAAGCATCAATATTTGTTTTTGTTGTTTTGTTTCTGTTTTGCTATTTTGTTGTTTTTTTTTATGAATGCAATGACTGAAAAATGAAGAAAAAAAGCTGTCATTTTTGAGTATGATGAAAACCTTCCCTATCCTAAACCCAGAAATGTACGTGAACTGAGTTCACATACGCAAACTCATTTTCAAAAACTCAGTAACATACGTGATCTCAATTCACGTATGGGAATCAAATTTCAAATACCCCCTAATGTACATGAACTCAGTTCACGAACCATGTACGTGAAATGAATTCACGTAATATGTAATGATATCTCCTACGTGAACTGAGTTCACATACATGGTTCATGAACTGATTTACGTACACGGTTCGTGAACTCAATTCACGTATACTTTAAATATTGAAAATGTGTTTACGTATGTGATTTGAGTTCACGTAAGAGTTTGATATTGAGTTCACGTACGTGAATTGAATTCACGTATGCTTATTTTCTATTTTATTTTTAATTATAATTTTTGTTTTGCAGATATGATGCGCATTATGTTTACTGATAGAGAGAGTCATGTTATTATTTGTTGAAATGCAGTTTTAAAATGATCGACAAATGGATCATTTCTGCATTTGTAGAGAGGTGGCATTGTGACACCAATAGCTTCCATCTCTCAATTGGAGAGATGATGATTACTTTGGACGATGTGTCCTCTCTGTTGCATATCCCTATCACTGGTGCATTCTTTAGTGTTAATGTATATAACAAAGATGACGGTGCATATATATTGGCATAGCTTCTTAGAGTCAGTCATGATGTTGCTTATGTTGAATTTAATGTCACACGGACAACCACAGTTCAGTATAGTTGGTTACTTGAGGTATACCATCAGCATTGTCGTGTGCAGCATTGGCAGATGGTTGTGAGAGCATATATTTTGTTTTTGGTCGATTGCACACTATTCAGCGATAAGAGTGCCTACGCAGTTAGCCTATCTTGAGTGCTTCCGAGGCCTCAATTCTTGCGGGGGATATGCATGGGGTGCAACTGCTCTTGCTTACCTATATGACAATCTTCGAGAAGCCAACATGCATCAAATCAGAACTGTTTCAGGGTATCTGACACTTTTAGAGGTAAATTGTATGGTTGTTTATTGTGTTTAAAATTTCTATTATTAATTATTGTAAACTAATGATATGTTATTATATATGTGCAGCCGTGGGTCTATGAGTATTTTCCTACATTATTTAGAGATTTTTGTAGACTTTCTTCTAATTATGTTGAAGACTACACTAGAGCACTTAAATGAAAGCCTAAAAGGGATAAGAGTTTGGTTATTCCATTTAGGAAAGTTCTTGATGAGATTGACGTCGATGAGGTCTTCTGGCTCACCATTAGAGGTAGTGGGTCAAATGACCACACCAAATGAAATGGACATTATGTTTACGCAATATGTTGTGCATGTAGTGGATGTTGGCGCAGTTGTGTAGAGACATGTAGTCTACTCGAATGATTACATCAAGTGGTTTCGCAAGATTTCTCATCCATACATCATTCGTAGAGAATCAATCCATAAAGAACATGTCGTTGATGCAACTGATGCATAACCTATTGATCATCAGATGATGATGCCACTCATGCAGCTGATGATGATGACACAATTGACGTAATGGTATATTAATTAGTCATATATTATTTAGTCATATTTTATTTTTATTAGTCATATTTTTTTTTAACTATTCATATTTAATTTATTTTTTATTGCAGAGTTGAGCAATACAAATTGCTAAAGAGCTTATTGGTCGGCAACTGATATTACCTGATGGCATGCCACTCGTTAATGAATTAATTTTGATGTTGTGAAGTCAGAGGGATGGCAGTAGAGATTGGACTAACATAGTACCATTTTATAGGAGAAATAGATGGACTTAGAATTTATTTAGAATATTTTGGTAATACTTTGGATATGTAATATTTTGGTAATACTTTTGATATGTAATATTTTGGTAATACTTTTGATATGTAATATTTTGGTAATACTTTTGGATATTGTTTTAGATTTGTAATATCTTGGTATGTTTGGAATATTTTGTGAAGTCTGATTTGACATATTATAACAATCGCAATATTTTTAATTTAATTCAGACAATATATTCATCTAATATGTTTCTCATTGACATGCTTCTTCTGTGCAATATATTCTCCACAAATTACTTATTGGTGGTATAGGAGAATTTGGCTTCAAATAAATCTGTTAAATTGACAAAATGAGATACATGCACAAAATGACAGTTATTTACAAATGCAATATTTATCATACGATGATCTGAAATAGATGTTGGTGGCGGACTTCTAAGTGGAAATATGTTTGCAATTTCTTAAGGGATAATGCGACGAAAACCAAGATAAATTTTGAAGTAATCACATATCCAATTTCTGGAAGTTTCATTCAATTATCCAAAGTTGCAATATGTTCAACATACACATCGTGTATAACTTGTTGAACAAAAATTTGTCCACCATATATTATATCGTAATAAGACATGAACTCTTGAAACTCTATCAGACACTCTTGACGAATGAATGTCCAAAAGTTCTCACTCATTCCAAGTAAAATTGCAACTGCACGATAACCACAATTACCATTTTCGCCCAAGTTAATAATGTCGTCTATGAATTTGTGAATTTCAATCGGCAACCAATCCTTGAAGATATGAACTCTCGGTTGTTGAACTTTGTTGACTGATGGTCGAGGTCTGAGCTTTTTGGCTGATGATCGAGGTTGTTGTACTTTATTAGATATTACAGTACTACATGCATTTGTGCCACTACATCGAACACTTGTATCCACATATTACCATCAAGATGGATCACGCTTGGTTGATTTATCTCTTTATGATACCTTACTTTTGCTTTTTTTGGGTGCACCATTTGTTTTAACCTTGTCAATAGGTGGACACATCGACGTAGTCAATGGATACGCAATCTCTCGTAATTTATCTTTAAGTGCAATTTTATTAGGTACATCAAGTTCATCAAAAAATTTCACTATCACCTCAATTTCATGTTTCACATATAATTCTGAAGGTTTACCCAAACCAGCATCGTAAAAAGTTAATTTACTCCACCAAAAATGAATAATGTATAACAGAATGGAACGGGGGATCATACTCTATCGACTATTTCACATGCACAAGGTAGACCATGTGTTTTCCTAACTATGCAACGACATTCAGACTTATCTATACCTACATACTTCATGCGATCAAACTCTATCGCAACGTGGTCTATTGCATTTTTGGACACAATACCATGCAAATTGGCATACAATATGTTATTATGTCAATGGACCTTTTGAATTATGTTATTTTCAAATGACGTTATTATCTCACTGTGTTCTAATACAATCATGTTATTGATGGTTTCCCAAACACTACATATATCACAATGTTATCTTGTAATATTCTTTTCAAACTCCAGTGCGCCGACTCAACCCTTTGTGTTGTAGTGTTCCCAAAATGCATAACTCTATTTGTCCACGCCTCAACAAATCTTTCCTTTTGAGAAATTAACCATTGGTCATGTACATAATCCTTAAATATAGAAGAGCTACTACAAATTCCTTCAAATTTTTCCAAATTCATGTAGTATTGAGTCTCATCGTAACTGTAAACAAGAGCCTCCTATACCTCTATTATTTGCACCTGTTTTTTTTTTTTTTGGAAAAATAGTCATTTTGCACTTCGTTTTGACAATTTTGCATACAGGAAAAACATATTCAACTGCATTCTTCAAAGTAAAGTCTCTATTAGTAACAATTACTTCAAATTCATCACTTGTAATATGTTCTTTCAACATTTGTAGTGCCCACGTAAAATTATCAACACGCTTAGACTGTAGATACGCAAATCCCACACAAAATATCATTTCCGTATATGTAACATCAATAATTTCAAGTAATGGCATTTGATATCTACATGTCTTGTATGTGCTATCCATAATCAATATTATGTGAAAATTTGTCCCTCAACTCATCTGAACCTTCTACCTTCCTATATCGATAGGCGTATTTGTCGCGTTCCATCAATGTCAAAATATGTTGCATTTATGTTCTATTACCTCTAAGTGATGAACGATATGTTTGACGTGTATTGTAAACTTGTTTTATTGTCGTCAAACTTTTACCATTATGATCCTTTAGTGTCATCAATATGTGTCTTGGTTTGATCATGTTCTTCGTCATATCACCAAATACAATTTTCTCTTCTTGAGACAATTGGCCTAAGAAAGCATGATCAGACAATTTTTTGGTTAATTCGTGGTTATGGACACCACATATTACACGTAGATATCATCCATCACCAACACTTGATGGTGTACCTCTCAATCTAAATGGACATTCACATTTTCTACTCCAAGTGTTTTTCATAAGTTTAAGATTCTTTCAAGATCTATATTTATCGACATAGTAACATATTGTCATTATATAAATTAATTAATATTATATCAAACATAATGAGTTTTATTATCATTATATAACTTATAAAAAAATAAAAAACTTATATAAAAAAGTAAAACACTAAATTCAAATTTCACACGGGATACCAAATTTTCAAGTACGACCAATCGATCATGATTCAATTCATTCACATTATTTAAAGATGCTTGCCCATTAAACATTAAACTATTTATACAACTATCATAAATATTATATTATTTGTTAGTTATTATGTATATATATATTATCTCAAGATACACATGGGTGAATAAGTTATTCGCCACGTGCTTTTTTTTTTTAATAAAAAAGTAGTAACAAAATGAAAGTTTTAGATAGACATGGTGAATATCTTATTCGCAACTAGCTTTTTAAAAAATAATAAC
>JBBPBR010000005.1:45866489-45881773 GCA_037974775.1 Cicer pinnatifidum
AAAAAAAAAAAACTTAATTACAGTTTTGGTCCCCTATTTTAGCTAAATCGCAAAAGTAGTTCCCTTATTTTGTTTTTCTCCAATTTTGGTTCTTCAAATAGAATTTTGATCTAAAATTTGATGAAAATTCATTTTTTAAAGTTGTATTACACTATTTATGATCATATATTTCAAGTACAATTGTTGCAAATGAGATATTGAGACACGATGTAACTTAAATAAATGTAAAAAAAAAAAAAAATCATGAAGTTTTGGACCAAAATTCTGCTTTGGGGACCAAAATTGTAGAAAAACAAAATAGAAGGATTACTTTTACGATTCAGCTAAAATAGGATGACCAAAACTGCAATTAAGTAAAAAAAAATGCTACTATTATACTATATATGCTAGCAAGTAGCACATCGAAAATTCTAGAAGTGCAAACTATATTGTTATAAATTAAACTGAGGTACTACGTCTAGAATGGGTGTTCATGAATATAGATATATCACTCAAATAAATTCAACCGATTTTATTATTTAATTTATTTAAGTTTGGATTTAACTTAAACAAATACGTTTGAATTTAACTGTGTTTAGTTTGGATAATGAATCCATGCAAATTAAATTCATTGACATAACATAGACCTACGAATTCAACTAAACTCAACTTATTTTTAATTGAATTAATTTTATCTAAATTTAATATACAAATCTTAGATTGAGAAATCAACACAATCCAAAATAAATTTTGGACTATGCTGTTCCAACCAAACTCGTGAGCACATCTAACTACAACTAAATTATAAAATAACATTTTGACTTGATTTACTTAAGTTGAGGCCTCTAATTGTTAGGTTCACTTCAAAGTAAAAAGAGATATAAAAGTAAAAGAATTGTTCTTTATACTTTTAAATTTTTTGATTTTTTTAATTAAAAAATAAGAGAATATAAGAAAATCCGGTCCATCCTTGATAACCGGCTCAATCGCTGATTTTGACAGATTTTCTGGTTTATGATTCAAAACTAATTACTTTATGCTATTCAAGAAAATAATCCCTACCTAGAGTCAAACAGAACCAAAAATAATAAAATAAAATAAATTTAAAATTTTAGATAATATGGTATAATTTAATTTTGTATGCAATAAAAAATAATTGCCTGTTCCAAATTATTATTATATGTATTAATTTTCAATTATAATTTTTTTTATAAGAACATCAATTTAAGAGTATTTTGGTGACTTAAATAATTTTCAGGTATAATTGTTGCAAATGAAATCGTGAGGCATTGTGTGACTTAAATAAATACAAAAAAAAAAAATCATCAAATTTTAGACTAAAATTATGTTTGAGGGACCAAAATTGGAGAGAAATAAAATAGAAAGACTGCTTTTGCGATTCAACTAAAATATAATGATCAAAATTGCAATTAAGCCTATTATATTTTAGTCATGCTGCTATGTTGATCTCAATTTATTTGATATTATAGCTAAGTTACAAAGTTCAAGTCATCATATTGTACTTTTTCTGCTTTTGAAATTGCCTCTCAGCTTATTAATGGACAAGGAAAGAAAGAAAGAGTTTATGCCCTTTAAAAAGTGAAATACTTTTTTTTCCACTTACTTGTTTGGTATAATTGTTCCAAATATTTGAAATGTTATTTATTGTCCTTAAAAGTTTATTTTAGTCCATCATTTCTATCACCAGGATAACAAACAACATATTTCAAAAGTTATTAAAAATCAGATACATATTTTGAAAACAAAGAGACGAAAACACAACATTTTGTAAATATGGAACTAAATTCAATTTTTTTTGTCAAATTGATATATGATATATCTTTATGGTAAAAAAAGATATTAATTTTAACATTCATTATAATATGATTTTTTGTCCTAACAGGGATGATGTAAAGGATGCAATTTTAGAATTTCATGTCAAAAATATTTTCCAAAGTCTTAATGGAACACCATTTTATCAATATACTAGGACAAATAAAGAACTGAATAATATTACTAACAAAGCAATTGATCATAGAGAACCATTAGATATTAAAAGGGTCCTCAAATCATAAAAGGGATTTGAGGGAATCTCAACATTGGTTGATGTTGGTGGTGGCATAGGAGGGACCTTAAAACTTTCAATATCCTTCAATCAAAGGAATTAACTTTGATTTACCACAAGTAGTTCAAGATTTACCACATCATCCAGGTAAAATAGATATAAGTCTCTCCCATTCTTTTGAGAGAATTTATGTTTTTCCTATCTAAATTTTATTCCTTATTTAAGTTTTCTTAATGAAATGTTTATTTTCTAATATTAATTTTAATTATAAAATTTTCACGATGTTTTCAATTTGTTTAATATTTATAAATATTTATATAAAAGAAAAAATTTAAAATAGAAAATATATTGAAAAAATTTTAAAATAGAAAATATCTTAAAAAACAAAAATAATAATCACAAAATACTTTTTTAATTTTTTTTGGTAGGGATAATGCATTTTGGAGGAGATATGTTTGAAAGTGTTCCAACTGGTGATGCCATTTTACTAAAGGTTAGTCTACATGATAAATAAATTACATACTTTTTGACGAAAAATAAATTATATATTTCAAACAATTTGAAAAAAATCTAATCATGCATTTTTTGTTTCTATTTTCAGCTTATGTCACAATTGGTCAGATGAAGAATATGTGAAGTTTTTAAGAAATTGCCACAAAGCTTTACTAAAACATGGGAAGGTGATTGTTTTGGACTATGTAATTCCAGAAGCCCCTAATTCAATTAAAATCTCTAAGCATACTTGTGTTGTTGACAAGCTCATGTGTTTTATAACAACTAGAAAGGAAAGAAGTGAGGAAGAATTCAAGAGTTTATGTAAGAGATCTGGATTTTCCAAATTTCATGTTGCTTGCAATGATGATGTATCAACAATAATTGGGTGATGGAATTTTATAGATAAACGTTACTTAGTATAGTAACTTGGAATCTTGATATATTGTCAACCATTATATAAAATGGTAATATAATAATATGCTTAACAAAGAATAAGCACAACTATGTCGCAATCTTTGAAAGATGTATGTTTCAATGTGATCCTACCACATGTCTATAGTTTGCCCGAGCTTGACACGGTCATATGTCCTTAGTCTTTAAGTAATCCACCTTTCTAACCCTAATTTAATCCTAATCCATCGAAATTAGTGACACGTGGAGTTGGCAAACCACAACCTATGACACATGTATACTAACATTATTTGCTTAATGAGATTAAACTTGCTTAGCGAATCAAATCAGTCTAATCACATTTTAACTTACTTAACCAACATGTAATTAAGTTAGTTTTTAAGTAACTTGCCTTTCTAACCCTAATTTAATTCTAATCCATCCAAATCAATCATGATACATGGTCATATATTTGAAAAATCAGGGTGTAACATTGTTATCTACGAAATGATCGACAACAAACTTTAGAAGGGGAATCGACTAGAGTTTAATACTTTTTAAAAATTATTTAAAAAATTGTTGGAGGCACAAAATGGAAAATGGAAGTTTTTATTCCGATGGATGTGAGTATTAAGCATATTGGATATTCATATCGAATTAATGATGGTATTAGAATCAAACAACACAAATCATATGGAAACGTATACAAGAAAACATAAAATTTAATTCAAGTATTTTTTTTTAAATGTTTTTTATTCTTTAACCAAGTTCACAAAGATCTAAACAAAGGCTCTATGAATTAAAATTAATAGAAACACTAAAATATAATATTTTTTAATTTGAATCAACGTCTAAGGTGTTGAATTCAACGTTAAAAACAAAAACTCATTCAACACGAAATCAAGACAACGTTCAAAATCAGAAAATTTTAATAACAATTTTTCTATTAATTTTGCACTAAAACAGAAAATGTCATCAAATTCCGATTAAAATGAAAATCAAAGAACAATGTAAAATACAAGAATTTAAGAGTTAGGGAAAGAGAGCTCAATACCGAGATTTATATAGGTTCTTCTACTTCTTCCTCGTTCGTTGAGTACCGCTTGTCATCATTCAATCGAATCAGAGTTTCTTCCTTTATTATTGATTGTGGACATTTACAAGATCCTTTGATAGATGTTGATATATGCTCTTTGAAATTACTTAAGATAGACAATCCCTTATTCATATACGCTCTTTGAAATTACTTAAAAACAACACAAACCCTTATTCATATACGCTCTTTGAAATAGAATCATGGAACAATCCTCCAAAGTGTAATCACATACCTATCTTCAAGGTGAAGATTACATTTCACTCCTTGTAAGATAGACACCTATAGTACCCTTTATAGAAATTTCCTAAATATAACATTCTTCAGTCCTTCAATCTGCAATCAAATGATATCTCTATGATGATTTGTATCGAGAATAGACACCCCAGTAATCGATTTTCCCTTATTTTTGTTTGTCGCTTCAAAACTCAATTGCAAACCCGACTTGACCAAGAAAGAGTTTTCAATATAATATATGATCTTGAATGTTTAAGTTTCATGAATGCGTGAGATTATTCTTGTGTTTAGAAATGATTAAAAAAATCTTTTATATGGTGCATGAAAGGTCAAGGCAATGAAAAATGTTTTCTATTAGAAATAACAACTTTGTAACAAAAATAAAACTGTCAAATTTCAAGTTTGTATGCATGGATAGTCGATTCACAGTCTCTTTGAGTTGACATGCACATGTTTGAAAAACCAATTTTGAAGTATGAAGTTGCGTAAGTCGACTTACACAAGGGTAAGTCGACTTACAGAATTCCCTACATTGTTGGTAAGTCGGTTTGCATTACAATTGAGTAGGTTTATAGCCCTAGAACTTCAAAAACTAAAGTCTTGAAGTTCATAAATTTATTCATAAATTGGTAAGTCGATTTACTAAGTTAAAAGTCATTTAGAAAAGGTTTTAAATGAGTTTTAAAGGATGCCAATGTAATATTGTCATGCTTCAAACTTAATGCTTATGAAAACATGCAACAAAGCTTATGCATGATATAAACTTCTTTTTCATGAATTCTTTATTGATCAAGTAGTCTCTGCAAAAGCTTGATATTGAGAATCAACAAAGCACTCATGTTTCTCCATGAAAAAAACTTAAATTTCTTGTACCATTGTCGAGGTGGTTGCTTGAGCTCATACAAGATTTTCTTTAATTTACACATAAGTTGCTCTTCGCATTTGACTTTGAAACCCTCTAGTTGGTTCATATACATCTCTTCCTTCAAATCGTTATGAAGGAATGCATATTTCACATACATTTGTTCAACTTCTAGGTTCAAACTAGTTGCTAAACAAGCACAACTCGAATAGAGGACATCTTCACCACATGTGAAAAAATTTATTCAAAGTCAATATCTTTTGTCTGATTAAAACTCTTCACAACCAATCTTGTTTTGTATTTTAGTTGAAAACTATTCTCTTATGCCTTTGTCTTGTATACCTATTTATTCTTCAGTGTTTTTCCTCCCTTAGGAAACTTTACCAACTCAAATGTGTGATTCTCATGCAAGGAATTCATCTCTTCTTGCATGGCCTTCAACCATTTTTCTTTATCCACATTTGTAATAGCTTCTTGATAGTTGATGAGGACATAAAAAGCATAACCAAGATCAAAAAAGGTAAATGATGCTTTAAATAACTTGATAGCCATTTTATTTTAAGCAAGTCCAACTAATGAAGAATTGAAGTCCAAGATAGTAAATTGCTTAATCCAAATTAAAGAAGTTAAGGAATGAAGGCTGCATTTATGTGTTACCAATTTTTAATATTGGTTTTAATTAAATTAGTAGACCGAATTAGTAAGAATATTTAGGTCTAATTGTAAAAAATTGAATTGAGCCAAATTTAGGGAACTTGTAAGGTGGTGCCAATATAAAAGGCAGACGCCTAGCTATTTCAATGGGATAGATTTTGAACATTATTTTTGTGAGGCTTTGCTCTCTAAAGTTCTTGAAAGAATTCACTTTAAACTTATCAAGGTTGTTAATCATTGTGGCATTGTTTTTGGCTTATCAATCTCTAGATTGTGGCACCATTTTGTTCTCGGTTTGTTTGCTGAATTAAAATTTTCAGCTTCCATTACATCAAAACCATAATATACAAATTTTACTAGTTTTCGCTATTAGTAACATGCGCTCATATCTCGATTTTTGCATAGTCTATTTCGTTGATTCAACAACATAACTCACATTCTACAGGAAAGTATGATTTTGGCTCCGATCTGTGAGATTCCAACCTAGAACGATCCTTAAAGTGATTCATGACAAATATGATCATATCATTAGGTACCAGAGTTTGTCTTTAGGTTTGGAGTGGAGTAAAATTTTGTTTATGCATTTTTTATGGTGAAACATAAATTGCTTGTTGTTTTGTTTTTGGTTGAATTGTTGTCCTTACTTATTTAATTTGTTTGTTGCTGCTACTTGAAATAAAATACAAAAAAACAAATACAAAAATTGATGTGTTGTTAAAAGTATTGCACACTATTTGTTTGACAAAATTCCTAGGAGTAATTTTTTCAATCATATTACTACTATTTTGTGTTACTTTAAGTTCTTCGTACCAATTTTGGTTCAAAAATATTTAGGTTCTTATTGATTCAATTAAGAACTTGAAGATAATAATTGAGTGGAAAATGGCAGGATGGATTCATTATAAAAAAAGTCTAAAATGAGTTAAACACGAGTGACAAATTCAAGAGTGTAAACACGTGAGTTGTGTGGTGAAGTCCTATTCTTGCACTTTTGTTTGTTTTCTTTTTTGTTTAAAATATGGTAGGAATAGGTGGTGATGATAGCTTTTATTAAGGGGAAACAACTGATTGTTAGTGGAGGCTATAATAGCTCAAATGGAAAGAATGTTGAAGGAACATACTGAAGATTTACTTTCTAATCGAACAATTAGAAAATCAAGAAAATTATGGTGATTACGAAGGTAGAAGAAGATGAAGAGGTTAATGTAGAAGAGATTTGTTCCTTCTTACTATCATAACACCTTCATAATAAGCTTCAAAGGCTCACACGAGCTAGCAAAAGTATGAATGATTATTATAAGGAGATAGAGGTGTGCTTAGTTTGAGCCAATATTAGTGAAGAAGGGGAAGCTACTATGGCATGTTTCTTACAAGGGCTGAATAATGATATAAGTAATGTTGTGGAATTACAAAATTATTTGGAGTTGGAGGACTTAGTGCATCAAGGTATTAAGGTAGAACAACAACTAAAGAGAAAAGGTTTCAAAATTAATTCTTCTAACTTTAATTCCTTTAGTTAGAAGAATAGAAATAAGAAGGAGGGAAATACTTCATCAAACACATCAACGGTTGTACGTCAGAGAATTCAAAATAAATCCAAAGATACTCATAAGAAAACAAAAAACAGTGAAATTAAATGTTGCAAATGGTTGGGAAGAGGTCATATAGCTTATGAATATACAACTAAGAAGATCGTGTTTCTTAAGGAGAATCTAGATATTACTAGTGGATTATCTTCTAAATCTACTACATCTAGTGATGAAGAGAATGAGGGAAAAAGTGTTGAGGGACGATACTTATTCATAGTTAGAAGAATGTTGGGCACCCAATCAAGAGACTTCGATGAAATGCAAAGGAACAATATTTTTCATACTCGATGTCTCATCCAAGGTAACTTATGTACTTTAATTATAAATGGAGGAAGATGTACTAATGTTGCAAGTGCAAGAATGGTGTCAAAAGTGAACCTAGTGACTAAACCCTACCCATAACCATACAAATTTCAATGGATTAGTGAGGAAGGCGAGCATATTGTGAGTGTGCAAGTGGAAGCGAATTTATCTATTAGGAAGCATATGGATACATTTATATGTGATGTGGTGTCAATGGAGGCTTGTCATTTACTTCTCAGAAGACCATAACCGTATGATAAGAAAAGAAATCACGATGGTTACACAAATAAGTTCTCTTTTGTACATAAAGAACACAAAATTAATCTTGCTCATTTGTCTCTAAGAGAGGTTGGTGAGGATGAATCCAAAATGATAGAGAAAAAAAGAAGAGAGAGAAGAAAAAAGAGAGTGAAAAGAAAGAGAGAAAAACACAAAATTTGTTCATAAAAGAAAAAGAGGTAAAAAAAGGCTATGCAATTAAAAAAGCCAATGTTATTGCTTTTAAGCTAGGAGAGTGACTTAAATGTTATAGGTTTTACTAACATTTTTTTTCTAGTGAATTTATTTCTTTCTTGCATGATTTTGAAGATGTAATTTCTAAAGAGGCTCCTCATGGCCTACCACCTATAAGAGGTATAGTACATCAAATTAATCTCATTCCAGGTGTTTCATTGGTCATTAGGCCAACATATAGGGATAATTCCAAAGAGACCAAAGAAATCTAAAGGCAAGTTGAAGACTTGATGCAAAAGGGATGGGTGCAAGATAGTCTAAGTCCATGTGTAGCCCCAGTTATTCTTGTGCCTAAGAAAGATGGAACTTGGAGGACATGTATTGATAGTAGAGCCATCAATGATATCACGCTTGAAGATAGGTCTCCAAAAGAGGAATGCCCATAATCCATTGATTTAAAGGTGATTGGCCAAAGGTTTCTCAAAAGGATGCTTGCAAGGAAAATATTGGTTTGAATCCTAGCAATTTTAATTCTTCCTCTTATGCTTGATAGGTTTGCAAATATTCATGTTCAAATACCTAACTTGTTTTATTTCCATAAGCCTCATTTGAAAGTTAAAAGCATGATACATCAAGTGTTTAACCCAAATTATTTTTCTAAACTTGATTTGAGAATTATGAGCCAAGACTTGAATAATTTTCTTGATAAATGTGTTGATGTGATTTCTAAAGTAAATATGGTTAATGATAAAAAATTTCAAGAATATGTTGGGATTCTTAAGAAACATTTGTTTGCTCACGTGAATACTTACTCTTGTGTTGAAAATAAAGTCAATATTTTGATATTTTCTATGAAGGGTAAATGTTTGTATGTGGAATTAGTTGATAATTGCACTACTACACTTCTCCTTACTATTTCTGTTATTGGCAAATATTTTACACTTCCATATGATACTCCTAATTTATTTGAGGGACTTGTCTTGTTTCCAAAAAAACCTTAATTTGCCTATGATGAAAGGAATGTCAATGAAGCTCAACTTGCTTTAAAGCATTTGAAAATACAAAGTAACTTCTTGTATGTCACCAATCTCAATCCAAGGAAGGTAACATTGGTACTTAGTGTCAATTTCAAGAGGTATAATTTAATATCTATCTTGAAAACTCCTTATATTTAAAATGAAAATGTTGAATTGTTGAGTACAACAAGTGGAGTAGTGCGTTCCCGACTTAACACATTTGATGGTTTTTAAAAGTTTCCATTTGATCCCGGTGGTAGTGTTAACATTGTTCTTAATGTCTTTGACTTATGTTTTTACTTTTTGTAGGTTATGATTGTGCTAAATTTGAGGTATGTGAGACTTAACATGCTCTAAAGCCTTTGCAAATACAGAGTAACATATTGTTTGCCACAAATTTCAATCCAAATAAGGTAAACTTTATCTCCATATTTAGATTTTCAAACCTTTACCATAAATGTGATAAGATGTTAATTGTTCAAGATGGAAATGTGTTTCACCGACTTATCTAATTTGCTGACTTTTTCAAATTTCCATTTGACCCCAGTGAATATGATGAGCTTGTGGTTTATTTGGATTCTTTCTTCAAGTACGATATAGTGGAGCTTAAATTCTTGGTTGAATTTCTTCATGAATGAGAGAATGATGAGGACATAAAAAGCATAACCAAGATCAAATAAGGAAAATGATGCTCTAAATAACTTGATAGCCACTTTATTTGAAGCAAATCTAACTCATGAAGAAGTCCAAGATAGTAAATTGCTTAATCCAAATTGAAAAAGTTAAGGAACTGAATTAATAAAAATATTGGGTCTAGTTGTAAAAACTTGAATTGGGCTAAATTTAGGGAACTTGTATGATGGTGTCAATATAAAAAAGCAATCCCCTAGTTGTTGCAAAGGGATAGATTTTGAACATTATTTTTGTGAGACTTTGCGCTTTAGAGTTCTTGAATGAATTTATTTTGAACTTATCAAGGTTGTTAATCCTTGTGGCGTTCTTTTTGGCTTATCAATCCCTAGATTGTGGTTCTATTCTGTTATTGGTTTGTTTGTTGAATTATAATTTTCAGCTTCATTTACATCAAAACCATAATATATAAATTTTACCAGTTTTTGTGATCAGTAATTTGCGCTCATATCTCGAGTTTTACATAGTCTTTCTTGCGTTTCATAATGTCTTCTTTCACCTCGTTTTGGAATTTCTCAATTTCTGAGTTTTGTAGCTCCAGTTATCGCATTCTCCAAACAAACGTGATTTTGACTCCAATATGTAGGTTTCCAACCTAGAACGATCCTTAAAGTGATTCATGACAAACATGATCATATCAATATCATTCTAACTCTCCATTATCACTAATCATCACATACTTATGTGGAGGGTATCGCTGAGAAGGTTGACGTTCTCTAGTAGATCTTCTCAACTCAAATTCAAATGGTGGCTTATTGATACATGTTTATCACTGTGAGCTACATGATCATCATTTACATTCTTATCATCTACATGTATATGTACCCTATTAACAAAAGTTTCTAGATGGAGCTTAGGCGCAACATCAATGTAACTTCTACAAGTTGATTTTTGAGTCTTAGCTTTATCAAAGTCTTCAATAGTTTGGTCTTCAAGATATATCACATCTCAACTTCTGCTAATTTTCTTGTTAACCGGATCCCACAATCTATAACCAAATTCTTCACCACCATAAACAACGAACACACGTTGTTTGAATTTACTATCAAGTTTGGACCTTTAATCTCTTGGAACATGAACAAAATATCTTTAACCAAACACTCTCAAATGATGATAAGAGACAACTTTCCCTGTCCACACATTATTTTGAGCATCACCATCAAGTGGAATAGATGGAGAAAGATTGATCAAATTGAATGCAACTTTCATTGCTTCACCCCAAAACAATTTTGATAATTTTGCATGAGAAAACATCATTTGATTCTATCACTAATCGTATGATTCATTCTCTCCGCAACACCATTATATTTAGGTGTCTTTGAAATTGTTTTCTCAAGCCTTATTTTATGTCCTCTATAATACTCTTCAAACGGACCTCTGTGTTCACCAATGTTATATGATTAAACACATTTCAATTTCCTTTCTTTTTCTCTTTCAACATTTGCATTAAAATGCATGAAGACTCCAAGCACATGGTCTTTTGATTTCAAAGGAAATGTCTACATTTTTCTAGAGTGGTCGCAAATAAAAGTAACAAAATATGATGCACCACCAAGAGATTTACTATCCACCATTGAAACATCAATATAAACTAAATCAGAAATATTTTTCCTCCTATGAGGACCAGTATTATGAAAAGAAATTTTATGGTGTTTTCTAGCAAAATAGTGAGTGCAAGTTTTTAGAGATGTACCTTTCACATGAAGAAATTTTTTCTTTGCAACTATGTTGAGTCCTTTCTCACTCAAGTGACCAAGGCGCATGCCATAAATCAGAAGCGGCATCTTCAATTGCATTCGCTTATTCCTTGCATAGCTTCGTAGGCATCCTATAGAGATAAATACAACTTTGCTATTTTGCAACCACTAGAGTCTCTTTGGTGATTTTACATATACCACCTCCAAAGTAAGTGTGATAACTCTCAATATCCAAGGCTTTCATCGAAATTAAATTGAGATGAATATTAGGAACACGTCTAACATTCTTCAGTTGAAGCTTGCAATCAATCTCGGTTTCAACCCAAACATCTCCCATATCGATAATTTTACATACTCCTTCATCTCTCATTTTTACCGGGCTAAAATCACCAATATTGTAAGATAATAAGAAATCATGCATAGGAGTAACATGATATGAGATATCAGTATCAATAATCCAAGTTGAATCATGACATGCAAGATTTATGGAATTATCATCACAAACAATGTATACATCACATACATATGCAACTATTGTTGTATCTTTATCATTTTTCTTTTCTTTGTCTTCATATTTTTCCCTTAATTGATCTCTCTTAAAAAACTTGCAATTTCTTTTTATGTGATCTTTTTTGCCAAAATTGTAGCATATCACTTATTTTCTAGTACTTGACTTGCTACGATTTTCAAAGTTATCCCGTCTATGGAAGTGTCTAGATTGAGTTTTCCCCATGACTCTATAACTAGTGCTTCTAAATTTGAGGAAGAATCAATCGAATCATATTCCTTTCTTTGAGCTTCTTCGTTCAACATGTTCTCTTTAATTGTTGACATTTTCAACTTTGCACTCAGAGCTGAATTGGTCAATGTCACAACAAGAACTTCCAAATTATCAGGCAATGAACTCAACAATAACAATGCTTGCAAGTCATCATCTAATTTAATATCCTTTGTCAACTGATTCATTGAACTCTACCATTGAATCCTCATCTTTGTTTTCATATTCATCAGCTTCCAAATCAATAATGTTTCATTTTGTACATTTTTTTGCTCATACAACTCTTTTAATTTCTCCCACATCCTGATAGCATCGATTTTAGTTTCAACATTTTGATATACACTTAGATCCAACCATTGTATGATCAATGTCACTGCCTTTCTATTCATCTTCTTCCAATCAAAGTCAAATTTATCTTTGGGTTTAGCAGTGTCACATACAATATGATTATACAAATTTTTATTGTATAACATATCTTTCATGAGGGTCTTTCAAAGTGTGTAATTAGACGAGTTGAGCTTAATTATATCCGGACATTAATGTTCATTCTTCATTTAAATGAATAGATCAAACCAACGAGCTCTAGAACCACTTTGTTGGAAAAAACCAGAGATAATTATCTCAATAGTGCATAATATTTTCCCTCTACATGTGAAGACAAATGGTCAAACCAAAAATACAATTTCATAGAGCAACGACAATTGGCAGAAAAATGAAATATGAAACAAACACAATTTTTAACGTAGAAAATCTCTCTAAATTTGAGAGAATAAAAACCACGGGACATATTCTAGTAAAAACTTTCATTATAATAATCAACGCGTACATCAAAGTCTTCCTAATAACACTAAGTAACATCAATCAACAACAACCATATAGAAACCAAACAAATTAACAAATAACCTTCTATTAAAGTTGACATTTCAAATTTACTCTCACGGAAGGTAAAACTATTAAGACTACATATTAAAATAGCAAATTAAATAATAAAAATAACATACTAAAACTATAGATCAAACGAAACAAATTTACTATTCATCCAATACTACCATAATCTAACTTTCTTCTTTTACGTGGTCATGTGCGGCTCTTTTCTCTCTCTTGCTCTTTTATTTTTTATTTTTTTTCTTCTTAACTTTAAAGGATTTTAAGCACACATGAGTTAAAGCCCATTAACAGTCTTACTTTTTGTTTTTTTCCCTTTCTTTAATTATAGGAGAGCAGCCCTCAAAATAAAAAGTAATTGGAGGGAACGTCCCCCAATGCCATTATGTGCCTGATTCAAATATTTAACTAAATTCAAAAGCTCGTACTACTATAAAAAACCATTGCATTATATCCCAAGACGAACACGTGATACCTTAAGTAATATACGAATATTAAAAAATGATAAGGCGGCATAGAGCACAAGCCGTGTAAAACGAGGTTTTTTTTTAATAATTTAATTTTTTTTTTAAATTATTAATATATTTCATTTTTAAAACTATATATCAAATTAACTTTATTTAAATAAAAAATAATAATTTAATATATAATTTTTAAAATAAAATATATTGATAATTTAAAAAAATTGAGTTATTAAAAAAAAACATCAAACAAATCTAATATATTTAAATAAATAAAAAATGTAATACGAAATATTTTCAACCAAAAAACGATGGAAGAGAAATAATTAAAATACAATTAAAAGTCCAACTAACCCAGTACTAAGGAAAAATTATTCATACATAATTTCTTAATTTATTAATTTAAAGAATTTAATTTATATACATAATCACTTTAAAGAGTTTTTACATTATTAGTTAATCATAATAATTAGATCATTAGAAATATTTGATTTTTATTATAATTATCTTTAAATTCATGTTTATGATGAATGATTTTGATGTGTTGAGAGTGTAATACTTAATACATTTTACACTAGTAGAACATGACAATTAAATTTTTATTTCAAATAACAGTTTAGTTATTTAATTTTTTATTTGATGTTTTATATTTTAAAATATTAATGAAATTAGGTGGAGACGCATGTGTATGGTTAGATGGTCCAAGACTAGGAGTAAAAATATGTTAGTTTCAGTTAGACTTTGCAAAATATTAATTACTATGACCTATTTAAGACTAACGTGTTACTATGTTAATGAAATTAAATTCTATTTTGATATTTAATGTGATATTTTAAAGAATATGACTTTATATGACATCTTATTTCAATTTTATTTGATATTAGTACATTTAAATATGTCAAAAACTAAATAAGGTTAATATACTTAAATTACTTAAAATATAATATCTAATAAAAAAGATTAAAAAAACGTAATATAATAATTATAATAACAATAGAAAATATTATTTATATTTATTTAAATAGGTCCGTTTGATAGGTCTAATAGACATTTTATGTAATTTGTTGTTTGATATTTTTAATTAAATAATATTTTTTAAAGTCTGATTTAATTTGAACTTGACGTAGACTTATCAGAGAGTCTGGTCTCCTCTACCCTTAAGAGAGACGAATCCAATCACATAAAAGTGTGGACTATAACATGCACTTTATTTTAAAAAATAAATATTTTTAAAATTTCATATACTACAAAATAAATTATATAATAAAGAAAACGACATACTATTGGTTTTATTTTAAAAAAATAAATAAATGTGTAAATATTATTTTTATAATCTTTAAATATATTAAAATTATCAAAAGATACCTAAACATCGTTGTAAATAAGTCAACTATTGTCTACTCGAGAGATCCAACTACTCGCCATAAAATAAGTAAGGAGTACCATATATAAAAGATATTCGCATCTCTTCTCTCATAATGATTGTGCATCTTTTTACATCTAAGGCATCCTGATAATGATTGTTTAACTAGTCCTAATTGTTTAATGACCAGAATCAAATTATCATTCAAAACTAATTACTTTATGCTATTCAACTAAATATAATACACTCTCTAGAATAAAAAAAATAAAGCAAA
>JBBPBR010000005.1:45881939-45893900 GCA_037974775.1 Cicer pinnatifidum
AAAAAAAAAAAAAAAAAAAGCAGATAAATTTAAAATATTAATTAATACGATATAATTTAGTTTTTGTATACAATAAAAGATAATTGAATTTTCTAATTATTATTCTATTTTTGAGAACATCAATTAAACTTTATTTCAGAAGCATCAGCAGGGATTGAATATAGCGGAATGAATTAAATTCCACAACATGATAAATTCATTTAAATTTATATTGAAATAGGTATTAATATTTAGTGTATATCGTGCTTCAAATAAGATTATTTTTGACAAAATGAATCTTATGAATAACAAAAAATTATTTTGGTAGTGATCATAATGTTTACTACTTTTGAAAAAATTAGTTAGAATTTATAAGTTTACATTATGGTTCATAAAATATTTTTTTCTTCTTATATTTAATATTGAAAAGAGTATATTTTATTATAATAATGAGGTATACTTTATTACCCACGTTTTCTTTTTTAATGATCATCAAATTACCCACGTTGTGTCTTTTTTAATGATCATCAAATTGTTCAATAGTATTATTGTTTTTTAAGTGTCAATGGCTGTAGAAGTGCATAGGGGTGAATTGGATCATTTTTTATTTGAGTTGGATTGGTATCTCAATCCATCATTTTTCTATCAAAACCAAAACAACTTCATTATGAGCAGGTTGGATTCGCGAGTACTATAAGGAATCTTTTTTATTTAAAAAAGTTAATTAAATTTAAATATTAGTTTAAATATATTTTTAGTCTCCATAAATATAATTATTTTTAATTATAGTTCTTATAAAATATTTTGTTTGAATTTTATCCATGCAATATCATAAAACTTTATTTTTTTTGTCCTTTAACATGAGGTGTACGTTACAAAAACGAGTTGACAAAGAAAAAGATATTTTTTGTCCATACAAATATAATACTTCAATTTTAGTCTTTATAAAATTTTTTATTTGGATTTCATCGTATTTATCAACATAAATCACAAACTCAGAAAGTGAATTTCATAATCTTCATCAACCCAACAATTCATATTTTTCCTCACCCAACTCAATCTATTTCCCTTTATTATTCATACCTTACCTAAACCCTAAACCCTAAACCCTACAGAGACTAAAACTGTAAATTGTTATATTTACATGGACCAAAAACATATTTAAACCTTAAATATTTGTACATCTAAAAAATAATAAAATTATATCGTAAAATATCATTCAATACTTAAAATACATCCACAAACAAAATAAAATATTTAAATTAATTAAACTAATAACAAATTCTCAAACATAATCAAATAACTAAATTTTAACTATACATCAATAATAATAATAAAAAAAATTAATAAAAATATATGTGACGTCAAAGTCGGATTTGCTCGTGAATTCAAAATATTAAATATGCCATCCAAATAAGTTAGAGTCTAACTTGAATTGGTTTGATCAAAAATACATATTAAATTGGTTTTGATGACTGGATTTATGGGCTTACCTGTACCCAACAAATACATGGCCACCTCCCATCTCAATGTGAATAAATTAATTAAGATTTTTGGATTAACAAATTGGGTCTTAAATCACCAAGCATAATATACGGAGACATTGTGTCTATATAAAGGACTAAAGTATTGATGGAAATGAAGTACACAAAACAAGTGAATAACCATAGAAAATCTAGCAAATATGAGTTACAATAATTCTAAACAAAATAATCTTCCTATTGTTGAGGTTGAAAAAGCTGATGATCCTTATCTCTCTGCCTTGTTATTATGCTTTAGTCGTGTGTTGCCTGCAGTACTAAATGCTGCTGTTGATCTCAATTTGTTTGATATCATAGCTAACTTACAAACTTCAACTCATCGTTCTACTTTTTCCGCTTCTGAAATTGCTTATCAGCTTCCAAATCAACATCCTGAATTGGCTGAGAGGCTTGAACGCATGTTATCTGTGTTGGTCAGTTACTCTCTTCTCACTTGTTCCATTCGTATTAATGGAGAAGGTAAGAAAGAAAAAGTTTATGCTCTTTCACCAATTGGTCAATACTTTGCATTTGATAAAGATGGAGGCTCTTTGGGTTCACTCTCAAGATTAGCGCATAGAGGATGTGACAGTGTTTGGTAAGTAATAATTTATTACAAAAATTGTTTAACAGTGGTTAAATAGTTTCTAGAGGAGTAATTTTTGGTGTGCAATCATTTTACTTACTTTTTAAAGTTTGTTTTTAAAAATTATTTATTAATAAATGAAGAATATCAACGCTAACGGAAAATGATTGACTACAAGAGAATCATTGAAGTTCTGTCGTCCATTATTTACTAATAAATGAATAATATCAACACTAACAGAAAATGATCGACTACAAGAGAATCATCGAAGTTCTGTCGTCGTTTATTTTAAATCGTCAAAACTCAATCACCGACTATGATCGACTACAAGAGAATCATCGAAGTTATGTCGTTGTTTATTTTAAATCGTCAAAACTCAATCACCGACTATGATCATCATTGTTGCCTAAACTGACAGGCAATAGACAAATATAGACTACTTGTCTATTATTCTAGAAATGGTCTTTTGTCTTTGAACATTTTTCATTCGTTGGTTAAGGCTATAAATATTATACTAAGAATACCGAGAGTTAAATATATTTACAGTTATCCGTAAATACCAATTTCAATGTTTATATGAAAATATTTTTTTTTTTAATTTTTTTTGAAATGAATATGTTTTTGTTGCACGTATTTTAAAATATGTCATTTATGGAATTTATTTTAGAAAGAAAGACATGTTCAACTCAAAATTGTTTTTTTGGTTTTAGTCATTTGAAATAGGTATAGTTTTATTTTTATAATTAATGTTTTTGTTTTTATTCTTTTTAGGATTAATTATTATTGTATGGTTCATATTTAATGACTAAAATCAATACATCTGACGATTCTCACTGTTAAACAAATCAAAATTGTTCATGCGCAATTATGCAAGATTCAATGGTTTCTATTGTAAATATCTCAATGACTAAAAAAACAAATCATCAAATACAAAATTCAAATGAAAGTTATAGTCCAAATATTAGGGGACTATATATAACATACATATACAAATATTATTATAGTAACTATAAAACAAAAAAAAGTACATTTTTCTATGGTCAAGTTGATATATCTTTTGGTCCAAAAGATATTTATTTTAGTATGATTTTGTGTTCTTGCAGGGGTAATGTGAAGGATGCAATTTTGGATCCTAACGTCAAAAATCTTTTCGAAAGTATCAATGGAGTGTCGTTATATCAATATACAAAGACAGATAAAGAGCTGAATAGTATTTTTAACAAAGCAATGGCCCACACTGGACCATTAGATATTAAAAGGACTCTCCAATCATATAAGGGATTTGAGGGAGTCTCAACATTGGTTGATGTTGGAGGTGGTGTGGGAGGGTCCTTAAAACTCATCCTCTCTCAATATCCTTCAATCCATGGAATTGATTTTGATTTACCACAAGTAGTTCAAGATTTACCTCCTCATCCAGGTAATATATATATATATATAAAGAGAATTCACATTTTTCCTCTCTAAATTTTTCTACTTATTTAATTTTTCAAAATATTATTTATTATTTTCTGATTTTAATTTTAATTATAAAACTTTCACGAGGTTTTCAATTTGTTAACTATTTAAAAAAAAAAACACAGAAGATATAGAAAAACAAATTTTTTCTCTGTTTTGCGGTATAAATTTTTAAAATTAAAAATAGATTGAAAAACAAAATGGGGGGTTTTGTAAATAAAATTAAAAATGAAATAAAACTAAAAAAAAGTTTTCACTAAGTATATAGATCAATAGTTCCCAAGAAAAAATGGAACGATAGTTTGTAGCCAATAATAATCACCAAACACATTGTAGGTATCACGTATGTTGGAGGAGATATGTTTGAGAGTGTTCCAACTGGTGATGCCATGTTAATAAAGGTTAGTCTACCTAACAAATAAATTATATATTTTAAACAATTTGAAGAAATAAACTTCTAACCATATACTTTTTTATCATAATTTCAGCTTGTATGTCACAATTGGCCGGATGATGAATGTGTGAAGTTTTTAAGTAATTGTCACAAAGCTTTACCAAAACATGGGAAGGTGATTGTTTTGGACTATATAATTCCAAAAGTCCCTGATTCAAGTCAAATATCCAAGCATGCTTCTATTGTTGACAACCTTATGTTTTTAGTAACAACTGGAAAGGAAAGAACTGAGGAAGAATTCGAGAGTTTATGTAAAAGATCTGGATTTTCCAAATTTCATGTTGCTTGCGGTGATGATGTATCAGCAATAGCTGTGATGGAGTTTTATAAATAAAAGTTACTTAGTATAGTAACTTGGAATCTTGATATATTGTCAGCAATTTTATAAAATTCTAAAGTAGTAATTTGCTTAACAAAGAATAAGCATACTATGCAAGTGTTTAGAAGATGTTGTCTTTATGTTTCTAGGGTGTGTGGTTCATAATGTGTCGAATTGTAGTAAGAGTTTGACTTTGTAACCTCAAATAATGGTATTTCAATTCTATCAATAATAGTTATAAAATGATCATTAGTATCACTTTCATTAAGAATAATTTTCTCCTTTCCTACATTTTTTTTAAATTGTGCTCATAATGACTTATATATCAAGAAAATTAATTAATGAGTTGTATACTTTCAACAATTCTACCATTGTGTCGTGGCATTTGTATAATAGATGGAATAATTGTTTGATCCATACTAGACAAACTCTGAGGTTCATTTGCTCGCAGGAGAAGGAAATACACGTGATGATAAAATTGTTCGTTATATTGCAACTAATTCTTGTTTTATCTAGTGGAATCTAATCTTTTCCTCTGTTTCAAATGATTTTTTCATAAACAGAAGTCATCTCTTGAAATTACCGTTTTAAATGATTTATTCTTGGGTTTGGTTTATGTCTCCTAAGTTGTATATTTTTTGCTAGCCTTGATACTAACATATGTCCTGTTTTTGCTCTACACTCTTTTTCATTTCACATAGTTTTATCTTTTTATGAGTTGGATTTTAGATGATTTTGGAGGGCTAAATCTATATTTTAATATATATTTGATAGTCAAAAAATTAAAAGAATAACATGATAAATGAGTATATAATATCACGTTCTTTGAATTTTTTTAAAATCTCAAATATATATTAAAATATATATTTAACCCTCTAAAGTACTTCAAAACCAATTCGCAAACAAACCTTAATTTTTTAATGAGACAAATGTCATTTGTTCACAAGAGATGAATGATCTATCAAGTGATTTCTTGAAATAAATTAAGTGGTAAAATAAAAGGGAAAAAAGAACCAAAGGTGAGTTAGATTGAGAAGATTGAGGAAGAAAATGTCACAACCTAGAAGATTGATAAACAATGAAGAATCGCCACAATTGTAAAGAAGTCATTGATAAGATTTAAGCAAGTTATAATCCAATAACCAAAGAGAAGAAACATCTTACTCACTATTTTCACGAGATAAATTCTAATTTATTTAGAATTTGTCTCAATGAAGTTACAAATGCATATTTATAGTAAGATTATCTCTAAACCTAAATGAGCCATAAAATGATAATATTCCCAAAGTCCATATTGGGTTTACATCATGTTTTTCGAAAATCAATTATATGCAAGTAAGCAAAATATCTTCACTTACATATGACATCAACTAATTTTGAATTCAAAATATTACAATTCAAAATTCAAGCAACTTAAGAATTATTACAAATCAAATTACAATAAATAAAGTGCATCCTAATTTATTAAACTATGAATCATCTTCATGCTATGAGGTTTTTATCATTGGGTATCGGTCTAGTCTCCAACTTGTCTCATTTTTTTTTTTTTTTTAAGTGTCAACATAGTTGAAATCTTATTTCAACCATGTAATATCTCTGCATTTTGATCATTTATAAAAAAATAATAATAATCATGAGTTCTTTAATTGATAAACTATTAAAAGAAAACTATACACATTTCATAATTTTGTTTTAAATGTTTTAGATTTTGACTTAGTAATAGTATATCTCACTTCTCATGGTTTTAACTTGTAAAGATATTTCATGCGAGACCTCTCAAACTTACTCAATCTATTCTTTCTTGGATAAAATTTTAGTTAATCCAAGAATTCTGAAAATGGGTCATAATATGTTGGAAATGATGATGTTTTAATGAAAATTTATTAGAAATAATGATGGCATTAATGAGAGCTAGTGTTGTTATTAATTGGAAAAAATGAGAAGTCCCACATAGGAGGGATAACACTCACTAGTAGGATATATAAGGTGGAGGTAAGAGACTTGGGGAGGGCCCCAAGGGGCACCCCAATTTTGTGAAGGAGGGAGAACGCAAGCACATGGACCACCACGCACGCGCGTGCCGCCGCCGTCTGTCCAGCTCGGCTTGACCCGGCCTTGGCTTTGGCTTTGGCTATGCACGTTTTATAAATAGAGGGTTCTCCTCAGTTGGAAAAATACACCAAAAGTTCTTCGTATCTAAGGCTTTTCTCACTTCTCCCCCTTCTTACTTTTTCTTCTATTTCTTTCGAGTAGTCTTAGTGTCATATTACAAGTGACATTCATTCGACTGCCATACTGAGGGTGTAATTCTAGAAACAGTTTTCTACTGTGCAGTAGAACTCCGATACAGAGTATCTGGGCTGTTTTATCCTAGGGACTTCGTGGTTGATAGTATGTCTTGCACAATTTGGGCAGTTTCTTGAAACGTCTTAAAGAGAACCTAGTCCGCGACTCAACCCAGTAATATTTTTCGGTGGCATTGTTATTTTTCTAAAAGTTTTTAAACTTCCAAAACAAGAATTTTAAGACATTTTTTCGAACTGCCATGTCTACCGACGAAATTAATGGGACAAGTTATTATGTTTCTGACTTCAACAAACCATTTCGGTTTGAGGGCAATCACTTCAAACGATGGCAACAAAAGATGTTATTTTTTCTAAGCACGAAAAAAGTTGCCAACGTTCTGAAGTATGACATTCTTGTTGTTCTAGAAAACGCTGAACAAATAGAAATGGATAAAATAGCTGTTGAATTAACCCAATGGGAAAATAATGATTACTTATGTAAGAATTATATTCTTAATGGACTTACTGATGATCTGTATGATTACTACAATTCCGACAACAATACTACTAAGAAGAAATATGATACTGAGGAAATTGGAGCCAAAAAGTAGGTTGTTAGTCGCTACCTCAAATATCAAATGACAGATGACAAATCAGTGGAAGCTCAGTCTCATGAAATCCATAAAATTGCTCACGAGATCATCTCTAAAGGTATGTCCCTAAATGAAAAGTTTCAGATTGCTGTTATTATTGACAAACTACCCCCTGTTTGGAAAGATTTTAAAAATTCTCTCAGGTATAAAACAAAAGAATTTTCTCTATAAAGTCTGATAACTCTCCTTAGAATTGAGGATGAATCTCGTAAACAATTTCATTGGAGTAGTTCTGAAACCAATCGACAAACAACTAAAGAATCAGAATCGCTCTTCAAAGAACAACAACAAGAATGGGAACCCTCCAAAGGTCCCAATTGCTAGACAACACCCACCTCCTAGAAATTGCCCTCTCCCCTTTCTCTGTTTCCACTATGGGAAATAGGGTCATATGGCACACAAGTGCAGGAACAAGCCAGGCCCTGCTAATCAGGCTAATTTGACAGAATAGCAAATCATTGCTATGATAACTGAGATCAACCTTGTTGGTGGATCAGATGAGTGGTGGATAGACACTGGCACCTCACGCCATGTCTGCTATGATCGTGCTATGTTTAAAACATACACTGCTGCTGAAGATAAGAAAGTGTTGTTGGGAGATTCCCACACCACTAATGTTGCTGGTATAGGAGATGTGGAACTAATATTCACATCTGGAAAATCCTTAATTCTGAAGGATGTCATGCACACTCCAGAAATAAGGAAGAATCTGGTTTCTAGGTTTCTTCTCAATAAGGCAGGGTTTACTCAGTCTATAGGGGCATATTTATACACCATCTCTAAAAATGGTATTTTTGTTGGGAAATGGTACGCTACTGATGGCATGTTTAAATTGAATGTTGAAATGAATAAAATGTCTCCTTCTGCTTACATGTTGGGTGATTTTAATATTTGACATGCTAGACTCTGTCATATGAACAAATATGTGATTTCAAACTTAAGTAACTTAGACTTAATTCCAAAGCTATCTCTAAATGATTTCGAAAAATGTGATTTTTGCAGTCAAGCTAAAATAACAAAGAAATCACATAAATCAGTAGTTAGAGAATCTGAACCCCTAGAATTAATACACTCTGATATATGTGAGCTTGATGGAACGGTAACTAGAAATGGAAAGCGTTATTTCATAACTTTTATTGACGATTGCTATGACTTTACTTTTGTATATTTGATGAAAAATAAAAGTGAAGCGCTTGACATGTTTAAGATCTTTGTAACTGAAATTGAAAATCAATTTAGTAAAAAGATTAAGAGGTTTCGTAGTGATAGAGGAACATAGTATGATTCCAATTTGTTTAATGAGTTTTATAAAAACCCAAGGAATTATATATGAAACTATTGCACCGTATTCACCTAAAATGAATGGTAAAGCTGAAAGAAAGAATAGAACTCTTATTGAACTAGTTGTTGATATTATGCTGAACTCTGGTGCTACATCTCACTAGTGGGGGGAAATTATTTTGACTGTTTGCTATGTTTTGAATAGAATTCCAAAATCTAAAAGCAAAACATCAACTTAGGAGATAATAAAGAAAAGACAGCCCAACTTGTCTTATCTTCGACCATGGGGTTGTCTGGCTTATGTCAGAATCCCTGATCCCAAGCGAATTAAACTCGCAAGTAGAGCCTATGAATGTGTATTCATAGGGTATGATGTAAACAACAAAGCATATAGGTTTTATGACCTAAATGCGAAAGTGATCATGGAGTCAAATGATGTTGACTTCTATGAAAATAAAGTCCCTTTCTAATCGAGAAATAGTGGGGGCAGCAAACCTAATCTAGTTCATGTGATAAGAAGCACTACAAGAAACAAACAAGACGAAACAGAAACTCAAAGGAGTAAAAGAGTAAGAGTTGCTAAAGATTATGGACCAAAATATATGTCTTATAATTTAGAAGAGGATCCTGCAAATCTTAAAGAAGCTTTGTCATCATTGGATGCAGATCTATGGCAAGAAGTTATTAACGATGAAATGAATTCTCTAGAGTCTAACAAGACCTGACATTTAGTAGACTTGCCTCTTGGTTGCAAACCAATATGTTGTAAATGGATTTTGAAAAAGAAACTAAAATCCGTAGATATGTTGATAAATACAAGGCACGACTTGTAGCCAAAGGTTTTAGACAAAGAGGAAATATAGATTTCTTCGACACTTTTTCACCAGTCACTAGACTAACATCCATTAGGGTGCTTATATCACTTGCGGCTATTCATAACCTGGTGACACACCAGATGGATGTTAAAATAACATTTTTAAATGGTGACCTGGAAGAAGAAATTATATGGAACAACCTGAAGGTTTTGTAATTTATTGACAAGAAAACAAGGTTTGTAAGTTTGATAAATCTTTGTATGGTCTTAAACAAGCTCCTAAGCAATGACATGAAAAATTTGATAATTTGATTATGTCAAATGAGTTTAAAGTAAATGAAAGTGACAAATGTATTTAATACAAATATGAAAATGGCATTTGCACTATCAGGTGTCTCTATGTGGACGACTTACTCATAATTGGTTCAAACATTCATGTTGTAAATAAAGTAAAATCATTGTTGAGTAACCACTTTGATATGGAAGACCTCGAAGAAGCAAGTGAAATCCTTGGAATCAAGATTACTAAGTCATAAAAGGGAATCTCTTTGGATCAATCTCACTACGTTGAAAAGATCCAAAAGAAATATAATTACTTTGACTGTAAACCTGCTTGCACACCATATGATCCAAGTGTGAAACTTTTCAAGAACTCTGGTGAAGGTGTTAGACAAACTGAATATGCGAGCATCATTGGCAGCCTCAGGTATGCCACTGATTGCACTAGACCCGAAATAGCCTACGTCGTGAGATTGTTGTGTAGGTTTACTAGCAGACCTAGTATGGAGCATTGACACGCTATCGAAAGAGTCATGAGATACCTTAAAAGGACCATGAGTCTCGAATTACACTAACAAAGGTTTCCTATCGTCCTTGAAGGATACAATGATGTTGAATGGAACACTTTATCAGATGACTCCAAAACAACTAGTGGCTATGTTTTCAATATAGCCAGTGGTGTTGTATCATGGAAATCGAAGAAACAAACGATATTGGCTCAGTCCACTATAGCTAGTGAAGAAGCAAGCTGGTTGAGATGCTTGCTAGCAGACATCCCTTTGTGGGAAAATCCATTGCCAGTTGTGTTGATCCACTGCGATAGTACCGCGACTATTGCAATGATTGAGAATCATTATTACAACGGTAAGAGACGACAAATATGTGTTAAGCATAGCACAATTAGAGAATTACTTTCTAAAGGAGCTGTTATAGTGGATCATGTACGTATTGGTGAAAATTTAGCAGATCATTTGACGAAAGGATTAGCTAGAGAGAAAGTCCTAAATACATCCAAAAGATGAGACTATTTCCTATAGATCAATGAGTCAATTATGATAATAACCCGACCTTAAAGATTGGAGATCCCAAGAATTAGGTTCAATGGGTAATAACAAGTCATAGTGATATGAGATGAACATGTTATATTATATATGAGAGAAGCATGATTCCTGAAGCGATAAAAGGATGAAATAATAGAAACTCTTAATGAGATCTATACTCTATGTGTAGTGGAGTACCTAGCTACAAGAGTACTCTTGATAGACTCACCTATGTGAATGTGGAAGTGAAGGCCGCTTCCAATGGAATTTCGAAGCAGAATTCCTAGAGCGTTCACTATACTGGGATACACGTGCATGACCCTAAATGTACGGGCTTTTGAGAATACATCCAATGAAAAGGTTGTGTGTGGGTTTGATGTTAGAGATAGAGTTCAAGACTACGAGTCACTCTTGATGAATCTGAATTTTGCTTGCTATGCAAAGGTTTAAGTCAAGAGACACATTTGTTTATGCATAATCTTATAGAAGCGTTTGACGCTACTCAAAAATCTATTTTTTAAATTCAAGTAGGGGATTGCTAGAAATGATGATGCTTTAATATAAATTTATTGGAAATAATGATGACATTTATGAGAGCTAGTGTTGATGTGAATTGAAAAAATGAAGAAGTCCCACATAGAAAGGATTTCACACACTAGTAAGATATATAAGGTGGAGGTATGAAACTTGGAGAGGGCCTCAAGGGGTACCCCAATTTTGTGAAGGAGAGAGAACACAAACAAATCGACCACTACACACGCGCGTACGTGCCGCCGCCGTCTATCCGGCTCGGCTCGGTCCAATTTAGCCTTAGTACCGCAGGCAACACACGACTGAAACATAATAAAAATGCAAAGAGATAAGCACCGCCTGCCTTTGGTGCCTCTTCGGGAAGTTGAATTTGTTTGGAGGTGGAACCCATTTTAACAAGTCTTTTCTTCTTGATTCTTATTCAGTAGAAATAACTTTTGCACTTACTCCAGTTTCCTGTTTTGGTGTCTTTTGAAGATATATATATAGACTTATATTGAAAAGAGTAACCATCCCTTTTTATTTTTGCGAATACTATTTCGGGCATTTTTTTTTTTTTTTACCGAAATAGCAAATGTAAGTAAGTACTCCTTCCATCCTACAACAAACAAGTGACTCATTTGTAAAATTGTTTAAAAATTGATTATCTTTTTAGTTTTTAATAAATTTTTTTCAATTATTTTATTCAATTAATATTACTTACATCACTTTTAATTTCATATTTTTTACGATTTATATATATATATATATATATATATATAT
>JBBPBR010000005.1:45894554-45936370 GCA_037974775.1 Cicer pinnatifidum
TGTTGACATTTCAAAACATATAATATCGAATTGTCACTTAAAATTAAAATAAAGGACCAACTCGAAAAAAAAAATATATAAAGGACTAAAATGTTACCTGAAATTAAGTTAAGGGACCGCAGATGTAATTTAACCTCTGATAAAAATAATATTTTTTCCTTTTATTTATATTTTTTTTAATATGTGTAAAATGATCAAATGATTCAGTTATTATTAAATAGACAATGTAGTTGTTAATTTTGTTAAAAACAAATTAAAATTATTACCATATACTAAAAAAAAAAATTACAATATACTACGCGAAAAATAGTATTTTACGGCGTTTTTTTAAAGTCATTTATATTATTTTTTCAAAAAATGAAGCGTTGTAATATCTAACATTTTAAAAAGATACAACAACACTCTTTAAAATAAAAAAGCGCTGCTTATTGTACTAGTTTACAACGCTTTTTTAAAAAAGCACTGTAAATCCCTTCTAAAAACACGCTGCTTGTTGTACTAATTTTACAGCGCTTTTTCAAAAATCGATATAATAGGTGCATTATTATGCACGTTTTACCGCACTTTTAAAAAAAATGTTGTAAAATATATGCCCCCACCTCTTTATGTTACATAGCTTTTAAAGCTTTTTTGACAAGCGTTGTAAATGACTTGCACTTTCACATAATTAAATAATCTATTACAGCGATTTTTTTAAAAAAGTGTTGTAATAAGTTCATTATTATGCACGTTTTACAGCGCTTTTTCAAAAAAGTGTTGTAATAGATGCAATTTTATTCTATTTTATTAAAAAAAAGCTGTAAATGAAATTTTTAAAATAAGGCTTGTTTTTATAAACAGGTATTTTATGACATTTTTAAAAAAAACCTTGTCTTTTAATTTTTTTTCCAAAATCATTTTCATCCAACACATTATACTGACACAATTACTATATTTTTCATTTAAACAACAACAACAACAAACTTGTAACTTTACATATTGACACAATCAGTTCACAACAACAGAACTACGTAACTTTATAACTTTACATATTGACACAGCAATCAGTTCACAACAAACTTGTAACTTTACATTCTGACACAATCAGTTTACAAATAACACATGATATTGACAAAATTACATATTTTTTACATTTACATATTCACAAAAACACAGAACTATATAACTTTACATATTCATGACAGAATCTTGCAACACAACACATATTTTTTACATTTACATATTCACAACCTTGCAGGATGCCAATTTCCTAACAAATCAAATAATTTTCATTTCGATCACATATGTACACCAGTCTTCCTTTATTTCAGTTAGATCTCTTTCAGAGTATGTTAGACTAGAATTGTCAAAGTATTGTGCGACATAAAATTTGAACATAAATAAGTTAGAATCAAATATATACATAGTTTATATGTGAAAATCAAAATATAATGAAAATATTGTACAGTTTCTGGGACTATAGTTTGATTCATATTAACAATCTCCTTCATGAATCGCAATTTATAGTACTTGTAGTCTATGTTGTTAGTTAGATGAGGGCACTATAAAATAAAACATATAAGTCAATAAATATTTGTGCATTGATTGTTAATGAAATTTTAAAGGCATATATTTCAAACATTTATTGGAATCCATGTGATGTTATTTGACTTTTGCTTCGACACTGTAGCACCCCTTTGAGCTCGGAAAACTTGTAAAACACTATCAAATAAATGTGATTATTGTAGCATTAACAAACACATTATATATATATATATATATATATGTAAGAAACAAATGAATATTACTTACGTGTCGAAGATAGTCTTTATATCCGAGTGAATGTTGTACTGGTCATGCAAGGGATCTAAATAGTATATAACTTCATAGGCCGCATTGATTGCAAACAACATCCAATGTGCCCTACAACAATAAAAATTTGGTTGGCAATTTTGTTTACACAACTAATAAATTAAGATCTCATAAATTAAAAAAGATATAAGTAAAGAATATATAATTACCCTGAATTATATGGCGCAAAGAACAACGTATCCTTCTTTTTATTTCCCAATAGGATATCTACAACATAATTATTTACATTAATTGGATCGAGTTTAAACATTGAAAGATTATGCGGAGACAAAAATGAAAATCTATCTGACAATTTGCGCGTGCACACCAACTTCTCATACAAAAATCTTCAATGAAAATGTCAAATTATATTAATTACCAATAAATTAAATTAATTACCAATAAATGCAATCAAAAGTAATTTTTTATCTTAAATAAAGTATTTTACCTAATGTATAAGCTGATAACAGTAGCACTCAGCTTCTTATGATCGAGAAGGTCGTATATGTGCTCTTTTTAAAGTAGTTCTTCATACTCATCTCCGAAAATAGATTTCTCCTTGCTTATGATACGTAAATCGTGCTGTCCATATTCATCGTTTTTGCTTGTATGTCAAGAAACGACCCAAATCGAACAAGGTGTGGATGACTTATTTTAGGAGCAGCAACTGATTTACCTCGATCCAATTTTTGAATTTTGGCACCTTTATTACCCTCTAAATTTTGAAGTTTGCCAGCTTTATTTTTACCACGAACAACCAGTTGTGGTGCGGCTTTATTCTGGCAGGTTTGTTGTGCGGGTGGTTTTGATTGAATCTGAAAACATGAGGTTAATCAGTTTGTTAGTTAATTGAATCTTAAAAAAATGACAAACCTGTCAGAATAAATGTGACAAACTTTTTCCGGTGACGTGATTGACTCGTTGCGGGGAATCTTCTTTTCATTCCCTTTAGACTTTGTATGAATCTAAATAAATGTGAAATTAAAGTTAACAGCGGAAAAAATCAGCAATTAAATATAATCAATCATAATCATATATCGTGCAAGTAAATATACATATCAATTAAACATACCTTATCAAAGGCAACAAGATTTTTGGGTCATGCGACGTAACTACCTATTGCTTCTCCCAAATACTTCATATCTGCATCGTTGTCTGGTATAGGCAACGGTGCATTTGGTTCAAAAGCAATCATGGGTGATACTTTGACATGACCGGCAGGGATCGGAGTGTTGTGCAGTACTTCTCCTAAAGTATTGTACAATGTTCCTTTTGCAACCTTGCGATGAGTAGGGGAGAATAAATACAACATACAAGTAGATACACCATAAATTAATGGTTAATACATAAGTATGTGAAACAATTAGGTTGAATTAAGACCAATGTTGCAACTAGCATTTTCACTCTCCATTTGTATTTCATATTGGAGCTGATCTAGAAGTTGATTTTCTTTATTCGTCTTCATCAAGAATGCCACTAGCTCTGTTAGGACTTTGAGCTTCTCTAATACTTCCTCATTAGATGAATTTGGGCACTTCTCTTGTGAAAAATAGCGGGTTGGAGTTACGCCAAATCCTTTCCCCCTCACGCGGCCGGAATATTCAGGAACATTAAATACTTTACAAAGTATGTCCCTACAACTAACTTGTTTGTTGTCCTCTTGATTTTCAGAATCTTGTTATAGATTCTCCTAAAATACACGTAAGATTAAATAGATAAGTTCAATATTATTTTTAAAATACAATATTAATAAATATTAAAGTGATAATATACTTACACAAAGTTGTATCACTTTTTCAACATTTTCATTATCAACAACTCCATCTTTATTTACACGAGCCTCCTTCCACAAAATATGACGACCCAATGGTTGATCGGATTGGGTCTCTTGTAGCTATTCATTAAGACATAAACAAAAGCTATTTGTTAAGATCATAAAAAAAAAATATTAGTTAAAAACTATAGTTTATAATGTACCACATTATATAAAAGTGATGTTTACTTACAATTTTTTGCTCTAAACGTGCATATCCCATACGAGATTTTTTGTATGAACGCGTTGGATTTTTGGCCCTCTCGTGATTTTTTCGTACTTATACTCTATATAAAAAAAAATAACAATCGTTTAAAAATTTAAAATATGTTATGAATATGAATAATAAAACACAAATGCTAATAAATTAATCACTTACGACAAACGCGGGGTCTGCACGTTTAGCTACAAATGCGCTTCATTCGTCATTTTATATATAGTGTTTATATAGTTTTGGAGCTTCAATATTCATATTTCCATAACGATTTCTTAGGTAGCAGTTTGACATATGAAATCTAAATCCTCGGTATATTTTTCCGGCAACTCTAAGCATGTAATTTTTTCTCAAGTCATCAACATCAAAAGCAAACTGCAAACCAAATAAAGATATAGTTTGAGTAAAGTATTTCAATGGAAAAAATTATAAGTAGCAAAAAAGTGGAGTAAAAAAGTTACTTTTATATCATTCCACAGTATATCTTTTGCATCCTTCAAAGCCTTATCTCTCCAATCGTCAATTGTAATTGGGATATTCTGACGAACAACAGAATCAATATAACTTACCAACATGGAACTATTGGGCTCAATTGGCTGACCACTTTCATTCCATATCATCTAATAAACTCATATAGTAAGTACATGTTTTCAAAAAAGATAAAAAATAAACAACAAACAAAGTATAGTATACCTCAAATTTTATGCCATTACTTCTTGCTTTTATGATATTTTGCATAATGGTTGCACCATGTTTAACTTCACTTTCATAAGTATTAGTGGTGACAACTTCGTCATTTTGACGATCCAAAGCCTTGTTAGAATCCATTTATCTACAACAAGTTTAACATGCAGTTAAGTATAACTTCAACAAGTTCAACATGCAGTATTCTAAGTACGTAGCAGTATAAGTTCAACATGGATTCTAGTAACAAAAAAGATTAATAAATATAATACCTGAAGGGTGCGAAGAAATACGTAGGGTTACGGCTTCGTTTAATCAGGAATAGCGAAAATGCAGATAAATTCAAATGGTTCGTAGGACAGAGTATGGTTCGCAGAAATATGTAATGTGGGTTACGTATTTCAATGAGAAGAGTACGTAATAATGTTTGTAGGGATAGTAACAAAGATGGAAATGGTTCACAATGGAGATGGTTGGCAATATGGTTCGTAGGGACAGTAGGGTTTGCAATGAGAAGGACAATAAAGAGGGGGAGGACAGTGAAGCGTAGTGAAGTTTGCGTAATGAAAAGGAAACTGAAGCGGTTTTCTGTTATATATAAAACCCTATTACAACACCTTTTTGAAAGAACGTTGTAAAAGACCTCCTTATTTTATTTTTTAAAAGTCTCTTACAGCGCTTTTTTAGAAGTCTTTTAAAGCACATGTCCATAAGCGATGTAAAAGATCTCCTTATTTTATTTTGGCTTAATTGCACTTTTGGTCCCTCTATTATAGGTGAAAATTGAAAGTAGTCCCCCCATTTTGTTTGTCCCCAGTTTTAGTCCCCAAATAGAATTTGAGGCCAAATCATAATAAGTTGTCATTTTTTTAATGACGTGTCAATAAAAAAGGTGACGTGGCAGACGCTTGCGTGGAATAAACTTATTATTATATTATTTCTGATTAAAAAATATAATTTATATTTTTAAAAATCATTTTTATAATTGTGACAATATTTTTAAAAATACAATTAAATTGTTAAAATTAAATTAATAGAAAAAACACCTAAAATACTCACTCATGAACAAATCAAAATCAAAACCCTAAAATCATTCTAAATCCTAAGATGTACAATCAAAACCCTAAAATCAACAACATCAACAACAATTAAAACAAAAAGCAAAACACAAAACCATATCCAAACATGGAGTTCTGCTTATGCAACCGTGAACTAAGATTTGTTCTTGCAATTCAGCATTAGAATTAGGCAAACAAGAACCAACCGCAGAAGCTTCAAATTCATAATAAATAACTTAAAAAAAAAACAAAAAATAGGAACATGAAAAGAAACGAGCATCATTAGATCAAAAACTTACAGAAGATGAATTGGAACTGAAATTCTTGGCTACAGATAACAATCGTTTAGCATATTGAAGAGCAAGCACCAGATCAGAGGACCACGAATTCGCCGAAGCAGAAACAGAAGCTGAAGAACTTGAAGCAGAATCAACAACCTTGTTCAGTTCCCTAATTTCTTCAAACAAGTGTGTAAGGAGGGAGATCCGCCGAACTAGATCGGTGTAGTCCTTGCTGAACATTGCATCGGCGGTGAGAGAGGAAGAACCGCCTCCTCCTCCTGCACACATTCCAGCGATGTCGTGAACAAGACAAAGGAGCTCCGGTGTGTTGTCTCCGGCGAATTCGCCGGTCATGTTTTGCTGGTTCGTGTTAGAGATCCACCTTTCCCCATTGTTGTTGTTGTTGTTGTTGATTTAGGGTTTTGATTGTACATCTTAGGGTTTAGAATGATTTTAGGGTTTTGATTTTGATTTGTTGATGAATGAATGATTTTAAGTGTTTTTTTTTAATTTAATTTTAACAATTACAAAAATGATTTTTAAAAATATAAATTATATTTTTTAATGAGAAATAATATAATAATAAGTTTATTCTACGTAAGCGTCTGCCACGTCACCTTTTTTATTGACACGACATTAAAAAATGAAAACTCATCATGATTTTGTCTCAAATTCTGTTTGGGGACTAAAACTGGGGACAAATAAAATGGGGGGACTACTTTCAATTTTCACCTATAATAGGGGGACCAAAAGTGCAATTAAGCCTTTTATTTTTTAAAAGTCTTTTACAGCGCTTTCCCGAAAAGCGACTTAAAAGACCTCTTTGTTTTCTTATGTAACAGAGTTGTATTTTTAAAAGCCTATTACATCGCTTTTTTAGAAGCCTTTGGACAAGCGCTGTAAAAGACCTCCTTATTTTATTTTTTAAAAGTCTTTTACAGCGCTTTTCCAAAAAGCGCCTTAAAAGACCTTTGTTTTCTTATGTAACAAAGTTGTATTTTTAAAAATCTATTACAACTAGGGATGAGAATAGGCTAGGCCGTCCGTAGGGGCCTATGGCCTGGCCTACTTATGGTCTGGCCTGGCCTGGCCTATTTATTATAAAGGCTAGGCTCAGGCTGTTTTTAAAGCCTATTTATTTAAATAGGTCAGGCTCAGGCTTATCAAAAAGCCTATTAGGTCTGACAGGCTGGCCTATATATATTTATTATTTATTAATATTAATTTTTATTATTATATTAATAATATTATTTTCTATTTTAAATTCTATCAATTAGGTAATCACTTAGTAATCATTCCATATTCAGTAGTGGTTCCATATTCGGTAGCGGTTCTATATTTGGTAGTCGTTTCATATTCGGTAATCGTTCAATTAGTCAATCACTCAATAGTTGTTCCTTAATTATTTAAGAGGTAATAATGGATGCTTTTAAAAAGGCTTCCAGGCCAGGCCAGATTATTAAAAAGGTCAGGCCAGACCGAAAAAAAAAGCCTATAATAGGCTGTAGGCCAGGCTTAGGCCGAAAAATAAATCGTAGGTCAGGCTCAGGCCTTTCAAAGCCTGGCCTGGCCTGGCCTATTCCCACCCCTAATTACAACGCTTTTTTAGAAGCCTTTTAAAACGCTTGTTCACAAGCGTTGTAAAACACCTCCTTATTTTATTTTTTAAAAGCCTTATACAGCGTTTTTCCAATAAGCGCTTTAAAAGACCTTTTTGTTTTCTTATGTAACAGGGCTGTATTTTTAAAAGCCATTTACAGCGTTTGTTGCAAAAGTGTTGTAAATGACCTCTTTATTTTATATTTTTGAAAGTTTTTTACAGCGCATTTTCAACAAATGCTTTAAAAGACCTCTTTAACTTAGTATAAAATAAAGATTTGTGACCTCTTTATATTTTTTTAGACTTTTATAGTGCTTATTGACAAAAGCGTTGTAAAATTACAAGTTTATGTTCAGTTTAGTTCAACTAAAATACCTATATTTGGATTTTTTTTCTTCTTCCAAATAATTAGTTAAATACCTATATATATATATATATATCAATGCTAAATTACATGATCATAAAACACTAAGATCAAGATAAGCAAAAAAAAAGTAGAAGCAGAAAATCAAATACAGGTCAAGCTAAATGCTAAAATGCTCAACTCTGGCAGATCAAACAATTAAATTACATGAACTTAGTTCATATTACATGGCTTATATAAAACAATTAAACACATTAAGATGCCCTTCTTCTTTTCCTAGTGGGATTCACATTTTTTTGTCCATTAACGATATGAAACGATGGATTAATCCAAATTCCCTCATCATGATCATCTCTAGGATATAAACCATCATCAGTTGAATCAATTTCATGTGGTTGTGATGTTGCAAAGAAAAGATCATTACCAACATCTTCATCATTATTGTTACCATCACTTATTTTATTGGTCGATAGGACAACGGACCATTTATTATCAGCAAGATCAGTGACATAAAACACTTGTTGAGCTTGCAACGTTAAAATAAAAAGGCTCATCTTTGTATCCCACCCTATTAAAATCGACAAGCAAGAACCTTGACTCATTAATCCAAACGCTATTATTATTATCGACCCACTTGCAACCAAATACAGGAACACGAAACTTTGTGTAGTGTAATTCCCATATACGCTCAATAACCCCAAAATATGATAAATTTACATATATTGGGTTTTTGTCTTTTGCACTTGAGACATGTATCGCTTCAGCTACCAGAGTGACTCCGCTATTTTGCATAGTGGTTTGATTATCTTGTTCTTTGGTATAAAATGTGTAGTCATTAATTACATAGCCGGTGTAAGAAAAGACATGTAAACTCAGGCCATTTGCTAGCCACCTCAATCTTTGTGAAATTGATTCGGGGTCTATATCAAACATTGACTTTATGTGATTATTTAACCATGTTATAAAACTTCGATTGTGCTCTCGAGTTATCCAATTTTGATTCCTATTCATGTTCAAACTAGATAACTGGTTCATGTGTATTCTAACATACAGTTGAACCTCAGCATCATTGTGCAGAACATACAATTGTGTCTGCTCCCATTTTGTCCTTTATATAGTCATTAGTCTTTTTCCAATTATCCCTTCCCCTGATATTCTTTCTGAATGACGAGACATGGGAAGCCTTATATATTCAACATTAGACAGATATTCAGTACAAAATTCAGCAGCTTGTTCGACAATGTATCGTTCAGCAATACAACCTTCTGGTCGACTTCAACTATTTACGTACCCTTTTAATATTTTCATATATCGTTCTATCGGATACATCCATATTTTATAAGCTGGTCCACAAAGTTGTGTCTCCTTAACAAGATGAACAATAAGGTGAACCATTTTATCAAAAAACGAGGGTGGGAAATACATTTCAAGCTCACACAAAGTAACAACAATTTCCCTCTACAATGTCGGTAATTTCTGAGGATCGATCACTTGACTACAAATTTCCCTAAAGAAGAAACATAATCTAGTTATGGCTCGTTGAACCTTTTCAAGTAAAATGGAACGTATACCTATTGGTAGCAAATACTCCATTATAATATGACAATCATGGGTCTTCAAACCTTTTAACTTGAGGTCTTTCATACAAAATAAATTTTTAATGTTTGAAGAGTATCCTTCTAGAACTTTAACTTCATGTATAAATTTACATAAATTTTTTTCCCTTTCTAGATAGAGTATGAGTGGCTGGAGGTAGATATGTGCGATTTCCTTTCTTTACAGGACCCAATTTATTTCTTATTCCCATATCGACCAAATCCAATCTTGCATTGATGTCATCTTTAGACTTTCTTGGAATATTGAGTAACGTACCAATAACACTATCAAATATATTTTTTTTCAATATGCATCACATCGAGGAAATGTCTTATATACAATAACTTCCAATATGGAAATTCAAAGAAAATTGACCTTTTCTTCCATCCAGTTTTGACCAGCTCTAGCGCAAAAGGTTTGCCAAATTTATTTGTCAAACCTTGTACTTTTTCAAATATTTGATATCCATTCGGTGCTAAATGAGCTTTATCTTCCTCTGATTTTCCATTGAATGCACTTCTCCACCCACGATACTAATGACTATAAGGTAAAAATCTATGATGTCCAAGAAATACATTTTTCTTACAATGTTTCAACTGCATCCAATTTGTACTATCTTCACATATAGGACATGCACACTGACCTTTAATGATATATCCTGATAAATTACCATTGTTGGAAAATCAATAATTGTGTCGAACAACAAAGTTCTTAAATTGAAACATTCTTTCTTATACCCATCATAAACATTCTTTCTCCCTCATATTTTTTAAATATTCAATTAAAGGAGTCAAGTATACATCAATATCATTCCTCGGTTGTTAGGGTCCAGAAATTAATAGAGATAACATCATAAACTTACGCTTCATACATAACCATGGAGGTAGGTTATAAATCAACAAAATCACAAGCGATGTGTTGTGTGAGATGCTTTGAAGACCACGTGCATTCATTCCATCAGAAGAAAGTACAAGTCGTAGATTTCTTGATTTTATCCCGAATTCAGGATACTCGTGATCAATTTTTGCCAATTGTGGAGAATCTGCAGGGTGTCGAAACTTTCCATCTCTAATTCTTTCATCTGCATGTCATGTCAAGTGTTTTGAATCTTCTTCAATGCGATACATGCGCCTAAATCTTGGTATTATAGGAAAATACCACACGACTTTTGCTGGAGTAGATTCTTTCTTCTTATATCGAAAGACATTGTATTTCGGACACACCTTTAGTAATTCATATTCGTTTCGAAATAAAATGCAATCGTTAGAACACGCATGAATCCTTTCGTAACTCATGCCAATAGAGAACAAAATTCGTTTAGCCACGTAGGTTCGACTGGGAAGTTCATTATCATCTTGCAACATATCTTTTAAGAGTGTTAATAATTATGTGAAGCTTTTATCAGACCATCCATTGCTCACTTTTAAGTTGTACAACTTTAATATCGCCGACAATCTTGTGAATTTAGTACAACCATTATATAATGGTTGCTCTGCATCACTTATCAAACTCTCAAACATTTTAGGACAATCCCAAAGATCTTCTTCAACTTCTTTTGCAATCTCCTCAACTCGATTCGGCTCATATGTATTTGTGTCGAAATCAATTGAAGCATATGTTGAACCATTCCCAAAATTAATGTTTCCTTTTTTTTTCTCACCATGTCTTATCCAACAAGTATAGCTTTGATCAATTCCATTCCATACTAAATGTCCTTCTAATTCATCTTCTCTAACACATTTTCCAAAACAATATTTTAAACAAGGACAAACGACTCTATTTGGATCTTTTGCATTCTTCACTGCAAACTCAACAAACTCCTTCACTCCATTTTCATACTCTTTTGACAATCGATTGGCAGACATCCATTTCCGGTCCATTTTATATGACATATATAAATGTAGTTACATAAATAATAAGCTACTAATAACATTATACCAATATATAGTACACATATCTAATATTGGAAAATGGAAACCAAGGTCCAAGTATGACTTCAAAACAGAAAAGATCAACAAATTTCAAAAAATAATAGATTTTATATGATTTATTATGTAACAATTTTTCAGTTTTAGTGACAACAACAAATTAATTAATACAGTACCTGAGACAACATATCCAATTTTTTTTTAAAGAGGAGCAGTATATGGACGCACAGTAGATGAGATGAGGGTTCGCAGAGTAGAGGAGATGAAGGTTCATAAATTTGTTTTTATTTATTTAAAGTAAATTATTTTTATTTAAAGTGAATGATTTTACGGCGCTTGTATAATAAGTGCTGTAATAGGTCCATTAATTATGTGAAAGCGCAAAAGCGCTCTAATAGGTCATTTAATTATGTGAAAGCGCAAGTCTTTTACAGCGCTTGTCAAAAAAGCGCTTTAAAAACTATGTAACATAAGGTGAGAGCGCTATATTTTACGGCGCTTGTGTTTAAAGCACTCCAAAAGCGTTGTAAAACATTGTGTGAGGGCGCTTCAGTTTACAACGCTTGTCAAAAAGCCTTGTAAACATTATGTGCAAACGCTATATGACCCTACAACAGCGCTTTTTCCATAGCGCTTGTCAAAAAAGCGTTGTTGTATCCTCCGTTATTTTTAAAATATTATACAACAACGTTTGTATTTAATAAGCACTATAAAATATTTTTGGCATAGTGATATTTTGCAATAAAAATAAAGTTTAGAAATTATATAGTACATGTGTCAATTTGTTATGTATTAGTGTATTAACTTTTTAAATTAATAATTAAATAAATTATATAGAATAACTTGTTATATAGAATTTAAATTATTTAAATAAAATATTTAAAATTTATTTATTTAATCCAACAATAATTTAAATTTTAAAACATTTATATTCAATATTGAAATTTTATTTATCTTATTTTAAAAAATAAATAACAAAATGAATTACAATAATAATATGACATAAAAATCATTTTATTCAAGACACAAATGTCACCTGAATACCACATGATTAATGAGAGTGTGCGTAATTAAAAAAAAATTATTTGAATACAAATAGTTGACATAACACTTAAGAGTATCTATTATTTATCGTATTTATAAGATAAACAATATATTTTTATTTTTTTATTTTTTTATTATATTTTTGAAAAATAAATTCAATTTTATTAATACATAAAAGTTTATATCATTAACCATTTTAAATATTTTATTAATCACTAAAAATATCAATTATTAACCACTTATTTAACATATATCTCATTAATCAATAATATACAAGAGATTAATCACGTACTCCAATTTAGTGGTTAAAGAAATACTTTAAAGTGTTTAATAATATATATTTTAATAATTAATGAGATAAATGTTTTAAAAGTGGTTAATAAATATTTTTATGAAAATTGAAGTATTACATATATTATATTCTCAGTACTCAAAGTTTCTGCGTAGATATATGTCCAATTGTGATCCCTGAATTCTATTGTCCGGTGTTGTTTAGCGAGGACAGCTGGTTGGTTGAGTTATTAAGTTTGCTGTTATGCAGTGAGAATCCATGGGAATTTTTTATTTGCTGTAGTTGTCAATTTTTTAATAGATTTTTATTTGTTTATTAACTATGACCGAATAATGTGACATTCCACATATATCATATGATGGTCTATATGAAAAGACAACAAAATCATCGGGAAAAATAAATAAATCATAATTTAGAAACAAAAACATAAATAGATAAAACAAAAATTCGGACTGTAATCACTCCTTGTCGTAGTAATAAAGTATCGAAAACAACTAAATTAGTGAGGTTTAATTGTACGTTTCAAGGGTTTTTGTTTTCACTTGTAACCAAAGCCTGCATCGTTTTTTTTAATAAATTAAAGACTAATTTATGCCACATGTTTTTGTGCTGGATCAAAATATTCTTTTATTTTTATTTTTTTATTTAGTATTAATATATTATCAATATCATAAATATATAGTAAAATATATTATATTGAAAATAATGTAAATATTATTAGTTAAATAATATAATTGGTAAAATCTGATTATAAATGGAAATGATCATCATTAATTTTTAGACAATTTTTAATAAAAATATCAGTTATTATGGGATAGAGGAATTAATTTTTAAATCCTATAAAATTATCTTATTAATAATTTTAATATTGAATTAAATAAAATATATTTAATTGTTATTAAACTATAAAATTTTTAAATAAAATTTTATCAACATGTTTAAAACATTAAAAAACAATCCTCCATGAAAATTAGGATCGTTTATCTTAGAATGAATAAAAGATGAACTTTTTAAATATAAACATCTAAATATATATAGAGAGATATTACTTTATATAGAGCTTTTGACATTGCATTGCATTATTGTGAGTTTTAATTGTCTTAATTTATGAAACTATTACAATATTTAGTCGGTGGCCAAATAAACGTGGATGTTCGGTTCTTTTGATCCCTGAAGTGTTAGTTGAAGTTATTTATTGGAAGTGGTAGGTCGTGGGGTTGGTTTGTTTAATCCACCTACTACTACTTACTACTTACTGCCAAATAAATTTTAATGATTAAATTAAAAGGCGTTTGATGTGATGATTATTTAAAATTTACTTATTAATCGATATTATTTATTAATTTATTGATGGAACATTAAATATTTTTTTACTTGAATTTTGTCTTTAATTATTTTTATGTTTATTATGGCACATTTTTTATCTTTTATTTTGACGTTGGATACTATTATAATATATTTCATTGTTAAATTTGTAGTACCATAAAATTGGAATGGTCAGTGAGATAGCGAAACTGGAAAATTGGCTATAGGGGCTCACCTTCCAACTTGACAATGAAGATGAGAATATTAACACATTTCCTCACCATAAGAGTCACCGTTAGTAGTTTTACTATAATATTAACTCATTTTCTATTAGTGATTTTGTGTAAATTGAACTCCTTCACTAATGCTATGACTTCTCCAGTTTGTATTCAGATGATAAAGAAAAATACATTTATTTTGATTAAAACTATAACATTTATTATTTCAAGCAGAGTAATATTATTGTCATATAAAATTTAACACAAAATAGGGTATAAATATTTTGATATTTTATTTAAAACAGAATATTATTTAATTTATTTTATATATATTGTATTTATGTCAAAATTTATTTTTCAATAATATCACTGTATCAAGTATTGTTGAAAATGATGATGCTTTAATAGAAATTTATTGGAAATAATGATGACATTTATGAGAGTTAGTGTTGTTGTAAATTGAAAAAATTGAAGTAATATTATTGTCATATAAAATTTAACACAAAATAGAATATAAATATTTTGATATTTTATTTAAAACATAATATTATTTTTATTGTATTATATATAGTATTGTATTTATGTCAAAATTTATTTTTCAATAATATTATTGTATCAAATATTGTTGAAAATGATGATGCTTTAATAGAAATTTATTGGAAATAATGATAACATTTATGAGAGTTAGTGTTGTTGTAAATTGAAAAAAATGAAGTCTAACATAGAAGGGATATCACACACTAGTAATAAGGTAGATGAATGAGACTTGGGTAGGGACCCAAGGGGTACCCCAATTTTGTGAAGGATGGAGAACGCAAGCAAATAGGCCACCACACGCGCGCCGCCGATGTCTGACCCGACTTTGGTGTATTATTTTTTAGCACATGAAAATTAATTAATTATTTTAATTAATTGAATGCTTGTATTTTGTCTCTAATTAATACGTTAATTACGTAATTGCCCTCTACCGAGTCAACATTAACTATCTGATCCGGTCTTCCTTCCTGAATTCGTGCGTCTAATTTTGCCCGGTGAAAACCCTAATCTTTGGTCTCGCGTATATTTTGTTGCCCCGTCAAAAGTCAGAGTCAAAACCCTAAGTTTTGAGCGCACGTTTTGGGAGGTCAGCTATTTTGGAGCGCACGTTTCTGAGGTCAAATCTTGGAGCGCACGTTCTGATAGACCCCCTGATTTTGTCATATCCAGTTGCGAATTTCCTCTATAAATAGAGGGTTCTCCTCAGTTGGAAAATCACATCAAAAGCTCTTTGTATCTAAGGTTTTTCTCACTTCTCCCCCTTCTTACGTTTTCTTCTATTTCTTTCGAGTGGTCTTAGTGTCATATTACAAGTGACAATCATTCGACTGCCATATTGAGGGTGTAATTCTAGAACGAATTTTCTACGGTGCAGTAGAACTCCGATACAAAGTATTTGGGCTGTTTTATTATGGGGACTTCGTGGTTGATAGTCTGCTTTGCACAATTTTGGCAGTGCCTCGAAACGTCTTAAAGAGAGCGACCTAGTATGCGATTCAAACCAGTAATATTTTCGGTGGCATAAATTATTTTTCAAATGGTTTTTTGAAATTAAAAAAAAAACAATTTTAAGACGTTTTCGAACTACCATGTCTACCGACGAAATTATTGGGAATGGTTTTTCTGCTTCTGACTACAACAAACCGTTTCGGTTTGAGGGAAGTCATTTCAAACCATGGCAACAAAAGATGTTATTTTTTCTAACCACGAAAAAGGTTGTCAACGTTCTGAAAGATGACATTCCTGTTGTTCCAGAAAAAGCTGAACAAACAGAAAAGGATAAGATAGCTGTTGAATTAACCCAACGGGAACATAATGATTGCTTATGAAAGAATTATATTCTTAATGAACTTGATGATGATTTTATGATTACTACAGTTCCGACATCAATACTGCTAAACTGGTTTGGGATGCTCTAAAGAAAAAATATGATATTGAGGAAGCTGGAGCCAAAAAGTATGATGTTAGGCGCTACCTCAAATATCATATGACAGATCAGTGGAAGCTCAGTCTCACGACAACCAGAAAATTGTTATGATAACTAACATGAGCCTTGTTGGTGGATCAGATGGATGGTGGATAGACACTGGCGCATCACACCATGTTTATTATGATGGTGATATGTTTAAAACATAGACTTCTGCTGAAGATAAGAAAGTGTTGTTGGGAGATTCCCACACCACTAATGTTGCTGGTATTGGAGATGTGGAACTAATATTCACCTTTGGAAAAACCTTAATTATGACGGATGTCATGCATACTCCAGAAATAAGGATGAATTTGGTTTCTGGGTTTCTTCTCAATAAGGTAGGGTTTACTCAATCTATAGGGGCATATTTATACACCATTTCTAAAAATAGTATTTTTGTTGGGACATGGTACGCCACTGATGGCATGTTTAAATTGAATATCGAAATCAATATAATGTGTTCTTCTGCTTACATGTTGTGTGATTTTAATATTTGGCATGCTAGACTCTGTAAAAGTTATCTCTAAAGGATTTCGAAAAATGTGACTTTTGCAGTCAAGCTAAAATAACTAAGAGATCACATAAATCAGTAGTTACAAAATCTAAACCCCTAGATTTAATACACTCTGATATACGTGAACTTGATGGAACGCTAACCAGAAATGGAAAGTGTTATTTCATCACTTTCATTGATGATTGCTCTGACTTTACTTTTGTATATCTAATGAAAAATACAAGTGAAGCGCTTGACATGTTTAAAATCTTTGTAACTAAAATGGAAAATCAATTTAGTAAAAAGATTAAGAGGTTTCGTAGTGATAGAGGAATAGAGTATGATTCCAGTTTGTTTAATGAATTTTATAAAACCCAAGGAATTATACATGAAACTATTGCACCATATTCACTTGAAATGAATGGTAAAGCTAAAAGAAAGAATAGAACTCTTACTGAACTAGTTGTTGCTATTATGCTTAACTCTGGTGTTGCAAATCACTAGTGGGAGGAAATTATTTTGATTGTTTGTTATATTCTGAATAGAGTTCCTAATTCTAAAAGAAAAACATCTCCTTATGAGATAATGAAGAAAAGACAACCCAACTTGTCTTATCTTCGAACATGGGGTTGTCTGGCTTGTGTCAGAATCCCCGATCCCAAGCGAATTAAACTCGCAAGTAGAGCCTAAGAATGTGTATTCATTGGGTATGCCATAAACAATAAAGCGTATAGGTTTTATGACCTAAATGCGAAAGTGATCATAGAATCAAATGATGTTGACTACTATGAAAATAAATTCCCCTTCAAATCGAGAAATATTGGGGGCAGCGAACCTAGTCAAGTTCTTGTGATAAGAAGCACGGAAAGCAAAAAACAAGACGAAATAGAAACTCGAATAAGCAAGAGAGTAAGAGTTGCTAAATATTATGGACCAGAATATATGGCCTATAATTTAGAAGAGGATCCTGCAAATCTTAAAGAAGCTCTGTCATCATTGGATGCAGATCTATGGCAAGAAGCAATAAACGATGAAATAGATTCTCTATAGTCTAACAAGACTTGGCATTTCGTAGACTTGCCTCCTGGTTGCAAACCAATAGGTTGTAAATGGAATTTGAAAAAGAAACTAAAACCCGATATATCTATTGATAAGTACAAGGCACGCCTTGTAGCCAAAGGTTTTAGACAAAGAGAAAGTATAAATTTCTTCGACACTTTTTCACCAGTCACTAGATTAACATCCATTAGGGTGCTTTTATCACTTGCAGCTATTCATAACCCGATGATACACCAAATGGATGTTAAAACAACCTTTTTAAATGGTGACTTAGAAGAAGAAATTTATATGGAACAACCTGAAGGTTTTGTGATTCATGGACAAGAAGACAAGGTCTGTAAGTTAGATAAGTCTCTGTATGGTCTTAAACAAGCTCCTAAACATTGACATGAGAAATTTGATAACTTGATTATGTCGAATGAGTTTAAAGTAAATAAAAGTGACATATGTATTTATTACAAATCTAAAAATGGCATTTGCACTATCATATGTCTCTATGTAAACGACTTACTCAGATTTGGTTCAAACATTCATGTTGTAAATAATGTGAAATCGTTGTTGAGTAACAACTTTGATATGAAAGACCTCGGAGAAGCAAGTGTAATCATTAGAATCAAGATTACTAGGTCAGAAAAGGGAATTTCTTGGGATCAATCTCACTACGTTGAAAAGATCCAGAAGAAATATAATCACTTTGACTGTAAACCTGCTTGCACACCATATGATCCAAGTGTGAAACTTTTCAAGAAGTCTAGTGAAGGTGTTAGACAAATTGAATATGCGAGCATCATTGGCAGTCTTAGGTATGCCACTGATTGTACTAGACCCTACATAGCCTACGTTGTGGGATTTTTGTGCAGGTTTACTAGTAGACCTAGTATGGAGCATTGGCACGCTATCGAAAGGGTCATGAGATACCTTAAAAGGACCATGAGTCTTGGATTACACTATCAAAGGTTTCCTGCCGTCCTTGAAGGATACATCGATGTTGATTGGAACACTTTATCATATGACTCCAAAGCAACCAATGGCTATGCTTTTAGTATAGTCAGTGGTGTTGTATCATGGAAATCGAAGAAACAGACGATATTGGCTCAGTCCACTATGGAGTCTGAAATGATAGCACTAGCTACTGCTAGTGAAGAAGCAAGCTAGTTGAGATGCTTGCTAGCAGAGATCCCTTTCTAGGAAAAGCCATTGCTAGCTATGTTGATCCACTGCGATAGTATCGTGGCTATTGCAAAGATTGAGAATCATTATTACAACGGTAAGAGACGACAAATATGTCGTAAGCATAGCACAGTTAGAGAATTACTTTCTAAACGAGCTGTTATAGTGGATCATGTACGCACTGATGAAAATTTAGCAGATCCTTTGACGAAAGGATTAGCTAGAGAGGAAGTCCTAAATACATCCAAAAGGATGAGACTATTTCCTATAGATCAATGAGTCACTTATGATAATAACCCGACCTAAAAGATTGGAGATCCCAAGATTTAGGTTCAATGGATAATAACAAGTCATAATGATATGAGATGAACATGTTATATTATATATGAGATAAGCATGATTCCTGAAGCGATAAAAGGATGAAATAATAGAAACTCTTAATGAGATCTATACTCTATGTGTAGTGGAGTACCTAACTACAAGAGTACTCTTGATAGACTCACCTATGTGAATGTGGAAGTGAAGGTTGCTTCCAATGGAACTTATAGGTAGAATTCCTAGAGCGTTCACTATATTGGGATACACGTGCATGGCCCTAAATGCACGGACTTTTGAGAATACACCCAATGAAAAGGTTGTGTGTGGGTTTGATGTTAGAGATAGAGTTCAAGACTACGAGTTACTCTTGTTGAATTTAAATCTTACTTATTATGCAAAGGTTCAAGTCAAGAGACACCTTTGTTTATGCATAATCTTATAGAAGCGTTTGACGCTACTCAAATACATATTTTTTAAATTCAAGTGGAGGATTGTTGGAAATGATGATGCTTTAATGAAAATTTATTGGAAATAATGATGGCATTAATGAGAGCTAGTGTTGTTGTGAATTGGAAAAAATGAGAAGTCCCACATAGAAGGGATAACACTCACTAGTAGGATATATAAGGTGGACGTAAGAGACTTGGGGAGGGTCCCAAGGGGCACCCCAATTTTGTGAAGGAGGGAGGGAGAACACAAGTAAATGGACCACCGAATCAACATTAATTAATCTGATCCAATCTTCCTACCTGAATTCGTGCTTCTGTTTTTTCCCCGTCAAAACCCTCATATTTGGTCTTCTGTGTTTGTTATTGTCCGGTCAAAAGTCAAAGTCAAAACACACGTTTTATTGGAGGTCCGCTATATTTGAGCGCACGTTCTTAGGTCAATTCCTAGAGCACGCTCTGATGGATCCCCTGATTCTCTCATATCTAGTTGCGGATTTCCTCTATAAATAGAGGGTTCTCCTCAGTTGGAAAAACACACCAAAAGCTCTTCGTATCTAAGGCTTTTCTCACTTCTCCCCCTTCTTCCGAGTGGTCTTAGTGCCATATTATGAGTGACATTCATTCGACTGTCATACTGTGGGTGTAATTCTAGAACGGTTTTCTATTGTGCAATAGAACTCCGATACAGAGTATCTGGACTGTTTTATCCTAGGGACTTCGTGATTGATAGTCTATCTTGCACAATTTTTGCAGTGCCTCGAAACGTCTTAAAGAGAGCGACCTAGTTTGCGACTCAACCCAATAATATTTTTCGGTGGCATGGTTATTTTTCTAAATTTTTTAAACTTTCGAAACAACATAACATATAAAAAATAGAGTTTGTAATGTTATCATTGCACTATTACATATTTTCAAATTTTGAAATTTTTTTGTACTGTGTTTAAAGCCAATCGTCACTCCACCAATACAATCCAAGTTCCCCTTCTATTGGGAAAAAATAGCAAGATCCGCTTTATATTACAACGAAGGAATCAAGTCAAGACTCTCTCAACAACTTCTACAAGGTTTGACTTCATACTTCCTCTATAGAAGAACACCATCAAAAGGTAAAATGTACACTTCTATTCTTCTCAATCACACACAGATTTGAGTTTCATAGTGTTTAAAGATACACTACTCTCATTCAAGAAACATAGCTACCTTCATCATTTCAGTTGTCTCCTTAGGTCCCTTTTGAATCATTGGCATTGTTGTGGGAAACATTGCGATGCTTCCACAACCACTCAAAATTCAATTTGACATGGTCAGATATAGTTGCTCTTCCATTCCCAAGAAGACAATCCCTAGCACTATTTTCCATCCTCAATAGGCAGATTGGACAACTACAATGATGTGGCAAGACACATTTCCACCAAGAAACCAGCAAATCCCTCTACATTCCAAGGATAAAACTTTAAATATTTTCTTAATTGTGTTAAAATGATAAGATATTTTGTGATGTAAAATTTATTTTAGTTCAAATGTAGGTAAAGGGGACATATTAATCCTTCTTTTAATTTGATCCAAACACTACGCCAAAAATGATATTTAACAGCGCCCCTTTTACAGCGCTTGCTAAACACAAGCGCTGTTGTAAATGTATTTGAAAAATAACGGAGCCTTTTACAGCGCTTTTATTCACAAGCGCTGTAAAACAAGCGCTGTTGTAGGTCATATAACGTTTGCGCATAATGTTATAAGGCTTTTACAGCGCTTTTTAAAAAAACGCTGTAAAATGAAGCGCTTTCGCGTATGCTTTTACAGCGCTTTTTTCACAAGCGCTGTAAAAGGCATGCGCTTTAAAATAATTGGACCACCTTTTACAGCGCTTTTTTCACAAGCGCTATAAAATACAAGCGCTTTCATTGAATTTAACTACCTATTACAGCGCTTTTATTGACAAGCGCTGTAAAAGACATAAATTTCAAATAATTATATACGTTGGGAACCCTCATATCCTCTACATCTTTCATCACCTCTACTCTGGGAACCCTCATACCCTCATATCCATTACGTGTTGTGCCGCCATCTACCTATTACGTGTTGTCTCAGGTATTTTTTTTTTTAACTAGATTTTTTTATCAAATTAAAAATTCATACCACTTGATTTGTGTTAAATCTCTTCAACTAGTCAAAAATTCATACCACATGATCTGTTCTGTTTTTAAAATAATTGATTGATATTGGTTTCTTTTTGAAACTTGTTGATATGTTTTGAAAGCTTATTAGTTTTGTAACTGCATTTATATAGGTGGTATAATATGGATAGGAAATGGATGTCAGCCAATCGATTGTCAAAAGAGTATGAAATTGGAGTGAAGGAGTTTGTTGAGTTTGCAGTGAAGAATGCAAAAGATCCAAATAGAGTAGTTTGTCCTTGTTTAAAATGTTGTTTTGGAAAACGTGTTAGAGAAGATGAATTAGAAGGACATCTAGTATGTAATGGAATTGATCAAAGCTACACATGTTGGATAAGACATGGTGAGAAAAAAAAGGAAACATTAATTTTGAGAATAGTTCGACATATGCTTCAACTGACTTCGATACAGATACATATGAGCCGAATCGAGTTGATGAGATCGCAAAAGCAGTTGAAGAAGATCTTCGAGATTGTCCTAAAATGTTTGAAAGTTTGTTGAGTGATGCAGAGAAAGAATTATATAATGGTTGTACTAAATTCACAAGACTGTCGGCGATATTAAAGTTGTATAACCTAAAAGCGAGTAATGGATGGTCTGATAAAAGCTTTACAGAATTATTAACACTCATAAAAGATATGTTGCCAGATGATAATGAACTTCCCAGTCGAACCTACGAGGCTAAAAGGATTTTGTGTTCTATTGGCATGAGTTACGAAAGGATTCATGCGTGTCCTAACGATTGCATTTTATTTCGAAATGAATATGAACTACTTAAGGCGTGTCCGAAATGCAATGTCTCTCGATATAAGAAGAAAGAATCTACTCCAGCAAAAGTCGTGTGGTATTTTCCTATAATACCAAGATTTAGGCGCATGTATCGCAGTGAAGAAGATTCAAAACACTTGACATGGCATGCAGATGAAAGAATTAGAGATGGAATGTTTCGACACCCTGCAGATTCCCCACAATGGGCAAAAATTGATCACGAGTATCCTGAATTCGGGATAGAGTCAAGAAATCTAAGACTTGCACTTTCTACTGATGGAATTAATCCACATGGTCTTCAAAGCATCTCACACAGCACATGGCCTGTGATTTTGGTAATATATAACCTACCTCCATGGTTATGTATGAAGCGTAAGTTTATGATGTTGTCTCTGTTAATTTCTGGACCCAAACAAATGGGGAATGATATCGACGTATACTTGACTCCTCTAATAGAAGATTTAAAACGTATGTGGGAGACAGGTGTGGAAGTTTATGATGGGTATAAGAAATGAATTGGCTCTAGTAAAGAAAGGAAATTGCACATATCTACCTCCAGCCGCTCATACTCTATCTAGAAAGGAAAAAATTGTTTTATGTAAATTTCTACATGAAGTTAAAGTTCCAGAAGGATACTCTTCGAACATTAGAAATTTGGTTTGTATGAAAGACCTCAAGTTAAAAGGTTTGAAGACCCATGATTGTCATATTCTAATGGAGCATTTGCTACCAATAGGTATACGTTCCATTTTACCTGAAAAAGTTCGACTAGCATTAACTAGATTATGTTTCTTCTTCAGGGAAATTTGTAGTAAAGTGATCGACCCTCAGAAATTACCGACATTGCAGAGGGAAATTGTTGTTACTTTGTGTGAGCTTGAAATGTATTTCCCACCATCGTTTTTTGATATAATGGTTCACCTTACTGTTCATCTGGTTAAGGAGACACAACTTTGTGGGCCAGCTTATATGAGATGGATGTATCCGATAGAACGATATATGAAAATATTAAAAGGGTACGTAAAAAGTAGAAGTCGACTAGAAGGTTGTATTGCTGAACGATACATTGTTGAAGAGGCTGCTGAATTTTGTACTGAATATCTGTCCAATGTTGAATCCATAGGGCTTCCCATGTCTCGTCATTCGGGAAGACTATCAGGAGAAGGGATAATTGGAATGAGACTACTGACTATATCATGGACAGAATTGGAGCAGGCACAATTGTATGTTCTGCACAATGATGATGAGGTTCAACCGTATGTTACAATACACATGGATCAGTTATCTCGTTTGAACATGAATAGGAATCAAAATTGGATAACTCGAGAGCACAATCGAAGTTTTATACCATGGTTAAAAAATCACATAAAGTCAAAATTTGACATAGACCCCAGATCAATTTCACAGAGATTGAGGTGGCTAGCAAATGGTCCGAGCTTACATGTCTTTTCTTACACTGGTTATGTTATTAACGGCTACACATTTTATACCAAAGAACAAGATGATCAGACCACTATGCAAAATAGTGGAGTCACTCTCGTAGCTGAAGCGATGCATGTCTCAAGTGCAAAAGACAAAAACCCAATATATGCAAATCTATCATATTTTGGGGTTATCGAGCGCATATGGGAGTTAGACTACACAATGTTTCGTCTTCCCATATTTGGTTGCAAGTGGGTCGATAATAATAATGGCGTTCGGATTGATGAGTCAGGATTCTTGCTTGTTGATTTTAATAGGGTGGGATACAAAGACGAGCCTTTTATTTTAGCGTCGCAAGCTCAACAAGTGTTTTATGTCACCGATCCTTCTGATGATAAATGGTTTGTTGTCTTATCGACCAATAAAATAAGTGATGATAACAACAATGATGAAGATGTTGGTAATGATCTTTTATTTGCAACATCACAACAACCACATGAAATTGATTCAACTGATGATGGTTTATATCTTAGAGATGATCATGATGAGGGAATTTGGATTAATCCATCGTTTCGTATTGTAAATGGACAAACAAATGTGAATCCCACCAGGAAAAGAAGAAGGGCATCTTAATGTACATGTTTAATTGTTTTATATAAGCCATGCATGTAATCTGAATTATTGTTGTAATCTGAATTATTGTTCTATTCTGGTTTTATTTGTAATCTGAATTATTGTTCTATTCTGGTTTTATTATTGTAATCTGAATTATTGTTCTATTCTGATTCTATTCTGGTTTTATTGAATTATTGTGGTATTATATAATCTGAATTATTCTGGTTGTATTCTTGTTTTATTGTTGTCTAATAAGGCAAGCATAACCAGTGATTATTGCATGTTTATGTAAATTTGGACAATTACAATTCTTAAGAACTATGCATGTAAAAAAAGTGCATGTCTTTTACAGCGCTTTTTAAAAAAAGCGCTGTAAAAGGCCCTTTTAAAAATTAAACAATGAGACATTTTACAGCGCTTTTTTTAAAAAGCGCTGTAAAAGACTTTAAAAATAATAATGAAAAGATAACTAACATGACTTTCTCTAACAGGATTTTCTTCAAACACCTTTTACGCATCATGGGAATCCCCAAAAACACATTGTTAACAAAAACATCAGATCCATTGTTAACAAAAACATCAGACACATTGTTAACAAACCCATTTTTCGCAACATGGCAATGAACCTGTAGATCAAGTTACGATTTAAGAATGAAAGGGAATGTAAAGAGATAAAAAGGACTTTGATGTTTGGTGAAGATTGAAAGAGTTAGCTTTGATGTTTGCGAAGAAGATGCATAAAAGGACTTTGATGTTTGGTGAAGAGGAAGATATTTTGGTGGGACATAACAAAACACAAAAATAACATAATAAGGCCTTTTACAGCGCTTGTTGGGATAAGCGCTGTAAAAGAGTCTTTTAAAAATTTAAATAAGTCCTTTTACAGCGCTTCTTTGAACAAGCGCTGTAAAAGGCTATTAAAAAAACATTATATAACATACTAAAACAATGAGGCCTTTTACAGCGCTTGTTTGTAAAAGCGCTGTAAAAGAGTCTTTTTAAAAATTTAAATAAATACGCCTTTTACAGCGCTTTTCCAAAGAGCGCTATAAAAGGCTAAGCCTTTTACAGCGCTTGTTTATAAAAGCGCTGTAAAAGGGTTATAAAAAAGCGCTGTAAAAGGGTTATATATATAACAGTAACCTCTTCAGTTTCCTCTTCATTACGTAATCTACATTATCATCTCAACCTTCATCGTTCTTCTCTTCTTTTGCAAACCCTATAATCTCGTTCATTACGAACCTTATTTCCACGATCATCGCTTCATTTCGAACCTTATTTCCATCCAAGATCATTTCGAACCTTATATTTTCATTGAAATACGTAACCCTCATTACGTATTTCTTCAAAACCGTTTTTCTGTGACATTTATTGCTGTGAAATTTCTCCGTTCGCTCTTTTCATTGCATTTCATCCTTCTTCGAACCATTATACAGGTATTGATGTTATTTATTTTTTGTAATCATTAAAATGCATGTTGAGCTTGTTTAAAATATATATACTGATACATGTTGAGCTTGTTTAAAATAATGCATGATGCATGTTGAGCTTGTTGAAGTTATACTAAACTGCATGTTGAACTTGTTGTAGTTAAATGGATACAAACAGAGATTTAGAATGTCAAAATGAAGAAGTTGGCACCAGTAGGACTTATGAAAATGAAGTCAAACGTGGTGCAACTATCATGCAAAAAGTCATTAAAGCTAGGAGCAATGGGACCAAGTTTGAGGTAATACTATACTATACTCTGTTTGCTGTGTATTTTTTTAGGTTTTTTTAATAGCATGTACTTACTATATGAGTTTATTAGGTGGGATGGAATGAAAGTGGTCAGCCAGTTGACCCACACAGCGCAATGTTTGTGAGCTACATTGGGGCTGTTGTGCGTCAAAATATTCCAATAACAATTGACGACTGGAGAGATAAGGCATTGAAGGATGCCAAAGATATCATCTGGAATGATATTCAAGTAAATTTTTTGATCCAATCTTTTGTCATTTATAAATATTTTCATTGAAATACTTTACTTATAATTTTTTTCATTGCAGGCATCTTTTGTCCTTGATGAAGGACGAAAGAATTATGTATTGAGAGTTGCCGGCAAAATCCATCGTGGATTTAGATCGCATCTCTCAAACTTCTATCTTAAAGATAAAGAAGGAAACACAAGCGCTGAACCTCCAAAGATATATCGACATTATATATCAAATGAGGAATGGAAAGCGTTTGTTTCCAAACGTACGGACCCCGCGTTTGTCGTAAGTGATTAATTTATTAGCTTTTTTGTGTTTTATTATTTATATTCGCATCGTATTTTAAATTTTTACATAATTGCTATTTTTTTATATAGAACATAAGTAAGGCAAATCGCGAAAGGGCAAGAAACCCGACGCACCCATACAGAAAATCACGTATGGGATATGCACGCCTTGATCAAGGGCTTATAAGTAATTAAACATCACTTTTATATAATGAATGAATTTGTATTATAAACTATAGTTTCTAACTAATATTTTGTTTTATCCAATAGCGACAAGAGACCCAAACTAATCAACCGTTGGGTCGTCACATCTTGTGGAAGGAAGCTAGGGTAAATAAAGATGGAGTGGTTGATAACCAAAATGTTCAAAAAGTAATAGAACTTTGTGTAAGTATATTATGACTTTAATATTTTTTCAATATTGTATTTATCACTTGAATACTTTTTAATATTGTATTTTAAAAATGATAATGGACTTAACTATTTTAATGTTACATGTATTTTAGGAGACCATCTCTCAAAGTTCTGAATGTGAAGAGGGCAACAAGGATAGTTGCCGGGATATTTTGGGCAAAGTTTTTAATGTTCCTGAATATTCCGGCCGAGTTAGGGGGAAGGGATTTGGCGTAACTCCCAGAAGCTTTTTTCCTCAAGAGAAGCGCCAAAAACCTTCCAACGAGGAAGTATTAGAGAAGCTCAGAATCCTATCTGAGCAAGTGGCACAATTGGTGAATACAAACAAAGACAAGCAACTTCCGGTTCAGCTCCAAGGTGAACTACAAATGGAGAGTGAAAGCGGGAGTTGCAACGTCGGTTTGAAAATTATTCCCGAGGTAATTAATTACTTACTTGCTTATGTAATTACTTATGCATTAAACAATATTATATATTAACTGTACTTATGTTTTAACTATTGATTTAGGGTGTCACTTCATGTTTTCTATACTTGTCCTCGCCCACTCATCGGAAGGTGGGAAAAGCAAAATTGTACAATACTTTGGGAGAAGTATTGCACAATACTCCGATCCCAAAGGGCCATGTCAAGGTATCGCCTACTGTTGCTTTCGAACCAACTGCACCGTTGCCGATACCGGACAACGACGGAGATATGCAGTCATTGGGCGAAGTTATCGGTAGTAACGTGGCATGGCCCACTAACCTTGTTGCCCTCATTAAGAGCCCTCCCAGAAACAAATCAGTGACGTCTCCCGATAAGGTTTGTCACATTTATTGCATAAGCTTTGTCAATTTTTTCAGATTCAATAAACTAACATTTAACCTCATTTTTGTAGGTCCAAATAAATAAACCACCCGTACATCCAAAAAAAAGCAGCAAACCTCAAAAATTGGAGGTTAATAGAGCTGCCAATAAAGCTGCCAAATTTGCAGCAATAAAAAAATTGGATCGTGGCAAATCAGTCGCTGCTGCTGCTCCTCCTAAAATAAGTCAGCCACGCCTTGGTAAATACGGGGCGTGTCTTGACATTCAAGTAAAAAATAACCTATGCAGCAGCGACGATTGCCGCATGATACATATGAATAAAGAAATATTCGGAGAGGAGTATGAGGAATTATTCGACAAGGAGCACGTATACGAGCTTCTCGAACATAAGGAGCTCAGTGCAACTGTAATGAGCTTGTATATAAGGTAAAAAATACTTTTAATTGCATTTATTGGTAATTAATTAAATGTATTGGTAACTAATCTAGTTTAAAATTTTCATTGAAGGTTTTTGCATGAGAAGGTCGTGTGCCCTAGGAAATTATCGAATAAATACTCATTCTTCTCTCCGCATAAAACGTCCATGTGGAAACTGGATGAAGACAATGTTAAGAAATACATTGTAAATATGTTTTTAGGAAATATTTCAAAGGATAAATTGTTCTTAGCACCATATAATTCAGGGTACGTAATTTTATCTTTTTTAATTGATGAGAATTTAATTTATTAGTTGTGTATAGACCAAATTGTGTAACCAATTTTTTGTTGTTGTAGGGCACATTGGGTGCTATTTGCAATCAATGCCGTCTCTGAAGTTGTATACTATTTGGATCCCTTGCATGGCGATTACAACAATCACTCCGAAATCAAGACTTTGTTCGATACGTAAGTAATATTCATTTATTTTTGTTACACATATATATAAATAAGTGTTTGTTCATGCTAAAATAATCACATTTATTCATTTTATAGTGCATTAAAAGTTTTTCGAGCTCAAAGAGGTGCGGTAGTGTCGAAGCAAAAGTCTAATAATACTACATGGATCCCAATAAAGTGCCCTCGTCAAACAAACAACATCGACTGTGGGTACTACGTATTGAGATTCATGAAGGAGATTGTTGACAAGAATAAAACTATTATCCCAGAAACGGTACGGTATTTTGATTATATGATTTTCATATATAAATTATCTATATATTTGATACTAACTTAATATAATATGTTCAATTTTTATATTGCAGTACTTTAAAAATTCCAGTCCTTCATATTATGAGCAAGATCTGATGGAATTAAAGGACGAATGGTGTGAGTATGTGCTTGAAATGAAAATTATTTGATTTTCTGGGAAATAGCATGCTGCAAGGGACTGAATATTATATGGTGCATAGTTATTATATGTATATGATCATAGGACAGTATATAAACTTGCATATGAATATGTTGTAAATTAGATTCAATGTATATTCATACCAAATATGTTGTAAATTACTGTGTTACAGGATAATATATATGTATCATATTGTGTAAACTGATTATGTTTTAAACTGATTATGGGCTCCTGTTATGGTTCTGGTTCTGGTTGTGTTACTGATTCTGTTTCTGTTTTAACATGCACATGAATATGTTCTAAAATTAGTGATTCTGGATGTGTTATGTTGTGTGAACTGGTTCAAACTAATTTTGGATAAAAAGATAAAAGACAGCGCTTTATAAAAAAAGTGCCATAAAAAGCTAAAAAACGCTTTTAAAATATATACAGGGTAAAAAAAAAATAAAAAAAATAAAACCTTTAACAGCGCTTTTTCTAAAAAGCGCTGTAAAAGGTACCCCAAATATGTATTATGGGTATGCCTTTTACAGCGCTTGTTACAAAAAGCGCTGTAAAAGGTACCCCAAATATGTATTATGGGTATGCCTTTTACAGCGCTTGTTACAAAAAGCGCTGTAAAAGGTACCCCAAATATGTATTATGGGTATGCCTTTTACAACGCTTGTTACAAAAAGCGCTGTAAAAGGTACCCCAAATATGTATTATGGGTATGCCTTTTACAGCGCTTTTTACAAAAAAGCGCTGTAAAAGGTACCCCAAATATATGAAATATGGGTATGCCTTTTACAGCGCTTGTTACAACAAGCGCTGTAAAAGGTGCATAATAAGCGCGCGTTATAAAGGGTGCCTTTAAGAGCGCTTTTTTGAAAGCGCTGTTGTAGCTTTTACAGCGCTCGAATCTACAGCGCTTTTTTTTTTGAAAAAGCGCTATAGAAAGCTTAAAAAAAGCGTTGTAAAATGCTGTTTTTGGCGTAGTGATTTGAGTAGAGTTTTGTAAAGTTAAAAATAGTTTATCTTCTTCAATCACAGAAAGAGAATTGAGTCGTATTGGTTTGAAAAAATACTAGGCACGTGACATGGTCAAGTAATAATGGAAAAGGTTTCTATTTTGAGAGTCAACGTAATAGTTTGATAATTGAAATTTGTGGTAAACCTATTGTAATCTGAATTATTGTTCTATTCTGGTTCTATTCTGGTTTTATTGAATTATTGTGGTATTATATAATCTGAATTATTCTGGTTCTATTCTTGTTTTATTGTTGTCTAAGAAGGCAAGCATAACCAGTGATTATTGCATGTTTATGTAAATTTGGACAATTACAATTCTTAAGAACTATGCATGTAAAAAAAGTGCATGTCTTTTACAGCGCTTTTTTTAAAAAGCGCTGTAAAAGACTTTAAAAATAATATTCATCAGATAACTAACATGACTTTCTCTAACAAGATTTTCTTCAAACACCTTTTACGCATCATGGGAATCCCCAAAAACACATTGTTAACAAAAACATCAGATCCATTGTTAACAAAAACATCAGACACATTGTTAACAAACCCATTTTTCGCAACATGGCAATGAACCTGAAGATCAAGTTACGATTTAAGAATGAAAGGGAATGTAAAGAGATAACAAGGACTTTGATGTTTGGTGAAGATTGAAAGAGTTAGCTTTGATGTTTGCGAAGAAGATGCATAAAAGGACTTTGATGTTTGGTGAAGAGGAAGATATTTTGGTGGGACTATGTGGGTTTTGCAAAGCTTGTTTAAAAAATAACATAACAAAACACAAAAATAATATAATAAGGCCTTTTACAGCGCTTGTTGGGATAAGCGCTGTAAAAGAGTCTTTTAAAAATTTAAATAAGTCCTTTTACAGCGCTTCTTTGAACAAGCGCTGTAAAAGGCTATTAAAAAAACATTATATAACATACTAAAACAATGAGGCCTTTTACAGCGCTTGTTTGTAAAAGCGCTGTAAAAGAGTCTTTTTAAAAATTTAAATAAATACGCCTTTTACAGCGCTTTTCCAAAGAGCGCTATAAAAGGCTAAGCCTTTTACAGCGCTTGTGTATAAAAGCGCTGTAAAAGGGTTATAAAAAAGCGCTGTAAAAGGGTTATATATATAACAGTAACCTCTTCAGTTTCCTCTTCATTACGTAATCTACACTATCATCTCAACCTTCATCGTTCTTCTCTTCTTTTGCAAACCCTATAATCTCGTTCATTAAGAACCTTATTTCCACGATCATCGCTTCATTTCGAACCTTATTTCCATCCAAGATCATTTCGAACCTTATATTTTCATTGAAATACGTAACCCTCATTACGTATTTCTTCAAAACCGTTTTTCTGTGACATTTATTGCTGTGAAATTTCTCCGTTCGCTCTTTTCATTGCATTTCATCCTTCTTCGAACCATTATACAGGTATTGATGTTATTTATTTTTTGTAATCATTAAAATGCATGTTGAGCTTGTTTAAAATATATATACTGATACATGTTGAGCTTGTTTAAAATAATGCATGATGCATGTTGAGCTTGTTGAAGTTATACTAAACTGCATGTTGAACTTGTTGTAGTTAAATGGATACAAACAGAGATTTAGAATGTCAAAATGAAGAAGTTGGCACCAGTAGGACTTATGAAAATGAAGTCAAACGTGGTGCAACTATCATGCAGAAAGTCATTAAAGCTAGGAGCAATGGGACCAAGTTTGAGGTAATACTATACTATACTCTGTTTGCTGTGTATTTTTTTAGGTTTTTTTAATAGCATGTACTTACTATATGAGTTTATTAGGTGGGATGGAATGAAAGTGGTCAGCCAGTTGACCCACACATAAAACGTCCATGTGGAAACTGGATGAAGACAATGTAAAGAAATACATTGTAAATATGTTTTTAGGAAATATTTCAAAGGATAAATTGTTCTTAGCACCATATAATTCAGGGTACGTAATTTTATCTTTTTTAATTGATGAGAATTTAATTTATTAGTTGTGTATAGACCAAATTGTGTAACCAATTTTTTGTTGTTGTAGGGCACATTGGGTGCTATTTGCAATCAATGCCGTCTCTGAAGTTGTATACTATTTGGATCCCTTGCATGGCGATTACAACAATCACTCCGAAATCAAGACTTTGTTCGACACGTAAGTAATATTCATTTATTTTTGTTACACATATATATAAATAAGTGTTTGTTCATGCTAAAATAATCACATTTATTCATTTTATAGTGCATTAAAAGTTTTTCGAGCTCAAAGAGGTGCGGTAGTGTCGAAGCAAAAGTCTAATAATATTACATGGATCCCAATAAAGTGCCCTCGTCAAACAAACAATATCGACTGTGGGTACTATGTATTGAGATTCATGAAGGAGATTGTTGACAAGAATAAAACTATTATCCCAGAAACGGTACGGTATTTTGATTATATGATTTTCATATATAAATTATCTATATATTTGAAACTAACTTAATATAATATGTTCAATTTTTATATTGCAGTACTTAAAACATTCCAGTCCTTCATATTCTGAGCAAGATCTGATGGAATTAAAGGAGGAATGGTGTGAGTATGTGCTTGAAATGAAAATTATTTGATTTTCTGGGAAATAGCATGCTGCAAGGGACTGAATATTATATGGTGCATAGTTATTATATGTATATGATCATAGGACAGTATATAAACTTGCATATAAATATGTTGTAAATTAGATTCAATGTATATTCATACCAAATATGTTGTAAATTAGATTCAATGTATATTCATACCAAATATGTTGTAAATTACTGTGTATCATTGTTCTGGTTCTGGTTGTGTTACTGATTCTGTTTCTGTATCATTGTTCTGGTTCTGGTTCTGGTTCTGGTTCTGGTTCTAATATTAGTGATTCTGGATGTGTTGTGTTGTGTGAACTGGTTCAAACTAATTTTGGATAAAAAGATAAAAGACAGCGCTTTATAAAAAAAGTGCCATAAAAAGCTAAAAAGCTAAAAAACGCTTTTAAAATATATACAGGGTTAAAAAAAAAAAAATAAATAACACCTTTAACAGCGCTTGTTACAAAAAGCGCTGTAAAAGGCACCCCAAATATGTATTATGGGTATGCCTTTTACAGCGCTTGTTACAAAAAGCGCTGTAAAAGGCACCCCAAATATGTATTATGGGTATGCCTTTTACAGCGCTTGTTACAAAAAAGCGCTGTAAAAGGTACCCAAAATATGTATTATGGGTATGCCTTTTACAGCGCTTGTTACAAAAAAGCGCTGTAAAAGGTACCCAAATATATGAACTGTGGTATGCCTTTTACAGCGCTTGTTGTAACAAGCGCTGTAAAAGGTGCATAATAAGCGCGCGTTATAAATGGTGCCTTTAAGAGCGCTTTTTTGAAAGCGCTGTTGTAGCTTTTACAGCGCTCGAATCTACAGCGCTTTTTTTTTTTGAAAAAGCGCTGTAGAAGACTTAAAAAAAGCGCTGTAAAAGACAATTTTTGGCGTAGTGAAATTTGCCAGATTTCTTTGTTGATTTTTGCTAAAGTTTAAAATAATGGTGATGAAGTGTTACTTATCTATGTCACAATGTTAAAAATTGTTGACATGCAAATATTTAGTCTATGCAATACATGTAATTTTTAATTTCAAAATTAAAAAAAAAATATTGGAAGGAACTAATTTGACTTAAAAATATTTAAATGTCAACATATTTTAACATTGTGACAAAGACAATTGACATGTCATTTTCGTTTCCTAATACTTCAACAAAAAAATCAACCAAATTTAAATCAAAGTTAACCGACGAACAAATATGTCTCCTTTGTACAATTGTCTTTGAATAATATAAGAATATTCATTTCATTTTATTAAATATTGTAGACCAATTTAGGTATTTATTCAAATTTTTAATATATATGATGAAGAATTTTCATTTCATTTTTATTCCTATATATGTAGGTTTAATTTATTATGTATATATTAAATTTGTAGTTTGATTAATTTTGTAATGTAAAATAATAGATCATCGTACAACCTACATTGATAACAAATTAGTTGTCGGCAAAACCTATACTCAACGGAATATGATGCATCGCTAAAGTGTATAGTGAAAAAACAAAATTATAGGTATAGTATTTATAAATTTTTGTCAAACTCTATATCAACGATATAAAATTCATAAATAAAAGCCTTGCCTTTGTCCAACAGCCAAAAGGTTGTTACTATACCTTATAGTGACAGAGCAATTGTCGTAGGTATAGGGAATTATTCACCACAAACTAACTTGACTTCGATATAGGTTTTGGGAAATAGATACAACTTTTTTACTTTTATCTACTGTTTTTTGTTAAAGTGTCTTGTAGTGGGGATTTGACGATGTTCATGTTGTTGAAGCCTTTGCCCTCAAAGCGGGTCTCAATTTTGTGATTGAGAACAATTATCATTCCATCGATTCGTGATTGAATTCGACTCAAAAACATTAATTAAGGCCTTGGATCAGAATGGTTTTCTCCACATGCATTAGGACCAGATCGCTCAAGGTTGTTCGTTGATTTCCTAATGGTAGAATCAGAGTTTGGTGGTCGAGTAGACCTTTGGGGTATTATCATAGAAAGTTTTACATAAAGGCGAAATATATACTAATTGGATCAACCGCGATAAAGCTAAGTTAGTTTGGTCGAATATATCTTATTTGTGGGTTACTATGTGGCTTTTCTACCTGTATCAACTCGGAGTTATTTGGATCTATGTGTCTCAGTAAGTTGATGATTAGGTTATATTACATCATATATGTTGATTGATAATGATGTTATTGTGATATATGTATTAGATGTTATAATTGTTTTTGATTAATTAAGCATTATTTGTTGATATAATATATTATTTAGATGATAAGAGATGAATTTCATTAGATTAAAACAAGTTTATGTGTTGTTTGAAGATCTATTAAGCACAATCTATATTCTTTAAATAATTGGGTTGTGATTCTCACCATACAAGTAACATTTTCAAATGTGTTATGTTAAACAATCTTCGTGATAGTTCTCACAATGTGACTTCAAGAGTTAAGGACTTGATGTCCTTATATTGTAATTATATTAGACTATAACCAAGTAATAAAAAAATTCGGAGTTATCACTTTTTTTATGTGTTTTCCATTTTCCTTCCTTTCAAGTATTTCTTAAATATTTTAGAGGTTATATTGGAATCTCAACAATTAAACTCCTAATAAAAAAAGTTCAATTTTAATAATTAAAAATATATCAAATAAATTTTTTTCTCTATAAAATTTTATTTTTAATCCTTATAAAAAATTCTCAACTTTAAATATAATTCCTACATTTTTTCATGTCTCTATTATAAAAAAAAAAAAAAGAAATATTTGTAAAAACTGATATTTTTCTTCGCTAAACAAAGTCCCTATAATATCAAAATAGAGAGTAAATATTAATAAAGAATCGTAGAGACTAAACTTAAAAGGTCATAGTTTTCTAAGGACTAAAACATATTTAACAAAAAATATAAAATTCACTCTTTTTATTATATTATAAAAAAAATATTGGGCCTCTTTCATTTGTGAGGCCTTATGCAATTGGACTGAATGCAGAGGGCCATCACCAGCCCTGCTTCCTTCCTCAATCTTTAAATTCAAAATCTCTAATTTCTCTCCATAAATCTTTAAAGTATCCGTCATATTTAGAATATAAAAATCTCTATCACCATTTTTTATATGTTTCATGACATTTAATTTTTTCTTTTAATTGTTGAATCGTCAAATTGTGATTGTGTTTCACATTTAGTTATTTTTCGAGCTTGATGAATTTAGCATGGAGTTGCTCTTTTTGCCGACAGATAAAATAGGTAGTCAAGTACCATTAACAGTTGCTACTATGATGTTAAAATTGACAACATCAAAAAACAAGTTACAGAAACATTTTTATATGCCGTCAATTTCAAAACATTTTCACCAACTTTCTAATTGCTCTAGAGAACCTATTTGAAGAAAGTAATATACGGATCCGTTAAAATTGAATACCTTTTGTTAATTGTTCATCATCCAATAGAAATGGAAACAAAGTATTTCACATAATGATTTTTTCTATGAAACAAAAGAAGAAAGAAAGGTTCTTTATATATTACAGTTTGGAGACCTAACAAACTCTCCTATAAGTTTACTAGCTATATTTTTAATTACTAAATAATAACTAACTGTTAAAATAGAAAGTTCATGAATTTAAGAAGCTCTAACACCCTCTCCTATAAGTAATCCTAGTTTGGAAGTGAAGAAAGTGAAAGGACTAAAATGCAGAGGTTTAGTAAATAAATCTGCAATCTGACTAGTCGTAGGAATAGGAAGCAGATGAATAACACCAGCCTGTAACTTATCTCTGACGATGTGACAATCCATCTCAAAATGCTTGGTGCGTTCGTGAAAAACCGGGTTGGAGGCAATGTGCATAGCAGATTGATTGTCACAAAAAATCTGGACAGGAGTAGAATGAGCAATTCGAAAGTCATGAAGGAGGTATAATAACTATTGTGCTTCACAGGTTGCATGTGCAAGGGCACGATATTCTGCTTCAAAGGATGAACGAGAGACAGTGGGTTGTTTCTTGCTCTTCCACGAAATTAAAGAGGACTCGATGTGAAAACAGAACCCAGAATTAGATCTCCTAGTATCCAAACACGTCCCCCAATCGGAATCGCAAAACCCTTTCAGACTTAAAGATGAGGAACAATTGTAAAATAAACTGCAGCCAGGACTAGTCTTGATATATCGTAGGATCTTGTAGGCTGCTTGCAAGTGAAGAGTAGTAGGAGAAGAGAGAAATTGGCTCAACCTGCAAACATCAAAAGAAATATCAGGGCGCTTATGAGTTAAATAAAGCAATTTACCAATTAAACGACGAAAAACAGTAGGGTCAGAAAGAGGATCGCTAGAAGTTGTGTGTAATTTGAGAGTAGGATCCGTGGGTGTGGATGAAGGCTTGCAAGCCAAGAGACCCGTGTCCTCCAATAAATCCAAAGCGTATTTGTGTTGGCAAACTGAGATGCCTTTGGAGTTCCTTGCAATCTCAAAGCCTAGAAATTATTTTAATACTAAATTTGGAATGCAGGACAAATTTGAGATGTGTGATTTCATTCATACCATCACCTGCAAGTAGGAGATCATCCACATAAATTAATATAATAGTAAAACCAATAGATGTCTGTTTTGTAAACAAGGAATAATCGGCTTTGGATTGAAGAAAGCCAAGCTCAATCAAAGTGTTGCAAAGTTTAGAGTTCCATTGACGACTTGCTTGTTTCAATCCATAGAGCGATCGTCTGAGTTTACAAACCAGATTTCTATTCTCAACATGAAGACTGGGAGATATTTTCATGTAAACATCCTCAACCAAATCTCCATGGAGAAAAGCAGTGTTGATGTCTAATTGAAATAAAAACCAGTTGTTAGAAGCAGCAACAGATAACAACAATCGTAAAGTAGTCATTTTTATCATAGGACTAAAAGTTTCTAAATAATCAAGGCCTTCAGTTTTACTGAAGCCTTTGGCCACAAGTCGAGCTTTATAACGCTCGATAGACCCATCAGCGTAAAATTTTAACTTAAAAATCCATTTACAACCAATGGCAGACTTATTAGGAGGCAATGTAGTTAATTCCCAAGTGTCATTGGAATTGAGAGCATCAAGTTCAGATTGTATAGCCAGCCTCCAATTTTTGTCTTTAATAGCAGTAGAATAACAAGAAGGCTCTTTAATTGTGGAAATTGTTAAAGAAAAAATTATATGAGGTGAGGACAAATGATCATAAGAAATGTAATTAGAAATAAGATAGATAGCACTTGATTGTTGCATGGAAGAACCAACAAATTTAGGGGTTGTACCTGTCAGTAACTCACAATGATAGTCTTGAAGATATGAATGTGGGTTAATTGTCCTACCATATTTTCTAGTTGGTATCATAGATGGGGAAGGTTGGTTGGGGACAGGGGTAGTAGGGCTGGTGGAAGCACCAGAACTGGGCAAAATGGCAGGGCTAGAGGATGGTATGAGACTGTCCAAATGAGGCCCTATGGTGGGTGAATCAGCTGAAGTAGAAATAAGAGATTGGACAAGCATATCATTATTGTCAGAGGTGTGAATGTCAAATGTAAAGTCACGTGATATAGGATTAGTTGTAGGAAAAACAATACCCTGTTTGTTTCGATTGACAATAAGAAAAGGAAAAACATTTTCAAAGAATACAACATCACGTGAAACAAAAATCTCCTTATTGTGTAAATCAAAAAGAACATGGCCTTTTGTACCAGGTTTATGTCCTAAATTAATGCATTTGCGAGAACGAAAGTCAAATTTCTTTCTATTAGACTTTAAAGTAGAAGTATAATACAAGCAACCAAACACTCTCAACTCAGAAATATCAGGAAAACGATCATACAAAACATGATATAGAGAGTCAAACTTAAGAAATTTAGATGGCAATCTATTGATTAAAAAAACTGAATGAATGATAGAATGAGCCCAAAATTTAATAGACAAATGTGATTGAAACATGATGGCACGTGCAACAGTTAAGATGTGTTGATGCTTGCGCTCAACAATGACATTTTGTTAAGGCATTTCTACACATGAAGTTTGATGGATAATCCCATGAGATTGATAAAAGTCATTAAGAGAAAATTCAGCTCCATTGTCAGAACGTATGCATTTCACAGTTTTACCAAACTGAGTTTTGACCATGGAAACAAAAGATTTAACTAAAGAAGAGGTTTCAAACTTCAATTTCATGAGATAAATCCAACAAAAACGAGACTTATCATCAACAACAGTTAAAAAGTACTTGAAACCAAAAATAGATGGCACAGAAAAAGCACCCAAAATATCCATATGAATCAAATCAAATCAAAAATCTGCAACAGTAATACTATAGGGAAAAAGTAACCTCTTATGCTTAGCTTTAAAACAAACATCACAAGGAGAGTGACGCTTAGGGAATTTAACAAAAGGGAAACTTTTATTAATATGCGTCAAAGTATTAATAGAGGGGTGACCAAAGAGGTGGTGCCAAATATTACAAACAGAACCTATGACATTTGCTAAACAATTACCAAAATTACAAGTATTGGGAGGGGAATCAACAATAGGGGAACATCGGTCAGACAATAAGTATAATCCATGAATAAGATCAGTTGTACCAATCCTCTTCTGAGTAAGATTGTCATGTATCCAACACTTATGAGCATAAAAAAACAAGTTACAATTAAGAGAAGTTGTCAAGCATGGAATAGAGATAAGATTACAAGAAAACTCAGGAATAAAAAGAACATCACACAGATAAAAATCAGCCGTAAAATAAATAGTTCCAGCTAGTTCAGTGACTATGGTACATCCATTAGGCAATTTAATATGAACATAATTAATACGTTTGAGGGATTGAAACAAAGAAGCAGTAAAACAAACATGATTTGTGGCTCTAGTGTCTAATATCCAAGAATTGGCATTATTAATATTGAAGACATGAAGAAAAGAAAAAGAACCTGATTGTGCATGATTTACTAAATGGTTGACACTTGAAGAAGGGTGAAGTAAGGCAAGAAGAGCCTTTTGTTGTTCAGGTGTGAAACCAGAATGTAAATCACTAGAAGGCTCATCGAGAGATTGTGATTTTTGATTATCATCAATGTTAATAGAATCAGCAGCACAAACCTTAGCAGAGTTGTTACCATTCTTGTGAAAATAAGGGGGAAAGCCATGTTTTCGAAAACAAACATCCATAGTATGGCTATGACGATTACAATGAGTACAATAACGAGAACCACGACCACGACCCTTGGGCAAACCCCCACTATGATTAGAAATGGCAGCAATGGTAGGAGACTCCTCAGGATTAGGAAAAATATGTCTTTCTTGTTGCACTAACATAGAAAATACCTTGTTTATACTAGGAAGAGGATCCATTAATATCACTTGAGATCGAATTGTAGAGTATTGCTCATTAAGGCCTTTTAGAAAACGAATTACATAATCCCCATCACGATATTCACGAATCTTGGGAATTAGGGCACACGAACATTTCACAGTACAAGAACAAGAAGGTAAAGGACGAAAATTTTCTAGTTCTTGCCACAATTGCTTTAGTTTGGTATAGTAAGAAGTAATTGAAGAATCACCTTGACGAAGACTATAAATTTCTTCTTGCAAATCGGAAATCCTAAAAACATCACCTTGATGATACCTTTCACGAAGTTCAGCCCATATTTCAGAAACAGATTCCATCCACATGACGCTTTGGGCAATTTCATGTTCCAATGAATTGGTGATCCAAGACATGAGCATAGTGTTGCAACGATCCCACGCAATTGAAAGACGATCAATATTTGCAGGACGAGGAAGGGCACCAGTCACAAATCCTAATTTATTTTTCGATCTGAGAGTGACGATCATGGAGCACGACCAAGAATGGTAGTTGGTGGCGGAGAGCGGCGAAGAAACTAGGGCAACACTTGGATTGTCGCTGGAATGCATGAAATACGGATCTAACATATCATGTTGATAGCTGTTATTCAGAGACAGATTGGGTCTAGAAGGTGATGGTTCTTGATGCTCTGAGGTATCCATGGAGGACGAAGAAGATTGTTCGTTGTTGGAGGCCATAAAGAAGAGAAAAAAAAACGAGCAAAAGAAATAGGAAAGGAAAGGAAATGAAAGAGGAAAAAAAATTAGAGTATATTCACTGATACCATGTTAGAATTGAATACCTTTTGTTAATTGCTCATCATCCAATAAAAAGGGAAAGAAAGTATTTCACATAATGATTTTTTCTCTGAAACAAAAGAAGAAAGAAAAGCTCCTTATATATTACAGTTTGAAGACCTAACAAACTCTCCTATAAGTTTACTAGCTATATTGTTTAATTACTAAATAATAACTAACTGTTAAAACAGAAAGTTCATGAATTTAAGAAGCTCTAACAGGATCTGTGTAGAGGAATTAGGATTTTTTTTGGTTTGAATATCGAAGAAGGAATCAAAAGGGGAAAGACATAAATTTTTTCTTTTTATTTTTACATAAAATTTTTAATTATCAATTAAAAAAAAAATGATTCATATATCATATTATTAAAAATAGTGACTACAAATGCACGTTATCCTTTTCACATGATTAGATGTCACTAATAACCAAAAAGTGAAGTCATAAAAAAAAAAGACTTAATTTTTAAAAAAAAAATTGAGATAACTTAATCTCTATCTAAATTACAATTAATAAAGACAGTTAGATTTTTAACGATAATTAAAAAGAGATA
>JBBPBR010000005.1:45937141-45959939 GCA_037974775.1 Cicer pinnatifidum
ATATATATATATATATATATATATATATATATCATTATTATAATGTGTATATTCATGTAATAGAAAAAATAAAATTGAGGTGGACATTACTATCCAGTGATTTATGTAATCCTTGTCGCAGACAAAAAAATCACTTTTTTTTTTTAACCTTTGATGAGATGCTGACAAAGATTAAAAAATACTTCATATATAGATTCATGCAACCAAACTAGTGATCTCGATGAGAACTTGGAGAACATTGACTCCTTTTTGTACTACTCTAGGGCACGAGTACCAGTCAAATGCAAGATTTTGCCTTAACATTGAAGAACAAGATAATGACCTGGTTCAAATGCCTTAGGTTCTATCCAAGTTTGATCTTCCTTAGTCTATTAAAGCCAACTTTGAAGCAATCAATGGTACTCATTAGAGAACCAAAAATCTTTCTTAGAGAACCAAACATCTTCGAAAAATATGTAGTACCACCAAAACATTATGGTCAAGTGGTTGTAATGCTTGAGTTTAATGCATGTGTTAGTCATCAAACCAATGAATTTCTTAAGTTATCAAGGGTTACAAACTTTTTTAAGAATTGTCTTCTTTCACTAATTAGTATGAGTTTCTCTATAAATAGAGCCACAAAGTAGAACACAATTTTCATGTGACATATGAGTTAAATTTTTGTCAAAAATATTTCTTATTCATTTCTTATTTCACTACGCCAAAAATGATATTTAACAGCGCCCCTTTTACAGCGCTTGCAAAACACAAGCGCTGTTGTAAATGTATTTGAAAAATAACGGAGCCTTTTACAGCGCTTTTAATCACAAGCGCTGTAAAACAAGCGCTGTTGTAGGTTATATAACGTATGCGCATAATGTTGTAAGGCTTTTACAGCGCTCTTCAAAAAAGCGCTGTAAAATGAAGCGCTCTCGCGTATGATTTTACAGCGCTTTTTTCACAAGCGCTGTAAAAGGCATGCGCTTTAAAATAATTGAACCACCCTTTACAGCGCTTTTTTCACAAGCGCTATAAAATACAAGCGCTTTCATTGAATTTAACTACCTATTACAGCGCTTTTATTGATAAGCGCTGTAAAAGACATAAATTTCAAATAATTATATACGTTGGGAACCCTCATATCCTCTACATCTTTCATCACCTCTACTCTGGGAACCCTCATACCCTCATATCCATTACGTGTTGTGCCGCCATCTACCTATTACGTGTTGTCTCAGGTATTTTTTTTTTTAACTAGATTTTTTTTATCAAATTAAAAATTCATACCACTTGATCTGTGTTAAATCTCTTCAACTAGTCAAAAACTCATACCACATGATCTGTTCTGTTTTTAAAATAATTGATTGATATTGGTTTCTTTTTGAAACTTGTTGATATGTTTTGAAAGCTTATTAGTTTTGTAACTGCATTTATATAGGTGGTATAACATGGATAGGAAATGGATGTCAGCCAATCGATTGTCAAAAGAGTATGAAATTGGAGTGAAGGAGTTTGTTGAGTTTGCAGTGAAGAATGCAAAAGATCCAAATAGAGTAGTTTGTCCTTGTTTAAAATGTTGTTTTGGAAAACGTGTTAGAGAAGATGAATTAGAAGGACATCTAGTATGTAATGGAATTGATCAAAGCTACACATGTTGGATAAGACATGGTGAGAAAAAAAAAGGAAACATTAATTTTGAGAATAGTTCGACATATGCTTCAACTGACTTCGATACAGATACATATGAGCCGGATCGAGTTGATGAGATCGCAAAAGCAGTTGAAGAAGATCTTCGAGATTGTCCTAAAATGTTTGAAAGTTTGTTGAGTGATGCAGAGAAAGAATTATATAATGGTTGTACTAAATTCACAAGACTGTCGGCGATATTAAAGTTGTACAACCTAAAAGCGAGTAATGGATGGTCTGATAAAAGCTTTACAGAATTATTAACACTCATAAAAGATATGTTGCCAGATGATAATGAACTTCCCAATCGAACCTACGAGGCTTAAAGGATTTTGTGTTCTATTGGCATGAGTTACGAAAGGATTCATGCGTGTCCTAATGATTGCATTTTATTTCGAAATGAATATGAACTACTTAAGGCGTGTCCGAAATGCAATGTCTCTCGATATAAGAAGAAAGAATCTACTCCAGCAAAAGTCGTGTGGTATTTTCCTATAATACCAAGATTTAGGCGCATGTATCGCAGTGAAGAAGATTCAAAACACTTGACATGGCATGCAGATGAAAGAATTAGAGATGGAATGTTTCGACACCCTGCAGATTCCCCACAATGGGCAAAAATTGATCACGAGTATCCTGAATTCGGGATAGAGTCAAGAAATCTAAGACTTGCACTTTCTACTGATGGAATGAATCCACATGGTCTTCAAAGCATCTCACACAGCACGTGGCCTGTGATTTTGGTAATATATAACCTACCTCCATGGTTATGTATGAAGCGTAAGTTTATGATGTTGTCTCTGTTAATTTCTGGACCCAAACAACCGGGGAATGATATCGACGTATACTTGACTCCTCTAATAGAAGATTTAAAACGTATGTGGGAGACAGGTGTGGAAGTTTATGATGGGTATAAGAAAGAATATTTCAATTTGAGGGCTATGTTGTTCGGCACAATTAATGATTTTCCAGCATATGATAATTTATCAGGATATAGCATTAAAGGTCAGTGTGCATGTCCTGTATGTGAAGAGAGTACAAATTGGATGCGGTTGAAACATTGTAAGAAGAATGTGTTTCTTGGACATCGTAGATTTTTACCTTATAGTCATCAGTATCGTTGGTGGAGAAATGCATTTAATGGAAAATCAGAGGAAGGTAAAGCTCCTTTACCACCGACTGGATATCAAATACTTGAAAAAGTACAAGGTTTGACCAATAAATTTGGCAAACCTTTTGCGGGAGAGCTGGTCAAAACTGGGTGGAAGAAAAAGTCAATTTTCTTTGAATTACCATATTGGAAGTCATTGTATATAAGACATTTCCTCGATGTGATGCATATTGAAAAAAATGTATTTGATAGTGTTATTGGTACGTTACTCAATGTTCCAGGAAAGTCTAAAGACGGCATCAATGCAAGATTGGACTTGGTCGATATGGGAATAAGAAATGAATTGGCTCCAGTAAAGAAAGGAAATCGCACATATCTACCTCCAGCCGCTCATACTCTATCTAGAAAGGAAAAAATTGTTTTATGTAAATTTCTACATGAAGTTAAAGTTCCAGAAGGATACTCTTCGAACATTAGAAATTTGGTTTGTATGAAAGACCTCAAGTTAAAAGGTTTGAAGACTCATGATTGTCATATTCTAATGGAGCATTTGCTACCAATAGGTATACGTTCCATTTTACCTGAAAAAGTTCGACTAGCATTAACTAGATTATGTTTCTTCTTCAGGGAAATTTGTAGTAAAGTGATCGACCCTCAGAAATTACCGACATTGCAGAGGGAAATTGTTGTTACTTTGTGTGAGCTTGAAATGTATTTCCCACCATGGTTTTTTGATATAATGGTTCACCTTACTGTTCATCTGGTTAAGGAGACACAACTTTGTGGGCCAGCTTATATGAGATGGATGTATCCGATTGAACGATATATGAAAATATTAAAAGGGTACGTAAAAAGTAGAAGTCGACCAGAAGGTTGTATTGCTGAACGATACATTGTTGAAGAGGCTGCTGAATTTTGTACTGAATATCTGTCCAATGTTGAATCCATAGGGCTTCCCATGTCTCGTCATTCGGGAAGACTATCAGGAGAAGGGATAATTGGAATGAGACTACTGACTATATCAAGGACAGAATTGGAGCAGACACAATTGTATGTTCTGCACAATGATGATGAGGTTCAATCGTATGTTACAATACACATGGATCAGTTATCTCGTTTGAACATGAATAGGAATCAAAATTGGATAACTCGAGAGCACAATCGAAGTTTTATACCATGGTTAAAAAATCACATAAAATCAAAATTTGACATAGACCCCGGATCAATTTCACAGAGATTGAGGTGGCTAGCAAATGGTCCGAGCTTACATGTCTTTTCTTACACTGGTTATGTTATTAACGGCTACACATTTTATACCAAAGAACAAGATGATCAGACCACTATGCAAAATAGTGGAGTCACTCTCGTAGCTGAAGCGATGCATGTCTCAAGTGCAAAAGACAAAAACCCAATATATGCAAATCTATCATATTTTGGGGTTATCGAGCGCATATGGGAGTTAGACTACACAATGTTTCGTGTTCCCATATTTGGTTGCAAGTGGGTCGATAATAATAATGGGGTTCGAATTGATGAGTCAGGATTCTTGCTTGTTGATTTTAATAGGGTGGGATACAAAGACGAGCCTTTTATTTTAGCGTCGCAAGCTCAACAAGTGTTTTATGTCACCGATCCTTCTGATGATAAATGGTCTGTTGTCCTATCGACCAATAAAATAAGTGATGATAACAACAATGATGAAGATGTTGGTAATGATCTTTTATTTGCAACATCACAACAACCACATGAAATTGATTCAACTGATGATGGTTTATATCTTAGAGATGATCATGATGAGGGAATTTGGATTAATCCATCGTTTCGTATTGTAAATGGACAAACAAATGTGAATCCCACCAGGAAAAGAAGAAGGGCATCTTAATGTACATGTTTAATTGTTTTATATAAGCCATGCATGTAATCTGAATTATTGTTGTAATCTGAATTATTGTTCTATTCTGGTTTTATTTGTAATCTGAATTATTGTTCTATTCTGGTTTTATTGTTGTAATCTGAATTATTATTTTATTCTGGTTCTATTATGGTTTTATTGAATTATTGTGGTATTATATAATCTGAATTATTCTGGTTCTATTCTTGTTTTATTGTTGTCTAAGAAGACAAGCATAACCAGTGATTATTGCATGTTTATGTAAATTTGGACAATTACAATTCTTAAGAACTATGCATGTAAAAAAAGTGCATGTCTTTTACAGCGCTTTTTAAAAAAGCGCTGTAAAAGGCCCTTTTAAAAATTAAACAATGAGACATTTTACAGCGCTTTTTTAAAAAAGCGCTGTAAAAGACTTTAAAAATAATAATGAAAAGATAACTAACATGACTTTCTCTAACAGGATTTTCTTCAAACACCTTTTACGCATCATGGGAATCCCCAAAAACACATTGTTAACAAAAACATCAGATCCATTGTTAACAAAAACATCAGACACATTGTTAACAAACCCATTTTTCGCAACATGGCAATGAACCTGAAGATCAAGTTACGATTTAAGAATGAAAGGGAATGTAAAGAGATAAAAAGGACTTTGATGTTTGGTGAAGATTGAAAGAGTTAGCTTTGATGTTTGCGAAGAAGATGCATAAAAGGACTTTGATGTTTGGTGAAGAGGAAGATATTTTGGTGGGACTATGTGGGTTTTGCAAAGCTTGTTTAAAAAATAACATAACAAAACACAAAAATAACATAATAAGGCCTTTTACAGCGCTTGTTGGGATAAGCGCTGTAAAAGAGTCTTTTAAAAATTTAAATAAGGCCTTTTACAGCGCTTCTTTGAACAAGCGCTGTAAAAGGCTATTAAAAAAACATTATATAACATACTAAAACAATGAGGCTTTTTACAGCGCTTGTTTGTAAAAGCGCTGTAAAAGGCCTTATTTAAATTTTTAAATAAATACGCCTTTTACAGCGCTTTTATAACAAACGCTGTAAAAGGCTTAGCTTTTTATAGCGCTCTTTGTAAAAGCGCTGTAAAAGGGTTATAAAAAAGCGCTGTAAAAGGGTTATATATATAACAGTAACCTCTTCAGTTTCCTCTTCATTACGTAATCTACACTATCATCTCAACCTTCATCGTTCTTCTCTTCTTTTGCAAACCCTATAATCTCGTTCATTACGAACTGTATTTCCACGATCATCTCCTTCATTTCGAACCTTATTTCCATCCAAGATCATTTCGAACCTTATATTTTCATTGAAATACGTAACCCTCATTACGTATTTCTTCAAAACCGTTTTTCTGTGACATTTATTGCTGTGAAATTTCTCCGTTCGCTCTTTTCTTTGCATTTCATCCTTCTTCGAACCATTATTCAGGTATTGATGTTATTTATTTTTTGTAATCATTAAAATGCATGTTGAGCTTGTTTAAAATATATATACTGATACATGTTGAGCTTGTTTAAAATAATGCATGATGCATGTTGAGCTTGTTGAAGTTATACTAAACTGCATGTTGAACTTGTTGTAGTTAAATGGATACAAACAGAGATTTAGAATGTCAAAATGAAGAAGTTGGCACCAGTAGGACTTATGAAAATGAAGTCAAACATGGTGCAACTATCATGCAAAAAGTCATTAAAGCTAGGAGCAATGGGACCAAGTTTGAGGCAATACTATACTATACTCTGTTTGCTGTGTATTTTTTTAGGTTTTTTTAATAGCATGTACTTACTATATGAGTTTATTAGGTGGGATGGAATGAAAGTGGTCAGCCAGTTGACCCACACAGCGCAATGTTTGTGAGCTACATTGGGGCTGTTGTGCGTCAAAATATTCCAATAACAATTGACGACTGGAGAGAAAAGGCATTGAAGGATGCCAAAGATATCATCTGGAATGATATTCAAGTAAATTTTTTGATCCAATCTTTTGTCATTTATAAATATTTTCATTGAAATACTTTACTTATAATTTTTTTCATTGCAGGCATCTTTTGTCCTTGATGAAGGACGAAAGAATTATGTATTGAGAGTTGCCGGCAAAATCCATCGTGGATTTAGATCGCATCTCTCAAACTTCTATCTTAAAGATAAAGAAGGAAACACAAGCGCTGAACCTCCAAAGATATATCGACATTATATATCAAATGAGGAATGGAAAGCGTTTGTTTCCAAACGTACGGACCCCGCGTTTGTCGTAAGTGATTAATTTATTAGCATTTGTGTGTTTTATTATTTATATTCGCATCGTATTTTAAATTTTTACATAATTGCTATTTTTTTATATAGAACATAAGTAAGGCAAATCGCGAAAGGGCAAGAAACCCGACGCACCCATACAGAAAATCATGTATGGGATATGCACGCCTTGATCAAGGGCTTGTAAGTAATTAAACATCACTTTTATATAATGAATGAATTTGTATTTTAAACTATAGTTTCTAACTAATATTTTGTTTTATCGAATAGCGACAAGAGACCCAAACTAATCAACCGTTGGGTCGTCACATCTTGTGGAAGGAAGCTAGGGTAAATAAAGATGGAGTGGTTGATAACCAAAATGTTCAAAAAGTAATAGAACTTTGTGTAAGTATATTATGACTTTAATATTTTTTCAATATTGTATTTATCACTTGAATACTTTTTAATATTGTATTTTAAAAATGATAATGAACTTAACTATTTTAATGTTACATGTATTTTAGGAGACCATCTCTCAAAGTTCTGAATGTGAAGAGGGCAACAAGGATAGTTGCCGGGATATTTTGGGCAAAGTTTTTAATGTTCCTGAATATTCCGGCCGAGTTAGGGGGAAGGGATTTGGCGTAACTCCCAGAAGCTTTTTTCCTCAAGAGAAGCGCCAAAAACCTTCCAACGAGGAAGTATTAGAGAAGCTCAGAATCCTATCTGAGCAAGTGGCACAATTGGTGAATACAAACAAAGACAAGCAACTTCCTGTTCAGCTCCAAGGTGAACTACAAATGGAGAGTGAAAGCGGGAGTTGCAACGTCGGTTTGAAAAATATTCCCGAGGTAATTAATTACTTACTTGCTTATGTAATTACTTATGCATTAAACAATATTATATATTAACTGTACTTATGTTTTAACTATTGATTTAGGGTGTCACTTCGTGTTTTCTATACTTGTCCTCGCCCACTCATCGGAAGGTGGGAAAAGCAAAATTGTACAATACTTTGGGAGAAGTATTGCACAACACTCCGATCCCAAAGGGCCATGTCAAGGTATCGCCTACTGTTGCTTTCGAACCAACTGCACCGTTGCCGATACCGGACAACGACGGAGATATGCAGTCATTGGGCGAAGCTATCGGTAGTTACGTGGCATGGCCCACTAACCTTGTTGCCCTCATTAAGAGCCCTCCCAGAAACAAATCAGTGACGTCTCCCGATAAGGTTTGTCACATTTATTGCATAAGCTTTGTTAATTTTTTCAAATTCAATAAACTAACATTTAACCTCATTTTTGTAGGTCCAAATAAATAAACCACCCGTACATCCAAAAAAAAGCAGCAAACCTCAAAAATTGGAGGTTAATAGAGCTGCCAATAAAGCTGCCAAATTTGCAGCAATAAAAAAATTGGATCGTGGCAAATCAGTCGCTGCTGCTGCTCCTCCTAAAATAAGTCAGCCACGCCTTGGTAAATACGGGGCGTGTCTTGACATTGCTGTAAAAAAGAACCTATGCAGCAGCGACGATTGTCGCATGATACATATGAATAAAGAAATATTCGGAGAGGAGTATGAGGAATTATTCGACAAGGAGCACGTATACGAGCTTCTCGAACATAAGGAGCTCAGTGCAACTGTAATGAGCTTGTATATAAGGTAAAAAATACTTTTAATTGCATTTATTTGTAATTAATTAAATGTATTGGTAATTAATCTAGTTTAATATTTTCATTGAAGGTTTTTGCATGAGAAGGTCGTGTGCCCTAAGAAATTATCGAATAAATACTCATTCTTCTCTCCGCATAAAACGTCCATGTGGAAATTGGATGAAGACAATGTAAAGAAATACATTGTAAATATGTTTTTAGGAAATATTTCAAAGGATAAATTGTTCTTAGCACCATATAATTCAGGGTACGTAATTTTATCTTTTTTAATTGATGAGAATTTAATTTATTAGTTGTGTATAGACCAAATTGTGTAACCAATTTTTTGTTGTTGTAGGGCACATTGGGTGCTATTTGCAATCAATGCCGTCTCTGAAGTTGTATACTATTTGGATCCCTTGCATGGCGATTACAACAATCACTCCGAAATCAAGACTTTGTTCGACACATAAGTAATATTCATTTATTTTTGTTACACATATATATAAATAAGTGTTTGTTCATGCTAAAATAATCACATTTATTCATTTTATAGTGCATTAAAAGTTTTTCGAGCTCAAAGAGGTGCGGTAGTGTCGAAGCAAAAGTCTAATAATATTACATGGATCCCAATAAAGTGCCCTCGTCAAACAAACAATATCGACTGTGGGTACTATGTATTGAGATTCATGAAGGAGATTGTTGACAAGAATAAAACTATTATCCCAGAAACGGTACGGTATTTTGATTATATGATTTTCATATATAAATTATCTATATATTTGAAACTAACTTAATATAATATGTTCAATTTTTATATTGCAGTACTTTGAACATTCCAGTCCTTCATATTCTGACCAAGATCTGATGGAATTAAAGGAGGAATGGTGTGAGTATGTGCTTGAAATGAAAATTATTTGATTTTCTGGGAAATAGCATGCTGCAAGGGACTGAATATTATATGGTGCATAGTTATTATATGTATATGATCATAGGACAGTATATAAACTTGCATATAAATATGTTGTAAATTAGATTCAATGTATATTCATACCAAATATGTTGTAAATTAGATTCAATGTATATTCATACCAAATATGTTGTAAATTACTGTGTATCATTGTTCTGGTTCTGGTTCTGGTTGTGTTACTGATTCTGTTTCTGTTTTAACATGCACATGAATATGTTCTAAAATTAGTGATTCTGGATATGTTGTGTTGTGTGAACTGGTTCAAACTAATTTTGGATAAAAAGATAAAAGACAGCGCTTTATAAAAAAAGTGCCATAAAAAGCTAAAAAACGCTTTTAAAATATATACAGGGTTAAAAAAAAAAAAAAAAAAACACCTTTAACAGCGCTTGTTACAAAAAGCGCTGTAAAAGGCACCCCAAATATGTATTATGGGTATGCCTTTTACAGCGCTTGTTACAAAAAGCGCTGTAAAAGGCACCCCAAATATGTATTATGGGTATGCCTTTTACAGCGCTTGTTACAAAAAGCGCTGTAAAAGGCACCCCAAATATGTATTATGGGTATGCCTTTTACAGCGCTTTTTACAAAAAAGCGCTATAAAAGGTACCCCAAATATGTATTATGGGTATGCCTTTTACAGCGCTTGTTACAAAAAGCGCTGTAAAAGGCACCCCAAATATGTATTATGGGTATGCCTATTACAGCGCTTTTTACAAAAAAACGCTATAAAAGGTACCCCAAATATGTATTATGGGTATGCCTTTTACAGCGCTTTTTACAAAAAAGCGCTGTAAAAGGTACCCAAATATATGAACTGTGGTATGTCTTTTACAGCGCTTGTTGTAACAAGCGCTGTAAAAGGTGCATAATAAGCGCGCGTTATAAATGGTGCCTTTAAGAGCGCTTTTTTGAAAGCGCTGTTGTAGCTTTTACAGCGCTCGAATCTACAGCGCTTTTTTTTTTTGAAAAAGCGCTGTAGAAGGCTTAAAAAAAGCGCTGTAAAAGCGCTTTTTTGGCGTAGTGTTTTCTCCGGTACACGAGAGTAAATCAAGAAACTTTATTCTATAAACAATCATTGATCGATAATCTTTATATGAATGTGCAATTCACTTAAATGATTTTAAAATTTGCAAAAAATGATATAAGTACAATTTCCCTAAAATATTTTACAATCATTGTGAAAATCATTAATCTTTTACGGTTTAAAGAACACAAAAAATGAGACACGGTGGACAGAACAACAAATTAACGAGACTAAATATATTATATTAATTCAATTTTAGTTAATAACAAATATTTAATTAATTATTCAATTTAATATTTCTAATTCATAGTTAAAGTGATTTCTTTATAACAAAAAAAATTATTGTACTGATCAAAATAAATTTTGTGACTTTAGCACTTGAATTCTATTTATAGTACACCTTGTACTTGGAATGTTTTGTTTGTGATTAGTTAATAAATTTTTAGCCGTTTGAAAAAAAAAAAAACCAACTAACCTTACATGAGACATTCCATTGAACACATGCACCAATCCGAAAATTATATTTCGATTTTTCTACCCATTCATCCAATAAACCAACTCCACAAAATCAACTTCATTTGTACAACTAACAGAAAAATCCGTAATACTATCTTAAAATATTATTTTATTTGTCATTTACCCCAAACACCACACGACATCTACTCAAATTCAATGTCTCGCACTTTCTTGTTTCTCCCCCTCCAACAAAACACACTTGTAAAAAGGCCTAAACTCCATCAAAATCTCATATTTTATACAAAAATTAATCATCACACAATCAAAGAGTGTTAATAATACATTTTTAACTTATATTTTTTAATAAATTTTATTTAATTGATTAAAATTTATATAAATTTTATTTAAATATATAGATTTTATATAAATTTAGTAGGACTTATATAAATTATAATCAAACGCCAATTAATTAAAGACAGACAGTGTGTTAAAATATATGTTAAAAAAGCTATATAACCCATCAATATGTTACATCCTTGCAGCCCCAACCAAACCATTAACACTAACATTTTATACAAAAATAGACAAGAGAATAAGAGATGGTCATGGTTGCAATTTTAAGAATATCAAAATATAGAATACACTAGACAATTCTTTTGAAAACATTAAATGGTTGAGTTAAGACATCAGAAGTAGAAGAGTTTGAAAATAAGTTTCAACTAATTCCTCAACAAATATTTGTTTATAAAAAAGTTCAATTAAATTGCGTCAATTATTTTGTAAAAACCTTTGCATTATTTTGTAAAAAACTTTGTATTAATTTAATAGCCTAATTTCTATACACTTAGCAAGAAAACGCATTTTGTAGCATTGGCGCGCGTTGCTCCTGTTGTTTCATAACCAGAAAATCCCTAACCCTAACGGCTAAATCAACCCTTAAATTCGTCAATTCTCTCAGTAAAATTCCCTCCAATCACCAAAATTGAAACCGAAATGAGCAATGAATCTGACCTCGAAGTACGATTTTCTCTTTCACTACTTTCAATTGTCATTATGAATTCAATCTTACTTAGTGTAATTAATCTCAACTCGTCTTCGTTTTCCCTTTTTCTTTTGTAGGTCCGCGATACTGCAATTCCACCTCAGAAAATCGGTAAATTTTCAATTTTGCTTTTGAATTATTTCTTACTTTGGCACTTTGGTTCTAGGTTTTTAGTCTTCTCCACAAGTGCTTAATATGCATTTTCTGTTTAATTTCAAATAAAATGAATTTTATATAGGTAAAAGGGAGTGTGAAGATGAAGATGAGAAGGAAGTGATTACAAAGAAGCAGAAGAGAGATGAGGTTGTTGAGAAGCAAGAAAATAAGGAGGAAATTATTTCAGATCATTCTGAACATGATAAGGTATTCCGGGTTGGGATTCTCTACCTTTACATCATCTACCTTTGGTGACTTTTTATCTATCTCTCTCTTAATCAATTATTCTCTCTCATCTAAATAATTTTTTTCAATTTATTTTAATCACCAATTTGATTCCAAAGCACACTAAAGTCATCATACACCAAAGGTAGATAATCCATTTTCTTTTTACATGATTATATAGTAAAAAAATGATATTCATTCATTCAAATTGATAGAATACATCTGTCAAATATAAATTTAAAATTGGTAAAACCAGAAAGGATGAATCTACAAACAAACTCACAACGGCTAGTTTAATTGCATAAAACGGCAAAACTCCTACAAATGTGACAAAATAAGAGTGCTCGGAATATCCATGTCTCTAGATCTGTAACGTTGACGACGCGAAAGTCATTGATTGAATCTGCACTGAGTCGAAACTAATTTGTCAATCGAAATCAAACGAATACAACAACAAGAAGATAAACCAAAAGAACGTCACACAAGGACAATAAAACAATTTTGCACCAAAGACGACAAAAACACACAAAAACAAGAGAAACAAAAAAAATCACGAAAGAAAAACTAAATATGTAGAAACCACTTATTTCGATGAAAGAGAAGAAAAAATGATTTAGAATGGTGATTTCAGGTCAAAAATTGACCTTAAACCACCTATTTCCAATGGATGATGAAGAAGAAACGAGAAAAAGGAGCAGTAGGGAGGTGATGGCTAGGTAGTAACAGACTTAGCCTTTCAATTTAAGCATTATAACTTATAAAAGAAACAGTTTCATGCTAATATTTGTATAGCGATATATTTTTTAAATAAAGGTTTTGTATTGCTGTTTTACTGATTCTCGTTATGATTTAATTTTCGTGTTGTGTTCAGAAACTTGAAGCTAAAAATGAAACTGCTACCGGCTGCGGTCCTTCAGAATCATTGGATGATGGAAGCTCAGATTCTGATTCCCACAGAAGCTCTGATGGGGATAATGTAAATACTGAGTAATTGACTACTGTTAGTTGTTGATTCTTGTGCTGTATATACATCTAAAGGAACATTGGTTAATGCTTGAAAAATCAATGATTTTCTCTGTTTATGTATAATGAGTTAGTAGAATATGATGATAGACGGTTTGTTTTGTCATATAGATTTGCTACATATAAACTGGAAATTCAACAGTGTTTAGTGCATGGGTACAAACTGATCCATTCTATGCTGAGGGTTGGCAACGTTAGACGATAGTGTTTGTCTTTGTTATTTGTAAGGGTGATAGCTCTGAACTAAGTAATGAAGAGGTATAAACGATGGAAGTTTTGGTGTATAGATTATTCACTCAACTCGATCAGCATTTACCTATATCTTTATTATTGTTGTTGTATTTTGTTATTCTTTTATTCGCTTTTCAATCTTATTTTTTTCTTTTAGAAGATGAATGCTGAAAAGCTTGATTTAAGAACTGTTAAAATCGACCCTTCTAGTGATACTGATAGTTTTGGACGATGAGGATGATACCTCTGATGATATTGAAAATCGACACATGCTTAAAAAATAAGTATCTTGAATGTTTTGCATATACTTGTTTTTTAGCAGCGTTTTTACTATCTTGGTGCCTTTCTTTTCATTGCAGCCCGATGATTTGGAGAGTCCAGAGTACAATGCGGGAGAAATAGAGGAAAAAGTCCCCAAAACACCTCAGGAAATGGTAAGCATTTCATAATACATTTTCCCATGGCTACTGAAAACTTCATTTTTTGTGTTTATTGAGGCATAGGAGACGTGAAAGAGGTTAAGGATGTCGAAATGTTTGATGCTGCCTGCATTGAAACAAAAGTCGTAACTGACCGATATCTTTTCTTCCTGCAATGTAATAATCATCAAATCAGTTATGTGATGTTATTCCTGGATTTTTTGTAGCATGAAACCCCATTCGTTCTGAACGAAAAATATGCCGCATCGAAGACAATATATGTTAGAAACCTGTCTTACAGTGTGGAACGGGCTGACATGTATGTATTATTTTTTCATGCAACAACCTGTTGATTATATTCTGGATTATTTTACTAATTTAAAAAATTGTTCAGGGAAAATCTTTTTAAAGATTGTGGTGAACTTGTTGCTGTTCGTTTCAACACAGATCGTGAAGGGAGGTTTAGAGGCTTTGGACATATCGAGTTTGGAACAGAAGAAGCAGCACAAAAAGTAAGTTTGTTCCCTTAAGTAAGCTAACCATTTTACAGTAAAAACAATTTAGAGATAGTTTTTCTTAACTGTGGTTGATGGTTTATTACTGTTGATATTTCTACAACATGCAATTTTATTAGGGATAGTAACTACTCTTGATTCATACTTGTCTTAAAGAAACATGAAGCCTTGTTTTGGAATCTAATTTTGAATTGGCATGCTAAATCTTCTTGTTCACCCTATTAATGTGTGAATATTTAGGTGGTATTTGCGTGATTGTGCAATGGTGAAGGGAAAATTGTTATTAGTAATTTGAAATTGGATAAGTCTAGAACCACATAGAATTTCTATGTAATAATCTAGAAGTACTTTAATTATAGAAAAATGTGGAATGTATCTAGAAGTGGGTTTTAATTGGGAAGCTCCTAAAAATGTGCTTATAGTTATCTATTTGTACCTATAAATACCTCCTGTACTTGACATTAAGTATCAAACAAAATGTGAGTTTTCTTTTAGAAATACTTCTCTTCCTCTAACAAAAGTGGTATCAAAGTTTGGTTGTGAGAGTTGAGAGATGGTGACTATTGATTACACTACTTTCCACTTTCCTCTTCTTAAAAAAGAGAATTATAAAAATGGTATCTTTGCATGAAAGCATTGCTTGGCTCTCATGGTGTATGGAAGATTGTGGAAAAAGACTATGATGAGCCATAAGATAAAGAGGGATTGTCTCAAGTTGAGAAAGAGGTTTTGGCAAAGACAAGGAAGAAGGATCAACAAACTCTCACTCTCATCTATCAATGTTTGGATGATTCTATGTTTGAGAAGGTTACCGATGCTACTAATTCAAAGGAAGCTTGAGAGATTTTGGAAAAAACCACTCCAAAATTTGTTGCATGATCTTTTAAAAATTTCGTTGCACATCTTATAAATATTCTTCTTGTTTGTATTACTATGTAATGTAATGCATTTATTTTTAATAATGTGGTACTATAGCTGACTCGTGGAGTCAACAAGTGTTGTCAAATAACTTCATGTCAACATTTTCATATGCTGCAGTACTTTATTTTGACAGGTTCACAGGTTGCAGCATTTATCATTGTGCTATCCTCAATATTTGTCCTTAACACAATAACCTCAAGTATTCTCTTAGTAGTTGCCGTTGAATATATGAATCACCCATCCCCATGTCTTTACATAACATTTAGTTTTTGTGGGGGGTTGACATTGATATGCCTAAAGTTTCTTTTATACACTCACACATTGCTTGTGTTGATATAGCTCTTGCATCATCTGTGGGTATGTTCATTGTACCCTTGCTCTATGCAACGATATATTGAGTTGGGAATCAATTTTTCTTTTTCTTTTTAATCATAGGCCCTTGAATTGGATAATACAGAATTGTTGAGACGTCGCATCAAAGTTGGTATAGCTCTAGAGAAGAATGAGTATGCCCCATATGGAAGGTAATTATATATATGCTCTTTTTGCATATGGTGTGTTTGATTAAGCTTTCTTGAAAAAAAATGGTTTTATAATAATATACTGTTTTGTGCTTCTAAGCACAAAAACCTCTCTTTAAGTAATTGTTATAAAAATCTCGAACATGTTTTGATAATTAAGAAAAATGCTTTTTGTGATATCACACTCTATTGGACCATTACAAATGAAAGGTAAAACTCCCTACAATAGGCCTGTGCAGGTCTGATTTTTCCTTGATATAATGCACTTGTTTTAAAATTAAAAAGGTATTTTTCAAAGCAGAAATAAACAAGCCCCAATTATCTTCGATGAATCGTTTAAATATCTTGCCTTATGCCACATCTTCTGATTTCCTTGTTAATAATATTAGCATCTTCTGCAGCTCATTCCCTAAGGGTGGAAATCTTCAGTCTCACACTGTAAAGGGTTTTGAGACATCCCTTGTAGAAAACAAGGTAACTTTTTCTCTATCATATTGATTGCATCCATTCCTGCACAAGATTGCATGAAGATATCCTTATGGCATACTTGCATGGTTAAAGTAGTCTTTTTACCAGTAAATATTGCATCTGTTGGCTGCTGATTTATTTGTTTATTGGAGTATATTTGACTTACCTGAATGGGCCTAACACTATGGAGATGTTTGATGCTGCTTCGTAGAAACAAGAGTAGCAAAATTCCAATATACTATGGAGATGTTTGCTGATCAGTCTATGTTATTTTCTGGAATTTTGCAGCCTAAAAGCCCAGCTACACCAAATGAAAGTCTTGCTGCATCAAAGACAATATATGTCAGAAACTTGTCATACATTGTGGAACGAACTGATATGTATGTATATTTTTTTATGCTGGTTCTAATGGGTTATTTTCTGTTTTATTATTCTAATTTTAATGTTGTTCAGGGAAAATCTTTTCAAAGGTTGTGGGGAAATTGTTGATATTCGCCTCCATTCAGACCGCGAAGGGAGGTTTAAAGGCTTTGGACATGTTCAGTTTGCAACAGCTGAAGCAGCACAAAAGGTAAGACTTGTGACCGTCCAAGTCATTTTAGAACTGCCAATCATGTCAAAGATAATTATATCTCTGGAAGCAATAATGCCATATACTTTTAGGGTCTGTTTGATGGTCAAGATATGATAAAGATGGATAGGATAAGAGAGTTGGATAAGAATATGATCTATGTTGTCAATCCTGGATAACGGATCAGACAACCCCAAAAGAGGGTAAGGAGATAGTGGTATGGCCGCTATTTGATATTTTTTTAAGAATTATTATAAAGTTAATATTAATAAACACATAATTCCGGAAAAGTAAATAAATTTCTCAAAATTCATGAAATATTCGTAATTACAATTTTTCAAATAAAAGTCACAAGTCTTGAGCAAAATATAGTTGTAAATTCCAACAAAATTCAAGGAAACAAACAAGTTAAGCCTTTAAAGCTTTAAGTAACTAAAATTATAAGTTATAACTCAATAAAAGTTCTCATCAATAACAATCAATCATTATGAAGATCTAATTCTTCTTCTTCATCACTTCCACCACTACTAGATTTGTACTCCTCTTCATCCTTCTCCTCAATATATTCATAATCAACAACTTCATAATCTTCTTGTACTACCACTTCCCTTACTTTTGGCTTAGTTCCAGATGAAGGTGGAGGTGCAGGAACAGCTACAACTTCATTCCCAGTATGCTGCCTAGTGTAGACTATTGGCTCAGCAACACTCATTGCAAGTTCAACATCTAACCAACTCAAATAAAACCAAATTTGGTTGAGCTTCACCATTTTTATCTCCCAATTCGCCTAGTAACCATTCACTACTATCCTCAATATTATATAGGATGGGATCAATAGCATCACGACACACGAAGCATTCTTTCCAAATTGGGTTATACTTGACGTAAACCAATTCTTTCAACCTCTGATGCTCAAGCCTATTTATTGTTTTGAGTGAATCTATATTGTAATTTAAATAATAGTTTAATGATAAATCTACATTATGAAACTCTAAATGAAAATATTTAAATATAAAAAACTTACATTCTCAAAAGGATTTCAATGACGCTCACACCCTGATAAGTCAAACTCAATATTTTAATGACAAGCAGTTGCAAATTTGGTGTATGTGCTCCATACCTCTTCCACCATTTAGCTGCAATGCAACTCTTATTTCAATTAGCATATATATGTTGTTATGTAATTAGATTATTAACAAATAGACTTAAACTCACAAGGAGCTATAATAGTTATTTGCCTTACTACTGCAATCAGTGAAAAGAGGCCTCCTCCCATCTTATATATTGACAACTCATCTGTCAACAATTCAACCACTGCAACATTTTTACTAAGCTCAAGCATGTATTCATAAAGACCATCCATCAATTTACATTATTCTCAATAAGTGGATTGCTATAGTAGCACTCAGGATTTAGATAAAGGCCAACTGCATGCAATGGATGATGAAAATGAATACTCTATCTGTTATCAATGATTGCAAATATTTCTTTATAATTGATTTCGTTGCCGTTGAAACTTTTATCAATTGCCTCCTTAGCCTTATCCATTGCTTGATAGATGTAACCCATTGCAGGCTTTTTTCCGTTATCAACAAGCCTGAGCACACCTACAAGAGCCTCCATCGCCTTAAGAGCATAAACAACTTCAGTCTAAATTGGGGTATGAAGTACAATAGCCGTTGGCTTCTTTCTCCTAGGATCTTTACTTCACTTTATGTTCAACTATTCATCAGACGTGGACATCTTTCTAAGTTTTGCTCTTTGTTGGTGAAATCTATGCAAAGTAACGTGTTGTTGCAAACATTGCGACTCCAGCTCTAACCCAACTCCTTGTTGTCTGTGAACTTCCTCATTAAGTTCAAAGCCATTAAGTGGTACTGGTTATAAATTAGCCAACAAGATTGATTCCGTTTTGTATAACCTTTTTTACTTTAGGAATCTTTCCAATGTCTTCTAGCCTCAAGTCTAGACAATGTGTAGCACATGAAGTCCAAAACATTTTTGGTCTCTTGACTGTTAGAAGTTTACCTATAAATTGCAATTAATGCTAAAATGAGCTAATTAAAAATTAATATCTATAAATCAGTTACTTAAATATAATTAAGAATAGTACTTCCTGGCCAAGACATAATTATTTCCATTGTCGGTAACTAGCTGCACAATATTACTTTCACCAATCTTGTCAAAAAAGTTATCTAAAAGCTCAAATAACTTCTCTTTGATTTTCACGTATGAAGCAGCAACACTTCTAACATATCCCACTTGAGATTTGATAACATTAACATTTGTTGCAATGATCCACATCTCTTTTCTTTACCCATTTGATGTCTTTTGGCCTTATAAATTTCTCCTGCAGAGGTAAATAGAAAAAAAAAATTAACGTAAATTCTTTTATAAACATTTATAGGAATGATAAGTATTTACGAAACATCGTTGTTGGGAATAATAATTTAGATAACAGCGTTCCTGGGATTATAATCATAGCCTCGAATCAAATACCCCTTTAGGTTTATTGTATACAACATACCAAACAGGCACTTAAAAGTAATGGGGTTGAGAAATATTGATATGTAATTATGTTTAGGTTTTCATCTCTCTCTCTCTCTCTATATATATATATGTTTTATTTTTTTTTTTCCTGTGTTGTTATGCCTCTTGCTTTATCTATGCTTACATTTTGCTTCTACTGAAAGACTTATTGAGTTGAGAATCAATTTGCTTTTCTAATCGTAGGCCCTTGCGTTGGATAATGTAGAATTTTTTAAACGCAACATCATAGTTGGTATAGCTTCGGAAAGGGGTAAATATAGCCCCAATAGAAGGTAATTATTTATATATAATCTTCGAGGAAAAAAACACCTTTATGATGATATTGTTTTTTTTAAGCACTAAAACATCTTTCTGAGGTGTTTGTTTTTTATTTAGAAACTTAGCTAATTGTTGTTAAATCTTCTATACATTTCTTTTCATTTTGAAGACATTTTTTTAAGCACAACAAAAAGAGCCATTTTATCTTCTATTAATCCATTTCAATATCTTCCCTTATGCCAACATTCTCCTATTTCTCTTTCCTCAATAATGTTAGCAGCTGGGCCTGGAGCAGCTCATTCCAAAAGGATGAAAGATTACAGTCCCAAACTGTACCTGTGAAGTGTATTGATACAACCCTTGCAGACGACAAGGTAACTTTTTCTCTATCATATTAGTTTATTGAATCAGTTTCTGCACAAGATTGGGTGAATCTCTCCCTGTTCACATGGTTTAATTGTTGTTTTTATCTATATATTTTCCACTCGGCTATGCTGCTGACAAGTTCAATTATTTATTGAGGTATAGCTGACATGTGCAGGATATAGAGATGTTTGATGCTGTCTATTCTGAGAATAAAGTTGTACTTGACCAATATCCCCTCTAATTCCTACCTAAAATATTCAATCAGTGATATAATATGTTAATTCCTGGAATTTTGCAGCCTGAAACTCCAACTACACGAAAAGAAAAAAAAGCTGTATCAAAAACAATATGTGTTAGAAACTTGTCATTTGGCGTGGAACGGGCTGATATGTATGTATTAATTTTCTTGCTGGTTCTTTTGGATTATTATCTGTTTTATTTTTCTAATTTCAAACGTTTTCAGTGAAAATATTTTCAAAGATTGTGGAGAAATTGTTGATGTTCGTCTCCATGTGGATGTTGAGTTTGCAACAGAAGAAGCAACAGAAAAGGCAAGCCTTTTTGACCTTGTGTAGTCTGTTCAAATCATTTTAGAACTGACAATAGCACTGCACTGTTAGTTGTATTTTCGGAAGCTATACTTTTCCTATATACGACGGGTAAAATTTGAACAAGTTGATTTTATTGTAATGTCTTTATCATTCCTAGTATTTCCTATATACCACAAGTCACACGGTTAATTTGTGATGGAGGGTTGACATTTGGTATATCTAGGTTCTCTTATATAGTTTTTATCGTTCTTGTATGCTCTTTACTTGTAACATTGAATTCATTTTTCTGGGGAAAGACACATTAAGCTAATAATCAATTTGTTTTTCTTATCATAGGCTCTTGAGTTGGATCACAGAGAATTGATGAACCGTCCCATCAAAGTTGGTACAGCTCCGGAAGAGGGTGAATGTTTCCACAATAGAAGGTAGTTGTTATATACACTTTTTGTTCTGGTGCTTTGGATAAGTATTGAAAATAAAAATGCTTTTATGATTGTTGAGATATTGTAGTATTTGTAAGATACTATCACTTTTTAATTGGTTCTATTCCCTAATATTAGAGATTGAGTAGGTTAAGCCTTATGTATATATATTGTATTCCCATGTCTCTTGTATATGAGAAGTATAATACATCCCAGAATGAATTATAAGTAAAAGTAGTATTTGAAAAGTTATGTAACTTACCTAAATTTAGGTCAAATACCATTTTTGCTTATATCTTATTCCGGAGGGAGTATTATATAAGCTTAAAAATTATAATGGCTGTTTTTGAAAAAAATGCTTTTATAGTAATGCTAGTTTTATGTTTTGGTGCTTTTTTATGTGTTACTTTTCTTCTGTGTAAGTATTTGTAAGCTGTTTGTATTTTATTGAAAATATTTTCTACAGTGTATGTAATTTTATTGACAATCTTTTCTAATTATTATAAATATTTTCAAACACTTTCAATTAGAAAACCATTTTTTTTTCATGGCACAAACAAACAAGCATATAATCTCTTCTATTGTTTCATTTCAGTGTCTTGGCTTATGTCATATCTTTTGATTCCTTGAAATAATTTAAGCAGCTTGAGCATCTCATTCCAGAAGGGCGAAAATTTGCATCCTCTAACTGTATTTGTGATTGGATTTGATACATCCATTGCAGAAGAGAAGGTAGTTAATTTTTTTCAAATTATTTTGTTGCATCTCTTCCTGCAGTAGATTGCATTTATCACTTTGCAATTTGGATTTTCATGGTATTGGTCTGTAAATTTGCCTACTTTGGTCTTTTAGATAAAAGCTAGCCTGAGAAGACATTTCAGTCCTTGTGGAGAGATTACAAGGATATCATTACCGAGATTTCCTGATTCTGGCACTGTTAAGGGGTATGACTATTGTTCTACTAAGTTGTGATGTACTACTGAATATTTTGACATGTTACTGTCATTTAACTATCAGCCTTCACATCCACCTGCATGTCTGCAATTTGATGTTGTGAATCCATCTCTTGCAATGATGTTCATGTATATTTTTCACATAGATCTTTCTGTGGATTGTGATATTGTTAAATGGAATAGAACAAATCCTTGATGGTTTTTAATTTATAGTTTAGATGATTGTAAACTGCTCAAATGATTTATTGAACATTACTTGACAGAAATCATTCAAAGACTGTAATAAAATTTCCATTATTATACAGTATTATTTGGATACCTTAAGTCATACTTCAATTTTTCAATGCCATTTTATGTTTCTCTTGTAACTGGATTGAACTGTCATTTAATTGGACCTGCTTGATTGCATTATTGTGTTCTTGTTATGCAAACAATTTTATATAGATTTACACCGATGTTTTCTGGTTCATCACTTAAGCCGAGGAATGATGCATTTTTTTCTTCTTCTACTTTTTAATGCCTGTTTATAAATGTCTTTTTTTTTTTTTTTTTTTTTTTTTTTTTTTTTTTTTTTTTTTTTT
>JBBPBR010000005.1:45960018-45978492 GCA_037974775.1 Cicer pinnatifidum
CATTAACATTTTCACTTTTGTATATCTCAAGCTTTGCCTAGAGGGTAGATTTTACATAAGAGCTGCAACTTGAGCAGAAATTTATCAGTTTTTGCATCTATCTATCTATATAGGAGGCACTAGAGTCTAAAAAGACTTTTTCTCATGCTTTTCGATGGTGAAGAATCAACCACAGCTTGTTAGAACAAAATCATATTACTAGTTACGCTAAGGATATGATTTACTCAGTTTGTTAAAGGGAAGAGGGTGACCTTATAATTCTCATGTGACCTGGTTAAGTTTATCCCATTGGGCCTCAATATATATGTGTGTGGGTAAATGATGATTGATAAGTGACTATGCAGGAAATCTGTCAAATATAATAATAATGTATGGAAAAATTTAATGTATTGCATTCTAATTCTCAAATTGCAAAATTTGCAGGTTTGCACATTTGGACTTCAAGGATGTTGATGGCTATAGGAAAGCACTACAACTTGATCAAACTGCAATTGGAGATTATTGGTTGTCAGTAGAAAAAGCAAAGCCAAGGTTTAGACGTGATTATCAGGCTATAGGCGGTGGCAGAGGTGGTGGTGGTTATCACTATAGTGGAAGGGATGGAGGAGACCACGGTGGTAGAGTCGGTTGGGGAAGAAGTCATGGTGTTGGGAGGCACTGGACAGCCAATACCGAACACTGGTGAAGGCACGTGTGTTAATTTTTCTACAATTAGTTATTTACGTTCTTGTCAGAAAAATTGTACATTTCTAGATTAAGGCTTAATTTATCCTTATAAATTTATAAGCGTTTATAAATAAGTTAAATGAGAAAATTTCTAAAACATTCAGGTACATTAGCTAATTTCAACTTATACCTAGTCTTAGTTACTGGCAGGTTTTCTTTTCTTCTTTTTTTATTTTTATTTTATTTTTTTATTTTATTTTTTAATTTTGTTTTTGTTTTATTTTTCTTTTACAACCTTAAACTCAGCATGCATTATATACAGAATGACGTACTTTCCCTTGTGATTTAGTAATCTGCTTGTGTAATCATGATTAGCAATTTAGATTAAATGTTTACCTTGTCAGTTACATTATCATCATTCTTTTCATTATCTGATGATTCAACTTTTGATTATTTAGGGTGTAAGACAACTTTTGCTGGATACAGACTAAATTGTAGAAGATACTGAAGACCTTACACTTATTATATTTAAAGTACTTTGGGTAATTGATATTGTGAAATGGTAAAATATATTGAGATTTGTACAATAGTGTATTTTTAATTACTTTTGTGGCTAATAATGGGAGCCATCAACAATTTTGTGTAGAGAGCGGAGAGCATAGATTGATTTATGTTGCTCACCCACGATATAGTGAATGTGAGTGAGTGTGAATGTGTATTTTATTTTTCATTAATTAATTACTGATCTATTACAATATCGGTATAATATAATGAATTTTATGATGTTGGGGGATTATCTGTGACATATATTGTCATTCTATTGACCAAATATACGTATGGGACAAAATCAAATGACATTAGGTGCTAAATGTTCACATTTACACCGATTAATGACTTTGACAAAATGTAAAATTAATTGGGACAAAATCAAATGACATTAGGTGCTAAATGTCCACATTTACAACGATTAATGACTTTATGCAAAATGTAAAATTAATTAATACAACCGATGAATTTTCGTTCGAAAAAATAAAACCCATTGAAAGTTCACATAAATTAAAGCAAATAAAACTTCATGAAATTTAATGCAAATAAAAAATCAATTGGTACTCAAGAATTTAAGAAAGTTATTCGTCTTCTGTTATTGTCCAGACACCCTCCAAACTTTCGAAAAACCGAATTGCTAAATTCTTCTAAGCATGAATACGAGTGTTTAATTATCGGATTAACACATTTGACAGCTATTTATACTGATGTCTGTTTTTTATCTTACACTTCTTTTTCACACTTAACTTCAAATTATTTATCCCTTTTCACGTTTTTTGTATTCAAATACACCATTCATCCAACTATTGGCTCCATCAACACTGGTTTTGTTCATTGCAAAAGTAATGGCTAAAATCCTCCTCCATGTTATTTTGCTTGTTAGATTTTCTGAAAAATGGTACTGCATTGTACTTATGGTGGGATGTGGCCATTAGTTTTTTTTAAAATTGACCACTATCAAATTCACGCGTTCCATAATGGTTTACGCATACCAGAATGATATGTTTTATGTAAGTTAATTTACTTTATATGTTTCTGGTTAGTTATTGTTGAGCCTCCAATTGAATCTAAACATGAACTTGCACCTGATTTGAAAGTTGAGTCTGCAGTTAAATTTAAATTTAAGTTTATGGATGAATTGAAACTTGAGTTCATACCCGACTTAAAATTCAAGGAAGTAACTTATTTGAAATCGAATATTGCAAAATTAGTGGTGGATCACATTAATGTTGGGAAAAACTTTAATACTGAAAATAAATTTAATTCATGAGAAGATTTGATTGCTTGGGTTCGTCGTCAGCAACTAAGTTATGATTTTCAGTGGTAATAACAAAATCTGATTATGATTTTGATTGAAGAAAACAATTTTTTATATTGGTTTGCGAAAAGGGTGATGTGTTAAGAGAACCAAGAAGAAGTTGAAACGCAGACACAATCTAGAAAATGTGAATATCTATTTATGTTACATGGTTGTTTCTAATTGTTGAAAATAAAATATTAGTATGTAAATAAATAGAAAATCTGTTAATATTTCTATCGTCTGTAAGTATTCCTGCCATTATGTGTATTTATCACATAAGTCTATATAAAGAACTTTCGCTGCGTAGTTGAAACGCACGAGTTATTCAACATATCTCTCAATATTTTCTTCTCATTTAACATGATATTTAGAATCTGTTGGGAGACAACCCTGATTTTCAACTACCCGGTAGACCCACTGTCTCCGGTGAAATATGTTTTTTGGTAAATCGTGTTCTCAACTTCGGTTTCCCCCTTCTTGTCTTTGCTTCGTTGTTCCCTCAAATTTTTTCCTACCGCCCACGCTCTGCCGTCTCTATTGTCGCTGTCTCCAACGACCTTTTTTTCGATAAACAACCACTCAAGGAGTGTCACACACCCCTTAACGTGTGTTGTCAAAAAAACCTCCCACGCGCCACACTCGTCGCCTCCCTCCATGCACGCGAGATCCACGCGCCACCCTCTGCCACTGCGTGTGACGGCACTTTTGATAGTCATTCACGACGCCGCTTCTTTAGTTGCACTCACCACAATCTTCTGACTCCATATTTGTCAAAAAAAACTACATTACTTCTCTATGTCGAAACACTGAATAGATCAATAAACAAATATCATATTTACTAACTACATTACTTCTCCTCTTGTACCCCAAATTTGTCCAATTTATTAAAAATAAATCAAAAAGAAAAATATATATTAAAAAAGGAAATAAAAATAATTACAATAAATAAACTCATCAATTTATAGTGGCAAATCAAATTACAATTTTAAATTACAATTACAATTATAGCCAAATCCAATTACAACCATAAATATTAAGTCAAACCAAATTACAATTTAAAATGAAAACAACAAAAGCCATGTTGCCTTGCCAGCTGCTACATGCCTTGTTTGTTTTCCTTTTGCTCCAGTGCTTTGCCTTATTTGAATTTTTATGTTGCTTCACTGCTTGAAGCACTATCCTTGTGCCTTTTCTAACTAATTAAAGACATATTTTTTACAAGTCAGCCTTTGTACACATGATAAAAACTAAAAGACAAAATTCTGAGTTTGAAACAGAAAAAAAATAAAAAAACTAAAAGACAAATGTGGTTGAATCATGTACACAAATTAACCAAATCTGCAAATAAAAATGCTCTTTAACCTAACAAACCAACTCTGTCCAAACAGATGAACATAATAAAAATAAATAAAGCTAAAGTCGTGAATGGATCACATGTGCAGAATAACTCAGAATATGAACAAATAAATTACACATCAAGAATATTAACAAATAAATTACACATCAAACAAGAAATTGATGGAGAACGACAAAGGCAAGCAAAAAAGCAGCTAAACAGATAAAAAAACTCTATAAATACACCTTATAAAATTTCAAAAAAAAGTAGGAGGGATTTGAGATTAACACTACTGAAATAAAAAACGCATACAAAGAAGGAGAAAAGGAAGAAATCATCAGAGGGTGCATCCATAACAAACAGTAAACAACAAACGCAAATGTATTTTTTATACAATAAATCTGTTTCTTTATCTTCACTGTACAACTACTTTTTTGTTTAAAAAATGTAGATTTTTTTATTTGCAAAATCAAGCATAATGGGAAAAACGTAAAAAGTAAAACTAAAGATTCAAACCTGTGACATGTTGTCATCGTCGGAAACGCCGTCGATGTGGCTGCCGTCGTCGTTTCCTTGTTCCTCTTCATTTTCCTTTTTTCCGGTTGATGCATTTGTCCACATTTCTCCCTCTACTTTCAAAATCGTATGAACAGAGAATGAGTAAGGAAGGAGATGGTTTGAGGCTGGAAAGTAACAACAAGGTTTTGCTTAGATAGGGTTTCTTTGTTTTGTTAATTATGAAGGATATTTAATTATGAAGGAAATTAACCCCATTTCCTACCCATAATCGACTCCCGAACTCAAAATTTGGTTTCAAAGACCTTTTATTTTTATTTTTAAGGGTTTCCCAATATTTTTACTATTTTAAAATAAATTTTAGTGGTGACTTCATTGAATTCGAGAAACACTCGAAATTTTAGACCGTGACACCTCTCTATGTCGAAAAACTGAATGGATCAAATAACGACAGTTGGGCCGCCAACCTCAAATTATGGATGTTTGGTCAAGGTTACGAGGACCATCTCACTCGAAATCCTGAAAAAGTGGTCGCGAATGAAGCATCAAAGTGGAAACATATAGGTGCTCAATTGTGCAATGTCATTAAGTTTACATTTCATCTAGATGTTAAACCAACTTTCTGTCCACATCTGACATGTGAATCAATTTGGAGTCAGGAAAAGACACTATATTAATGACACTCAACGTCTCTATGGAATTTGTCACCACTTCATGATTTTAATGAGCTTCTCCCTCTTGCTGCAAGTAATCCAGTTGAACAAAAGAAGTGGTTGGATCAACGCAACACCTTATTCACGCTTCTTGCACTCTATGGCCTACCCCAGGAGTACTCTGCAACTCATAATCAAATTTTAGGGTATGTTATTGTTTCAGATATGTCTACTACCTCAATGATCTTCCTTAAAGTACCAGCAAAACATCCAGCTGAGCCCTCTATTACTTCAGCTTCAGGTGACATTGTTGCCCTTGCATATTTGAGACATAATCAAAGTCTCTCTCGTGGAGGACCATCCAACTCTAAGCCTTGTCCCAAATGTATGCATTGTAATCAACTTGGACATACTACTTATCGCTGTTGGAAGTTGCATGGTAAGTCTTCGCCATCGATAAATGCAACTCAGCTCGTCCTTCTACCATTATTCAGACTACATCAACTCAGGGCTCCCCGAAAAATTATGAAGACTTCCTCCGGTGGGTTCAGAGTCATCTGAACTCTAGTTCTTCTACTTCTGTTGCACATACTGGTAATTCATCTATTTACCTCTCTCCCTCATCTTCTCTCATCCCTTAGGTTCTTAATTATGGTGCATCTGATCATGTTATTGGAAATAAAGGTCTACTTTCTTCTCTCTCTACATCTGATTTTTTACCTAATATAACTTCTGCCAATGGCACTCAAACCCGATCTCAAGGAGTTAGCACTGTCCAAATTCTCTCGTCCATTTCAGTTGCATCTGTTCTCTATGTCCCTGGATGCCATTTTAATTTACTTTTTGTTAGTCGATTAATTTAGTCCAATGAATGTATTATTACTTTCCCTAATGATAATGTTACCCTGCAGGACGATTGGCGTCGGATGTGAGTCTCAAGGCTTTTATTACCTTTCTCCATCATCCAAAACGTGATTTGTCATATATTGCCCCTCATACTATCCATGCTCAGCTAGGACATCCACGTCTTACCAAAATTCAAAACTAGTGTCTAGTTTGTCTAAGTTCATTTTATATTATGAGTCGTGTCAGTTAGGGAAACACACTTGTAATAATTTTTCTGATCGAGTCAATAAAAGGGTTTCGTCCCCCTTTGCTTTAGTTCATTATGACGTTTGAGGTCATTCTCGTATTATGTCTACTTTAGATTCTAAGTTTTTTGTTACATTTATTGATGATTACTCTCGTTGTACGTGGTTATTTTTAATGAAAAATAGATATGAATTGTTTTCCATTTTTGAGCAATTTTATCAAGAAATTAAAACGCAATTTGGTTTTTCCATTCGTACTTTAAGAAGTGATAATGCTCGAGAGTATTTGTCCTATCAATTTCAAAATTTTATGGCTTCTCATGGCATTCTACACCAAACATCATGTCCTCATGCACTCCAACAAAGTGGGGTAGTCGAACACAAAAATTGATATCTCATAGAAACCACACGAACCTTACTTATCCATGGTAATGTTCAATTCTGTTTTTAGGGGGATGCAGTCTTAACAACATGTTACCTTATCAATCGTATGCCATCTTATGTCCTTGATGGCAATATCCCTAATTTGGTCCTCTTTCCCCATACCCCTCTTCATCCACTACAACTTCGTGTCTTTGGGTCCACGTGTTTTGTTCACAATTTATCTCCTGATTTGGACAAACTGTTAGCTCGATCACTTAAGTGTGTCTTTCTCGGATATCATTGGTCCTAAAAGGGATATCATTGTTATTCTCCTACACTACACTGATATGTTACATCAGCTGATGTTACGTTTTTCGAGTCTGCACCATATTTTGAACCAACCCATATAGCTATTAATCTCCATCAGGACATTAATCCTAAACCTCCTCACGTAGTTATCCCTATTCCACCCACTTATTCCTATTGAACTTGTCGAGTCTACCTCATAACCTGCACTACCACTACAAACATATCATCTTCGTCACCCACCCTCCGTTGTGCCTGTTCCTATTCCCATTACATATTCTCCTTCGACGCCACCACCATATTCAGCCCTCCCACCTCAACATGACTTTCCCATTTCTCTACGTAAGGATATTCACACAACGCATAATCCATATCCTCATTATATTGATTTGTGTTATCATCTTCTTTCTCCTTTGCATCACACTTGCGTGTCTTCTCTATCTTCTGTTTCTATTCTTAAATCTTTAGTGGGTTGTCGTTGGTTTTATACAACGAATAGACTACAACATAAAAATCGCTCAAAAAATCGAAGGGAGAACATTATAAAACCGCTCATAAATAAATAAAAAATTGAATACAAAAATTTTACATAAAAATTCAGAGTAAAAGAAAAATTAAAATAAATAATTTAAAATAATTTATTTATTAGAATTTTAAATAAATAAACTGGCTAAATAAATAAAGTGGCTCGGAAATAAGTTGTTAAAATTAGTATTTTAACATAATAGTCTATTTGATATTTTAAAAGTACATAATATTCTTTTAATATTTTAAAATAATAAACCTATTATCGAAAAGATGTATATAACAAAAATAAAGAAATATTTCTTTTTGAGATAATATTATGAAATTCAAAGTAAAATTCACGTGAGATGTGTACATTGAATTAACGTCAATTTTATTTTATTAAATTTGAATTCAGAGATATAACAAATATAAAATAATATAGTATCTTTTTCATTAATATAATAATAATAATAATAATAATAATAATAATAATAATAATAATAATAAAGTCTAAAAAAAATCTTATATTTTGATATTTTCAAAACTAAAATTAATAAAATTTTATTTAAATTTAATATTGTCTTAAATAAATTTTAAATTAATTGACATTATTATCAATTAAAAAAATATATTATATAATATTAATTATATTAATTTTATAAATAATTTTATTTTATAAAATTTAAAAAACTTTATATTAAAATTCATTTTTATGTATTAGATCATCCCTAATAAATTGATAGGATCTACATGATATATTATTAACCTATCATATCATATATCTAAATCAAATTTAATAGATAAACCGTTTGACAGTTGTGGGAGGACTAATTTGATTCCTCAGTTTAGAGGTTTAATCTTGATTGCCCAATAAAGTCCAACAGCTGAAAATTGAAGAGCTGCAACAGTGGTGGAGCCCATGCAACGTTTCATTGCAAATAGTGCATAAAATATATTGGAAAACGAGACAAGATACGCCGTTTTCAGCATATACAGCAAGATTATGAATATTATAATGGTCTTCTTCTAATTGGTCCACAATATATATATTATAGGTTAAATAATTTTTTAGTCTTATAAATTTATTTTAATTTTTTAGTTCTTAAATAATTTTTATTTTTATTTGTGACTATACTTTTAAGTCAATTCATGCGTGTTGTTTAATATTTAGATTAGTTTAATAAAATCCTACAAAATTAAGTTGTAAGTGAAGACTATCTATCACTTTTTAAATATTTTATCTTAGAGAATTTTACCACAACATTTCAGGTTCAAGACTGGACAAATGAGATGGACCCGCCCTATATCGCCTAGCCCACAACGGGTGAGATGAATTGGGTGAGTTGGATCGGGCCCAACGGATCGCACGGGTAGAATTGAATGGTTCAATAGGGTAGACGCGGAAGGGTTCGAGTCATGGATTTTGGACCGGCAGTGACCGACCCGCCCGATAACAGTTTATTATATTTATTATTAAGTGTTGGACTGGGTCTACCAAGCCTAATTTGATTTGACCCACTAATATAACTCAACCCTAATTTCAATCAGAGTCTCACAATCATAGCCACAACCTAATTTCACTCTCTCATCATCATCATCATCATCATCATCCTCTCACGAACCCTAGTTCTTCACACCAACAAAACCTAATTTCCTATAGCTAATTAAATATTGTTTTCAACTATTAGTTCTACTCGTGATGTTTTTATCCTTTTCATTTCATTATAATTCAATTTTTTAAACTATAATGTGTTATTATGTAGTAATCTGCCTCACCTTAACATGCAGTTGTCCTATTCTTAACTCTGTTATTTGTCCTACTAATTGTTTGTCCTCATATTAAATTGTTTGTTTTTGTTCTTGTGAATATGTTAGGTGAGTTTGTTGTGGTTTGTTTTATTACTGTTAAGGCAAAAAAATCCACTATGTGCAATTTTCCACATTAATCTTTACTTTTTAACTTTCTATTATGTTCTTAATATTGTTGTTGTCATCAATCTTTACTTTTTTACATGTTGTTGAGTGGTTCCTTTCTTCCTTCTTCTTCCTCAGACTCGAGTTGGAGGAGTCTTCATTTAGGTTAAGCTTAACACAACTCCACAAAATCGCTTTGTAAGGTGATAACTATTTACCATGTATAATCACTTTGTCCTACTTTATCTTATTTAATGTGGGACTCTTAGTAATATCCTTTGATTTTTTAAATGATTTTTTGTAGCTATGTTTAGGACATTATAAATATCTTCGATAAAAAATTTAGAATTGTTTAATCGGAGATTAATTAACTAAATTAATATGTCACTTTACAATATCAATGAAACATTGATATTTTTTTTCTATCATGTCATTTACTATTTATTAATTTCTCTTTCACATACCATTAATAAGAGATAATTTTATAAAATAACTCATAATTTATATTTCTCATATAAAATTAACTACATTTCTTAAATTGTGTGAAATGACCAAAGTGATATATAATTTGGGACAAATAGAGATTAATTTTTAAACTTTTGAAGTTTAAAAATTTATATATAATTAATTTTTTGATAAAAAAAATTTAAATTTTTGTAATATTTTAAACATACCTGCCAAAAATAGCCATTTACAGCGCTTTTTTTAATCCATTTACAGCACTTTTTCAAAAAAAAAAGCGCTGTGTAATCGAGCGCTGTAAAAGATACAACAGCGCTTTTAAAAAAGCGCTATAAATCATGTAAATATAACGCGCGCTTGTTATGCACATTTTACAGCGTTTTTTTTATAAAAAAAACGCTGTAAAATGCGCACATAATATGCATTATTATGCACATTTTACAGCGCTTATTTGAAAAAGCGCTGTAAAATGTGCATATAAAATTCGTATATTGGGTGTGTCTTTTACAACGCTTTTTTCAACAAGCACTGTAAAATGTAGACCCATAATTCATATACTGGGTGTGCCTTTTACAATGCTTTTTAAAAAAAACGCTGTAAAAGGTAGACCCATAATTCATATACTAGGTGTGCCTTTTACAGCGCTTTTTTCAAAAAACACTGTAAAATGTGTGTGTGTGTGTGTTTTTTTTTTTTAAAACGTAAATTAAATTTTTGAAAAGCGCTTTTTAACTTTTTATGGCATTTTTTTTAGAAAGTGCTGTCTTTTATCTTTTTATCCAAAATTATTTTGATCCAGTTCACACAACACAACCAGAATCAATTCACACAACACAACCAGTCACACAACACAACACAACCAGATACATATATATAACCCTGTAACACTGTAATTTACAATAAGCAGTTCACACAATCAGATACATATATATAACCCTGTAACTTTGTAATTTACAACCTAATTAACTACATTCAGATACATATATATAACCTAATTTACAACCTAATTAACTACATATACATTGAACCTAATTAACTACATATTCATATGCATGTTCATATATTGTCCTATGATCATATACATATAATAACTAAATAAATATACATAATATGCACTAGCTACCATATAATATTCAGATCCCTTGCCCAACAACATGCTATTTCCCAAAAAATCAAATAATTTTCATTTCAAGCACATACTCACACCATTCTTCCTTTAATTCCATTAGATCTTCCTTAGAATATGATGGACTGGAATTGTCAAAGTACTGCAATATAAAAATTGAACATATTATATTAAGTTAGTATCAAATATATAGATAATTTATATATGAAAATCATATAATGAAAATACCGTAGTGTTTCTGGGATAATAGTTTTATTCTTCTCAACAATCTCCTTCATGAATCTCAATACGTAGTACCCACAGTCGATGTTGTTTGTTTGACGAGGGCACTTTATTGGGATCCATGTAATGTTATTAGACTTTTGCTTCGACACTTTAGCACCTCTTTGAGCTCGAAAAACTTTTAAGGCACTATTGAATGAATAAATGTGATTATTATAGCATGAACAAACACATTATTTATATATATATGTAAGAAATAAATGAATATTACTTACGTGTCGAACATAGTCTTTATTTTGGAGTGATTGTTGTAATTTCCATGCAATGGATCCAAATAGTATATAACTTCAGAGACCGCATTGATTGCAAATAGCACCCAATGTGTCCTACAACAACAAAAAATTGGTTAAACAATTTTGTTTATACACAACTAATAAATTAAATTCTCATTAGTTAAAAAAGATAAAATTACGTACCCTGAATTATATGGTGCGAAGAACAATTTATCCTTTTCTATATTTCCTAATAACATATCTACAATGTATTTCTTTACATTGTCTGGATCGAATTTCCACATCGACATCTTATGCAGAGACAAGATTGAGTATTTATTTGAAAATTTCCTCGTGCACACGACCTTCTCATACAAAAACCTTCAATGAAAATTTTAAACTAGATTAATTACCAATAAATTTAATTAATTACCAATAAATGCAATTAAAAGTATTTTTTACCCTATGTACAAGCTCATTACAGTAGCACTAAGCTCCTTATGTTCGAGAAGTTCGTATATGTGCTCCTTTTCGAGAAATTTATCATACTCATCTCCGAATATATCTTTATTCATGGGTACGATGCGCGAATCGTCGCTGCTACCCATGTTCCTTTTTACTTGGATGTCAAGACACGCCCCATATTTACCAAGGCGTGACTGACTTATTTTAGGAGCAGCAGCAGCAGCGACCAATTTTCCCCGATCCAGTTTTTTTCTTGCTGCAATTTTGGCAGCTTTATTACCCTCCAGCCTTTGTAGTTTGGCAGCCCTATTACCCTCCAATGTTGGAGGTTTGCTGGCTCTTTTTGGCTGTACGAGTGGTTTATTTAATTGGATCTACAAAAATGAAAGTTAAATGTTAGTTTATTGAATCTGAAAAAATGACAAACCTTAGGGAATAAATGTGACAAACCTTTTCGGGAGATGTAACTGATTTGTTTATGGGAATCTTTTTTTCGAGGGCAACAAGGTGGGTGGGCCATGCCACGTAACTACCAATAGCGTTGCCCAATAACTGCATATCTCCATCGTTATCCGGTATCCTCAACAGTGCAGTTGGTTTGAAAGCAACAATAGGCGATACTTTGATATGACCCGCAGGGATCGGAGTATTGTGCAATACTTCTCCCGAAGTATTGTACAATTTTCCTTTTCCCACCTTCCGATGAGTAGGAGAGGACAAGTAGAGGACACATGGAGTGACACCCTAAATCAATAATTAAAACATAAGTACGGTTATTATATAAGTTTGTTTAATACATAAGGAATTACATAAGCAAGTAAGTAATTAATTACCTCGGGAATACTTTAGAGACCGACGTTGCAACTCGCGATTTCACTCTCCATTTGTATTTCATGTTGGAGCTGATCTGGGAGTTTCTTGTCTTTGTTCGTATTCACCAATTATGCCACTTGCTCTGTAAGTATTCTGAGCTTCTCTAATACTTCCTCGTTCGAAGGTTTTTGGCGCTTCTCTTGAGGAAAAAAGCTTTTGGGAGTTACGCCAAATCCTTTCCCCCTAACCCGACCGGAATACTCAGGGACATTAAACACTTTACCAAGAATGTCCCTGCAAGTATCCTTGTTGCCCTCCTGATTTTCAGAACTTTGTTCGATAATCTCCTAAAATACATGTAACATTAAAAAGATAAGTTCAATAGCATTTTTAAAATACAATATTAAAAAGTATTCAAGTGATAAATACAATATTAAAAAATATTAAAGTGATAATATACTTACACAAAGTTCTACTACTTTTTTGACATTTTCATTATCAACCACTCCGTCTTTATTAACACGCGCTTCCTTCCATAATATATGACGACCCAAGTGTTGATCGACTTGGGTGTCTTTTCGCTATTCGTTAAGATCATAAACAAAATAATACAAATTAGTTACACACTATAGTTTATAATACAAATTACTTCATTATATAAAAGTGATGTTTAATTACTTACAAGTTGTTGATCAAGGTGTGCATATCCCATACGTGATTTTTTGTATGGGTGTGTTGGATTGCTTGCCCGTTCGTGATTTGTCTTACTAATATTCTATATAAAAAAAATAGCAATTGTGTAAAAATTTAAAATATGAATAATAAAACACAAATGCTAATAAATTAATCACTTACGACAAATACGGGGTCAGAACGTTTAGAAACAAATGCACTCCATTCATCGTTTGATATATAATGTTTATATATTTTTGGAGCTTCAGCATTTGTGTTTCCTTCTCTATCTTTTAGATAGAAATTTGAGAGATGAGATCTAAATCCCCGATGGACCTTCCCAGCAACTCTCAAAACATAACTCTTTCGTCCCTCATCAAGAACAAAAGTCGTCTGCAATGAAAAAAATTATAAGTAAAGTATTGCAATGAAAAAAATTATAAATGACAAAAGAGTGGATCAAAAAATTTACTTGAATGTCATTCCATATTATATCTTTGGTATCCTTCAACGCCTTATCTCTCCAATCGTCAATCGTAATTGGGATATTTTAACGAACAACAGTCCCAATATAACTTACAAACATAGAGCTGTTGGGGTCAATTGGCTGACCACTCTCATTCCAGCCAACCTAATAAACTCATATAGTAAGTACATGCTATTAAAAAAAGATAAAAAAAAAAGTACACAGCAAACAGAGTTTAGTATATTATAACCTCAAACTTGGTGCCATTGCTCCTTGCTTTAATCACTTTTTGCATTATAGTTGCACCACGTTTGACTTCATTTTCATAAGTCTTAGTGGTGCCAACTTCTTCATTTTGACATTCTAAATCTTTGTTTGTATCCATTTAACTACAACAAGTTCAACATGTAGTTTAGTATAACATCAACAAGCTCAACATGCATCATGCATTATTATAAACAAGCTCAACATGTATCAGTATATCTTAAACAAGCTCAACATGCATTTTAATGATTACAAAAAATTAATAACATCAATACCTGAATAATGGTTCGAAGAAAGATGAAATGTGAAGAAAAGAGGGAACGCAGAGAGTTCACAGAAATATGGTTCACAGAAATACGGTTTGAAGAAATACGTAATAAGGGCTACGTATTTCAATGAAAATATATTGTGTGCAATGGGAGAGATGATCTTGGATGGAAATAAGGTTCGAAATGAAGGAGATGATCGTGGAAATAAGGTTCGTAATGGACGGGATTATAGGGTTTGCAAAAGAAGAGAAGAACGATGAAGGTTGAGATGATAGTGAAGTTTACGTAATGAAGAGGAAACTGAAGCGGTTACTGTTATATATAAAACCCTTTTACAGCGCTTTTCAAAAAGCGCTCTAAAAGGCCTAAGCCTTTTGCAGCGCTTGTTTGAAAAAGTGTTCTAAAAGGCGTCCTTATTTAATTTTTAAAAGGCTCTTTTACAGCGCTTTTCCCAATAAGCGCTGTAAACGACCTCATTGTTTTATTATGTTATATAATGTTTTTTTAAAGTCTTTTACATCGCTTTTTCAAATAAGCGCTGTAAAAGGTCTCTTTATTTTATTTTTAAAAGAGTCTTTTACAGCGCTTATTTGAACAAGCGCTGTAATAGACCTCCTTATTTTATTATGTTATATGAATGTTTTTTTTAAAGCCTTTTACAACGCGTTTTTAAATGGGCGCTGTAAAAGGCTTTATTGTTTTGTTATTTTATTTTTGTGTTTTGTTATGTTATTTTATAAACAAGCTCAACATGCAAAACCCACATAGTAGTAACTGGTCACCACCAAAATCTCTTCCTCTTCACCAAACTCTTCTCCTTATATGCATCTTCTTCACAAACATCAAAGCTTACTCTTTCACAATTCAATCTCTACCTCAACACCCTTTTTATCTCTTTACATTTCCTTTCCTTCTTAAATCGTGTGCTAATTCGTCGATAAGTGGTTTGAAACTTGTTCTTCAGGTTCATTGCCATGTTGCGAAAAATGGGTTTGAGTCTGATATTTTTGTTAACAATGTGTTTTTGGGGATTCCCATGATGCGTACAAGGTGTTTGAAGAAAATCCTGTTAGAGAAAGTCCTGTTAGAGAAAGTCCTGTTAGGTGTCTGATGAATATTATTTTTAAAGCATTTTACAGCGCTTTTTCAAATAAGCGTTGTAAAATGTCTCATTGTTTTGTAAATTTATATGAATGTTATTTTTACAGCGCTTCTTTAGATAAGCGCTGTAAAATGTCTCTTTATTTTATTTTTAAAAGAGTCGTTTACATCGCTTTTTAAAGTAAGCGCTGTAAAATGTCTCTTTATTTTATTTTTAAAAGGGTCTTTTACAGCGCTTTTTAAAATAAGCGCTGTAAAAGGCCTCAGTATGTTATTTTTGTGTTTGGTTTATTTGGGTTCAATATTGGATGACATTAAAAACATTGTTATCATTGTTTATTGGATTAAAAGCGTAAATTGAAACATTCTTTCTTATACCCATCATAAACTTCCACACCTGTCTCCCACATACGTTTTAAATCTTCGATTAAAGGAGTTAAGTATACGTCGATATCATTCCCCGGTTGTTTGGGTCCAGAAATTAACAGAGACAACATCATAAACTTACGCTTCATACATAACCATGGAGGTAGGTTATATATTACCAAAATCACAGGCCACGTGCTATGTGAGATGCTTTGAAGACCATGTGGATTCATTCCATCAGTAGAAATTGTAAGTCTTAGATTTCTTGACTCTATCCCGAATTCAGGATACTCGTGATCAATTTTTGCCCATTATGGGGAATCTGCCGAGTGTCGAAATATTCCATCTCTAATTCTTTCATCTGCATGCCATGTCAAGTGTTTTGAATCTTCTTCACTGCGATACATGCACCTAAATCTTGGTATTATAGGAAAATACCACACGACTTTTGCTGGAGTAGATTCTTTCTTCTTATATCGAGAGACATTGCATTTCGGACATGTCTTAAGTAGTTCATATTCATTTCGAAATAAAATGCAATCGTTAGGACACACATGAATCCTGTCGTAACTCATGCCAATAGAACACAAAATTCGTTTAGCCTCGTAGGTTCGACTGGGAAGTTCATTATCATCTGGCAACATATCTTTTATGAGTGTTAATAATTATGTAAAGCTTTTATCAGACCATCCATTACTCGCTTTTAAGTTGTACAACTTTAATATCGCCGACAGTCTTGTGAATTTAGTACAACCATTATATAATTCTTTCTCTGCATCACTCAACAAACTTTCAAATATTTTAGGACAATCTCGAAGATCTTCTTCAACTGCTTTTGCGATCTCATCAACTCGGTCTGGCTCATATGTATCTGTATCGAAGTCAGTTGAAGCATATGTCGAACTATTCTCAAAATTAATGTTTCCTTTTTTTTTTCTCACCATGTCTTATCCAATATGTGTAGCTTTGATCAATTCCATTATATACTAGATGTCCTTCTAATTCATCTTCTCTAACACGTTTTCCAAAACAACATTTTAAACAAGGACAAACTACTCTATTTGGATCTTTTGCATTCTTCACTACAAACTCAACAAACTCCTTCACTCCAATTTCATACTCTTTTGACAATCGATTGACAGACATCCATTTCCTATCCATATTATACGACCTATATAAATGCAGTTACAAAAATAATAAGCTTTCAAAACATATCAACAAGTTTCAAAAAGAAACCAATATCAACTAACAATTTCAAAACAGAAAAGATCATGTGGTATGAGTTTTTGACTAGTAGAAGAGATTTAATATATATATATATATATATAACAATTTTTAGTTTTCAATTATTAAAAACAAATTAAAAAATACCTGAGACAACGTAGATGGCCGCACAATACGTAGAGGATATGAGGGTTCCCAGAGTAGAGGTGATGAGGGTTCGTAAATTTGTTCTAAAAGTAAATGATATTTATTTGAAAGATGTATTTTACAACGCTTGTACAAAAAGCGGTGTAATAGGTAGTTAAATTGAATGAAAGCGCATTTATTTTACAGCGCTTGTGAAAAAAGCGCTGTAATAGGTAGTTCAATTATTTGAAAGCGCATGTATTTTACAGCGCTTGTGAAAAAAACGCTGTAATAGGTAGTTCAATTATTTGAAAGCGCATGTATTTTACAGCGCTTATGAAAAAAACGCTGTAAAATAATACGCGAAAGCGCTTCATGTTACAACGCTTTTGTGGAAAGCGCTGTAAAAGCCTTATAACATTATGCGCAAACGTTATATGACCCTACAACAGCGCTTGTTTTACAGCGCTTGTCAAAAAAATGCTGTAAAAGGCTCCGTTATTTTTAAAATATATTTATAACAGCGCTTGTGTTTAGCAAGCGCTGTTAAATGTCATTTTTGGCGTAGTGTAAAAATCATTTAAAAATTATACATAAGTTAATTTAAAAACACGGTCTAAAAATAACAATGGAGTTATTTGGCCAAAAACAAAAATGGAGCTCAGATGAGATGTGAGGAGGTTTGAGTTATTTAGCCAATAATAGAAATGGAGTCAAGACGATGGAGCTGCATTGGTAGAGGATTAAGCTTTACCTAATCATCCAAGATTTTGTGTTTAATATGATATTGAGTTAGTCTAGACTTACTTTTGTTATATATATTTATTTATTAAGTCAATCTAGCTAGTTGGTATAACATTAAATGTATGAACGACTTTTACGTATGATATTGATATATAGTTTTTTTATTTGAATATATACAATTTTGATTTTTTTAAATAAAAAATACCATTTATATATTTTTTTATGTAATATAAATTAACAACTGATTTTAGAGATCGATTTAACTTATGATTTGAAAAAGTAAATCATTAATTCTTTTTTAACTTCGATTATAAATCAATTTTTAAACTTAGTCATTAATTCAGTCGCTAAAATTTTAATTGTCAAATTTTAATTGTCAATTTGATCGCTATATTAGCTACCAAAATACTTATAAATGTTTTGTTTTGATCTTTATTTCAGTCAGTTAACGTACTTTTAGTCATATGGCAACCATTTTTTCGGTCTTTGATTGCCCAATTTCTAATAATGAATATTTTTAGAAAATTAAAAATCAAGAAAATTTTTATATGAATTAAAAATAAATGTTGACATATTGAATAAAAATAAAGATTTACTTAACTCTAAATTATGTATTTGGGTAGAGAACTTAAGTAACTCTTTTAAGAGTTATTCTATTAACTAATTGTTGATATTAAATTCTAC
>JBBPBR010000005.1:45982414-45996526 GCA_037974775.1 Cicer pinnatifidum
TGTCATAAATATTTATTTCGACCAAATACCTTATTGACTTGTATAAAGTTGAAGAAGATTTTACATTTAGTTATTAGAAAATTTTATGAAATATAGATAAAACGTAAAAAAAAAAAAAACACTATGATTGTTTTGATTTCATTTGTTGTTTCCATGATTGTGAACGTTTTCTATCAAAGATCTTTCAATAATGCCTACAACTTTAATTGATTTCATCTAATTTTATTATCCAACCCAATCTCTATTATCTCTATTATCTTCTACTTCTTCTTCTTCTTTTAAGTCACACATGCCTCAAGATCTCGTGGTGTAACAATTGTACCTAAAATCTATGATCATAAATGGTGTCGTACGACTTCAAAAAATAAAATTTCATCAACTTTTGGACTAAAATTCTGTTTGGAGGACCAAAATTGAGGGGAAATAAAATGGTGGAACTACTTTCGCAATTCAACTAAACTAGGGGAACCAAAACTGCAATTAACCCTAATAAATATATCTTGTTGTGAGTGTTTCTTCTTGTAAACAATTCTTGATCATATTTTCTTGTAAATAATTCATATCTTTTTGTAGATTATGATAAACTCTTCTTGAAAATAATTCATATCTTCTTGTAGGTAAATCTTGATCAAATCTTCTTGTAAATAATTCATATCTACTTATGATAAATCTTGATCAAATCTTCTTATAAATAATTCATATCTTTTTGTTGATAAGATTTTGATCATATCTTCTTCAAGAGTGTAAAATACCTTATTATTTCTTTTCCCCAAGACTGCCCCGACAACGATATCACTAACATCACACATAATCTCAAAAGGGAGTGACCAATCAGAGGCAACAACAATTGGGCCACTAATTAAATTTTTCTTTAAACAATAAAAAGCTTTCAAACAGTTGTAAAAAAATCAAAAGTGGTCTCCTTAACTAAGTGGTATGTCTTATGTTTTGCAATTTTTAGAAATCTTTAACGAACCTTTTGTGGAAACCAGCATGACCGAACAAGCTACGCACACCTTTCATATTTGGAGGGGGCAATTTAGCAATTGCATCCACCTTTGCAGGATCTACCTGCATGTATTTTATAGATACTTTGTATCCCAAAATAATGCAATATTGCACCATAAGCTAACACTTCTCTCAATTAAGCACTAAATTAGTGTCCTTAGATCTTCATAACACAAAAGTCAAGTCATGAAAAAATTCTTTATAAGAGGACCCAAATATAATAAAGTCATCTATGAAGATCTCAATGCATTTTTCAATCAAGTCGGAGAAAATAACCATCATACATCTTTGGAAGGTGATAGGGACATTACATAAACCGAAAGGCATCCTTTTATATGCAAATGTACCATAAGGGCAAGTAAGAATGATTTTTTTTCTTAATCTTGTGAAGCTAATGATATTTGCAAATAATCGAAATATTCATCTAAACAACAATAGTAACCATGTCATGCAACCTTCTCAATCATTTGATCAATAAAGGGATAAGGGAAGTGATCTACCCATTAATTTTTCTAACTGTCATCAATACATTTTTATCATTCTCCATCATAGTAGTACCTCTCATTTTAGAAATACATTGCACACGACTCACCCATTTACTATTAGAGATATGATAAATAATACATGCATCAAGAAGTTTAATAAATTTCGTTTTTACAACCTCTTTCATGTTAGGATTGAGGCGACATTGGAAATGCTCGAGGATGCAAATACCAATAGAGAGGTCCTTGATATTAAGCCACTACAATCGTAGTTCAAATTTTTATGATGTTAAAATAATTTTATTTGTAAAATTATATTTTCGTCCTAAATATTGAGACTTTTAGATGAAATCAACTTTTAATTTTGGAAAATCCATTTTAGAAATTTTTAGTCTTTTTATTACAACAACTACAAATATATTTTAATCAAAACTAAAACTTGAAAATATACAAATTTTAGACTTCGTTGAATACTTAACAAAGGTATCCTCATTTTTAATATATATATATATATATGAGGTTTTTACAATTATAAATTTATCAATTAGTAGCCACTAAGAAATTATTTAAAAATAACTTTAGTAAACAAATAAAATTATTTATAATTGTCAAAAAATGAAAAAAGTAAATAAATTATTTTTAACATGCGATTGAATTCTAAGTTATACACAAATCATGACATAAATATCGTTTGTGTCATAAGTCGGTGAATTATTTGGACCAATCCTATTGACTTGTATCAAGTTGAAGAAAATTTTAGATATAGTTAATCCGATGTTGAAATATTTTTTAAAACGTAGGTAACACCTAAAAAATCACTGATAATTTTTTTCCCTTATTATTTCCATGATTGTGAAGTTTGTAATCATAGATCTTTTAACAATGTCTACAACATTCATTGACGTCAACTCACAATTTTACGATCCAACAAAATCTCTATTGTCTAAGTACTAACAATAATGGCATAGACTTCTCCTCTTGAACCATTATAGCAAGTTTGGAGTAAGTGGTTTGATCTATGATGAAGTTAATTCTCGTGAACATCTCAAAGGCAAATCGTTAATGAAAAAAAAAAAAAAAAAAACAAAAAATAGCAAACACAAACCTAATAAGAAAAGTTTCAAAAGCATGTTATCTTTAGAATTTCTACATTGCAAATCCTCTCACAACGTCCATCTATTAAGGTGAATTACTACATCAGAGATGATATTACAAGATGCAACTTTATCATCCAACAAAATAGGGTTGTGTTGATGGTAATTGTAATGCAAAAAAGTTGCTAATATAAAAGATATTTGATAACACTTTTGTTGTGGTATCTAATGAAGCTAAGACAAAAAATATATATACCGAACCTTTGCAACAAAACCTTTACCCAACGAAATTTTTAGTGATCTATTGGAAGAATTCAACAAAAAACACAACCCCTGTTTTAGTATATTTGAATGTTACAACAAACTATTTCATGGTAAATAATAAGTAACACACGTTATATGCTTAGTAAGCATAATGTAATGCAAAGTGTTGCTGTTAAGAGTTCATCCTGCTTGGAGTGCAAATAGGGTGTAAGTAGTATTTTAAATAATATAAATGATTACCATTGTGTTAAAGCACAAAGCCGTGTGATCAATACGTAGTAAACTATTTTTGGCCTTTTATTAAAGAATGTCGTATATTATTCACTAATAAGCAGCTTAAGCAATTTTTTGGAAAAGTCCTCGATATTAGGCTGCTACAATCATAATTCAAAATTTTATTATGTAAAAATAATTTTATTTGTAAAATTATATTTTCCTCCTAAATATGGAGGCTTTTAGATGTTTTCAACTTTAAAATTTTGGAAATTTTATAATTTCTAGTGTTTTTTTTAAAACAACTACAAAATATATTTTAATCATAATTAAAACTTAAAAATATATGAGTTTTAAACTTCATTGAATACGAAACAAAAATAGTGTCATTTTTAACAGCCCACACTACTTGAAGTCATAGGCTTCTCCTCTTGGAAGAGCCAACGAACCCAACCAGCAACTCTATTTGACACTTGACCCAAAACCAAATCTCAATCAAACATTATTTCTTCATCACCACCACCCCAAAATCAATGGGACTCCTCACCTTCTCCTTAACTGGCACCGGTTTCATCCTCATAGGATCACTCGAATCCCTCCGCTCTTCTCAAACCAACAAACTTAACAAAAACCCATCTCCCTTCTACATCACTCTCTCCATCTTCTCCTCTTTCGTCATCTTCTCATCCCTCACATCACTCTTCAACGCCGTTACCTCTAACGACGCCGTTGGCTCTTCTCTCCAACTTCAAATCATCCCTATCGCTTTACTTTTCCTTTTTTACTCTCTTCTCTCTCTCTCCCTCTCTCTTCCCTCACATCTTCTTAACCTAATTCTCACCTTCGCTTTCTCCCAAGAGTTTCTCTTATTCTACCTTCAAAGAAAAGACCCTTCCGGTGTTGAAAATCGTTACTACGATCTCTTATTAGTTCCCATCGCTGTTTGTGTTTTCTCAACCCTAATTGAATTATTAGGATCTGATTCGCTTTCGTCGTCTTCTGTTGCGAAATTGGGCCGTGGTGTTGGGCTTATTTTACAGGGAACATGGTTTATTCAAATGGGCCTGTCTTTATTTTATTCGAGTTTTGTGGCCCAAGGGTGTGATTTACATTTAGTTAGTAAAGGGAATTATAGTTTGAGATGTAAGGGACATTCTGAGTATCATAGAGGTAGAGCTATTGCTACGCTTCAGTTTAATTGTCACCTTGCTCTTATGGTTGTTTTGTTCGTTGGGTTTTATTCATTCACTTTTGCCAAAATTGGAAATTCAGTTAATGATACTTTGAGGTATAAGCCCATTGGAGATGAGATGCAATCTTTTGATAATTCGGTGGGAAAGTTTAGTTTGGATTCTGATGATGATAATGATGATGAGATTAAGGATGCTAATGTGGGGAACCAGAAGTTAAGCAATGGAATCAATGGTAATCACTCTAATCATTGAAATGAAAAGTTGTTTAGTTTGTATAACCAAGGGGTTTTTCATTTGTTGTTATGGTTATGGGTGTCTATGTAATGTAATGTTGTGCACTTTTCAAATAAAATGTGATTTCTAGTATGTCTTACATTATGTTAGGGGTTTCGTGATTTCCAGAGTTAGAGATGTTCCGTTGTGAATTAACCACAACATTGTACAATGTTTATTCAAATTATTTGTATTTTTATATAATGTATAAAACCAGAAGGTAGTGTTTAAATCTATTTTGAAAAATTGCTTTTTATTCTTCTAGATTGAAAAAACAGGATTCTAAGATATAATTTTTATGAACGAAGTTGCATAATATGATTTTGATTGTTTTATAGTGGCTGTACAATATGATTTTTGTGATTCAATGTAGTTCTGATTGGAAGTTCTGTTATGGAGTGATGATTTGTGTATATATGTAGTTCAATGGTTTGCTAATTGCTGCCACATAATTAATTAAATATCTGTCATTCCGTAGCTCAGAGACTGAAAATGTTGGTTAGGTTGTTTCACTCATTGAACTTATTAGTTATTATACAGAAATAAAGGGCGCAATCTTATTATTTGGAAAGACCTCTGGATGCCAAACTTACTTGTCAACACATAGAATCGTGTTTACAATACTTAAGAGGGGCTTTAAACTATGGGACTTAATTGACATCTCTAATCCAGTATTGTAAACTAGCACGAATCTATGTTTTGCTAGACTTAGACTTGCTTGTTTCTTGGGTTACCTTGCTAGACTTGTTTAGATCAGTGTTGTCAATATCAGTTTATAAGTCAGATTATATAAGTTGAAGTTATTGATGATGCTCCATGAGTTTAGTAAACTCTTCAATTTTAGACTTCCAAGTTTTATATGGAAGTCATCCTAATAGCTGTGCTGAGATTTATTGGCTTCTTCGGTTCATTGTAGTAATATTTTTAGGATAACTTTGTGTCTTCAATATCTTTCTTTTAATTATTGTGTGATTAAAAAATAGTAGGTTCATAATTGTTGGCCCCTTGGCAAAGTATAATGATGTCTACTTTTTTTTTTCTTTAATAAGTGATCCTTTAGGATGGAATGCCTGTTTATGTATATATATATTTTTGTTTTCTGAAAATGTATTTTCATTATCTAATATTTTATCTTTTTTCTACGATAATGTTTCACTTAAAAGGTCTCACGTCAAGATAAAATGAAGACACATTTTAAAAAATAAAAATATAAAATATTTTTACAAAGTAAACAAGATCTAATTATCCAAATTTCACTTATTTACAATTGTCATCTTGCGGAATCATTTTACCAAATTTTTATACTGTTTTTGTAAGGGTTTTGGTTTATATCATACTTTGTGGTCAAAAAAATGGAACCTACAAAGGAGTCAGATTGTTAAAAAAAAAAAAAGAATATAAAAGAATTTAATACATGTTAATGTATATATAACATAAGATACAACACAATGTGGGTAAGACCAAGATACAGAATTGGATTCTTGGTAATTACGGTATGGATGCAGCACCAACTTACAATGGACAGACAAGATTAAGTACCGTGTGAAATTGATGAGATGTGACCTGCGTGTTCATAGCCATTGAATTGCAGATTGACGGCTGAAATTTGTTATAGCATTAAACTAGGTAATTTTCTCACTGCAACAAATTCAAATCGACCAACATATCTCATGAACTTTACAAAAGTACAAAGAGTTTACTTAATATACCCGGTCTCAATATGGGCATTACATAGTACCATTTCAATTGAAATACATAAGATAATATAAAGTATAACATAAAAAGTTTACTTAGTATTTGGACACTTACTTACTCTTTCTTATATGAAATAAGAAGGAGGTGAAAATTACATTCCACCAACAAGACATGCACCACTAGAACGATCTTTAGTCGAACATACACAGGACAGACCACGAAAGGTAACGGTTGCATTTGTATTTCTTTTGCGAGTTTGAATTTGGGTTATTTTTCATTTAGATATCCTCTAATCTTATTTTCATTTAGATTCAAATATGGATTTATTTAGATATCCTCTAATCTTATTTTCATTGAGATTCAAATATGGATTTGTGGTGGTCTTTTCTGAAATATCTGATTTACATATATAAAAGATACAAATACTTAGATACAAATCGTCAAGAGTCACACACCATTGACTACATAACATGACAGTTTCAGCTTATTTGTTGTGTCTCTTCCGAGTTACCCGTAAGTTTGACAAAAATCTCGTTACAAAATATTGAAAACCGAAAAATCTAACAAGATTTTGGCAATCTTTCTTTTCTTCTTCTTCATCATTATCTGTCTGTGAACTTAAGTTACTCAGATATGTTTTCCCCTGATATATAAAAGAGAGCTGCTGCCATAAAAGAACGCTTAATCCTATCTGCAGTGAAACACTCGCGATAAACAGATACACAAGAACAAGTCCTCTAGAGGATAGAAACAGCCCAGATCTCAGGAAGGCGACGAAAATTTCATTCAAAAGTTTCCATGCTAGATCTCGGCCAGTAATCCCCTTTAAGGATCCGAGGGAGTATAACAATGGTGGCGACATGTGCAAGCTAGCATATGCAGACATTATAGAGACATAGTTTGTGCTCAAGACTGCTGAAATTAGGAAGCAAATAAAGCTGTGGTGATTAGCAGCACCAACACAGTTCCCAATCTGCCAAAGAATTACAAAAGCTATGATAAAACTAGCATTAAGACAGGTATAACAAGGTTTTGATTAACATGTGCTGTAAGTTTGTAACTGAGAATTCAAGGTATAATAAGGTTTTATTTAAGCAATAATCACATTGAATTTCACTATAATTTACTTTAATCAAATAAAAGATGAGTTGAAATTAATTAACTTCTACATTAGCTACATTGATCTTTTTTAGTTACACTTACTAATTTTAAAAAAAGTGTAATACAAGCGAGGGCATATGATGCTCCTGACTTTCTTGAATATATAAATACCACATAAAAGGATTAATAATTCCGATTCAAAACTGAAAAGCCATACCCAAAAACTTCTTCAAAAAGATTCCAAGGTAACAACACAAAATTATTTGATGAATCACTTACACGGACACACAGTAAACTACAACAACCACTATAATATCATATTGTAACAGTTGAAAATCAAGTCCATGGGTACTTTACATGACAATTTATTCACTACATCATTTTGTTAACAGCAAAACCATTTTTGTAATGGAATATTGGAAAAATACTCAAGTAGATGTATTAGTCCAAAGAATTAGAATATCATATTCACCGATGTCCTCAAAAAATACTATGGAAAGTGTTTCAGACACTTAGAAGTGTGTTGGATCTCAAATATAAACTGAAATAAGTCCTCTCAATTTAGAACAAAAACTTGACCTAGAAGGCTCACCAAAGGAAGACCTCGGTGCATCAAACTCGAATGCACTAGAATCAGTTGCATCGACAAAAGCTCTTGCATACCACGTCTTTCTAGCCCCATAAGATCTCATGGAATTTAGAAGAGAATATCACAAACTTTTGCTAGATAAGTGTTTTCAAAACAAAATTTCCAATATCCAAGACCTACTATTTTGTCATACATAATACAGTATTTTATTTACGTCTTTAACCAAAGTATACCGTAAGCACTAACGTTTCACCAACCCCTTGAGATCTATCGTAACAAGAAGGTCGTCAAATTACTGTGTTTACTGTCAAAACTTGTGAAACTTAATATTTTAAACTAAGGATCCATTTTAAGAAGCACAGTCAAAGATTGCATGCATCAAATTGTTATACAAGTCAAAATTAAAGTGGAGATTGCAACAATGAGATTGATATTTCCATAATTAGAAGGTAATGGAAACTTACAAATGGGCAGTGATGATCCATGTCAAGTATACATTTTCCGCATGAACGACAATGATGTGCTCTAGGTGACTTTGGCTTCGTGCAGTAGTGACAGAATGTATAATTTTCAAGGTCACCTTTCCCTACCGTGGGGTAGCTTCCCCATAATATATTTGGTGGTGTTCCGGCACACCTAAATGCTGCAAGGCTGAAAAAGGAAACTGTAGCTATTGCCAATATTGTTGTAATGATTGAGTGAAAAATTCCCTGAAGAAGACTGATTGAAAAGACTACAGGGTAGATTGCCCACACCCCACCAACTGCACAAGCAAATTAAATGTATGAGAAAATATAGAATAATGCAGCTCTTCAGTTTTGGAATGGATATCACAAAATTAAATCAAATGAAGAACCATGATAACAGGAACAATTACAAACAGATATTTTAAAATTTCACTTAAATAGGTAGAAAAAGCAAGCAACCTAATAGAAACCAACCGATATATTTCTGTAAAATAAAAATTACAATTATATTCTCTGCATATTCGAGAGATCCAGAACTCTCCCAATGCCTTATAAGCCCCCAAATCAATACAAATGCCCACATACCCTTTCTCTTAATCACCCCTTCTATTTATAAGTAACATGTCTTATTCTCTATTCTAACTGCACATAGCAGTTACATATGACAGTTATTATTAATTAATAAAAACTGTCCTCAAGGTGCAAGAAATACAACATATAAAAAATGTATCCTCCCGGATCCCATAACTTGAAGCAGACAAATTGAGTTGTACATGAAATAGGAAAATTTCCCCTCAAATCAAATTCACTAGCTGCTGTCAGTCCACTTGTGACCGGTTGTTGGGACGACAATGATGCCGGTAGTAGAACTTTCTCATTCCTAGACTTTATCTTAGGAATAGCAGCAACCACCGTGTGAGATATGATGTCCGGCGGTTTTCGCAACGGCGACTATTGGTCAAACCATTCTGGAGATGGCAGCTCATTCGACCCATCTCTAAATCCCAATTTGCTAATTTTCATTGTTGCAAACTTTCTTAAGTGTGATGGCAATGGTAACGTTGGTGGATGGCCTAACATGCATGCAACTTGCACTTCTAAGCGACATTTCTCAATCATCTCACATCTCGTTTCTTTCACTGGATCCAATTCCATAACCTTCTCTTTTTCTTCAAGATTTTCCTTCATCGTGATCGTTCCTTTGCTATACTTATATTGGTCTTTGCACACAGCACTCCGTACTGTGTTTTGCCTTTCTTCTTGAATTTCAGCGGTGCCTCTGTTTTCTTGTTCTTCCTTTTCTGAATCCAGAAGACAATCCCAAACTTCTGGTTGGAATTTATTGAGAATGGCCTTTGAAAAATCCCACCAACAAGTATTTGGATTGCTCTCATTCCAAGAAATCCACCAATCAAGAGCATCTCCTCTCAATGCAAATGCAATAACCCCCCAAAGTTTCATCTCTTCACTCATTCTTCTTTAGCCAAAATATTGTTCTGCCTGAATCAGCCACCAATAGGCATCTCTTCCATCAAATCTTGGAAACAAATTTGATGCCAAAATTTCCAGCAAACCCACAGAACCTCCCTGGATCAGAATTGCTTTGATACAAGTTGATAGAAACCGGTACCAAACATAGAGATTTAATGGTAGTAATTGACTTTTATGGATGATAGATACGATTCTACAATGGATTCCCAAGAAATTCGAGAGTCTTGGGCCTCTCCCTTCCAAGAATTCAAGAGTCTTGGATATCTCCCTCCAAAATACCACTTTTCTATTTTTCTGCATAATAATGTAATAATAATAATATAATAAATAATAATAATAATAAGTCTAACACAACCACGAACCAAATATAAGACCTGATGAGCCCCAATTACAATGGAAACTATAAACATTTGATTCATACCCTTTTTCATAGTCAATCTGATTGGGACCCGAGTAAGAGATAATAAGGAAATGGGGTATAATGTAATAAAGAATGTGGTAAGAATATATGGTAAATAAGGAGTGGGGTAGGCTGCTTAGTTGACATGTTTGTTATGCCTTAGTAGTATAAATAGTTAGGTGAGTGCATTGTTGTGTTATGCAGGAATATTTGAGCGAACCATTAAAGTTAGGCAGAAAGAGAGTTTTCTCCTTCTCTGAGGAGCTTAGCTCTGGAGTAGATTGGAATTCTTTCCCTTCTACAGTTTTACTTTCTTTATCAATTATATACATTCTATTTTCCGTTGTTTGATCTATTCCTTTATGTAATTTCTGCCTCTAAATTCACGGGTTCCATCCTAATCCACACTTGATCTATACTAAATCCATAGAGTAATGACCATGCTCATGTTTTGAATCACACAACAAAGTCATAAAACTTGAAGTTCCTCAATTCTATTAGTAGTAAGAAAGGAGACCTGACAGATATCAAGATGCTATTATGATAACAGTACCTACTAAAGTGATGCATTAAGATGTCCAAGTTTATTTGACAGGAAGTAGAATGTTATACAGAGGAATTATCAGAAGAAAGGACACCAGACACAATGTGCTTTACTGCTCACAGTAACTAAAGATGACTTTGGTTGCAATATATTAAGGTTAATAGCCAATGTTTTTAAAGGGTTCTTCTAGGATAGCAGAACTCGTAAAGAAGGTGGTGTTAAGTAGCAGAAGAGATATCGCGATAATATTTGGAAATGCATGGCTTTAGTCTAAGTAAAAGTAAGACAAATATTATGAAACCTAAGTCTAGTTGGAAGCATACTAATTCTAGCTAGGTGGTGAAACTTGGAGACCATACTGTGCCACAAATCTCATTGTTTAAGTATCGCCAGTACATCATGTAAAATGATGGGGAAATGGAGATGCAGACCATAAGATTTAAGGGTGGATGAAAAGAAAGAATACTTCGAGCACCCAGATTTAAAGGTAAATTTTATTACAGGACAATAAGATCTCAATGTTGTAGGAGACTGAAAGGACTATAAAGGGAAAACAAATAAACTCCAGTAAGGAAGATAGATCAAAAGAAGGACAACCAAATATCAAGAGGTGGAGGGAAAGCAAGGAAAAAAGTCAAACCATTAAGTATTCAAACTTAATTGAGTTGTTAGTAGACATAATTTATCATAGACCATTATGGCCTTGTTTGATGCATAAAGTTGAACCTCACCTGGTAGGAAAGAGATTATGTTGTTGTTGTATTTATAGTCCAGAACATGATAATTATCACAATAGTGATAGTTTTGTATTAAAAAGATGAAGAAAAGGCTGAGGTAACATGATGATAGAATATCAGAGCTATTAGAAATTCTTTTGCTATTGCATCTTAAATGGGATAAAGTGATCATCATGGCTTTTTTAAGATACTGATACAATTTCTTTTGATAAGAGTTTTCTTTAGTAGAGATCTTGAACTGGTTAAATTTGTTTAGCTGATATGTCTTTCTCATTTTCTATAGCCTTTCTAAGTTATGTAGGTTGTGTTTCCTTCCCAATTTGCATACGTTGTACTCAAATCCTTCTGATCCTAACATACTTGTAAAAGAAATTTCCCTAAACTATTATGATCAAAGCATTACATATTAGCAACTGAAGAATTCCACCCATCAGTTCTTAGGAAGATGGCATAAATGGAAAAGGCGGGAAAACATGAAAAGGGGGCCTAGACAGAGAGGAAAGTAAAAACAAGTCTGATTAGGAAGGATGGGAACAAACAATTGCACGATATAATAAACAACAGATACTTACATATTACAAAGAACATGAATAAGATGACAACAGTAAGAAAGCATCGATCACGCAGCACTCTCCAACCAAAGCACCTTTGGTCACGTTTCTTTTTGTTTTGATCAGTAATGGCCCCACACCAGCCACATTTGAAAACGGGTGCACATGATGGAAGCATAACACGCAATCCACAGCCCCAGCATGTCGTCTCATAATTACCAGTAACTTCAGCTCCACATTGCTCCTATATGTGACTTACATGAGCAACCAAGGAAGCTACAAAATTTTCAAACTGTGGAAAAACAAGGGAAGCAGTAACAGCCATGAAGTCATCTATTTACTAATGACTGAGACTGAGAATCATAAGTAAAAAAGTCATCCAAAATTATATGATTTAAAAAAAAATAGAAATATTATATGTAGAAGTAGCACGATAGACATAAAAACCTATTATATACATTATTCTTTTTCCCTATGTTCAGTATCCACATTTCCTTTCTGATAAATAAAACCATTAAGGATCCCCAGACCTAAAAGTTAAAGTACCTACTATAAACCAGTGACACAAATTTTTTAAGTTTCAAATACTATCTTCACAATTAGATCTAAATACAGGGTACTCTTCATCTGGTGTATTGATTATAATCATCACATATTATTTTAACTAAAAGGGTTAAATCCCTCTGTCAACTTAACTCTCCATATTAATTTAGGGAACTTCTAAGAATCAATGTGAAAGATTTACTAGGATACTATTATCCGAGCAGGTAAAAAGTTATCACGAAACATGTCATTGTCTTTTTGGTATGAGAGTTAACCGACATTCATATTTTTATTCCATGCACTTGATTTATTTTAAAATATGATAAATAAACAAACAAACACTTGAATTTCAGTTTCGTCTTTTTCTAATAATCATTTTTTTTCTTACTAAAAGCTCTTCCCTATGAAGATGCCAAACAAAACTTCTCTTTTCCCTAAAACAAGCTAACACAAAATGTGATCTTTGATATCTCTTTCACTTTAACATCCATTTCATCTCATAGTAATCATTTTTCCCTCTGAAAGCTTTTCCCCACAAAGATGGAATACAAAACTTCTCTTTTCCTCAAAACTTCCCTGATACTAACAAATTCAGCCCCCCCTAACAAATTAACAACTAACAAGATTCGATCCCTGCTACTAATGAATCCAGCTCCCCCTAACAAATTAACAACTAATAATTTTCCTATTAAAAAAATGCATTGGCCTATTTATTCCCAATAAATACTTGCAACTAACAGTTGAATTATTATCATGTTGATGAAACAAATACAAGTTGAATCTTTCACAAGGTGCAATTCCTCACCAATTACGCTTAAAAAACCAATAAGAACATTCACACAAGAATTCTCAAACCTAAACAACAGGAAGTAAAACATTTAAGAAATGAAATGAACGAATTAACATAGCATCGGTTTGGTTTGACTAACAATTGATCCATGAAAATATAATGATTGAGGAATAAATATGATAATCTAACCCCTAAAAAAATGAAAAATGAAACATGAAAAATGATGAGAAAAAGAAAAGTGATAGGTTGAAGGAACAAACCTCGGGCGAAGAAGAAGCCATGAAAGTATCGATTTGGCTTAGAAATGGAAGCTAAGTTCAACCCTCAAACTTTTATTTTATTTTATTTTTTCTGAAAAATCCTCAAACTTTGAAGAATGCGTGTTTAACTGGGTTTATAATTGTTCATATTTCTTTTATTCCATTAGTTAATTTTGTTCGATATATATCTATTAATTATTTTATACATTACTTCAATAATCAAACTTTTTTTTGCCTAAATATTCGAACTTCATTACAATAAAAAATAGTGGTGAGGAACATTAGTTGCAGAAAAAAATGGTGAGACTCATTATTTCTGTTTTTGAGAAAAATAAAGTTAAATTTTAATTCTAAAAATATTAAACTGAGACATTTAATCTATATTTTTTTTTTTTTACATTTTTATTTGGTTGCCAA
>JBBPBR010000005.1:46054932-46077643 GCA_037974775.1 Cicer pinnatifidum
AACTAAAATTGAAATTCAAAATTATTCTAAAAACTCAAACGTAAAATTTTTACAATTTCGGCTGATCTCTAATTTTGTTATATTGTCGAGCTTCTTCAAATACATGGATTCCAACGTTATTTTCTTTATCTTTGATTGATTTTAATTTTTCGTCTCCCATGTATAATAAAGTCGATCAGCTTACATTTACTGGTTTAAACTTTAAAATGAAATATCCTTTAACTTATGTGTATATAATGATTCAAATATTGGTAAATACATTTTGAAACTTAGGCATTTTATATTTTGTTCAATTACTTAAATATAAAAGTCTATTTATGTTCTCTTTCTCTTAAACTACAACAAATCAAATTTACTTTATTTTCTTCTATATTTTTTTCTCTCTTTTTAAATTCTTCTCTCAACCAATCACACCCTTAAGATAGAGTGTAGAGCTGAGTTTGCAAAATGTTATATTTGATTTTATTCTCTAATGGTAAGATTTTTAAGGATTTAGGGACATACTTAGATCGTACTACAACTGCATATTAAATTTTTTTAAGCAACGAGAAAATTTGATCAGACACTTGTGGTACTTGTTATCACAAGGTCTACATTTTTTCCTTGATTTCATCATTTAAATTATGTTTGATTTGTATAGTCGATTTCCTTTAAAGAAAAGTTAAAATTAAAAATTTAATTTTTATATATTTTTAATTGAAATGTTTTTACATCGTCAATTAATTACAAACCGTCTTTTGTATAATTTTAGTAATCGGAAAATATGAGAGAATATTTATTAACAAAAATTGAAATAGTTTTAGTAATCGAAAAACATGAAGAAATATAATAAAAACAAAAAGAGTCAATAAACTTGTCTTAGGGTAGAGATTTTGGGAGTTGTTTGATGTATTAATTACTAACCTTTAAAATAGTTGTATTATTTATTGATCAAAGTTAATAATCATTCATCTCATTTTTTTTATTATAAAAGTCCTCATTTTATTTATTTAAAAAAAAGTTCTCATTTAATATGTTTCTTTTATATATATATATATATATATATATATATATGGTTGTTCAACTGTCAAACATAGATCACAAACTAGAATATATTACTAGTTACAAACACAATGAGTTAAAAAATAGTTAACACATGAAACCAAGGCATAATATTAATAATTATACATACACATTACAAATTCCCAACTCTTAACATTAAGGATATGCATCTCACACAATGAGGAAAGACTTACACATGCAAATAATTAAAGGATATACTATATATAAATTTGACAAGGAAAGACTTACACACATGCAAATAATTAAAGTAAAAACTCAAATGCATCTTGCATTCACTTTCACCTTAAAGCCTTCCATACGAAGAACCATAGAAACCTTTGGAGTTACACAATGAGGTTCCACAACATTGAAATGAAACTTCCATAACATAGCAGTTGCAATCATTTTCATATGAACAAAGCTCATATCTTTCCCAAGGCAACTTCTAGGACCTGCATTAAATGCTATGAACTTGTAAGATGGTACTTGTATAATACCTCCTTTTTCTGATATCCATCTCTCTGGCTTAAATTCCAAGCAATCTTTTCCCCATATTTGTTCCATCCTTCCCATTGCATACATAGAATATATTACTTTTGTATTTGGACTAACATGATCTCCACTAGGTAATATATCAGATTTTTTTGCACATTTGTGTTCAAATGGTATTGGAGGATAAAGTCTTAAAGCTTCACATATAGCTCCATGAATGTAAACTAGCTTGTCAAGCTTTTCCATATTTAAATTTTGTATCCAATTCTCCTCTTGTGTTATACAATTATCTTTCATCTCTTGCATAATTTTAGCTTCTATAATAGGATGTGTTGAAACTAGCCAAAATAACCAACAAAGAGATGCACTAATTGTTCCATTTCCTGCAGCTAAGAGATTGACTGAAGTGTCTCTAAGATACTTGTCATCCATTTCCCCCTTTCCCAAACTTGCTTCCATTAGTGATTTTACCAAGCAACATTGTGATTCATCCACATCTTCACTGCTGTTGAATTTTCTTTGCTCTTCTTCATCTTTGCAATAACTTATACATTTATACAAGAATTTGTCAAGATTTTCTTGAGATACCTTGAAATTCGCTTCGCGACCAATTTGAAGCCATTTTTGTAGCTTCCAAACACTATTTGGAATATAGTGTCTGGACATTAATATAGCCTCGAGAATAGAAATAGCTTTTACATAAGCGATATCTGATAACTCGTCGTTGAATTTGTAAGGGAGGGAATTAGGATCAAATCCAAATAAAAGATTGCAAGTGAGGTCAAATGTGAACCTCTCAAGAATATCTTGTAAATCAATTACTTGTCTAGGTTTGGATGCAATATTATCAAGAAATGGTAAAAGACATTTTTCTAGCTTCTTTTTAATGTTTTGGTGGCTAAATATCTCAAAGTTTTTCCTTTTGAGCAATGAATGAAGCAATGTCCTCTCATGTTTCCATTCATTGGAATCCAAATTGAAAATACCACCACCAAGAATATCAAAAATCTCATGGAAATCAGGTCCTTTCCCATAGTTGCTGAAATTCTTGCTTGTGAAGTGGTGCACATTCATGGCATCACTAGTGAGGATAAAGTTGGTATTTGTGAACCAAGGTCCTTTAAAATGCAAAGTGCCTCCATAATGTTTCAAAGTTGATGTAACAAAATCATGAATATTGGATTGATTATGAAAAACTGCTGGTAGCATGCCAATAATTGGCCAATTTGGTATAAGCACATTTCTATTGTGTCTCCAAATATAGTAGCATATGATGAAGAGAATAGCTACAAATAATGTAATAATATATTGAAACATTTCTAATTAAATTGCATGTGTTTCAAATTGTCTCTATGAAGAAGAGTATTGGGTATGAATACTCTCTAATTTTGAGTAATGTGCTTCAAGTTGAGTGTATTTATATTGAATACTTTTCAGCCATGTACCAAGTTGAGTGTATTTATATGACCGACAAGGCTTCTATGGATGCCTGCCTTTTAAATAAGTAGTTCAAGACTCGTTTTCAATTTTAATTAATTATTATCTTTTAATTGTATTCCTCTAATTAGTGATATACATTGGTCCATATTAACTATGATATTTCACAATCTCTTTGTAATATTGAGAAACACATTTTTAATAGTTTGAAGATCTATTGTGATAAGTTATTGTAAATAAATATATCGTCTAAATTTATGTTTTATGTTGTGGTGTGGCAAATTTCTCTCAATTTTTTTAATTCTCCAATTTCAAAGGAATTGGACTTTAATAATTTAAAATTTGACTAGAAAATAAGTAAAATAAGTAAAGTATGGTGAAAATTTTGTTTCAGTTAATTTCAAACTCTGGATGATTCGTTCTTAACACTCATTAATCATTTAGATTCAATCAATTGATTTTAATCTCAATCTTTAATACAATATATGTGATTTTAATCTCCCTAATTGTGTAGATGTCTTAACGTGTCTCCAATTCTGAAGAAAAAAAATTTCTCCTCTTTTATTTTAGTAGGTTTGTCTCCGAATTTGAATTTGAAACCTCATCCTTATAATTCCCATGCATCCCTTGGCTCACCAACCGAGTTACATAGTCAGTCCACCATGGACCAAAATTTAAAATTCACCCAAAATAAAAATGATGATACTCTTCAGAAGTACAAGTCAACGGTTCTCTCCGTCTTTACACTTTAGACAATGACTTAATTGACATCGGTTTGACGAGTTAAATTTTGAGGGACATATTTATTTTCCTAATTTTTATTTAATTGACATCGATAATGATGAGGTTTTTATTGTTTGTATTACGAATGTGAAATTATATGTAATATATTTTGTATGGAGAATTTTTTTTTTTTTTTATGAAATCTCATATCATAATAAAGAACAAATCACTATGCCAAAAATAGTCTTTTACAGCGCTTTTTTTAATCCATTTACAGCGCTTTTTCAAAAAAAAAAAAACGTTGTGGAATCGAGCGTTGTAAAAGATACAACAGTGCTTTTAAAAAAGCGCTATAAATCATGTAAATATAACGTGCGTTTGTTAAGCACATTTTACAACGCTTTTTTAAAAAAGCACTGTAAAATGCGCACATAATATGCATTATTATGTACATTTTACAGCGCTTATTTCAACAAGCGCTGTAAAATGTGTATATAAAATTCGTATACTGGGTGTGCCTTTTACAATGCTTTTTTTAAAAGGCGCTGTAAAATGCAGACCCATAATTCATATATTTGGTGTGCCTTTTACAACGCTTTTTATAAAAAGTGCTGTAAAATATCCACCCAATGCACATTTTACAGCGCTTTTTTAAAAAAGCACTGTAAAATGTGTATTTTTTTTTTTAAAACGTTGTAAATTAAATTTTTGTAAAGTGCTTTTTAGCTTTTTATGACATTTTTTTTAGAAAGCGTTGTCTTTTATCTTTTTATCCAAAATTATTTTGATCCAGTTCACACAACACAACCAGAATCAGTTCACACAACACAACCAGTTCACACAACACAACACAACCAGATACATATATATATAACCCTATAACACTGTAATTTACAATAAGCAGCTCACACAATCAAATACATATATATAACCCTGTAACACTGTAATTTACAACCTAACTAACTACATTCAGATACATATATATAACCTAATTTACAACCTAATTAACTACATATTCATATGCATGTTCATATATTGTCCTATGATCATATACATATAATAACTAAAAAAATATACAGAATATGCACTAACTACCATATAATATTCAGATCCCTTGCCCAGCAGCATGCTATTTCTCAGAAAATCAAATAATTTTCATTTCAAGCACATACTCACACCATTCTTCCTTTAATTCCATTAGATCTTCCTCAGAATATGATGGACTGGAATTGTCAAAGTACTGCAATATAAAAATTGAACACATTATATTAAGTTAGTATCAAATATATAGATAATTTATATATGAAAATCATATAATGAAAATACTGTACCGTTTCTGGGATAATAGTTTTATTCTTGTCAACAATCTCCTTCATGAATCTCAATACATAGTACCCACAGTCGATGTTGTTTCTTTGACGAGGGCACTTTATTGGGATCCATGTAATGTTATTATACTTTTGCTTCGACACTGTAGCACCTCTTTGAGCTCGAAAAACCTTTAAGGCACTATCGAATGAATAAATGTGATTATTATAGCATGAACAAACACATTATTTATATATATATGTAAGAAATAAATGAATATTACTTACGTGTCGAACATAGTCTTTATTTCGGAGTGATTGTTGTAATTGCCATGCACGGGATCCAAATAGTATATAACTTCAGAGACCGCATTGATTGCAAATAGCACCCAATGTGCCCTACAACAACAAAAAATTGGTTAAGAAATTTTGTTTATACACAACTAATAAATTAAATTCTCATCAATTAAAAAAGATAAAATTACGTACCCTAAATTATATGGTGCGAAGAACAATTTATCCTTTTCTATATTTCCTAATAATATAGTTACAATGTATTTCTTTACATTTTCTGGATCGAGTTTCCACATCGACATCTTATGCGGAGACAAGAATGAGTATTTATTTGACAATTTCCTCGTGCACACGACCTTCTCATACAAAAACCTTCAATGAAAATTTTAAACTAGATTAATTACCAATACATTTAATTAATTACCAATAAATGCAATTAAAAGTATTTTTTACCTTATGTACAAGCTCATTACAGTAGCACTAAGCTCCTTATGTTCGAGAAGTTCGTATATGTGCTCCTTTTCGAGAAATTCATCATACTCATCTCCGAATATATCTTTATTCATGGGTACAATGTGCGAATCGTCGCTGCTGTCCATGTTCCTTTTTACTTGGATGTCAAAACACGCCCCGTATTTACCAAGGCATGGCTGACTTATTTTAGGAGCAGCAACAGCAGCGACCGATTTTCCCCGATCCAGTTTTTTTCTTGCTGCATGTTTGGCAGCTTTATTATCCTCCGGCCTTTGTGATTTGACAGCTCTATTAACCTCCAATTTTTGAGGTTTGCTGCCTTTTTTTGGCTGTAAGGGTGGTTTATTTAATTTGATCTACAAAAATGAGGTTAAATGTTAGTTTATTGAATCTAAAAAAATTGACAAACCTTATGCAATAAATGTGACAAACCTTTTCGGGAGATGTAACTGGTTCGTTTCTGGGAATTTTTTTATCATTCCCTTTAGGCTTAATTTTCAGCATCTAAATATAAATGTGAACTTAAAGTTAGGAACGGAAAAAAATCAGCAATTAAATATACCTTATTGAGGGCAACAAGGTTTGTGGGCCATGCCACGTAAATACCAATAGCGTCGCCCAATAACTGCATATCTCCATCGTTGTCCGATATCGGCGACGATGCAGTTGGTTCGGAAGCAACAATAGACGATACTTTGACATGGCCCGCAGGGATCACAGTATTGTGCAATACTTCTCCCGAAGTATTGTACAATTTTTCTTTTCCCACCTTCCGATGAGTAGGCGAGGAAAAGTATAGGACACATGGAGTGACACCCTAAATCAATAGTTAAAACATAAGTACGGTTAATATATAAGTTTGTTTAATACATAAGTAATTACATAAGCAAGTAAGTAATTAATTACCTCGGGAATACTTTTCAGACCGACGTTGCAACTCGCGGTTTCACTCTCCATTTGTATTTCATGTTGGAGTTGATCCGGGATTTGCTTGTCTTTGTTCGTATTCACCAATTGTGCCACTTGCTCTGTAAGTATTATGAACTTCTCTAATACTTCCTCGTTGGAAGGTTTTTGGCGCTTCTCTTGAGGAAAAAAGCTTTTGGGAGTTACGTCAAATCCTTTCCCCCTAACCCGATCGGAATACTCAGGGACATTAAACACTTTATCAAGAATGTCCCTGCAAGTATCCTTGTTGCCCTCCTGATTTTCAGAAATTTGTTCGATAATCTCCTAAAATACATGTAACATTAAAAAGAAAAGTTTAATAGCATTTTTAAAATACAATATTAAAAAGTATTCAAGTGATAAATACAATATTAAAAAATATTAAAGTGATAATATACTTACACAAAGTTGTACTACTTTATTTACATTTTCATTATCAACCACTCCGTCTTTATTAACACGCGCTTCCTTCCATAATATATGACGACCCAATGGTTGATCGGCTTGGGTGTCTTTTTCCTATTCGTTAAGATCAAAAACAAAATAATACAAATTAGTTACACACTATAGTTTATAATACAAATTACTTCATTATATAAAAGTGATGTTTAATTACTTACAAGTTATTGATCAAGACGTGCATATCCCATACGTGATTTTTTGTATGGGTGTGTTGGATTGCTTGCCCGTTCGCGATTTGCCTTACTAATATTCTATATAAAAAAAATAGCACTTGTGTAAAAATTTAAAATACGCTACGAATATGAATAATAAAACACAAATGCTAATAAATTAATCACTTACGACAAATGCGGGGTCAGAACGTTTGGAAACAAATGCACTCCATTCATCGTTTGATATATAATGTTGATATATTTTTGGATCTTCAGCATTTGTGTTTCCTTCTCTATCTTTTAGATAGAAATTTGAGAGATGAGATCTAAATCCCCGATGGATCTTCCCAGTAACTCTCAAAACATAACTCTTTCATCCCTTATCAAGAACAAAAGTCGTTTGCAATGAAAAAAATTATAAGTAAAGTATTTCAATGAAAAAAAATTATAAATGACAAAAGATTGGATCAAAAAATTTACTTGAATGTCATTCCATATTATATCTTTTGCATCCTTCAACGCCTTATCTCTCCAATCGTCAATCGTAATTGGGATATTTTGACGTACAACAGCCCCAGTATAGCTTACAAACATAGAGCTGTTGGGGTCAATTGGCTGACCACTCTCATTCCAACCAACCTAATAAACTCATATAGTAAGTACATGCTATTAAAAAAAGATTAAAAAAAATACACAGCAAACAAAGTATAGTATAGTATAACCTCAAACTTGGTGTCATTGCTCCTTGCTTTAATCACTTTTTGCATTATAGTTGCACCACGTTTGACTTCATTTTCATAAGTCTTTGTGGTGCCAACTTCTTCATTTTGACATTCTAAATCTTTGTTTGTATCCATTTAACTACAACAAGTTCAACATGCAGTTTAGTATAACATCAACAAGCTCAACATGAATCATGCATTATTATAAACAAGCTTAACATGTATCAGTATATCTTAAACAAGCTCAACATGCATTTTAATGATTACAAAAAATTAATAACATCAATACCTGAATAATGGATCGAAGAAAGATGAAATGTGAAGAAAAGAGGAAACGCAGAAAGTTCACAAAAATATGGTTCACATAAATACGGTTTGAAGAAATACGTAATGAGGGTTACGTATTTCAATGAAAATATATTGTGTGCAATGGGAGACATGATCTTGGATGGAAATAAGGTTAGAAATGAAGGAGATGATCGTGGAAATAAGGTTCGTAATGGACGGGATTATAGGGTTTGCAAAAGAAGAGAAAAACGATGAAGGCTGAGATGATAGTGAAGTTTACGTAATGAAGAGGAAACTGAAGCGGTTACTATTATATATAAAATCCTTTTACAACACTTTTTTATAACCCTTTTACAGCGCTTTTTTAAAAAGCGCTCTAAAAAGCCTAAGCCTTTTACAGCGCTTGTTCAAATAAGCGATGTAAAAGGTCTCTTTATTTTATTTTTAAAAGAGTCTTTTACAGTGCTTATTTGAACAAGCGCTGTAATAGACCTCCTTGTTTTATTATGTTATATGAATGTTTTTTTTAAAGCCTTTTACAGCGCTTTTTTAAATAAGCGTTGTAAAATGTCTCTTTTTTTTATTTTATTTTTAAAAGGGTCTTTTACAGCGCTTTTTAAAATAAGCGCTGTAAAAGGCCTCAATATGTAATTTTTATAAGCGTTGTAAAAGGCCTCAGTATGTTATTTTTGTGTTTGGTTTATTTGGGTTCAATATTGGATGACTGTAACTCATACATTTTTTCCAATCGATTTGCCAATCGACTTGACTTGTCCAAGTAACTTAGATATTTAGTTAAAGTCGTTGTGCCAATCGATTATGCAATATATTATTGATAAATGATGAACTAATTCATTCATGCAATCGATTACCTAATCGATTCTTTTAATGCATATATCAGAAACTGATACTCAGTTCATATTAGAATCGATTGAATAATCGATTATAATTGTTTTGTTCAAACAGCGAGATCAAAACAATCGATTACTCAGTCGACTCACTTTCATTGACATAATCGATTTGGCAATGGGCTAAATTCTCCCTATAACTCGGACATTTATTCCAATCGATTTGCCAATCGACTTGACTTGTCCCAATAACTCAGATATTTAGTTAAAGTCGATGTGCCAATCGATTATGCAATATGTTCCTTTTGATGGCACTTAATTTACATTATATAAGTGGCATTATCATAACTAGTAGCAGCAGAAGCAAAAGAGACACCAGTAGCAAACTGTGAGATGTTATAACTAGGATCTAAATATGTTGGTATGTATGGTTTGATTCCAAAAGCTTCTGATATGAAATATGTTGCTATTCTGCCATATTAGTATAAAACACTCAATTCAAATTACATGCATATTTATCACAATAATTCAGATTACATCTATATTTATCACAATAATTCAGATTACATGCATGGCTTATATAAAACAATTAAACATGTACATTAAGATGTCCTTCTTCTTTTCCTGGTGGGATTCACATTTGTTTGTCCATTTACAATACCAAACGATGAATTAATCCATATTCCCTCATCATGATCATCTCTAAGATATAAACCATCATCAGTTGAATCAATTTCATGTGGTTGTTGTGATGTTGCAAATAAAAGATCATTACCAACATCTTCATCATTATTGTTATCATCACTTATTTTATTAGTCGATAGGACAACAGACCATTTATCATCAGAAGGATCAGTGACATAAAACACTTGTTGAGCCTGTGACGCTAAAATAAAAGGCTCGTCTTTGTATCCCACCCTATTAAAATCGACAAGCAAGAATCTTGACCCATCAATTCGAAAGCCATTATTATTATTATCGACCCACTTGCAACCAAATATGGGAACACGAAACATTGTGTAGTCTAACTCCCATATGCGCTCGATAACCCCAAAATTGATAGATTTGCATATATTGGGTTTTTGTCTTTTCCACTTGAGACATGCATCGCTTCAGCTACGAGAGTGACTCCACTATTTTGCATAGTGGTCTGATCATCTTGTTCTTTGGTATAAAATATGTAACCGTTAATAACATAACCAGTGTAAGAAAAGACATGTAAGCTCGGACCATTTGCTAGCCACCTCAATCTCTATGAAATTGATCCGGGGTCTATATCAAATTTTGACTTTATGTGATTTTTTAACCATGTTATAAAACTTCGATTGTGCTCTCGAGTTATCCAATTTTGATTCCTATTCATGTTCAAACGAGATAACTGATCCATGTGTATTGTAACATACGGTTGAACCTTATCATCATTGTGCATAACATACAATTGTGCCTGCTCCTATTCTGTCCTTGATATAGTCAGTAGTCTCCTTCCAATTATCCCTTCTCCTGATATTCTTCCCGAATGACGAGACATGGGAAGCCCTATGGATTCAACATTGGACAGATATTCAGTACAAAATTCAGCAGCCTCTTCAACAATGTATCGTTCAGCAATACAACCTTTTGGTCAACTTCTACTTTTTACGTACCCTTTTAATATTTTCATATATCGTTCTATCGGATACATCCATCTCATATAAGCTGGCCCACAAAGTTGTGTCTCCTTAACCAGATGAACAGTAAGGTGAACCATTATATCAAAAAATGATGGTGGGAAATACATTTCAAGCTAACACAAAGTAACAACAATTTCCCTCTGCAATGTCGGTAATTTATGAGGGTCGATCACTTTACTACAAATTTCCCTGAAGAAGAAACATAATCTAATAAAGGCTAGTCGAACTTTTTCAGGTAAAATGGAACGTATACCTATTGGTAGCAAATGCTCCATTAGAATATGACAATCATGGGTCTTCAAACCTTTTAACTTGAGGTCTTTCATACAAACTAAATTTTTAATGATTGAAGAGTATCCTTCTGGAACTTTAACTTCGTGTAGAAATTTACATAAAACAATTTTTTCCTTTCTAGATAGAGTATGAGCGGCTGAAGGTAGATATGTGCGATTTCCTTTCTTTACTGGAGCCAATTCATTTCTTATTCCCATATCGACCAAGTCCAATCTTGCGTTGATGCCATCTTTAGACTTTCCTGGAACATTGAGTAACGTACCAATAACACTATCAAATACATTTTTTTCAGTATGCATCACATCGAGGAAATGTCTTATATACAATGACTTCCAATATGGCAATTCAAAGAAAATTGACTTTTTCTTCCACCCAATTTTGACCAGCTCTCCCGCAAAAGGTTTGCCAAATTTATTGGTCAAACCTTGTACTTTTTCAAGTATTTGATATCTAATCGGTGCTAAAGGAGCTTTACCTTCCTCTGATTTTCCATTGAATGCATTTCTCCACCCACGATACTGATGGCTATAAGGTAAAAATCCACGATGTCCAAGAAACACATTTTTCTTACAATGTTTCAACCGCATCCAATTTGTACTCTCTTCACATATAGGACATGCACATTGACCTTTAATGCTATATCCTGATAAATTACCATATGTTGGAAAATCATTAATTGTGCCGAACAACATAGCCCTCAAATTGAAACATTCTTTCTTATACCCATCATAAACTTCCACACCTCTCTCCCACATATGTTTTAAATCTTCGATTAAAGGAGTCAAGTATACGTCGATATCATTCCCCGGTTGTTTGGGTCCAGAAATTAACAGAGACAACATCATAAACTTACGCTTCATACATAACCATGGAGGTAGGTTATATATTACCAAAATCACAGGCCAAGTGCTATGTGAGATGCTTTGAAGACCATGTGGATTCATTCCATCAGTAGAAAGTGCAAGTCTTAGATTTCTTGACTCTATCCCGAATTCAAGATACTCGTGATCAATTTTTGCCCATTGTGGGGAATCTGCAGGGTGTCGAAACATTCCATCTCTAATTCTTTCATCTGCATGCCATGTCAAGTGTTTTGAATCTTCTTCACTGCGATACATGCGCCTAAATCTTGGTATTATAGGAAAATACCACACGACTTTTGCTGGAGTAGATTCTTTCTTCTTATATCGAGAGACATTGCATTTCGGACACGCCTTAAGTAGTTCATATTCATTTCGAAATAAAATGAAATTGTTAGGACACGCATGAATCCTTTCGTAACTCATGCCAATAGAACACAAAATTCGTTTAGCCTCGTAGGTTCGATTGGGAAGTTCATTATCATCTGGCAACATATCTTTTATGAGTGTTAATAATTCTATAAAGCTTTTATCAGACCATCCATTACTCGCTTTTAAGTTGTACAACTTTAATATCGCCGACAATCTTGTGAATTTAGTACAACCATTATATAATTTTTTCTCTGCATCACTCAACAAACTTACAAACATTTTAGGATAATCTCGAAGATCTTCTTCAACTGCTTTTGCGATCTCATCAACTCGGTCCGGCTCATATGTATCTGTATTGAAGTCAGTTGAAGCATATGTCGAACTATTCTCAAAATTAATGTTTTCTTTTTTTTTTTTCTCACCATGTCTTATCCAACATGTGTAGCTTTGATCAATTTCATTACATACTAGATGTCCTTCTAATTCATCTTCTCTAACACGTTTTCCAAAACAACATTTTAAACAAGGACAAACTACTCTATTTGGATCTTTTGCATTCTTCACTGCAAACTCAACAAACTCTTTCACTCCAATTTCATACTCTTTTGACAATCGATTGCCAGACATCCATTTCCTATCCATATTATACGATCTATATAAATGCATTTACGAAAACAATAAGCTTTCAAAACATATCAACAAGTTTCAAAAAGAAACCAATATCAACTAACAATTTCAAAACATAACAGATCATGTGGTATGAGTTTTTGACTAGTAGAAGAGATTTAATATATATATCAATTTTTAGTTTTCAATTATTAAAAAACTAAAGATTTTTTGACATAAACAAATTAAAAAATACCTGAGACAACGTAGATGGCCGCACAGTACGTAGAGGATATGAGGGTTCCCAGAGTAGAACAAAGCGCATGTATTTAATTATTTGAAAGATGTAGAGGATATGAGGGTACCCAACGTATATAATTATTTGAAAGATGTATTTTACAGCGCTTGTACTAAAAGCGCTGTAATAGGTAGTTAAATTCAATGAAAGCGCATGTATTTTACAGCGCTTGTGAAAAAAGTGTTGTAATAGGTAGCTAAATTCAATGAAAGCGCATGTATTTTACAGCGCTTGTGAAAAAAGCGCTGTAATAGGTAGTTAAATTGAATGAAAGTGCATGTATTTTACAGCGCTTGTGAAAAAAGCGCTGTAAAATAATACACGAAAGCGCTTCATTTTACAGCACTTTTGTGAAAAGCGCTGTAAAAGCCCTATAACATTATGCGCAAACGTTATATGACCCTACAACAGCGCTTGTTTTACAGCGCTTGTCAAAAAAGCGCTGTAAAAGGCTACGTTATTTTTAAAATCTATTTACAACAGCGCTTGTGTTTAACAAGCGTTGTAAAAGGGGCGCTGTTAATTGTCATTTTTGGCATAGTGAATCTAAGAATATTCTAATCAGATAAATACATTATATATTCTAACAATATCCTATTCAAAATGTTAAATATATATATTAAAATCTAAATTTAAATAAAATATTTTCAAATTATGTAAGCATATTATTCTCAACACTCCTTTTTGACTAAATATTTTTCTAAAATAAGACCACATATTCAGATTCTTTGTGCTTTGTTAATGTGATTTTTTTTTTCACTTACGTCTTCATTCTCCTCATAGATTGAATTTTATGATGTCTGATGTCTCTTATTGTGATTTTTTTCTTCTTTCTCTCTTTCATATTATTAATGTAAACAAGAGAATGTTTCATGTAACACAAGAGTATGTAGGTTTTATTTTTCCTTTTTTCTTTGGCCCTACATTTTCATGAAAACATAAAAGAAATAGTTTTTGGTTATTGGCTATAAGACAAAGTCTTCATGTAACGCATGAGCATATTTCATGTTATACATAAGTGGTGGCTTCTCAGCAGCGGGCATGGGTCACGGCATCCCCTGTATTTTTCTATAAAAAAAGCTTTATAAATAATAAGAGTAAATGCCCATTTTGGTCCCTGAGAAATTTTGAGATACCTAATTTAGTATTGAAAAAAATAAAAACATTTTTTAGTCACTAAGAAAAATAAATCGGACCAGATTAGTCCCTAAGAAATTTTGAAAACTCAATAAGTCCTTAAAAAAAATTAAAAATACATTTTAATCCTCAAGAAAAATAAACCGGAAAAATTTAGTTCTTCGCTCAATTTAGAGAAAAATAAATTCTAGTGTTATTTTATCAAGACAAACCGCGAGTCTAAGATAAAAATCTCTATCGTCTGTTTCAAAAACTGCATTTTCTTTTTCATTCTCACGTTTTTCTTCTTTGCCCTCGCATTTTTGAAGGTGTGTTATTGTTTTTCCTGCTCACGTTTTTGAAGGTGAAATTTCATGTACTATTCATACGATTTTTGCTTTGTTGTTGTTATTTTATGTGAATTTTTTATTTGACCTTTGCGATTTGTGGATATTTTATTTATCATTGACCAGATTTTCGGTTCTTACTTTATCATGTTGTGGTTTTTTTGTTCTTGTTCTTTGTATTTTATGTGAATTTTTAATTCAAATTTAAGTTACAAGTCAGTCAAAAAATCAGTTGGATAATAATAGAATCGCAATGTTTTGATGCACAAATGTAACACATAGTACATAAACATAAAATTAATATGTGTAAGACAATTAATTACCTTAGATTCCAAGAAGCTCAATGCATCAATCTCTTTGATGGATTTTGCAATTGATGCACCAAGTGGTGGAGCTTCGTTTGGACATAGGGTGGCCACAACCACTCCAAAGTGCACAATAATTTTTTAAAAATACTATTCATTTTACTTTTTTTATAAGAGACATTTGAGTTATAATGTGTTCGATAAACATTGATTTAGGCCAAATTAGGGTCGAGATGTATGTTTAAGTCTAATATGTGAAGATGACATGCTATTTGTGCATCTTTTCTTGTTACATGAATTAATCTAACTAAATGACATGCATTATGTAGATTGGTATGTGTAGATCCTCATTGCATCATGAATATTGATATGTATATATGGACTAAAGTTTATTTTACCAATTTTTTTAACTATTAAAATTGCACTTTTTTTTTTATTATGCGCAATTTTTAATATCAGAATAGTACCTCCAAAATCTTTAAGACGACTTTAAACCAAATACATCAATTTTCGTAGACCAAATTATAATCTAGATGTTTATTATAAAAAAATTGAAGAGCATAATTTATAAAAAATTTACAAAACAACTACAATAATTATAAAAAAAAATTCCAACCTAATTCCAACTAATTTTTAATTATTAAAAATATCAACCAAAATTTTATTTACTACCTCTCCAATATAATTTTGTAAATTTAGAACTTAAAATTCTTATATACAACTTGTTTCTTGTTAATCTCATGGGCTATGTTTTTTTCCAGATGTCTCATAATTTTTTTTCTCCTTGATTTTTTCAGATGACCAATTATGATAAGTTGCATGATAAAATAGTAAAAGTAGTCTCGACAAATGAGTCACATAATGAAGATAGTGATCAAGCTTCATTTGAGGCCAATTGGTATGCCTCTTTTTGGAGGATATGAAGACTCCTGAATCTACAAACGATGAGGGGAAATCAATGCATGTGTTCCCTTTGTATAACCCAACTTCTTGAAAGGGCAAACACGAGAAGGTGGGTTGACTTGTGTTTGACAAAGTTGATAATTTTTTGCCAATTTGATGAATATTGTTTGGTTTTTATGAATTACTTAGATAAGAAGCAATTGGATTCAGAAGCAGTAAACAATGAAAACATAAATAATTTGACACGTGTATTTATCATGGTTCACCACTTACTTGGCTACATCCAGCCCCTTTATTCATAAGACTTTAATCCACTAATTCAAATACCTTGAATTACAAAGCACGTGTCCCTCCAAGTCAGTCTTCCCAAGCAGCCTAACAACCTCAGACTTTTGAGGAACTAACCACTTTGACCCTACAAGTCAAGTCTTCTTCTAACAACTTGACAACCCCAAATTGAAGAATGAACTAAACCACTATCGGGTTGGATACAAAAGATTGGAACTTGAGTAGTTGCTTCTAACAAAGCAAATAATAATAATAACTCTCACACTCTAAGAAAATAACACTCATAAAATATTTGTAACTTGAACAAGTGTTTCTCTCATTGAACTCTAAGATGAATTGAGAACTTTAAGCTTGAGTTATTGTACTCTTTTATGATTTTCGACGCTTTTCTCCTTCAACCTTAAGTGTCTATTTATAGTGAAAATTTGGGCTTCAATTTTGTCTTTGTTCTTATGTTCTTATTGATTATGTTCTTATTTTGTGTAGATTGAATTTGTAAGTTTTTCAATTAAAATTTTCTTCAAATCTTCATCAAATGTTGATCAAATCTTCTTTAAATCTCAACTTAGTCAAAGATTATAAATATGAATCAAATCTTACTTTAGATTTTCATCAATTATAAATTTGAATTAAATCTTAATTTAGATTTTGTTCAATTATAAATTTGAATAAAATCTTATTTTACATTTTCTTCAAAAACATGAATCTTCTTTCATACTCTTTGAAGTCAAATATATTGTTGTCATAAAATACTTTTGTTAACATCAAAACTCTAAATGTAAAATCAACTTGGTTCCAACACTTCTATGTTTGGTGAAGTTACTCTAGAACTTAGGATGAAATTTACTAAATTAATTGATTTTAAAAACGTTGTTAAGGACTACCACATTGTCCTTGAAAGATAATTTAAGTGGAATAAGAATGATAAGGAACGTGTTAGGGCTGTTTGCAAAGTTGATGACTTCCTATGGGTTGCACTTTGTTCATTGAATAGTGTGTCTCACACCTATCAAACAAAGACATTTGTGTTAGAACATACATGTTGTAGAGTGTTTAAGAACAAATTAGCTAGAAATTGGAGCAAGCTTTGATGATACAACCTGACCTTAAAAGGACACAAGCATTTGACATAATGAAAAAGGACTTCGGTGTGCATATAAATGATAAGAAATTGTCAAGGTCATTGAAAAAAGCAAGGAAAACAGTAGAAGGTTGTGATGGGTGATTTTTGTAAGGATACTACGGGGAACAACTCTTATTAGCGGTTGGTCAAGATGCAAATAATCAATTTTATGTGATTGCATATGTTGTGATAGATGTTGAGTCAAAAGCGAATTGGAAGTAGTTTTTAACTCTATTAGAAAGTGACATAGAAAACCATGTCAAATATGGGTGGAACTTCATATCAGATCAACAAAAGGTAAATTGATTTGCATGAAAATGCATGTGTATTGTGTTTTAACTAGTTATTTTTTGTAAAAGTCTTATATGACATATTTAACATAATGACATTGTGTTTGTCTTTATAGGGGTTATTACCTGCATTGAAGGAAGTTGTGCCACATGCTCGACATAGAAGTTGTGTGTTGCATATTTGAAAGAATTTCATCATGCAATGGAAGGACAAGGAATTGTGTGGAAAAGTTCAAAAAGCATTATTGAACTAGAGTTTAAAGCACACATAGAGAGATTGAAAATACTAAATGGAAGAATATGGAGTTACTTAAACAATATTGACCCCACAACATGGGTGAAGGCCTATTGTAATCATTATTGTAAGGTGGATAACATCATCAACAATATGTGTGAAGTCTGGAACAACAAGATTGTCAAGTACAGAGAGAAACTTATTTTAACAATGTTAGAAGAATTGAGGTGTTATTGGATGAGGAGGATGTCATTCCATAAAAAGGTCTTAGCCAAATGTAAGGTGATACTACCATCAGTTAAAAAAATAACGAATTGACAAATTGAATGTATAGAGCAATAAGTGGACAACTACCTCGACAATTGAACAGGGACAATTTGAGGTTCACAGACACAAGTCATCAGTTGGAGTCAACATAAAAACATGTACTTGCACTTGTCATTTGTAGTAGCTGACATGCATGCCTTGTGAGCATGACATTGCAACTCTAGCATATTTGAATGACAGGCCCGATAATCATGTGCATAAGTGGCTGAAAATGGATGCATTGAATGTAACTTATGAGCACTACATTCAGCCTGTCAAATATTGACTTATCACTACCCACCCAAAACTGGAACCACAAAATCTAAAAAGACCGATTGAGAGACCAAAGAAGTGTAGGAGAAAAGACTATGTATCAAAAGATATATTATGCAGCCAACAACACAAAATTGAAAAAAGGTACAAAGTGACTTGTCCAAAGTGTGTAGAAAGTGGACATTATGAAAAGATCAGTAAATGACCTGCAAAATCGATACCTACCAAGATGAATAGAGTCAAGAAAGCAACTAATCATGAAATCAAGATACCACAATCTACATAGATGTGTCATTTCAACTATCAACTATGATTCACACATTTTTATTTTGGACACTTTTTTTTGGATATTTTGGTACATACTGGTACCTTTTTTATATCTTATGTTTTAGATCATTATGGATACCATTGTTGTTCAACTAAGATATTATTGACGTTGTTTTTTAAATTATATTATAATTTAGTGAGTTTTTTATTGCAGGGATTAAATTGTTCATTTAATTATTATCAAGGACTTAATTGTCTATTTTTAATTATTGTCAAGGACCAAGTTGTCATTTTTTAATAGAAATTACACGTGGGAGAATCAAGTTGATGAGTCATCAGATAAATTAGCAAAAAAAAATCCAATTTTCTAAATGTGGTTCACATAAGGACTAATTTGACAAAAACGTGCTTTTATTTTTCTCAAGGACTAAAATGGGTCTTTAAGAATTTTTCATAGTAATGGATATTTACTCAAATAATAATGATAGATTATTAAAATAATAGAGGTACAAAGTGACTTGTCCAAAATGCGGAAAAAGTCGACATTATAAAAAGACCTAGAAATGACCTGTAAAATCGAGACCTACCAGGATGAATAGAGTCAAGAAAACAACAAATCATGGAATCAAGATACCACCATCTACATAGATGTGTCATTTCAACTATCAACTATGATTCACATATATTTTTGTTTCGAACACTTTTTTTGGATATTTTGTTTTGGTAGATGCTGGTACACATATATTTTGTTTTGGTACATGTGTATACACAAATATTTGATTTTGGTTCATACTAGAACCTGTTTTTTATATCTTATTTTTTTATCATTATAGATACCGTTGTAGTTTAATTTAGATATTATTGGCGTTGTTTTTTAAACTATATTATTATTTAGTGTGTTTTTTGTTGTATGGATTAAATTGTTCATTTAATTATTGTCAGGGACTAAATTGTCTATTTTTAATTATTGGCAATGACTTAATTGTCCTTTTTTTAATAGAAATTACACGTGGGAGAATCAAGTTGATGAATCATCAGATAAGTTAGCAAAAAAAAATCCAATTTTCTAAGTGTGGTTCACATAAGTACTAATTTGGCTCTATTTATTTTTCTTAGGGACTAAAACATGCTTTTATTTTTCTCAAGGACTAAAATTGGTCTTTAAGAATTTTTCAGGGACTAAAATAGGCCTTTACTCAAATAATTACGATAGACTATTAAAATAATAGTGATAATTATTAAAATATTCCCAAATCTTTAGGGTTTTGAGAAACTGATATCACATCTCTCATTCTCTCTTTTTTGCCTCTCTATCTCTCTCTCTCTCTCTCTCTCTCTCTCTCTCTCTCTCTCTCTCTCTTCTCTTAGTTCTCTACTCATATTTATTGAAAAGTATGATATTATTTTGTGAGCAACATGAAATTGATTTTCCATATTGTAATGCTATTTATATAGAACGTGAGTAGTGCGCTCGTCATCACCATGATCACATCACAATAGATCAACAATACGAAGTGAATCTATTTTGTGTTACTACTGATCAACAATTGCATGAATTGAATCAAAGATTTTGTGCAGAAACAATGAAGTTTTTGTTGGGAAAAATAGCGTAAGTTTAAAAGAATCAAGACACAATCACAACACAAGAATATAACGTGGAAACTCCAAAACCAGAGAAAAACCACGGCCGCTGCCTAAATCGACAACCAGAGAATTAACACTATGTGAAAATTGTTACAACACATAGACTTCTCTCAGAGAATTAACACTATGTGAAAATTGTTACAACACATAGACTTCTCTCAAAGAATTAACACTATGTGAAAATTGTTACAACACATAGACTTCTCTCACCCACACCCAACACCCCAGTACAACCACACTCTTACAAAGCAAATATTTAAACTAAGTCAGATACAAGCTTAAAGTGCTACATACTGACTGGTGTTGGTGCATTTGAAAACAAAGGACCAAAACCCAATATATAGCATTGGCCTTCTCCTTATTCTCCCACACTAAAGGATGTGGGACTTGCAATCAACCCCAACAATCTCCACCTTGATTGTAAGAGTTACAGCTTCCGCTTCCATTGTCTTACCGACAATCATACTCCACCATAAAAAGTACACTTCACTTGGAACTAAACCATCCCAAGAATTTTCTCCACTTGGAACTAAACCATTCCAAGAATTTTCTCCACTTGGAACTAAACCATTCCAAGAATTTTCTCATGTCGAAACCTAGCTGAAATTTATGGTGCAACTCCCATGTTGGCTTCCAGGAAGTTCTTCAGCCATCGACACATCACCACACACCTTGCATCAATGCCAACCAATGCCCGTGTGTTGTTCTGAATCCGCTAGCAATAACTTGTCCTTTTCATAGTATAGCGGAAATACCATAAGGACAAACGGGAGACCTTGCCAGCACTTGTCTCAGAGTCTTTTTCAGATACTGCTTCACCTTGTGTAATCCTGATTGTATAAGCACATCCTTGACTTGTACTTTCCACAAGCCAAAGTTGATTCTTCTATCAAACTTCTCTATGTCAAACTTCATAACGCTTGAATAAGACATAGCAGCTGCATGCAGACTGTAAACTGTGCACCAGGTAAGTTCCCAGGAAAGAGAGGTGGGTCACAACAGACACGCTTAAATACCAAGTCTTTCCTTAGACAGAACCTCCCTAAACAGCACTTTCACAGTATCACCTTTCCCCTAACAATACCAAGGATAATTCTTTTCTGATATGGAAGATCAGATGAAGCTGCAACCACAGAGCATACTAAGAAAAATTATCCCACCGAACCTCTGAACCTGGCTCTTGATACCAGTTGTTGGGAAAAACAGCATAAGTTCAAAAGAATCAAGACAACACAAGAATATAACGTGGAAACTCCAAAACCAGAGAAAAACAACGGCCGCTGCCTAAACCGGCAACCAGAGAATTAACACTATGTGAAAATTGTTACAACACATAGACTTCTCTAAGAGAATTAACACTATGTGAAAATTGTTACAACACATAGACTTCTCTCAGAGAATTAACACTATGTGAAAATTGTTACAACACATAGACTTCTCTCACCCACACCCAACACCCCAGTACAACCACACTCTTACAAAGCAAATATTTAAACTAAGTCAGATACAAGCTTAAAGTGCTACATACTGACTGGTGCTGGTGCATTTGAAAACAAAGGACCAAAACCCAATATATAGCATTGACCTTCTCCTTATTCTCCCACACTAAAGGATGTGGGACTTGCAATCAACCCCAACAGTTTTGGTCTCTAAGCAATAGTTTGGTTCCTAAAGATATTTACAAAGCATTTGATATGGACAATATATGTGCTCTTGTAGATAAATTTTATCCTCTAGATTTTAATTCTCAAGAGAAAATTAATTTGAGATTTCAATTGAAAAACTTTATATTCTTGATGTTGTTAGTCATCCATATTTGAATCACTTGTCGACTATGACTCAATTATGTGAAGCTCTAAAAAAACAGGGAAGACAGATACATATTAACTATTTTGGTTTCTACGACTACTATAGAAAGATTATTTTCAACAATGAAGATTATCAAGAAAATATTGCGTAACAAGATGAAGAATGAATTTCTTGTTGATAATATGATGTTTTATATTGAATAACAAATAGCTTAAAGCTTTAGTTCTGATTCAATTATCGATGACTTCAAAATTTTAAAAGAATGAATGGCCCAACTTTAATTTGATATAAATGTCTCTTTTCCGCATTCAACACATAAAAATCAATTATTGGTTAAGATTATCTATCCTCATGTTACACATGAAGATCAATTATAGTTTTTGGTGATCAACCAAATTGAGTTTTGTTTCTCTTTGGTTGATTTCTCCTTTTTTCTTTTTTACTTCTTCATCTTTTTCATAGTTTTGAGTATGAACCTTAGCTCGTGATACTGATACTACTGATTTTTTTTTTTTTT
>JBBPBR010000005.1:46086000-46097868 GCA_037974775.1 Cicer pinnatifidum
AGTTGATATGAATATTTTAATAAAGTTATTGTTCTCTTTCATTTATTTATCATGTTATTTTGATTTGTATAAAATAATCAACTGTGATAATTATTTTTAAACGATTGAAGTATTAATGTTAATAGTTGAAAAGCTCATGGATCTTACTAACACGTGTCTTCTCTTAAAAAAAGATGCAAACAAAAACAAAATTTTTAAGTAAAAAATATCACTTTTTAAAATTTTAAAACATTACATCCACAACTTCCAAAAGTATATTTTCTTTTTGGATTCCTTAAAGGACAAGTTCTGATGGAGCACTTGTTTTCTGTTGTTGTTAAATTTTCGTAAATTAAGTAATGATATTAATATGATAGCTTTGAATTTCCTATTTCTTTAATGATACTAATATGATAAGTTTGAATTTCCTTTTTAAAATGAAACGCCTTCCATTTTCAAATTAATTTGGTAATTTTAATATCCAAAAAGCTCCTATCCACATACATTCAACTCTCCTTTCTCAATGTTTTCCAGAAAGCCATCACCAACTCCATCACAAAACCCTCTACAATGCAAAACAAAATCCGAAACCCTCTCAAAAACCAAAGAAACCTATAATAACATCACCATTAACCAATTAACAAAGTTAACTCTTTTCATTTCTCTATTCTTTGCTTCATGCTTCCTCCTTCAACCCTTCAAATACTCAATCACCATCAAAACCACCACAACATGCAACAAATCAAGCAAATTCTACATTTACAATCTCCCCTCACGTTTCAACCTCGATCTCCTTAAAAACTGCGAAAATCTGAACATCTACACAAACATGTGCCCTCACGTGACCAACAATGGCTTGGGTCAACCATTATCAATACCATCATGGTACGCTACACACCAATTCTTAGCGGAAATGATTTTCCATGCTAGGTTAGAAAATCACGTGTGTCGCACGTGGGATCCAAATCAAGCAATTCTATTTTACATTCCATTCTACGGTGGTCTCTACGCTTCCAGCGTGTTCCGCGAACAAAATCAAACACTCCGAGATTCCCTAGCCGTTGATTTAATCAATCATATTCAAAGTCAACCTTGGTTCGAACGCTACAACGGGAAAGACCATTTTATTTCCCTGGGGAGAACCGCATGGGATTTCATGCGTTCACAAGGTGGACCCCATGGTGCCAACATACTTTTAAACCTGCCACCTGTCAAAAATATGTCGGTGCTAACAGTTGAACGACAACCTTGGCATGGCGAAAACCAAAACGGGATTCCTTACCCGTCGTATTTTCATCCCAAGACAAAAAACGAAATGCTGACGTGGCAGAATAAAATGAGAGAAAACGACAGGCCGTTTTTGTTTTCTTTTATTGGTGGGAAGCGGAAAGGGTTAGCGAAGGCAAAGGTACGAGACGAGTTAGTGAAACAATGTGGCGAGTCGACTCAATGCGAGTTGGTTCAATGTGGGGGTGGGAATAGTAAATGTCATAAACCAATGGAAGTACTTGGCGTAATGATGAAGTCACGTTTTTGTCTTCAAGCACCAGGTGATTCATTTACGAGGAGGTCAACGTTTGACTCGATTGTTGCTGGTTGCATACCTGTATTTCTGTCGGTGCATACGGCGTATACGCAATACGCGTGGTATTTGCCTGAGGAGAAGAATACGTATTCGATTTATATTGACGAGGAGAAGGTGAAGGGGGGTGTTGTGAAGATTGAGGAGGTGCTAATGGGAATTTCGAGTGATGAAGTGAAGAGGATGCGTGAAGTGGTGATTAGTTTGATCCCGAGGATTAGTTATGCGTATCCGAATGTTAGTGACGTTGGGTTTAGTGATGCTGTTGATGTTGCATTACAAGGACTTTCTAGGAATGTTAGGGACACATTGGAGAAACCATAGAGATTTGGTTAATTAATTAACAATAAAATGTTTTTTTTAGCTAATTACAATAAAATGTTGATGCATTATGTCTTGTATCTATATGATTTTAAACTGAGGTTGCAATTATTCATTTTTTTTTATTGTAGTTTAATGTAGTTATGTGACTTAAATTATAAATGTGATGTTATTGCAACAACTTTAAAATTCGTAATATTTCAACTATCATTGTGATAGTGGACTGCAGTTTAAATCCATTGTAGAGAGTTTATTTGTCTTATAATAAAAAATATTATATTTAAAATATTTTTTTATAGGCTAAATATTATCCGTAATCCCTTAACTTAATTTCAGATAACATTTTAGTCCTTTATCTTTTTTTTTTCCTCGACTTGGTCCTTTATTTTAATTTTAAGTGACAACTTGATATTTTATGTTTTAAAATTTCAACAATGTTATCCTTTTTTATACAAAAATTCAAAACAATCATCAAAATTTTCAATCAAAATCCATAAAATTAATAATCATCTTCAATATAATACAAATTTTATCAAATTCATAACTCAAATATTGAAATACACTCATATTTTCATCCCCAACAACATCAAATAAAGAATGAAAATATGAGTTTATTTCAAAATTTAAGATATCAATTTGATTAAATTTGTATTTTATTGAAGATGATAATGAATTTTATGGGTTATGTTTGAAAAATTTTATGATTTTTTTGAATTTTTGTATAAAAAAGGATAACATTGTTGAAATTTTAAAACATAAAATATCAAATTGTCACTTAAAATTAAAATAAAGGACCAACTCGGGAAAAAAAAAGATAAAGGACTAAAACGTTACCTGAAATTAAGTTAAGGGACCACGGATGGTATTTAGCCTTTTTATATTATTTATCATTTTAGAATTACGTTATCCATTTTAAAATGAATGTTGTTTTAAAAAAAAAATATTATTTCAAAATTAATGTCATTTTCAATTGCAAAGTAAGTTTAATTTTTCTTTTCAACTTTATATTTCAATTATTATTATGTATACTATTTTCAAAACAATGATTCTACTTTATATTTATAATAGAAAATCAATCAATAATTAATAAGAATAATTTGATAAAATACCAATTTTTTTAATTATTATATTTTTCATATGTATGTAAGAACTTAAACAACACTATTTTAAAAACAGATTAAATCTTTTAAAATATCAATAAAATATTTATTATTTTTGTAATGTTACTTGCTTTTTTTAGAAGTTTTTGGTTCTTTATATTCTCTTATTAAAAAAAAAAATAATATTAACTAGCTACTTGGGCCTTAAATGCGACTGGAATTGAGTTAAATATTAAATACATCAATTTTTTTTAATCAATTTACTTATATTTAAAATGGAAATGAATATTATCTTATAAAAAATATCTCTCACTATTGGATTTTTTACCATTATATCCTCTTTTTGAAAAAATTTAACCAAATTACCCTACTTTCAAAAGTTGTTATCAAAATACCCTACTTTTTAGGGTTAGTGGGAAAACTCTCCCTGGGGAGCGACCTGTCAAAGAGGCAAAAATTTATCCTCTAGTAGGAGGTCGCATCCCCGGCCAGCGACCTCCCAAAGAGTTTTCAAATACGTTTTTTTAATTGTTTTTATATAATTTAAGTAATTTTCAAATAATAATAATAATAATAATAATAATACATTAATGATAATAATAATAATTACTATTATTATTATTAATTATTATTAATATTATTAATTATTATGATTGTTATTATTATTATTATTAATTATTATGATTGTTATTATTATTAAAAATTCTTTTAGTTAAAAATAATTATAATTAAATTAAAAATTATTATAATAATACATTAATTATTATTATTATTATTATAATTATTACTATTAATTATTATTATAATTATTAATTATTGTTATTATTAATTGTTATTATTATTATTATTATTAATAAGAAAATACATTAATAATAATAATTATATTAATAAGACAAATTACATTAATAACATAAAACAAAATACATTAAATTAAAATAGGAAATACATTAAATTAAAATAAGAAAATACATTAAATAGAAATTATAATTAAATTTGAGTAGATGTGCCCGCAGCGTTTGGACCATGTTTCCTTGTATGACCAGGTACCCGACATAATCCACATTTTTTTTGGTACTCTTTTTGTGTTGTCCATTTCAGTTCTAATGCGTTTGCTTTTTGGACGACCTTTCTTCACTCTCCGCATTAATGGATTGTGACACAACTTAATACCCTTCATATTGTGGCCAATATTCTTTGTTTGGTATGGGTGTGAAGGCTTCATGTAGACTTTTAATACCGTTTTCTCTTTGTACACATCAGGTATAAGGCTCCAATAAACATATTTTATGCTAGATGCTGTTATGACATGTGAACAAGGCATACGTTTAGCTTGATATTTTCCACAATCCTAGATGTGAAACTGGACGTCATTTAGGTGGACATTAATAAAATGTATTTTTTTAATGAATTTAATGCATTGTGTTTTATGTTATTAATGTAATTTTTCTATTTAATATATTTTTTTATTTTAATTTAATGTATTTCCTATTTTAATTTAATGTATTTTGTTTTATGTTATTAATGTAATTTGTCTTATTAATATAATTATTATTATTAATGTATTTTCTTATTAATAATAATAATAATAATTAATAATAATAATAATAATTAATAATAATAATAACAATCATAATAATTAATAATAATAATAATAATAATTAATAACAATCATAATAATTAATAATAATAATAACAATCATAATAATTAATAATAATAATAATTAATAATAATTAATAATAATAATAGTAATTATTATTATTAATCTATTATTATTATAATTATTATTATTATTATTATTATTATAATTATTATTATTATTATTATTATTTAAAAATTACTTAAATTATATAAAAACAATTAAAAAACGTATTTAAAAACCTTTTGGGAGTTCGATGGCCGGGGATACGACCTCCTACTAGGGGAGAAATTTTTGCCTTTTTGACATGTCGCTTCTCCAGGGAGAGTTTTCCCACTAACCCTAAAAAGTAGGGCATCTTGGTAACAACTTTTGAAAGTAGGACAATTTGGTTAAGTTTTTTCAAAAATGGGATATAATGGTAAAAAAATCCCTCACTATTTATTGAAAGAGAAAAATATATGTAAAATAAAAGATACATAATTGTGGTTGTAAAAAGAAAAAATAAATAATTCTATTATAACTAACAAAATTTATTCATTTCTTATTATATATATCGTACGTAGAGCTGTCAATTTGACAAACTCTCTAATTATTAACCTCGGCCTACATGTTGGAGGGGCCAAAAAATTCTATAATTTAAAAGGCTCCAAAAAATCAAATCCCAAATACTAAAAGTCCCCTAAAATATTGTGGGCTTAGTGGGCTATAAGCTCACTTTTTCAAAAAAACAATCGATTTTTTCACCGATAAAAATTTTTTGATAAAAAAATTCTTAATTTTTTTATCGATAAAATTTTTTTATTTTTTTTTCGATAAAATATTATTTACAATTTTTTTCTAATTTTTTTTATTCAAGAAGTTTTGATTTTTTTTTATTTTTCTCACAAATTTGTTTGAAAACAAGATATTTTTTAATTAAAATAAATTTTGAAAATTATTCAAGAAAAAAATAATCTTAAAATTAATAAAATATTAAGGTTTATAAGACCCCACCCTTAAACCCTGTAAAATAATGGACTGAGATCTTAAAAAAGTTATTTTGATTAAAGCCAAAAAAAATAAAATTATAGGAACTTTGAAATTGAGGGTTTTTTTTATAACTCTAACGTGCGTAAACAATTCAAAATAATTCAAAGAGCATATCCACGTCATCATCATACACATGGCTTAAAATTCATCTGATTTTAATTACAAGTTTCCTCATAATTTTAGTTACAAGTTTCTATTACCAAATAATTCTCCCCATTCAATTGTCTTCGACGGTTACGATCACAAATATTAATAGTGTAACAATTAGATTGTCTGTAATGATTATATTATCCCATCTACGTCAAATGAATGTGTTATCAATTAGTGATCACTTTCTAAAGATCATTTAAAAGTACACATAGCATGCTTATTTTCTAAAGATCATTTAATGGTTGTGTAATCACATTTCAATCCAAAAAGAATATAGCATTGATGGATTATAAATAAATCAAATATTTACTCTTGATAAAATATCGCATTGATGGGGACCAAATACGCACACGAGAAGTTTATGTGATATGCTTGGGGTAGTTGATGGTTCACGATGTAATTTTTATTTCTCACAATATATTAACGGGTTTAGAGTTTTGTAATAGAAATTTATTTATTTTAAAATAAAATTATATTTGTAGAATGTGAATCAAATAAAAAAATTTACAAGATCTAAAATAAAATAAAAATATAAATTAAATAATAAAATTTATGAGAACTAAAATAAAAAATATATATTATAATAACAATAACTAAAAACATATTTAAATCATTTATTATATTATTATATCGGCTATTTTTCTCTCCATTTCTCATTATCAATGAAATTATAGAATTTTCAGTAAGCAATCATGCACAACAAATACACAAAAGAAATACATTAAAGATCGTCAACCATCATACAAATAATTAATATGAACAAGTTGCTCAAAGGAAACATGAACGAACATAAATAAAGAAGGTGTAACATTTTATTGAGATGAGGTTTATGATTACAAGGCAGATACACGAGAGAAAATAAAAGGGGTAACTTGAAAGAAACCTAATCCCAAATAGACATTCTAAAGATATCTAACGATACGCCTCGAGAGTTCAGCTACTTCCTCAATTCCTCCATCTGAGAGGTAAGAAGATCCAGCTTGTGGTTAACTTCTTGTAGAGCAATTTGGGCTTCTATTGCTCAAGAAGAATGTCACACACCATCGAGGTCACTTTACATAATAGGATTTCCTTCTTCTTAGGAGAGGAAAGTGACTTCCTTTTCCTACCAGAAGACGAACCAACATCCACAACATATGAGTTTGAGAATAGTACAAGATGAACTAAAAGAAGGCACCAGGAGTAGAGAGATAAATGAAGGAGCGCAAGTAGTGGAATTGAAAACATTTGAGATATAAATAGTCAAATTTCTTGAGAAGGGAAATGGGAGACATAATAATGAGGTGTGGAGGAAAACGAATTGAGACAATTTAAAGGTACAAGAGAAAAAGGAAGGAGATAAAGAGTTGTCATTGAAGAAGAGGGAAAATAATTTAAAAAAAAAAATGAGAGGAAGAAAATTTTTAAAAAAAAAGTAGAGGAGAGGAAGAGAATTTTTATAAAAAATAAAAATAAAATAAAAACAAAAGAAAGGAATAGAATTTTGAAAAGCAGATGAGAGAATTTTGAAAAATTAAAGGGAAGAGAAATAAAAATAGACATTAAAAGAAAAAAAGAAAAAAAGGAACATAGGATAAAAACAAGAAGGTCAAAAATAGAGGATAACATTTATTCAATTCATAATTCATATTACACTTGTAAAAGATACATATTACATTACAAGTACAATATTTATTACAAAAGAGCTTAAAAGAAAGAAAAAAAAATCCTAAGATCTTTTTAAGATTAATCTAAATCAGATCCATTAATTTATATTGCATATTAGGTTTAAATCACCAATTCCTAATACATACATAAATTAAGTCTCTTTATTTAACATTTTCTTATGTAATAGTCTTTCTTCTTTGAACTTTTATCTGATGCAATGATGACAAAATTTCATGTTCAAGAGCTTACCTTCTGACTTGTCAAAGTAACTAAGGAAAAGGAGATGATGTAGGGCATGTTTGATTGTGTTTTACTTTTTAATTTTTGAAAACTATTTTATAAATAAATTTTAGAAAACTATTTTTAAAAAGAAAATTTAAAAAAAATCTGTTTGACAACTTTAATTTTTAAAACAGTTTTTAACTATAGAGTTTAAAAAACTGAAAACTGAAAAATAAAATACCATTTATCTGTTTTGCTTTTTTAGTTTTAAAAAGTATAATATTAAAAATAGTTTTACAAAACAGTTTTTAGAAACAAGTAATCCAAACAAGTATTTTAATTTTTAAATTTTCAAAAACTAAAATAGAGTTTTTGAGATGTGAATCAAACAAGCCCGTAGTCTTCGCTTTTCTCTTATTATTTTGTACTTGTTTGGTGGAACTTTATCTTAATATTGAATTGGAGATATAATATTCTTAAGATAAATCTTTGATAAGATTGTAGGTGCTCTAATCCTTCTTCGTTAAAACTTTCAAATATTCATCCAATTTAAAAGATTTAGATAAAATGAGGCGCAAACCTTTCAATGCTATGGTTCTTACTGCATCCTTGTACTCAAGGTACTTAGCAAAGGAATGAAACATTGACATATCAAGGTTGCATAGAGTGAAATTTTGAATACATTTTGTGAACCTTCTTGTATAATTCATTTTGTTGATTGTAGTTTACAGATGTAACGATTTTAAGATTTCTGAACATATCATCACAAAGATTGAGCAGTTCATATTTTAAGAAAATCCTAAAGTCTTTCTTAGAGTATAGTGTAAGAAGATAATCATTTATGAAGATGAAGACTTAATAAATGATGGGATATATAACTGTTTTTTCCTAGAGAGTTTCCTGTTAAAAACATTTGGGATGAAAAGGGAGTTTATAAAAAAAAAAGTTTTTAAGAAGAAGTAACATCTGTGAAACAACATTGGAAAGGAGAAAAGTTTAAATAAGCTTAGAAAAAAAAAAGAGATCAAAGCATTGGTTTTAATGAGAGACAAAGAACAATTTTTGTTTTATTTTAAAAAAAACGATACAAACAAGGATAAGAAAACACGAACCAAGACAAAATAAACAGCACAAACACATAATAAGATAGACAAGAAAACACAAGCATGTGTAAAAGCATATAAAGTAAGACAAACAAGTGCATATAAGATAAAAGCATATAACATAGACTTTCCTGAGTGTTGACTTCCATCAAAGTATTGACTATTCAGAGTCTTGACTTTCTATAAGAGTCAGACGATACAATGTTTGTTACAGTTATCAAAGATCGGCGATCATTTTGCTTGACACACTTATCAAAGACAAACCATCATTTTGCTCGACACACTTATTAGAGACAAATGATTATTTTGCTTGACATGCTTATCAGAGGTAGACAATCATTTTGTTTGACAAATTTATCAAAGACACACGATTATTTTGCTTGACACACTTATCAGAGGTAGAACATTCAGATTGTTTCTTGTATTAACGGATTCACCAGAGGCCCGTTGATCAAAGTCAAACATAACTTTAGCAGCTTCTTTAGAGTCAATGTGAGTTTTATTTATTAGATTATCTTATATTTGTTCATCAAATGATCTATCTTATACCAGAACAATGACTTGTATTTCTTTTGCCTTCATGCTTTTACTTGATTCGCATATCGCAATATTTGTTATTGCTATATTATGACTTGCTCTATTAGTAAACATAATTACTTGTTTATTATGTGAGTTTTATTTGTAGATAAAACCACTTTTGCACTAACAATTACAATAATATCATTACACCCGCCTCAATATTTATTTAGTAATGAATAATAAAAATATCTATTTATTTTATCTGCAAGTACTCGACAAGCTATATTTCCTGTATCTTTTACAAATATTGTTGTCTACGATCTTCTTAATAAAAATAATTGCAAAATCTTATCGATCTAAATAATCCAATTCAAATTTCAAAAATATATATCATATTCCGAATACAATACATATAAATAAATATACACATAATATCAATTAGAAGACCATCCGCAATGGTTTTATTCAATTTGGTCTTGCCTTTGATCAGAAAGTTCAATGCCAATCATTTCAGCTTTTTATTATGTTCTATTCAATTCAATTTCAAATTTTTCTTTATGTTTTAAATTATATACATAATGTTTATTTATAAAAATATAATAAACATTCTGAAAATTGAAACTTCAATAATGTAAAAAATGTGTATCAACATATGTCCCTATAACTCATGTAAATACATTAAGCAATCATAAATATTTTTTTACTACATTATTTTATTATTTTGAAATCGTCAATAGTATCTCCAATTTTAAAATAATAATTGAAAATTATAAAAGTAATGTTTCTCGATATTTTTAAGTAAGATAGAAGTCATTTTTTATTTATTTAAAATTATATATTGTGATTTTGTATTTCTGTACGTTATATTATGGTTTCTTTCAAGATATAATAAAAATAGCTTTTTTATTTTCAGCATAATAATTATTTTTTTAATAATATAATTTTTTTTAAAAGCGTACACAAACATAATATAAAAAACAAACACAATTTTCTTAACAAGAAATTCTCATAACTTTAATTTTAACGAAGAACATATCACAACTAAAATATACAATGATAATAAGTTAAAATACACGTATATTATGAATTAAAAGAAAAGCAAGTAAAGGGTATCATACTTACGATCATGATACAAGCATAAGAATGTCTGCCCCGAGCATGATGACATTCATTCATTATTAAAACTTTTATCATATTTAGTTTGACAAAGCTATGCCTTAAGCAAGAGAGTAATATCTTAGGCGTCGTGACAAGCACTACATATCAATCCTCAAACACCTTATTGACAAATATATGGCGCATAACATCAAACACCTAACACTCACTCTTTCACCTAACCAAACTCTGATTCTCAAAACCATGTTGGTTTTCAAAATCTCATTCAACTTTTACTCTATCAAGTTCAGCCTATTCTACGAAAACCACATAATCGTCGCCACCACTCAAAACTTTGGTATCCTTTGTAACGGTCGTCTCTATGTCCTTGAACTCTCCTCAAACCCCACTCCCAATCTCCGACACCGCCCGACGGAACCTACAACGTCACTTGGTCCGAATCTCATGATTCCACCGTAATCACTATCGTCAATGACCTCGTTCCTCCACCCACTTCAAACCCTATCCGCTCTTTTATGAATACATTCGTGAAGTTCACTTTGCAAATTAAAACCACGTCCGCCTTGACTTTTTCCTCCCCGCTTCATGGGATGACACCGTGAAATTATGATAGTTTGGAGTTCTATCATAGGGTTGAAACAATGGTAGAAGGAGAAGAGATTTTGATGATGTTATGGTTTGAAAAGAAATGAAAAACAAATGTAACATTTGATTTGAAAAAAATTAAAAATAAAAAATAAAGAGATTTTGATTTGGAAAAAATGAGAAATTGAATAAAAAAGAAATGAGGAGGTTAACATGCTGAAATTGAATAAAAAAGAAATGAGGAGGTTAACATGCTCAAATTTAGACGAAAATTAATTATTCTCTTAGAACCTTTAACTACAGTTTTTTTCAAAGATAAATGATTCCTATACCTATGACATCAACTATCATAGCTAAAAGCGACAATTTTTTTTTGTAGTGACCTTTGGTAGCTATAACATAAATACAATAATTTATTTCACAATGAATGTAATTCACTTTAATTTGATTGAAGAACTATTTTTTATCCATGAGACCATGAGTATAATTAAAAGATAAATAAATAAAACTAAAAGGTCTCATTTAATCCATGAGAAAATTAAAAACATATTTTAGATTTCGGAAATAATATACCGATTCAAATTAGTCCATGTGAACCACCACCAAAAAATTGTTTGTTTAGACTTGTTTGTTGAATCATCAACTTAATAGTTTTACGTGTAATATCTCTAAAAAATTGATAATTTGATCATTAATAATAATAATAAAATAATAATAATTTGGACATTAACAATCGTAGTTCTTTTTTAAATTCCATAATGATGAAATTTTTTGGTTGCATGGACTACATTTTTTTTTTCATTGGAATCAAATTGTTCCTTTTTATTTTTTATCAATGATACAAAAATGTACTTTTTTTAATTTTAATCAAGGTC
>JBBPBR010000005.1:46104092-46144725 GCA_037974775.1 Cicer pinnatifidum
ATATATATATATATATTGACTATAAATGTATCATCTAACTCAATTATAAATACTAAATGTCTGATAAATATATAATAAATATGAATTTAATTAGTCAATAATCAGTATAAAAAGAATTTGAACTATGAGGATAAATAATTTTTCGATTGCAATAAATCATATATTTCTAAATAATTTAATTTTAACTGAAATTTAAATTTATAACTAATTGAGTCCAATTATTTAATTAAAAATATATATGACTATTTATGATAAAATAAAAATATGTGACATAACTGAAAATAATTGTCAGAAAGTGCTGTTTAAATGGGTCCATATGTTCACATGTTCAGTGAAGTAAAACCAAACTCCAAAACCAAGGCATGCAGCTGTATTATGTGACAAAACTGAAAATAATTGCTAAACAAATGTGTCCTTCACTTGCAGACTTAGTCAGCTATTCATTTTTGTTTTATACATACAACAAATGTGTCAACCCAGCCACGGAAACCGTAGTTAAAAGTATGTTACTGTGTTTTATTTTGTTGTGGATAATGTAAAAATTAGTTTTGGTTAAATTTTGCAATACATCAATTAACTATTGTCAAATGTACGTTATAAAAAGTATTTAGTAATGGTTAAATTGTGGTTAAACGTCATGTTTTGTGTAGTTATATAGTCTAACGTGGATTATTGATTGACAATTGTTCAAAATTTTAACAATAATTGATATCATTCTCTGTAATTAGAAGCTCATGATATTATTTTATTTTAATAGATGAGATGGTGACTCAATCATATCAGTTTGACAAAAAATAATTAAAATAAAATATTAATATCTCAAAATTAACGTATTACTTTGTTTTTAGTTGAAATAATAACGTCAATTAGATAATCACAATCTAAATAGTAAATGCGTAAATGATTTTGAAACTCTACTTAAAATTAACAATGTCAATCATCAGCAAAATATAATTTGAATAATTTTGAAAATTAATTCATTATAGACCACACACTTCTCTACTCTAACAATTGTATAATCTATAATCTACCTTATTTTGACTTGTTTGGCTAGAGAAACAAAAGTACAACTTAGTCACAGTCTGCACACAAACATACATATATACACAGATCGAAATTGTTTGATATTAGAAATCACATTGTTTTGCATCTTGATCGTTAACTGAAAATCACACAATTTAAACTAATACAGTTACTAAATTTATGTGAATAATCTCGGTCACCAATTTGAGATCAAACAACCCAAATTTATTATAGCGTCCTTGTGTAAAATCAAGAAATCCAAATTCACACAAAACATCAAATGTACAAATTATTCAGAACTTGTCATAGAAGGAATGTGTCTTAAAATAACCAAAACTATAACACCCAAATAAAGGAAGAAAACCATATTTGATATAAACGAGAATATTATATTAAGAAGAAAGAAAAGACAATAAAAAAGTGAAATATTTGGGTCAAAATAGTTATTAGATATAGGCAACTAGGTACTTGATAATTTTAAACCTGTAGTTCACAGTTGATAGAGACTTGACTTGACATGACACACTCTCTTTCCATATAAAAATATTGAAGAACTAATATTGGCATCGATAGGGTAAGATTTTTCATACTTGGTTACTATATACAAGTAACTATTGTGTAAAATATTTTATATTATTAATATATTATAATTATATATATTTATTATTTTAAATGTAGTTATTGTAAAATTAAATATTTTTTAATATTAAAAGATTGTAATTTGTAGTATATAAAAATTAAATCTATATATATATATATAGGAATTTTGATGGAAATATCCTCTTTTTAAAATTATAATTCTAAATGATCCACTTTCAAAAAAATATACAAGAATGCCTTACTTTTTTACTCTAATTGCTCATTGCAGCGTGGAGATGCGAACTGTTGAAGGAAGAAAAAAATTCATCTTAACTGATGGTCGCATCCTAGGGATGTTACCTTGTACTAGTCATTTTAATTTTTTTTTTTTTTGTCATTTGTATTTGTTATTGAGTTAATTATATTTTTTATTATTAAATAATTTAAAAATAATTAAAATATTTAAAAATTCAAAATAATATTATAAATAATAATAATAAATTTAATAATATTATAACTTTTTATATTAATGTCTTATATATTGAATATTTTATATATTATTAACTTATATATTATTAATTTTTATATTTTATATTAATGTCTTATATATTGAATATTTTTATATATTATTAATTTTATTTTAATTTAATGTATTTTTATTTTATTTTATTAATAGAATTTTCTTTTTATTATTATTATTAGTAAAATTATTATTATTATTATTCTTTTTATTATTATAATTATTAAAAGTTATAATATTATTAAATTTGTTATTATTATTATTTATAATAGTATTTTGAATTTTTAAATGTTTTATTTATTTTTAAATTATTTAATAATAATAAATATAATTTACCCAATAACAAATATAAATGGTAAAAAAAAAAATTAAAAGGGCTAGTACAAGGTCACATCTCCAGGATGCGGCCATCAGTTAATATGAAATTTTTTCTCCTTTAGCAGGTCGCATTTCTAGGTTGCGACGAGCAACTAGAACAAAAAATAAGACATTCTTGTATTTTTTTTTTAAAGTGGGGCATTTTAAGATTATAATTTTAAAACGAAGATATTTCCATCAAAATCTAATATATATATATATATTATAACCATTTCCAGTCCATATATATGATAATCATTTTCAATTTTGGAATACGATAGAACAATTTCATCTATTTTTGTTCAAATGCAGAAGTAGCAGCTATGTCAAAATTGTGTGACTTGCAAATCAACATTAACGAGGAGGAAATATTTCTTTTAAACAAGGTATATATTCTGAAGACTTTATCACTTTTATTTATTATTTTCTAAGCTAGTAGTATTATTGTTTAGATTAAAAGAAAAATAATGAAGATCCAATGTCTAAGGTGAATCAAATAAATTTGTTTTGCAGAAGTTGATATCAAGATATTGTGGAAAATTGAAGAAAATATTGAATGAAGAAAAGAGAAGATGTCATATGAAGAACATGAGCAATATTGATATCAATGATTTCCCTTTAGGACCATATGGATTTGAACTAGTTTTGAGATTTTGTTACAACAATGGAAAAATCCACATCAATGTTTCCAATGTTCTTATCCTCCAATGTTGTGCAATTTATCTTGAAATGAATGAAGAATTCTTCAACAACAATCTCTTGCAACAAACACAAAAATTTCTTGAAGGAATCTATGATTGGAAATGGAATGAAATTTTACTAAGTCTCAAAAGTTTTGATTGTGAGATATTTTTTGCACATGCAAATAGCTATGGTCTTTTGGAGAAGATTATTTGTGCACTATTAGCAAAGTTGTCACAAAATTCTGATTTTAATTTAATCACTTCTTCTCCAAAGATTATTAAGTCATCAAGTTTTTCCAACAAAGAATGGTGGTTTGAGGATTTGGCTACTTTATCACCAAAAATTATTGAAAAGTTTCTTCATGGTATTGAAGCTTATAAAAAAAATAATAAAAATTTATTTGTTACAAGATTTTTGCTTTATTATATGAAAAAAGTTGCTAATTGCAACAAAATTATTTGTGACTATGCTAGTCTTGCAGAAACAGCTTCATATGGAGTTATATTTTTTGGTAGCAAGAATTTTTCATGCAGAGGAATTTTTTGGATACTAAAGATTGTGTCAAAATATGGAATAAGTGAAGATTGTAGAATTGAAATGGAGAAATTGATTGGTGGAATGTTTGAGAAAGCAACTTTGGATGATTTATTAGTTAGTGGTAATGAAATTGGACTTTATTATGATGTTGGTTTTGTGATAAGATTGATTAAAGTGTTTGTTGAAATTAATGGTGTTGATATGGAGAAAATGAAAAAAGTTGGTGGATTAATTGACAAGTATTTAATTGAGATATCTCCTGATCAGAAGCTGAACATCTCTAAATTCTTAGAAGTTGCAGAATGTTTGCCTGATTTTGCTAGGGATTGTTTTGATGGGATCTACAGAGCCATTGACATCTATCTTGAGGTGAATATCATATACCTTTTTTTTTTCTACCCTTGTGCATTTTATCTTCTAAAATAATTACTCCACGAAAATAAAATATATGTAAAAATGGTATTTTAAAAAGTTAATATATTTAATATATTTTTTATTTATATTTTATATAAGAGGAAATATGTTTCTTTTAGATAATATTAGAGAGTATGTTAAATTGAAAAAAAATATATCTTTTTTCTTGATTTCATGTTGGAATTGGTTTGTCCTTTTGAGAAAATAACTTTGTAACCAAGTAATTCAACTGAATGATTTCAATCCTCTTATGTTCTTGATTCATATGCTATGAACCTATTGGATGGAGAAGAATACAATTTTAATCATTTAAGGATTATTTTCTTTTGTAAAATTGCATGAAAGATTGGGATTGGTTAAACGTAGGTGGGTCAAAGTAGATAGTTACTTCTAAAACAATTTTTACATGGCACTTATTATGTAAGGTGGCACATTCCCACCTTTTGTACATACTTTTGTGACAATGCTTCATATTAAATAGCATTGTTCATTGAGGTTCCTTCCTGATTGCTTATGGCTTTTGGAGCTATATGAAATAAAATTGTCTTTTTCTTAATATATGTATCCAACCCTATCTCATTATTTAGATATTTGTGAATATATGTTAGGAATTAACATAACATACTAGTATCATGGTATAATTTGATTTAGTACAATTTGGTTGGATATATATGTAAAAAAGTTTTACAGTATTGGAACATAAAAATTAATATCTTGAATAAATAGTTTATAAATTCTAGTTCGATCAATAGATTGAATATTATGTCTAAAATTTAAATTCATAATTTTATAGTTGTGTAAGAACTTCATATAATATTTATCACTTGTCTACTGACAAAAAAAAAATATGTTGAATAAATAGAATATAATTTAATTAAAAATACTAAATTTTCGTTTACATGTAGTTTTGTTGTCATAGTCATTATTTTTGTCATATATTATGTGTCATAACTCATGAGCGATCAATCTTATAACACAACAAAAAATAGAAGATAAGGTAAAGTGCCCTATCAAGTTGGTAATTTAGGAAGCTTTGCCATGTGTCAATATTATATTATAAAATTTCAAATGCCATAAAGTTTTGACTTCCAAGATTGTCTTAAAGTCACTAATTTTCTAAACCAATGAATTGCAGTCTCATCCAATGATTGCATTTGAGGAGAGGTCAAGATTGTGCAGATGTCTTAATTACAATAAAATCACCTTTGAAGTTTGTAAAGATCTAGCCAAGAACCCTAGAATACCTCCAAGGATTGCAATGCAAGCTCTTATTTCTCAACAAAAAAATATTCCATCATCATGTAAGTTTGCAATTGATGAATGTGAAATTATGAGCCCTTCCAAAATTATTTTGTACTATCAAGACAATGGTGACCATTTCATGGAAGAGAAAGAAGATGTGAGAATAAACCTAGAGAGAATGCAATGGAGAGTAAGAGAATTGGAGAGCTTATGTAAGGAAATGGAAGTTCATATGTCAAGGTTCACTGGCCATAATGTGTAGATCTTCCATATATTTGTAATGCTTCCTATTGTGGCAACATTTTGTTCAATATGTTTCTCTTTATTGGTCAATCCCTATTCAAGATATATTGGTATATCTTTGAATTGTAAATAGCTGATTTTTTTTTTTAATGTAGTAAAAATATCTATTTAATATTGCACCACTTGGCATATATAGCCTCACATATGAAGGTAGTGTACAATAGATGCCATAATCAATTAATATATTGTAGTATTCTTTTTTATAGACAAACATTAGTGGTTGATAATTAGTTGAACCAACTCTTACTATAATATACTTTTTAATTGTGAAATTCTCTTTAATTTTCAAATTGAATTATAGGATTTATTTTACCTTTTTTATTACTCATGGTTTTATTTTACTTAAAAATCATTTTCTCTATATCAATGTGAATTTTCTTAATCTTTGTGATTTAATTATGTTTTTATTGTTAGAATATCAAATCCGGCTCTAAAGTAATTAAACAAATGACTTAATTACAGTTTTGATCTTTCTATTTTAGTTAAATCACAAGTAATCTCCCCATTTTATTTCTCTTCAGTTTGAATCCTCAAACAAAATTTTGGTCTAAAACTTGATAAAGTGTCATTTTTTTAAATCATACTACACCATTTATAATCATAGATCTCATGTACAATTATTGCACTACAAAATCTTGAGTGACTTAAATAAATGCAGAAAATAACACTTCATTAAGTTTTGAATCAAAATTCTATTTAGAAGACCAAAACTAAGGAGAAATACAATGAGGAAACTATTTTCGTAATTCAACTAAAATAGATAGATCAAAACTGCAATTAAACTTAACTAGATAAACACTCTAAGAAAAAGTTGAACATAGAGTAAAACCAATTGTGTCTATGAACATCTCAAATTGTTTTCTAGGATAGTCGACTATTCCCAAAATCAACATGAATGTTCTTAACTTGTTTTATCCTCGTTAACACATTGAAAAAACTAATATATACTATACAATACAAAACTCAAAAGCATTCTTGGACATTGCAACCTACGTCTTCGATAGCAGAGTAGTTTTTGCATTTTTCTTATCATGCAACAGTTAGAGTTACAAACTTCAAGTTGTATTTAAATACTCTCTCTACCAGCAAATGAGTCAAACTCAACACTTATAAATAGTTTGCAAATATAGCAAACATTTATTATGGGATTCACACATAAATCCAAACATTTATTATCCTCCCAATGGTTGAAAAAATTTTACATAGGGAGGATCTCCTAAGTACAAACATACATAAACATGTCAATCATAATCATAAATAAAATACAAATTGGGTATCAAATAAATGGTTGATTCCTTAAGGCAAAAACCATTAGTTTCCACAAAATGTAAATGACACTAACTTATTATCTTCATGTACAACCATGAAATAATAATGTAAACAATAATTTCCCTTTACATATTACAAAACAGCTAGTATACATGGCAAACTAAAACTACAAAAGTTCCTAAGCCATGATATAATTACCAATAAATCCAAAACCAATGAAGAGAGGAGTAAATAAGCTCAAACCATTGTTATACTAGTTCCTTTCCTATCTTTTTTTTTCTTTTTCATTTTTATCAAATATTTATACAACAAAAGTGCAAATAATCCTTCAAGCAAAATAAACAAACTAGAGTTGTAAGATCAAAGATGAATTAGAAACTCTGGAAAATCATGAGATAGTGTGATATTGGTTATGAAGTGGCTCCTCAATGGCATGTAGCACAAAAAAAAAACAATTGACTTCCACAAAAAAAGGCCATTCTCTCTATAGTGGACCACTTTGAGTAGGCAATCTTGATGGAGGCAGAAATTTCCTAGCTTCAATTTGTAATACATAAAACTAATCAACTTTCAATATCTGATATTATAAACTTCAATTCACAAGTAGGACTGAAATATAGTTTTTTAAGTACCAAAACTTTATGAGAATAAGATTGGAAAATGTAAAGTGGATGTTTAAGTCATCTTTCATTAAATTAAGAATTAAAAGAGAGCATTCCCATTATAAAAGCCCTAATTATTTTTAGTGTGTATGAGAAATGATTTTTGCGTGACCAAATTTAGACAACTTTTGTTATAATTTTTTAAGTGACTAACACAGCTCAAATAGATGGCTAATTACGTTTAATAGATGGTTAGTTACTGTGGATATACCAAGTGTTGAAACACATTAAGTACCAATGTAACTTCATTAACCACGAACTTGAATTTGGTTAGCCATTACTTTCAAGTGTTCAACTACATGTACAATTAAACACCTGAAAATTATGGTTAATCAAGTCAAAATTCATGGTCGATGAAGTTCCATTAGTGGCTAATGAGTTTTGACCTATTGATATTTATGTGGACAATGAATTTCGATTAACTAGAAGAGCATAAATTGCACACACACACAATATGAAAGCAGGATTGTATTACCTCAACAAAGGAACATTGAAATACATGAAAAAAGTTTAGTTAACTTAACCAACATCTTACCTAAGATTTATTAGGTAACAAACTACTTGCCAGGTCCTCGTCAATTGACACAGGAAGTGGAGGCATTTGGCTCATTATACCAGGCATTTCTCTCATGCTGCACAAACTTAATCGGTGAATTTGACGATATTAAAAGTAGATTTTGATGATATTAAAATTAAACATATTTATAATGTTCACATACTCATCAAGAATGGTACTAATGTTATGCCTTGTCTGACTGAGGAGGTCGATGTTATCCTGCAACTGTTTATAAAAGAAAATGATCATTATCACAAGCTTACAAATAATATCATATAGTGAATAATATCATAGGACATGACAATACAAAGTTTACAAATAAAGGAGTTACATAATAATATAGGGAAAAGAAGGAAAAAAATGTATAACAAAGTAAGTAAAAATCTATACCTACAAATTGTTAATTAAATCAATTTATCAATAACTATGAAACCTTTAATGTTTATCCCCTACTAAGTTATAACAGTCCAAAGCTTATCGTATTGCTACTTCTAAAATGATGTTTTGACACACGAATTTAACAACAAAGTTCAACAAAAACTCGGATGGTTAACGAAGTTCAAATGTAGTTAATTCCATTTAGCAAATGGTTAATTCCATTTACTATAAAAATTATATAACTTGTTATTTATTATTGTTTATATATCATATTAAAAATAAATATTTATTTTTTCATTACTAGTCTGACCCCAGTCAAACCTTTGAACCTTGAACAGTTGAGCAAACCAGTTCAATATCAGATCCGGTTATAATTACCTTGATAATTACCCACAATTTTAAATGTTATTAAGCATGATTTGCACATATTCAAATATACATGATATCAATTGCTGCAGCACGGTACAATGCTTTTATATAGGAAGTGAGCCTTCATATGCTCATGGGAACTCTCCCATAACAAACCTCAGCATATTCTGTTATTACAGTTACTAACTATCCTATTGAATATATAAATAAGCTACTATATGTAAATATGCAGCCATTACTCTTGTATTCTTCTTTATCCAACAATTTTTTCCTATATCAATTAATTATCAACAAAAACAGCTCAATAGGTGTGCATTGTTGCATATAAATTTACATTTTATTTACCATGAAATCACAAGTCATTAATGATTAAGTAGATTTTTTAATATTATCTTCAAAGGCGTTTAAATCATCAGTTGCACCAGTATTTATATGATCTTACAAACAAAGACAAATAAAATCAAGGTTGAGAAATCACCTTGAAAGAAGATAAATTGGAATTTATTTGACTAAAAGCTTGAGCATTTCGCTCCAAGAGTTGCTTCACTTGACCACAAATTCCTGAGAGTAAAAACATGCAGGGGAAAATAAGGACACAAGTGCGGTGACACAAAGATACATCAAGAACTAGGTAAGGGCATGAAGTGACATGAAAATGGTAGTTAGACTACTCTGATTTATACCCTAGCTCACCCAAAAGACCTGCAACCGATCAATAATACTCCTTCAGGAATGAAATATAAACAAAAATGGTAACTGAAAAGCTGATGTATTTGGTCTTAATTTAAAACCAGACGCATCAACTTTGTTTTTGCTTATATTTCATTTCAGAGTTGCAAGTTTTATTCACAATTATTGTCATTTTACAAAACTTAGTGTCATAAAATTCCTGTTTAATGTATATCATAAAGTTAGGCAGAAATTTAAAATAACTTCTATCCACCATATCAAATAATTTTTTTGGAGAAAATACACACTTTCATCTTAGTCAGAAGTCTGCATAATTTCGAAAAGCTATGTATCCAATGTGATCACACATACTTTGGAAGGTCTTAGATTTTGAGTTAGACCTAGACAATCCAGAGCATATGGTATGCTAAACAGACAGGAATAACTCAGCAGTTAAAACAATGAAACTTAGAAGCCATGCAATGTGCTGAACATTTTCAGCAGTACTCCTTCTGGCCTTATTTATAAGCAAGACTTTCTCATTTCACACATATTATTGATAAATTAATAATAATTACTAAAATATCATTTATTATAATAATTATAATTATTGCATTAAACTCTTATCTTAGAAAATAGGAGACTTAACAAGGGGCTATTTTGGAACAATGATATTTAAATAGAGTTGAATTTAGTGACTTTTGCTTATTTTTGGACCGAAAAATTATGACAACTTTTGCTTATAAATAAAGCCGGAGGAAGTATGTAATAAGATCCTAGCCTCCTAATATTTCAGTATTTTGCGCCTTCATTTTCATGCTTTCAGCAAGCATCAAATATTAACTTTAATTAAAAAAAGATCACAAAATGCACCAAACATCTTCCACTTGAATATAGGTCAATGGAAAATCATGAAAACTTAATTTATACTACTAAAAACTAGAGAAATTAATATACTAACCATCATCATACACTATCTGTTGATTTCTGTCCATATGTTGCGATATGCAAGAATATGTAGCGACAGTTGGGGTTACAACTGGCTGCAAATACTGCTTTGGTGACGACTCCACTGGCTTATCCTGAAAAAAGCACAACTTTAGAATACAGTTTTCAAAATCAACACTAGATTCTAATGACATTAATTGATTCCATATTATCAAAAGAAGAGACCTGTTCATGGTTTGAAACACGAGCATATTTTTTTTATTAAGATGACCTTTTATACAATCAACCAAATACATAGACCTAAGAAGCATTTGATGTAAGAACAAAATTATAGATTATTTAGCATTGAAGAAAGTAATGGAATAATATTTTCACGTTTTAATACTACAGCTTTAGGCTGCTTATATAGGAAAAGAAATTATAATAGTAATAATGACATAATCATAAAAATAAAGAGAACAACATAAAATCAAATATGATTTCTCTTGATTCTTCAACAAGCATTGAACTTTTTTTACTTTATAGCTTTTGGTGTATGGCATCTAAATTAATATTTACTTATCATTTTATTACGAGATTTGTTCAATGTACTATCTGTAAAATATACACAAGTACATCATCAAGCTTAAATATAAAATGGTAACATATATTCGAGATTCAAAGACCTAGTCAAAACATCAAGTACGGCTTGAATTAAATTACTCATATTGATCGAGAAACATAACATAAACCAGCTTCCTAAATTTCATATACCTTCCTATTGTTAACCTTCTTTACGATGTGGTCATCTGGTTTCCTTCGCTTTCTCTGCAAAATGATTTAAACATCTTTTAAGTTTCTATATGCATATGTTGAGGTGCTATTTACATAAATATCCAAGTTTTATACTTAATGTATTTACTGGTAACATAATATTTTTTCTAGATAAAGGTTTACGCAGAACATAATATTTTTCAATGTTTAATAAAAGATGTGAGGTAAGTTAACTTGTTCTGTTTAATTAAAAAATATCAAATTGATCTTGAGATATAAACAACTTACGCTCACAACGAGGAGTTTTTAATAAAATAATAGGTGCTCATGCAGTGCATATGTACTACACTACTACTCATCAGCAATGTTTAAATATGAAGATTGAAGACATTGTTAAGAGAACAATAGCTTACAGTCATCCACCTACACCTCAAAGCAACATCACGAACAGTTTTATCACGCAACGAAGCAGCGATTTTGACATACCTCATGATACTCGGCTCATCAGCATATCTAGCCATGAAAGAGGCGAAAAAGAGAAAGAAAACAAGGGTTATGCAATAGAAACTACAAAAAGAGGAAGACCATATCAGCCGCATAAGAATATAAACAACTATGGGACGAAAAGCTTGGCATATATAATCTGACAATCTGAACCAAGCAATTCCAGATGAATAGAAAAGCGTAAGACCAACCAAAGGTCAAAGTGTTGTCAATAGCATGCAATAGTGGAGTTATAGCAGTGCAGCGGAGTGAAGCGACCCCTGTCTGGCCGCTACAGAATATGCAGTAATAGCCGTTTAGTGTAGCAGTCATAACAGCAACTATAGCAGTCATTTTTCAGCCTCACACTAGTCAATCACACCTAGTTGTTGAGTTTTTATAGCTATGCATAATTTATATATACTAAATGAAAATTTCAAAATAGCGGTCATCCCACTACCCGCTATCTCGCTATGGCGTTTTTGGAGTCGGTTGCTACACTCTCCTATCCACGATTTATAACACATTGTTAAAAAAATAATCGAAAATAAAAGATAGGTTTGCTACATTTGATATTGGAATTAAGAAAGTAATATCATTATGATCTCCTTTCATCCATATAGCGAAATCCCAATTTTATCTAGTGGAAAAAAGCTTTGGTTGTTGTTGTTAAGTGACAACAAAAATATGTGAAATGCATGATCAAGCTAAAGTCAAATTGTTATGCAGCAGCAATGTGATAAAAGCCACAAAAACTACTGTTATCAAATAGCAGCTATAGCAGTGCTAGTTTTGCTAGTTTTGCGATACGCAATTTAGTACAAATTGTTGTCAAATAGCGACTATAACAGCGCTATAGCATTTTAGCGCAACATAATTTGAACCAACCACTACTTTCCGTGGTCCGTGATCGACAACACTGGCCAAAACCAAAACAACAACCAAAGATAAACTACTTACTTGACAAGTCCTTCTTCCAATTTGTACTGTTCATCAACAGACCATTCAGCAGCCAAACCGGCATCATGCTTCAATCCCGCGATAGAATCAACAAGAGAAGATCCGGAAGCACTGCCAAGTTGACTCATAACAGTAGAATTCGAATTGCCGTTAATAATGCTTGAATTCCCAGAATACATCATCCCAGAAGTATCATTATTCAACCCAAAATAATTACTCATAGGAACCATCTCAGGTAAGCTAGTAACAGAACCACCAGATTGAAATGAAATTGCATGCCAATTCAAAGTAGAATTCATATTATCACCATAGTGAAAACCACTGTTTGATTCTGCAGCCATCACTTTTCACTATTTATTATTTATTTAAAATAATAATCTTCCACTAAATCAGCACCAAACTGTGACTTTACTTCACCACTGAAGAAGAAACAAACATTTTTCCATCAACAAAGTCTTACACCAATTCACGGAATTTTAGCATCAATCCAATACCAAAACCATTCAAATTCCTTGAAGAGAAAGAAAACCCAGATGGAATTAGATCCTAAATACAAAAAAGAAGAAACTTTATCACAATTCCTAAACCAAAAAACAAACAAAAAATGGAATCTTTCTAAGCTCAATTACCATACACAAACCCTCAGTAACATAACAGATTCAGCTAAAAATACAAAACCCCATGATAAAAAAACAAATTAAAAATCCAAACTTTATCTCAAAATTGATGAGAACAAGTTGCAAGAAAACTCCTAAAGCTCAAATAAAAAAACCCAAATCAAATTTTCACCTAAAGAGTGAGAGAGAAAAGAGAACCCTTTTGTTATTTTGGCAACAAAGTTATCAAATTTGGTTTGTTACCTTTCTTTTGTGAGTGTTGAATGTTGCTGTTGTTGTGGATGCAGTGGCAGTGCCACTACCCATTTGGAATTTGCTACTTTATTTTTTTGTGTGTTAAGATGCAAAAGAAAAGAAAATTGCTTTTTCTCTCTCTTTGAATGTAGAGAGAGAAGAAAGAGATGGATTTGAGTTACAACCAATAGGGATGAAGAAAAAAGGAAACAAAAAAGGTGTTGAGAGTGTTTTGTATTTTGAGAAAAAGATAGCCATATAATGGTTGAAAATTGAATGAATGGTTGTTGTGGATCTTGGAATTTAGTAACAGTGTGAGTGCGAACAATAATAATAACCATTTTCATTTTTCTTTTTTGTTTATGTGCTAATCATTGTGGCCACCCTCTAACTTAGTTCGTTGGCATTATAATATATACTTTATTCATGAAATAGTAGTTTTAATCCTATGTTTTAACTAAAGATGGAACACGTGCGATACACGGGTTACTTAGAACAACATAACATATTAATATGTAAAAATTTAACCATCTAATTTATATCAATATGTTGTTTGATACTCAATGTCAGCTAGAAGTAGAGTTGTCAATTTCCTTTATATTGACATCAGTCCATATGTCAAAGAATGTGGGGATTAAAAAATTTGTTGTTAAAAGAAAGTCTCCAATGCAAAAATATCTACGAATTTCATGGGTTTTGAGGGTTCATAGGTCATTTTTAAAAATAAATAAAAAATCAATAACTTTTTTTAAAAAAGTATTTCAATTTTATTTTTTAATTATTTAATTTTTATTGTATCTTCATCTAAAGTTTAATAAAGCATGCATATCATATATGATATGATAAGAACTACTCCATACAAGTTTATGAATTTTTACTAAATAAAATAATAAATTGTAGTAGTATTTTAAGAGAATGATACAAACACAATCTATAAAACTATATCATAAAAATCAAATAACCACAAAGCAATGGACAACAAACCGTTTTAAATATAAACACAACTACTTTCGTTAGGTCTTGAGCATATGTTGAACAATATCATTATGTTGGGGTTTCATTCGACAAAAGTTCGGAATACGACTATTTAACTTCCAATGTTCATTAACAAAATAAGTGGTTAATCAAATATAACATTCACTAGTAAATGATGTACAAACATCTGAAATAAGACAAATTCTATTTGATCCTACTCATGATATCCTTAAGTTTAATCTTCTTTTTGTTATATATCTTCTTAACATATGACACAATGGTATTCCTAGAGACCATTTGAGCATAAGGATTCAAATCGTGCACCCATACTCATTTTCTCATACTCAAGAAAGCTAAAAGAAATATCATGTGCAATAATAGCTTATGCAAGCAAATCACGATGTGTTTTTTGGTTGATTCTAATCATGTAAGACAATTCTTCTTGATTAAAAAGGTTCAATGAGATACTCTTACAAAAAGAAATATGACGAATTAGATGTGAAATCTCATGATTGTGCCCGAAATTAGGGTTTTTCCAACACTAAATTCATTACTACAAAAAGTACATGCAATATTTTCAATTTTATCTTCATTTTTACCACTTTTTGTAAAAATATTTCAAATAGTGGACACTTTTTTCATACGGTGTATTGGTATTTTCAAATACTACAAAAGAAGCTTCATCAACCACTTCATATTCTACATTCATATTTATATCCAAAGACTATATTATAATTTAAGAAGCAAGTTTTGATGTATTTAAACAAGTAACATACAATTAATTATTGGATAACTTGAGATTACAACTAGCATTTAAACAAGACTTTAAACATGCAACCTGTAGCTAGCCAAGTTAATACCTAGTAAGTAATATGTATTAATTATGTATCTCTATAGGAATGTGAAGCTAACAAAGAAAAAATAAACCACTTTACTACTAGTTTTTCATTAGCCTCACCCAAAATCAAAGGAGATTAAGTGTTTTGCCTATATATTAACAATAAGATTCATTGACTTAGTGTTTTGGTTCAATCACTTTTAATATAGAATATAAATATGTACACATACCCAATTGGAAAGTTGAGAATGCAGCCAGTGGGAATAATTACCTTTGCAACTGTCATGACAACATTTGGTGTCTAAATTACTCTATTTATTATTTTCGTTCAAACTATTTATTATTTAACTGAATGTCATTATACCTTGGAGGAGCATGCAACACAAAGTTGTTTAATTTAAATAATATTTTGATTAATACTTGATTTTCTTTTTTTCATTTGATTGTGTGTAATGAAGATAACAACGGTGCACTAGTTATGCAACATTTTCTCATTTTGGTAACATTCAAAATTCAATTGGGAAATATGTTTCTAAGAATTGACCACTACTAAAAAACTTACTTTTAGCATCGGCTAGAAGCCCACGTTAAAGGGCAAAAAGTTGACGCTAACATTACTTTAGTGTCGAATTAGCGTCGGCATCGGGGCTCAAGTTAAAATGTTGGAAGCTAAACACTAATGTTGGCCAAAGGACATATGACAGTTACATAATATTACACAAACCGACTCATATTCGACATTATAAATCAAAACATGAACATCTGAAGCTATTATAAATCCACTGAAAGTCAAATGAAAAATAAGACATAAAGGGAACATTGTTGTTGTTTGTATATATATAAAGGGAACATTGCTGTTGTATGCTATTTATGGAGTAACATTGATGTTGTTTGTGTTTATATAAAGGGAAAGTGGCTTACTGTAACACCCCGTTTTTCAAAGCGATGGTGTATTTTTTTTTTTCAAAAGAAATTAAAATAAAACAGAGAAATAAATAAGATAACACATTGGATAAATAATTAAGTCATTATAATTTACAAGCAGCGGAAAAAGTTCTCAAAATATTAATTCAAAATATATACATAACAAAAGTGGTACAGTCTTCCAGTGTAAAAATAAAAGCAACCCAAAAGAAAGACATATGTTCCCTCTGTGTCCACCTAGTCTGATCATTTTACAAAACAACTAAACACCCTGAGTGATCTCCACGCTCCCCGTGAGGTCCTCCTAACGTAGCTCCAATCAAGCATTCTCATCTACATTCCCATCCGTAGGGTACGAACCGGTAGGATCATCCTGGCTCTCATCTGAGGGCAAAACCCAGATTTCCACAATAGTTGTAAAGGGTCACCAACCGAAATTAACAGTTAACACATAACATTTAAGTTTATTTTAAATGCATAAAATATCCTCTCAACTAAGCATGCACCTTAAAATGATTTTTCATATGCGAAAAGTTCATATAATACTTGCCAAATGTAAATGAAATCAATTAAAGTTCTCAATCCATCAAGTAATATATAACTGACCAAAACATTGATAAATCAATTGAGCAATCAATTATCTAACTCAAAATAAGATTTTCCATAGAGCCAATCGATTGGGCAAATCGTTTTTCCTGAAAGTTTTTAGTGAAAATTGAACTCTAAACTTACATCAATCGATTGGGGCAATCGATTTCGAGAAGGACTGAGCCCCTGTATTGGATCCAATCGATTGGGCCAATCGATTTAGTGAAAGACAGAGCCCCTGTATTGAAGCCAATCGATTGGGCAAATCGATTTCGTGAAAGACAGAGCCCCTGTAATAAATCCAATCGATTGGGCAAATCGATTTCGTGAAAAATGGATGAGTTCCTGGATGGCCAAATCGATTTAGCCAATCGATTTCTTCATTACATTTTCAAAAATTCAAGAAAACAGGAGACATATCAATCAATTTGGCAAATCGATTTCGTAAAGGGTTTTGAAAGACAAGTTACAAAATCGATTGACAAATCGATTTGATCAATTTAGAGAAGTCCCTGTAACTCATCAAATCGATTGGGGAAATCAATTTCCCTGCTTATTCTTCCAAAAATACATAAACTAACTCAATAACATTCATACATAATACCAAATCTTAGCACTTAGCAATTCCAACGCGATTACCACAACAAATCGGGTTTCGAAATAGTTTTACACTCCATCTCATTCACACACAATACAAAACATAACTCTTAGTAAAATCACACAATCACAATGACATCTCAAGTTCAACACTCAATCCTAAACTCGAATCAAACATACTTATACATAATTTCAAAACATAACACTTAGCAAAATCAACACAATCATAAATTTGAATCAACCACGACTCGTGTGCCAAGCACCCTAATGCAATGCGTATATACCAAAATGCATGGACTCGGAATTCCAAACCAAAACCCTCCTCGAAGGGCCGTAAATCATAATTGTACCGCCTATCGTAGGCCAAAGTACCAATTACCGAGGTGCCACCTATCACGAGTCTGCACGATTTACTAAAAAGCGTAAACCATAAACGTACTGCCTATCATGGGCCCGTATCGTTTACCAAGGTGCCACCTATCACGGGTCTGCACGGTTTACTAAAAGAACGTAAATTGTAAATGTACCGCCTATCACAGGCCAAAGTACTCTTTACCAAGGTGCCACCTATCACGGGTCTGCACAATTTACAAAAAACCGTAAATAGTAAATGTACCGCCTATCACGGGCCAAAGTACTATTTACCAAGGTGCCACCTATCACGTGTCTGCACAATTTACAAAAACGTAAATCATAAATTTACTGCCTATCACAGGCCAAAGTACTATTTATCAAGGTGCCACCTATCACGGGTCTGCACGATTTACAAAAAGCATGAAAATGCATGAGTATATACTGACTCCATTCACAACAATCGTTAAGCAAATGCAGATATTAAAAGATTTCCCCATTTTTAATACTCATTTAACTTAACCGATTTTCACACCAAACATTAAACAAACAGACATATTAAGAGATTCCCCATTCTTAATATACTTTTGACTTAAACGATTTCCACAACAAAACATTCAGTAAACAAGACATTAAGAGATTCCCCATTCTTAATACTTATTTAACTGAAAACGATTTTCAAAAAAACAAACATTAAGTAAACGAGACATTAAGAGATTCCTCATTCTTAATTCTCATTTAACTTAAACGATTTTCCAAAACAAACATTAAGTAACCAAGACATTAAGAGATTCCCCATTCTTAACGCCCATTTAACTTAAACGATTTTCAAAACAACATTAAGTAACCAATACATTAAGAGATTCCCTATTCTTAACGCCTAGTTAACTTAAACAATTTTCAAAACAACATTAAGTAAGCAAGACATTAAGAGATTCCCCATTCTTAATGCCCAACTAACTTAACGATTTTCACAAACACACATTAAGTAAACAAGACATTAGGAGATTCTCCATTCTTAATACTCGTTTAACATAATGGTTTTCAAATTCCACACAAAACAAACTCAAACATACTTTCACATTCAATCCATAATTCACACCAAATCATTTTTCCACACAAACCACACAAAACACATCTCAAATTCAATAATTATCAATTATGAACACGTCGAATACAACGACACAAATCAACACAATTCATCACTCAAACACAACAAATTTCATTTACTCAAAATCATACATAAATGAGGTAAATTCATTTTCTAAGAAACATTCATCAATATCACCAAAACCCCACATTAGAATTTCACCCATAAAGCATTAATTCGTTTATCCCCAAATCAACGCTTCAACCCTAACAAAATTCTTTTCCACACAACCACAGATAAGGCCCTAAATGCAAACTAAAAGTTTGGAAGGAGCCCTTACCTTCACTTTAGCTTTTTCGTTCGATTACGGTACCGTGAGTAAGTCCGGTAAAATCTCCGTTCGCAATGTTGCTTCCAAGGTTGGTCCACTAGCATCGTAGCACGGAGGTGAGCAACCTTCCCTTCTATCACTTCTTGAAAGGAGGCTTAGATCTAGATGAAACGGGGAGGTTTGTGTTTGAATCCCTAATACTGTTTTTCTTCGTTTTCGAAACAACGAGGAAGTATGAAGCTGAGAAAACCTTGCTCTCTTACCCACTAATCCTTGGGTTTCTATTCTTGAAGTCAAAGAACGAAAAAGAAAGCAAAACCAACGAATGAAGAAAAAGGGAGAAGGTGGGTTCGCGCGGATAGAGGAAGAAGTTGAAGTTTTTCCTTTCTTTGGTCTTTCTTTCTTTCCTCTTTCTTTCTCTTTCTTTTCTTTCTAATCCCTTTCTTTTTCCCCCCACACAAACATATATACATATATTTTAATATATATATTATTTACTTTTTAACAAATATCTTCAACTAGATATTTGTTAAATTACCATTTCACTCATAACGCATTAAATTCTTCGTAAAAGATTCACCGCAGTTAAATTAATTTATTCATCGACGAGTAATTCTAATCAGGCATCAAAATATCTTTTTGGTCATTTAAACTTCCAAAATATTAATAACTTGGCTAAAAAGACCCTGAGTTCAATACCAAAATCCATTAAAATACATAAAGTATAATTTAAAATTACGGGTCTTACACTTACAAGTTAGGTTTTGCCCAAATAATGCTGTTGTTTGGGATCACGACCCATCCACAAATTTTTTTTTTATATTAATAAATATTCTCTAATCAACAAAAATTACTACATTTATTGGTATAGTCAATATTTAAGTTTTTTAAACAAATATTAGAGAGTAAATACATCATATGACAAATATCACATTTCAATTATGACGAAACTCTATAGTTTAAAACACCTTAATAAATATTATTAGTTAAATTAAAAAAAAACTTGGGGGCATGGTCATATTTAAATTATTCAACTACTTAAATATAAAATAATAAAAAGAGAATATAAATAATATCAATTAAAAATTTCCAGATCAATGATTTAACAATATAATGCAATGGCCAACATCAGCACAATCCTTCTGATAAAATCATTCATATATTTTGAAAATCAATTATTAACATGTATAAATTTTTAATATTTAATTTAATCAAATTTCATTTTTTTAATATATATTTATATGTAATTATATTTTAATTTTTATATTTTAAATTATATTTTATCAACATAAATAACTAAAATATTTTCTAATCCTATTCAAGGTAAAATTGTAACTCGTCTGATATAATTGACTAAAATAAATCTAATATAATAAAATTCAAGATCAACTCATTATATGTTAAAATTAAGATTAACATATGGTAGCTTATTATTCTATCATCTCTCTTATTTGATTACCAAAGCGGTCTTTAATGAATTTTTTTATAATTATTTTGTACACATAAGGGCATTCTGACAATAATACACTTTTTATTTATCATGCTTCTTTTCTAAACTTTATTCTTCAATTATCATGATTGAAAAATCTCAACCGATATATTGTAAAAACAAAAGGAGATCATGAAGATGTGGGGAAAGAAGATCAAGGATATATTGTGAATGGAAAATTAATAAGTAGGTTCTCGATGGTTTTTCGTGATGCATCATTTGCACATAATAGCATAATTATCCATGATTAATTTGATACGATTTCTAGGGTCGGTTAAGTTAATTAAGAATATACTAGGTCAGCCGATTCTTTTAATTTTGGCCATCTTATTTATTTATGTATAAATCATGGTAAACATCACATTATTGAGCTAAACCAACATCTTTCCAATGTAGCAACATCGTTTATTATTTAGTATTACATAGAGATATAAGTGCACATTATTTGGTATTACATAGAGATATGTAAGTGCATATTATTTGGTATTACATAGAGATATAAGTGCATATTATTTGGTATTACATAGAGATATGCAAGTGCATATTATTTGGTATTACTTGTTGAGCTAAACTTATAAGTGCATATTATTTGGTATTACATAGAGATATGCAAGTGCATATCATTTGGTATTACTTATAAGTGCATATTATTTGGTATTACTTGTAAGTGCATATTATTTAGATTGTTTGTATAAGTGCATATTATTTGGTATTACATAGAGATATGCATGTTAGAGTATATTTATAATGATGTTTCCGTTTTTCATTTTTACTTTAAGTAATAAATATAAGAGAATATAAATTTAATATTTTTCTCACTCAATAGTACTCTTAAAGCGGTATATTTTACTTAGTTTCTTAAAGTTGGTATTTGCCAAATATGCTATTTATGGAGTAACATTGTTGTTGTTTGTGTATATATAAAGGGAAAGTGACTTACAAGTTAGATTTTGCCTAAATAATGTTGTTGTTTGGGATCACGACCCATCCACAATTTTTTTTATATTAATAAATATTCTCTAATCAACAAAAATTAATACATTTATTGGTATAGTCAATATTTAAGTTTTTAAAACAAATATTAGAGAGTAAATATATCATATGACAAATATCACATTTCAATTATGACGAAACTCTATAGTTTGCAACACCTTAATAAATATTATTAGTTAAATTAAAAAAAAAACTTGGGGGCATGGTCATATTTAAATTATTCAAGGCTAAATTACATCTGCAATCCCTTAACTTAATTTCAGGTAACGTTTTAGTCCTTTATCTTTTTTTTTTTTCCCGAGTTAGTCCTTTATTTTAATTTTAAGTGACAATTTGATTTTTTATGTTTTAAAATATCAACAATATTGTCCATTTTTTTACAAAAATTCAAAAAAAATCATCAAATTTGTCAAACAAAACCCATAAAATTCATTATCATCTTCAATAAAATACAAATTTAATCAAATTCATAACTTAAATCTTGAAATAAACTCATATTTTCATTCTTTATTTGATGTTGTTGGAGATGAAAATATGAGTGTATTTGAATATTTGAGTTATGAATTTGATAAAATTTGCATTATATTGAGGATGATTATTAATTTTATGGGTTTTGGTTGAAAATTTTGATGATTTTTTTGAATTTTTGTATAAAAAAGGATAACATTGTTGAAATTATAAAACATAAAATATCAAATTGTTACTTAAAATTAAAATAAAGGACCAACTCGGGAAAAAAAAAGTTAAATGACTAAAACGTTACCTGAAATTAAGTTAAGGAACTACGAATGTAATTTAACCTATGAATAATATCAATTAAAAATTCTCAGATCAATGATTTAACAAAATAATGCAATGGCCAGCATCAGCACAATCCTTCTGATAAAATCATTCATATATTTTGAAAATCAATTATTAACATGTATAAATTTCTAATATTTAATTTAATCGAAGGTCCCTAAATGTCCATTCTTCATCCTCATCCTCATCACCATTAATGAACCATTAACTTTGAATCATTTCATTCACAACGGCAATGCCTTTATCTCCGAAGAAGAAATGGGTCGAGAAAACTAGTGGGTTTCGAAACCAAACAAACCCATATGCTTTACGGTATTAATCTCCTATTTTGTTGTGTGTTGTTATTCTGGTTATGTTGTCGTTCTGGATCTATGAGGCTTAGGGTTTTGTTGATGTGCTTGTTTCATTGTTGTTCATTTTCTACTTTTTCACTTTTGTGAGGTTTAGGGTTTTGTTGTTGTTCCGTTTTTCATGTTTTGTTTTGTTTTGGTTTTTGAAATCCACAAATTTGTTATTTGTATCGACCATCAGGAAAACAAATAGTCAAATTACACATATACATGGTGGGTTTTTTTTGTAGAATTTTGTTGTAAATTGTATGTTAGGGGTAAAATAGACGAAATGAACTGGGGTTGGGATGTTTATATAATGTCTTATATGGATATATTAAGAATGATCAAAGGTCTGAGGTATAAAGAATTCAAAATCTTGCGTTATCTTCATCTTAAGCTAGCATTTAGGTCGTGGATTGAGGTAGCATTTAGGTCATGGATTGAGGTCGTTGAATTGCGATGTAAATGTGACAAAATTTGCTAAAGATGTTAACGAATATGAAGTTATTGAATTTTATGTTGAAATTTGATTGACACAAGTGGTAATTAGAGAATGATATAAATGAGGATATTAATGACAATGGGAAGGGGGAAAAGAAAACATTTGAAGAGGAATTTTTTATTGACACTGACTATGATGTTGAAGATATTGAAGAAGGCTCTTTTGTCGAATCTGTTAATGTTAAAGATGAAATTGATAGTGAAGATGAGGAGTATGTTGCAAATTTTGTAGTTGATAGTGATGAGGATACTAATGATGATTATGATTTTGAAAAAGAGTTGGGATTGGGCTAGTGAGCTTCCACATGCAATAGTTAATAAAGTTTGTTCTAATGTCAAGCCAAAAATAATTGCTTATTTTGAATTTGAAAATGATGATTTTGACATATGAGTTACACCACCTAGAAATGAAGATGATGAGACAAGTAGGACAAAGTTCTCGCACTTCAAAATGCCAAAGGGTGATGAAATTATAAAATTTGAGTTGGGAATGAAATTTAGTGTGAAATGAGTTGTGAAATATGTTGTTAAACAGACTGCTATGGAGAGGAAGAAACACTTACACTTAAAGAAAAATGATAAAAATAGAATTGTAGTTAGGTGTATGAAAGGTTGCCCATTTTATATGAGGTTTAGTAAGAGGAGGGAAAATGACTATTGGAAAATTGTGAGCTTCATTGAGGACCACACATGTCATAGGACTTTGAAAAATAGGTAAGATAAGACTAAATTATTGGCTAAGAATTTCATCCCTACATTGAGGAGTTATGAAAAGCAACTGAGGCAATCAAATTTGAATAGCACAACTGAGGCGTGAAAAAGTGTTCCAAATAATAAATCAATAATATTATTAGTATTATAAAAACAAGAAAGGTTGAAATAAAATAAAGTTAATTATTGTTGTAGCATAAAAAACTCACACTTTTGATTTTACATTTCTTAGTCTTACTTCCCTCTCTAGATGGTCTTGACAATTAGATAGAATCTTGGGATGATTAAGAGAAGACAACACTTTGATTATTGAAAATGCTCATATATTCTTGATAAAGCACTTTAAATATGTCATCGACATTGTTAAGCTTAATGTTGTAGGTTGAAGCATCAAGGGTAAAGTTACAACACTTCAAAAGAGGAACATTGAAGTGTAGATTAAGAATAACTACAAATGCTAGTACTACATATAAGCTTTTTAATATTTTTCAAATTTTGTTTTCATATTTGTAGTCGTCTTCTTTATAACATCATTAGTTTTATCTTGGTTTTCTTCTAAGATGCACTGCACTTTCCACACTTACATAAAATAAGTATTCCCGACTGTCACGCGGGTAACTCGGGTTCGATCCCCGACAACGATGCTAATTTGATTTGCTTTTGCACATGGGTCAAATACAAATAATAAACGTAAATATAGGGGTAATGACTTGAGTCATTTCACAAGGACTTCTAATTATAATATTAACCAAATTGAGAATTAAAATTAAGGGGGTTCGAATTTGATTCTGGTAGATTAAGAAAACGATTAATCCACTCATTCGAGAGTTTCAAACCGTTCACGTATTCTATCAATAGATTTAATTTCTAAATTGTGACTCTATTGCTATTTGACTATAGAATTGATAAAAAAGCGTAATCAACCCTATGTGATTTCGATTTCTTTGACTAGATTAAACATCACAATCGTCGATGTATTACAGTTAATGATCAAGCGTCGCAAAACTATAAGTTAATTAATGTAGAAATCGAATTATGTCAAACTGATTTAACCAATCCTATAGAGATTCGAATTAAGAAATAAGAGTAACAATATAATTGAATAAAGAGAAATAGAATCATAACGTGAAATTAACATTATAAATTGAACCTCAAGGTGTTGATGAAACTCTGAAATAGTTGATCAATATGAGAAAATTAGCCTTTCATGAAAATAAAATAAAAATTGTTTTTATTTTTCTCAATCCAAAAACGTGTGTCTATAAAAATAAAAAATAAAAGGAAAACTCCTCATATATAGTACTCGGTTTTGGACTTTAAAACAAGTGGTCCGGTACTTAAATTTTACTAAATAACTTAGATCACGTAATCTGCAGTTTTGACCCAATAAAGTTCAACGATTGAATTTTATTCTAACACAAAAGTTGTAGCTTTGATTTTTAGCTTTCCAACACCTGCTCGCATATGTCAATCCGATATTCAGAGCTCAATGACCTATAAAACGAGCATGAGTCAATATGCAAATAATAAAATTAAAATTCAATTTCAACCCAAAGTTTAGAAACAAGCTAAAAAATTAATCTTGGCTAAAAGAGCTTTTAGAATGTCATAGTAAAAATCTTGAAATATGTGTTCAAATGCTTTAATTAGATGCATTGTACTTTCTGCACATGTATAAAATGAAGGTGCAAACACGAGAAATGGGTTTGAATTGTGTTTGACAAAGTTGATAACTTTTACTAATTTGATTATGGCGGGTTGGTTTTTATGAATTATATGGATAAGAAGCAATCGGATTCAGAGGTAGCAAATAGTGAAAGTATAAATAATTTGACGCATAGATTTATCCTAGTTCACCACTAACTTGACTACATTCAGTCCTCTTATTCATAAGGGTTTAATCCACTAAATCAATTACCTTGAACTACAAAACACCTGATCCTCCAAGTCAATCTTCTCAAATAGCCTGACAACCCCATAATTTTGAGGAACTAATCACCTTGACCCTACAAGTCAAGTCTTCTCCTAACAACCTAACAACCCCATATTGAAGAAGGAACTAAACCACTATTGAATTGGATACAAAAGATTGAAACTTGAGTAGTTGATTCTAATAAAGCTAATAATAAAAATAATAAATCTCACACTTTAAGAAAAGAATATTTCTAACTTGAACAAGTGTTTCTCTCTTTGAACTCTAAGATAAATTTGGAATTTTGAGCTTGAATTCTTCTACTCTTTTATGTTTTTTGATGTTTTTCTCCTTCAACCTTGAGTATCTATTTATAGTGAAAATTTAGGATTCAATTTAGTCCTTGTTTAATTCTAAATTGTATCTAGTTCAGACTGAGTTTGTAAATTTTTCAAATTGATTTTATTTCTATTTTATTTAGATTGAGTTTGTAAACTCTTCAGATTGATTCTATTTTATTTTTGTTCAGGTTGCGTTTGTAAAATCTTCAAATTAATTATGTTCATATTTTGTTGTAGATGAATTTTGATCAAATCTTCTTCAAATCTTGACTATTTTTTCTTTTCAACTAGAATCAAATCTTTTTTTAGATTTTCATCAATTATAAATTTGAATCAAATCTTATTTTAGATTTTTTTTCAAAAACATGAATCTCATTTCATACTATTTGAAGTCATAGATATTATTCTTAAAACTCTAAATGTAAAACCAATTTGATTCCAACATAAAATACAAGTTTCCAGTTGGATGTGATGAAATTGAGATCAATTTTGTGATTTCATACAATGGTTCTAAGAACTTAGAATTTGTTAGAATGTGGATTGTATAAAAAATAATAGACTTTAGTATTTTGAGGGGAACAATGCAAACACAATCTACAAAATTATATCTTAAAAATCAAATGACCATAAAGCAATGGACAATAAATAGTTTCAAATATAAACATAACTACGTTAGGTGTTGAGCATATGTTGAATACTAGAAAATAGTTTGATAACAATTTGCATCTGATAATCAAGCTAAGTTTGTTGTAGACTTGTAGTCAATGCATATCAACTAGTGCTTCAAATATATTTGTGCATCGATCATCCTGAAAAAGTGTTCCAAATGTGACATTCACAATATAACACAAACTTTTCTTTATAATAAAGAATTGTGTGTTGTGTAATAAAATCAGCAAAATATGATCGTCTTATGTTTATAAGTGAGCTACTATAAATTTCACATTGACAAGAAAATAAAATCACAATCAATAGTTGATTCATGGATTATCATACCATAATACTATGTTAGGAAATTAATGAATAAAAACATAACAAACATTCAAATGAATCTGTAGACAAATAATTTCAACTATAACACGTAACCAAGCAAACATCTATGACAAAGAGCAAGAGGCAATAAACTAAGTAGACATAACTAACAAGTAAAAACAATTGAAATAGAGCAGTGTATCTCCATCCAGAAGCCTTATGAGCCAAGGATAGTAATATTAGATTCATCATCATAAATAGAAGCATTGTATTAATCCACATCTTGAAAACAAAATAATAGAAAATATTATATAATCAATCACGAGATAATTGTGCAAGATAAAAAAAAAAATAGAATACTAAATATTACAATTCAAATATTTAGAAGATCCATGTAACCAGTTTCGAGTACAAATCAACATTTGGATGTGATCAGAAAGAGTGGAACTTCTATATTTAATAAGAACACGTCCACCAATAATAAAAGAAAACTATGATGCCATTATGGTGATATGAATACTTAGCACATCTTGTGCCATTAAAGAGATTACATGATAATTTTTCTCCTTAACCTTTTAATAAAAAAGTACCTCAAAATCTCCATATAATTTTTCATCAAATTCAATTGACTTTTCCTCTAGATATGCTTCTAATTCACTTTTCTCATTATTAGATGTAGGCTGACTCTGAAAAGTTTTAAAATCATCTAATGTATAATAAATCAATATCATTATTAGTAATCTAAAAACAAGAAAGGTTGAAATAAAATAAAGTTAATAACTCTTATAGCATAAAAAAAAAACTCACACTTATGATTTTACATTTCTTAGTCTTACTTCCCTCTTTGGAAGACCTAGACAATGAGATATAATCTTGGGATGATTGAGAGAAGACAATATTTTGATTATTGAAAATACTCACATATTCTTGATAAAGCATTTTAAATATGTCATCGACATTCTTATGCTTAGTGTTATAGGTTGAAGCAACTCAATGGTAGTGTAACAACACTTCAAAAATGGAACATTCAAGTGTAGATCAAGAATAACTTCAAATGAAAGTACTACACTATAATTTTTCCAATACTTTTCAAATTTTGTTTTCATAGTTGTAGTCGTCTTCTTTATAACATCATCAATTTTATCTTGGTTTTTTTATAAGATGCATTGTACTTTCCACACTTGTATAGAATACAAGTTTGAAGTTGGATATGATAAACATGAGACCAATTTTGTGATTTCATATAACGGCTCTGAGAAATCACATATGTTTCGCCCCCTTTCTCATTCCTCCTCAAATGGACAATGTTTAAAATTCCTATATGTCAGTTGGAAAAAATAAAAATTAAAAAACTTTTCTATATTGTAATAAAGAACTTTCAAGTATTAAACATGGGATATTCCACCTTTTAGACACATCTAATCTTAAACCACTGCTAATACTTATTCCTACATCATTGAAACAATCTTTAACCTTGATCATTCTTCCATCAGAACCTTTGATATACTTAACACTATATCTAATTTTCTTGAGTGCTTAATTAGCAAATTTTAAACCATTTGAACAATTAAGTTGAGTATATGGGTTGAACATCGAATATGGAAATGCTCGCCATCACATATCAAATTGATGTGTAAACAAAGATGCTTTTTCAAATGGTCTTGAATGTTATCATTGGAAGAAACATTATCCAAAATAATTGAAAATACTTTTTTTTTTTTTATCTATTCCCCATTTCTTTAAGCAATCAAACAAAGTGGCTTCGAATACAATACCATTGTGTGGGGGTTTCATTCGACAAAAGCTGGGATCAAGACTAGTTAACTTCCAACGTTCATCAACAAAATGAGCGGTTAATCAAATATAACTTTCACTAGTAGTTGTTGTACAAACATCTAAAGTAAGACATATTCTATTTCGAATCCTACCCATGATATCTTTAAGCTTATTCTTCTCTTTGTAACCTTCGCAATATAACACGAATTTTTCTTTATGATAAAGAGTTGTGCATTGTGTAATAAAATCAGCAAAATATGCTCATCTTATGTTTATAAGTGACCTACTATAAATTGCATATTGACAAGCAAATAAATTAACCATCAATAGTTGATTCATGGATTATCATACCATAATACTATGTTAGGAAATTAATGGATAAAAACATAACAAACATTCAAATGTATCTGTAGACAAATAATTTCAAGTATAACAAGTAACCAAGCAAACATCTATGACAAAAGAGCAAAAGGAAATAGACTTAGTAGACATAACTAACAAGTAAAACCAATTGAAATAGAGCAGTGTATTTGGATATGATCAGAAAGAGTGGAACTTCTATATTTGGTGAGAACACTTCCACCAATACTAAAAGAAGATTATGATGTCATTATGGTGATATGAATACTTACCATATCTTGTGCCATTAAAGAGAGTACATGATACTTTTTCTTATTAACATTCCAATAAAAAAAGTACCTCAAAATCTCTATCTAATTCTTCATAAAATTCAATTGACTTTTCCTCTAGATATGCTTCTAATTCACTTTACTCATTGTTAGATGTAGGTTGATTCTAAAAATTTTTAAAATCATCTAATGTATAATAAATCAATATCATTATTAGTAATCTAAAAACATGAAGAGTTGAAATAAAATAAAGTTAATAACTCTTATAGCATAAAAAAAGTCACACTTATGATTTTACATTTCTTAGTCTTACTTCTCTCTTTTGATAGCCTCGACAATGAGATATAATCTTGGGATGATTGAGAGAAGATAACATTTTGATTATTGAAAATGCTCATATATTCTTGATAACGCACTTTAAATATATCATCCACATTCTTATGCTTAATGTTATAGGTTGAAGCAACTCAAGGGTAGTGTAACAACACTTCAAAAATGGAACATTCAAGTGTAGATCAAGAATAACTTCAAAAGTTAGTACTAGACTATAATTTTTCCAATACTTTTCAAATTTTGTTTTCATATCGGTAGTCGCCTTCTTTACAACATCATCAATTTTCTCTTGGTTTTTTTATAAGATGCACTGTACTTTCCACACTTGTATAGAATACAAGTTTGAAGTTGGATATGATAAACATGAGACCAATTTTGTGATTTCATATAACGGTTTTGAGAAATCACATATGTTTCGCCCCCTTTCCTATTCCTCCTCCAATGGACAATGTTTAAAATTCCTATATGCCACTTGGAAAAAAAAAAAACTTTTCTATATTGTAATAAAGCACTCTCAAGTATTAAACATGTGACATTCCACCTTGTAGACACATCTAATCTTAAACCACTGCTAATACTTATTCCTGCATCATTGAAACAATCCTTCCATCAGAACTTTTGATATACTTAACACTATATCTAATTTTCTTAAATGCTTCATTAGCAAATTTTAAACCATTTGAAAAATTAAGTTGACTATATGGGTTGAACATCGAATATGAAAATACTCGTCATCACATATCAAATTGATGTGTACACAAAGATGCTTTTTCAAATGGTCTTAGATGTTATCATTGGAAGAAACATTAGCCAAAGTAATCGAAAATACTTTTTTTTTTATCTATTCCCTCATTTCTTTAAGCAATCAAACAAAGTAGCTTCAAATAAAATACCATTGTGTGGGGGTTTCATTCGGAAAAAAATTGGGAACAGGACTAGTTAACTTCCAATGTTCATCAACAAAACGAGGGGTTAATCAAATATAACTTTCACTAGTAGATGTTGTTCAACCATCTAAAGTAAGACATATTACATTTAGAATCCTACGCATGATATTTTTAAGTTTAGTCTTCTCTTTGTAACCTTCGCAATATAACACAAATTTTTCTTTATAATAAAGAGTTGTGCATTGTGTAATAAAATCAGCAAAATTGTTCGTCTTATATTTATAAGTGAGCTACTAGAAATTGCACATTGAAAATCAAATAAATTGACCTTCAATAGTTGATTCATGGATTATCATATCATAATACTATGTTAGGAAATTAATGAATAGAAACATAACAAACATTTAAATGTATAACAAGTAACCAAATAAACATCTATGAAAAAGAGCTAGAGGCAATAGACTTAGTAGACATAACTAACAAGTAAAACCAATTGAATTATAGCAGTGTATTTCCATCTAGAAGCCTTATGAGCCAAGGACAATAGTATTAGATTCATCTTCATAAATAGAAGCACTTTATTCATCCTCATCTTGAAAACAAAATCATTAAAAACTATTATATAATCAATCACTTGATAATTGTGCAAGATAAAAAAATAGAATACTAAATATTGCAATTCAAATTTTTAGAAGATCCGTGTAACCAGTTTCAAGTACAAATCAACATTTGGATGTGATCAGAAAGAGTGAAACTTCTATATTTGGTGAGAACATATCCACCAATATTAAAAGAAGATTATGAGGCCATTATGGTGATATGAATACTTGGCACATCTTGTGCCATTAAAGAGAGTACGTGATACTTTTTCTAATTAACCTTCCAATAAAAAAGTACCTAAAAATCTCCATAGAATTCTTCATCAAATTCAATTGACTTTTCCTCTAGATATGCTTCTATTTCACTTTTCTCATTGTTAGATGTAGGTTGATTCTTAAAAGTTTTAAAACCATCTAATGTATAATAAATCAGTATCATTATTAGTAATCTAAAAACAAAGGGTTGAAATAAAGTACAGTTAATTAATGTTATAGCATAAAAAAACTCACACTTATGATTTTACATTTTTTAGTCTTACTTCCCTCTTTGGATGGCCTCGACAATGAGATATAATCTTGGGATAATTGAGAGAAGACAACATTTTGATTATTAAAAATGCTCACATATTCTTGACAAAGCACTTTAAATATGTCATCAACATTCTTATGCTCAATGTTATAGGTAGAAGCAACTCAAGTGTAGTGTAACAACACTTCATAAATGGAACATTCAAGTGTAGATCAAGAATAACTTCAAATGTTAGTACTACACTATAAGTTTTTCAATACTTTTGAAATTTTGTTTTCATATTTGTAGTCGTCTTCTTTATAATATTATCAATTTTATTTTGTTTTTTTATAAGATGCACTGTACTTTCCACACTTGTATAGAATACAAGTTTGAAGTTGGATATGATAAACATGAGATCATTTTTATGATTTAATATAACGGTTCTAAGAAATCACATATGTTTCGCCCCCTTTCCAATTCCTCCTCAAATGGACAATGTTTAAAATTCCTATATGCCACTTGGAAAAAATAACAAAAAAACTTTTCTATATTGTAATAAGGCATTTTCAAGTATTAAATATGTGATATTCCACCTTGTAGACATATCTAATCTTAAACCATTGGTAATACTTATTGTTGCATCATTGTCACAATCTTTAACCTTGATCATCCTTTCATATGAACCTTTGATATACTTAACACTATATCTAATTTTCTTGACTGCTTCATTAACAAAGTTTAAACTATTTGAACAATTAAGTTGAGTATATGGGTTGAACATCGAATATGAAAATACTCGCCATCACATATCAAATTGATGTGTACATAAAGATGTTTTTTCAAATGGTCTTGGATGTTATCATTGGAAGAAACGTTATCCAAAGTAATCGAAAATTCTTTTTTATTATCTATTCCCCATTTCTTTAAGCAATCAAACAAAGTGGCTTCAAATATGTGTTGGGGTTTCATTCGACAAAAGTTGGGAACCCGACTACTTAACTTCGAATGTTCATCAACAAAATGAGCGGTTAAACAAATATAACTTTCACTAGTAGATGTTGTACAAACATCTAAAGTAAGATATATTCTATTTGGAATCCTACCAATGATATCTTTAAGCTTAGTCTTCTCTTTGTTATATATTTTCTCAATATCTAATACAATGGTATTCCTAGAGACCATTTCATTATAAGGATTCAAATAATGCATCCATACTCATTTTCTCATACTCAACAACGCTAAAATAAAGATCATGTGCAATAATATCTTATGCAAGCAAATCATGATGAGTTTTTTGGTTGATTCTAATCATGTGAGAAGATTCATCTTCAATAAAAAGGTTCAATAAGATACTCTTACAAAGAGAAACATGACAAATTACATGTGATATCCCATAATTGTGCATGAAATTAGGATTTTCATCTTTACCAATTTTTGTAAAAATATTCTAAATAGTGGACACTTTTTCGTACGTGTATCGGTATTTCCAAATACAAAAAAGAAGCTTCATCAACCACTTCTTCTACATTCATATTCATATCCAAAGATTCCATACTATAATCTAAAAAGGAAGCTCCTATGGATTTAAATAAATAGCATACACTTAATTATATGACAACTTGAAATTACAACTAGCATTAATCTAGTATGTATGATTTTTCAAAACAAATGTTATGCTAAGATTTAGTTGCAATGATATGTAGCGAAAGAAAATGGAATGAAAGTGATGCTAGAACAACAAGTGTGATGACAACAAATAATTTTTATGGTGAAACATCACCAATTAGTGGCACAACAATTGACAGTGGAGGTTATTAAATTACATTATTTTATATATTAACTCTCAAAAAGTGTCATCTGATTTGAATTGCATCAAGAGATACAATTATTCTAAATGAGAATATAGGATGCATCCATACAATCATACTAAAACCAATAAAAAATGAAAGAAGAATGCACGACATGATTTAAAAAATAAACTAATAGATTTTGTTAACATATCAATCTCAATATTCTCTTTTTTCTAAACATATAGAACACTTTCTTATAGGATTCAATAAAATTCACTATAAACAAAAATATTCGAAATAAAAAAATAAAACACTTAACCAAGTAAAACCCTAGAGTAACAAATACAGCATAAAGAAATCGCAATAACAATGTCATGAAAACAAATTGAATCTCAATAACAAAATAGTAGAACTTAAAAATAGAATAAAGAAGGACATCTGAACAAAATAAAATAGAGGAGAACAAGAAGATAGGAGAAGGTCGAGCCGATGAACGTGAATAACAAAGAAAGGAAGAAAATAGTAGTATTAGAGGTCGAAAAATTGACCGTGACGGTGGCCCAAACGCAAACCAACGGTGAAGGGAATGAGAATCAACTATGACGGTGGTCAAAATCAAACGAAAGATGATTAAAAATTATGCGCCGATATGGTTCCAACTTCCATGTGTCAAATCTTATGTTCTCAAATTGAAATGAAATGAAATGGGTCGCGAAGCTCTTTGACTCGGGTCCACAAAAAATTAAAAATTAGTGGGGTAGGGCCAAAACAAAAAACTCATTAACCCTGACTTAAAATTTGGGGTTTAGTAGGGAGTTTAATAAATAGGAATTTGAAATTTGGGTTTTTTAGACAACTTTAATTAGAAGTGATGTTTGTTTGTTGATTTTATCATCAAATATCAATATTTTTATATTTTTTTATGTCACTCTTAAAACAACAACATAGAGGTTTTCACGAGTGAAAATTAATTGTTGTGGTAGATAATTTTCTACATACTTCAAATATTGTCCTTGAATTTTATTAATAGTCATTGTAAAATAAAACACCAAATGAAATTATTTTCATGGGAATTTGAATGGAACTCTTGGATCAAATGAAATTGTCTTCGTTAAAATTGTATTCTGAATATTCCTTCTTGAATGAACTTTTCCTTCAAGAACATATTTTTCCATTTTGGTGATGATCAAGCAAGTTCCATTACACAACCCAATTGCTTGATTGATGTTTCTCAACAACATAACCGTCATTTATGCTTTAGTTAGCTCCTAGTTAGTTAGTAGACATTCCTTATCATATGACTTAATGCTCTTTGGAGTAGTTAAGGAACCCATAGTCGAAGACAAAGTTCCTTCCTCAGTGTAATTATTTGAAGCAAGGGAATCAGTTGTTGTAAGAACTTTTAGCCCATTATGTGGCTAACTTTCATGTATGCAAACGAATTTGGCACGCTCGATGGGACCTACAGGTAAAAAGAATTGAGAAATTTAGTTCATCAAATCATTAAAATGTTTGGCGTATGCGTTTACGTTCTGGTAAAAGAATCAATAGCCATCATTATCAAAGAAAATGGGTCCTTCAAGACCTGTTCCATACTTGACAAAAAAAATTTGGGAAGGAACGAGAGTCAAACTAGTAGGCCACCTAAAAAGGTGTTGGGGTTGATTGCAAGTCTCACATCCTTTAGTGTGGGAGAATAAGGAGAAGGTCAATGCTATACATTGGGTTTTGGTCCTTTGTTTTCAAATTCACCAGTCAGCAATAACACTTTAAGCTTGTATCTGACTTAGTTTAAATATTTGCTTTGTAAGAGTGTGATTGTACTGGGGTGTTGGGTGTGAGTGAGAGAAGTCTATGTGTTGTAACAATTTTCACATAGTGTTAATTCTCTGGTTGTCGGTTTAGGCAGCGGCCGTGGTTTTTTCTCCGGTTTTGGAGTTTCCACGTTATATTCTTGTGTTGTGATTGTGTCTTAATTCTTTTGAACTTATGCTATTTTTCCCAACAACTGGTATCAGAGCCAGGTTCAGGTTCGGTGGGATAATTTTTCTTAGTATGCTCTGTGGTTGCAGCTTTGTCTGATCTTCCACATCAGAAAAGAATTATCCTTGGTATTGTTAGGGGAAAGGTGATATTGTGAAAGTGTTGTTTAGGGAGGTTCTGAAAGTGCTGTTGTGACCCACCTCTCTTTCCTGGGAACTTACCTGGTGCACAGTTTACAGTCTGCGTGCAGCTGTTATGTCTTATTCAAGCGTTATGAAGTATGACATAGAGAAGTTTGATGGAAGAATCAACTTTGGCTTGTGGAAAGTACAAGTCAAGGATGTGCTTATACAATCAGGATTACACAAGGCGTTGAAAGGAAACACTTCCAACATGGAGGCCGACAAGTGGGAGGAACTAGATTTGAGAGCTGGAAGTGCAATTCGTCTGTGTTTGGCAAAGAATGTTCTTGCGAATGTGCAGAATCTGTCATCAGCCAAGCAACTCTGGGAGAAGCTTGAAGGGTTATATCAGGCTAAGGGCATCTCAAATCGGTTGTTGTTGAAAGAGCAATTCCACAATCTGCGCATGGATGAGGGTACGAAAATCTCTGATCATCTTAGTACTTTGAATAATATTGTCTCTGAGTTGGAATCTATCAAAGTTGAGATTGATGATGAAGATAAAGCGTTAAGGCTCATTTTGTCCCTTCCACCTTCCTATGTTCATCTTAAACCTGTTCTGATGTATGGGAAGGAAAGTTTGAGTTTTGAAGAAGTTGCAACTAAAATTATTTCTGAAGAAAGGAGAATGAAAAATGATGAAAGCACTTCATCAAGCTCAATGTTGCTAACTAGAAGTAGGGCTAATGGGAAGAAAATACATGCAAAGAATTTGGTGTGCTGGGAGTGTGGAAAGTCTGGGCATGTGAAGAGAAATTGTCCAAGTGGAGCAGTATCTGAAAAGATTCTGAGACAAGTGCTGGCAAGGTCTCCCTTGTTTTGGGAGATGATGGTGATCTCATCTAGAAGATAAAGTTTGTCCTTATGGTATTTCCGCTATACTATGAAAAAGGACAAGTTATTGCTAGCGGATTCAGAACAGCACACGGGCATTGGTTGGCATTGATGCAAGGTGTGTGGTGATGTGTCGATGGTTGAAGAACTTCCTGGAAGCCAACATGGGAGTTGCACCATAAATTTCAGCTAGGTTTCGACATGAGAAAATTCTTGGAATGGTTTAGTTCCAAGTGGAGAAAATTCTTGGGATGGTTTAGTTCCAAGTGAAGTGTACTTTTTATGGTGGAGTATGATTGTCGGTAAGACAATGGAAGCGGAAGCTGTAACTCTTACAATCAAGGTGGAGATTGTTGGGGTTGATTGCAAGTCTCACATCCTTTAGTGTGGAAGAATAAGGAGAAGGCCAAGGCTATATATTGGGTTTTGGTCCTTTGTTTTCAAATGCACCAGTCAGCAATAGCACTTTAAGCTTGTATCTGACTTAGTTTAAATATTTGCTTTGTAAGAGTGTGGTTGTACTGGGGTGTTGGGTGTGAGTGAGAGAAGTCTATGTGTTGTAACAATTTTCACATAGTGTTAATTCTCTGGTTGTCGGTTTAGGCAGCGGTCGTGGTTTTTTCTCCGGTTTTGGAGTTTCCACGTTATATTCTTGTGTTGTGATTGTGTCTTAATTCTTTTGAATTTATGCTATTTTTCCCCAACAAAAGGTTCTCTAGTTGATGCATGATATAACTAAGAGACACATGTCTCTTTCAAGAAAACAAAATTCTCAAGCAACACGTCTGAGACAATAAAATATTAGAGGGTATAACCAGGTAATCACTAAGAAAAACGAGCAATCAACTATGTTGCTAGTTTGTCATGACCTTATTCCAAAAGGGAAGAAGCGAGTAGTGAGTAGTAACAGTTACCATGGAAAGTGATATGGTTTCTTTGAACATTATTGTGAGAAACGAACAAGAGATCAAACTACAAAGCATGTCTAAATATCTCACCAATCTCCAAAATAAGAAAAACAAAAAAATAAGACTTTAGTTGCAACTCCTTTTACTAGAACACAAAAGAAAAGGATGTAAAGAAGTAGAGCGACCTAGAAAATGAAGAAGACTTTACATGCTATTGCTATAGTAAAAGGAAAAAAAAAATACAATCGCACAAGGAGTTTATAATCATCAATAGAATGAAAGCGCACATTTTTTGAAAAAGAATTATAATAGAAACTAACCACAACTATATATTTTCTTTTTAGTTGTTTTTCTCATCTATTGTTCGACACCTCTCTTCTAAAGTAAAACACATACCAATTAAAAGAAAATAATTTTTTTTTTTATAAAAGTGTTTGATTTGGGCCTTAGCCCATTGTTGTGATTGGTAGAGAATTGTTTAATACTTAGTTGCAAAATGTAGCGCTGTGTGCACAAGAAATTTTTTTTGTCACGGCTAGTATCAAAGGAGAGACCAAGAGAAAAAGAATTGATACGGGTTGTTAATGTTAGTTTGATAAATGCTTTCGGTATTGACTGAAATTTGAGTAAGTTGTTCAATTTATTATGTTTGATATTTTAAAGATTTTTATTAATAGTTGTTATATTTGATAGTCAGTTTGTAATATTCACTTTTGTGGACATATTCTCTTATTGTTTGTTTTTATTATAGGGTGATGATTGTTGTTCTCTAATGTTATTAGGAGGGTTTTTTGTTGTACCCATTATTTGATATAATGAAGTTATTTCTTTGAGTGAGTTTTCACGTTAAAATTTGCAGCATCCGATTCATAGCTATTTATTTATTTTGTTATTATTATTATTATTATTATTATTATTATTATTATTATTATTATTATTATTATTATTATTATTATTATTATTATTATTATTATTATTAAGTTAAATTACATTCGCGGTCCCTTAACTTAATTTCAGGTAACGTTAGTCTTTTATCTTTTTTTTTTCCGAGTTGGTCTTTTATTTTAATTTTAAGTGACAATTTGATATTTTATGTTTTAAAATGTCAACAATATTATCCTTTTTATTACAAAAATTCAAAAAAAATCATCAAATTTTTCAAACAAAAATAAAATTCATTATCATCTTTAATAAAATACACATTTAATCAAATTCATAATTTAATCTTGAAGTAAACTCATATTTTCATTCTTTATTTGATGTTGTTGGAGATGAAAATATGAGTGTATTTGAATATTTAAGTTATGGATTTGATAAAATTTGCATTATATTGAAGATGATTTTTAATTTTATGGATTTTGGTTGAAACTTTTGATGATTTTTTTGAATTTTTGTATAAAAAAGTATAACATTGTTGAAATTTTAAAACATAAAACATCAAATTATCACTTAAAATTAAAATAAAGGATCAACTCGGGAAAAAAAAGAAGATAAAGGACTGAAACGTTACTTGAAATTAAGTTAAGAGACCACGAATGTAATTTATTATTATTATTATTATTATTATTATTATTATTATTATTATTATTATTATTATTATTATTATTATTATTGATATTGGTTATAGTTAATAATTTCTAAGTTCAAGTATTACGATAAATAATTAATTTAATGAGCTTTCAATGTGCGATATAGTTCCAACTAGAGTTGTCAAAATGGGTTAGTCTGAATGACCCAATCCGCTAAAACAGAGGGTTGGGCATAATAATTTCAGCCCGAAATTTCGAATAAATCTGTTACTCATTCGGGTTAGCCTGTATGGGTACTAAGTAGTCCGCAACTTTTATATATATATATATATATATATATATATATATATATATATATATATATATATATATATATATATTGTTTTTAGTTGGTTATATATTTTTAACAATCAATTTCTTTATTTTACTAAGTGGTCAATCATTCAACACTTTGAAAAATATGAATATTGTTCAAAGAGTCACATTAAAATTATTTGGCATTCTATTTGAATTTGGTTTGTTATGCTGGATAATATCTCTAAGTTTTGGACAATTTGAACTTATTTTAATTTGTGATTTATTTAGATAATGTATTGTTTTGAAAATTTTGAATTGAATTTGTGTTAGTTGGAAAATTCAAATTTAGTTTGTGTATAAAAAGTAAAGCATAATTTTTTTTGAAATGGGCATGAAAGAAAATGAACGTCTAAATTGATTCATACTTAATGTATAAGTAGTATACCATAATTTTTTTTAAAATGGACATCAATGAAAAATTTTATATTAAAAGAGTCGCAAATAAATTAAAAATATAATAAGTTAAAAAATATTTTTGACCCGATTCAAAAAAGCCCACAACCCATTATCCTATATGTGCTGAAAACCCGTGTTGACAACTCTGTCTTATATGTGTTGAATAACCCATTTTGATAAGTATGTCATGTATGTTGAATAACCCGTTTTGACAACTCTATTTCAACAATGAGTTAGTGACCTACATCAAATATGTGATCTATTAATCATTAATTGCTTAAAAAATATTTGAGTAAAGATCAATATTAAACAATAAAAACAACAATTTTACAACAACAAAAAGTTGTATAAAAACATAAACATAAGAGCCACACTATTATTTTAGTTTTATGTGAAGATAAATACAATGAGAATTCTCCCTGTTATATACTACCATGGTGTCATTAGGTTAGAACATTATATAGAAAAGTATGTTAATTATGAGAGCGTTCATAATTGGTAAAAAATTGTGATTTGTAAGTTATGATATATTTCGTTTTGCATAAAAAAGTTATGAACAAAAGAAATGACATAAATTGGAATTAAAATAATAAATTAATAATTAACAAGTTATTAC
>JBBPBR010000005.1:46155296-46172231 GCA_037974775.1 Cicer pinnatifidum
AAAAAAAAAAAAAAAGCATTACAAATATTCGTATAGTATAATCCAAAAATTGACATGATACTGCTAAGAATTCATATATGAAAATATCTCCTTAAAACAAATCATAAAATGTTGTGCTAAAGACTAAAGTTTCTAAATAAACATATTTAATTAAAAAGATGTCATATGAAAAGTCTTTTAAATATATTAGATTAATCTATTTAAATATATATATATATATATATATATATACATATTTAAATAATATTTTTTTATTACTAATACGCTTATTTGAATTATGAAAAGAATCGTTGACATCTGAATTACGTCGGCCATTTTTGCAAACTCATACTCCACAAAGCACTTTAAATCGTAGAGTTGAATTCAAAATATAAAAAATAAAAAAATGAGAGGATGTAGAATCATATTTACCTCATATTATAAGGAGAAAAACATTATTAACTCTATTTTTCTTAAAACTCTATTCACCTTAATTTTGGTCGCTGTAATATATTTGGGAGTTTAAAGTTAATTTTAATATAAAATCTAAAGCAAATTTTAATATATTGTCAATAAATTAATATGATTAATGTCATACAATATTTATTTTTTAATTAAATTAATATTGTTGAATTTAGAAAAAATTAAAATCTAATAATGAGTAAATTTTTTATTTCTCATGATAACTTAAAGCTGTTTTAATGATCTTACCCTCGAATCAGCCCTCAACCTTGCATTTGCTTACTAGAGATATAATATGTGAAAATAATACATGTATTAGTAATGATGTAAATTATTTTATAAAAAAGAGAACTCAATTCATCTTTTGGAGTTATTAATTTTTATATAATATATTGATTTAAAGTCAGATGAAGTGAGAAATGAAGTGAATTTATGGGCAGAAAACACAACTGAATTCATCTTCGCAAATGCACTATACTTCAAAGGAGCATGGGATCAGAATTTTCACGAATTTTCCATCACAACCACTAAATGTCTTCACAAACTCATTTGATAAATACTGCAAATTAATACCCAAAAAAAAAAATCATATGTAGTTTAAATTACATCTTTAATTATCTTTAATTTGACATAGAAACAACATGTAAGGTAATTAATCCTACCGGGTAGGAGGAATTCACATAAATCTTGAATGTGTTCTGTTTCATCATAATAGCATCTTCCAAATCTACGTACAAAATCACAATGATAATATTATATAGTTTTTGTCATAATGATAAAGTAAAATAAAGAATATATGTACCAAATAGAAAGAAGGTCCAGGTACTATTATGATTTTTTTTTATGATTTTTTTTTAGTTAGTCGCTTCTTTAAAGAATCACCTTTTATTTAAAAAAAAAAAGACATTCGCGTAAGTAAAATATTTTGAAAATTTTAAAAAAAAAATAATAAAAAAAAGTTTAATATTATACTCTAAACTTAGAATTTTGTTGAACATAATATCTAACATTTAATTTAATCTATGTGTCATCATTTTTTATATCTAACTATTTAGAACTAAATTTAAAAAACCAAAGAATTTATCTTAAAAAATTATGAAAAAATTCACGAAGGTAATAAATCATTTAAAATTTGTTCAAGGATGTTTCACCAATAAAAAAAATTAGTTCATACGTTAATTTTTTATACCTTTAGACCTATTTAGAAAATTCTCAAATAGTTAAGGAATCTTAAACATAATTAAACTTAAAGAACTTTAGAGAAATTAGAAGAATACTCTCGAGATCTTCTATTTTGAAGTAGCTTCAAGAAGTTCCTTTAATGCATTTTCTTTTTGCAATATTATCATAAGAAGAGATCCCTAATGAATTGAAAAGTTGGAGAAAAATAAATTAATAACAAAACAATTAAAAAAAAAACAGATAATAAATATTAGAGAAAGAAACGAAGAAAAAATACCTTGCATCTTGTTAATAGTAATAGTGAATGAAGGGGGTTTGAGTTGAGTCATCTCAAATTTACATTTATCACCAACTTGCAAGTTATATTCCTTTGCAAATAACTTCCAACCTTTGGTCACAATAGATCTTCTATTTACACCCTCAAAGCATAAATTCACTTTCCAAGCCCTATCCTCACCAACCCTTATATTTGCACTCCCATTGAACTTGTTCAAGTATTTTCTTGAAAAGTCAGTTGGTAACCCCTGTTTCAAATCATATCCTATTGGAGGAGAAATATTTATTAAAGCAACAAATCAGTAAACATTTTTATTAATAGTAAACTTACCAATAAATGACCTTGGGCATAAGTTCTTGACATAGTTAGTTCAAAACTTGGATTCTCTCTCTCATTAATAGTTTCAACTGTTGGCCATCTTTTAGCTTTCTTAGTCATGCCTCCTCTGTTACTACCTAAATAATAATAATAATAATAATAATAATAATAATAATAATAATAATAATAATAATAATAATAATAATAATAATAATAATAATAAAAGAAAATAGAAGAATAATAAGAAGAAGTGATTTTGGCATTGAAAAATTTATGTATGACTATATTATTTAGATTTTTAAGAAAAATAAAAACTATTTTTTGGGTACAGAAATAGAAACTATTTTGTATTTGGTTGTCACAACAAAAATCACTTTTGAAAAACATTTTTTAAAATAAATTAAAAAATAATAATAATATAAACAGCTTCCCAATTTAAACCCTTTTTAGATTTTTTTTTAGGATTCTTAATTATGTGATTTAAAATAAAAAACTGTAACAGCCCTTAATCTAGGAAAGAAAAAGAGAAAATGTACAAGAGAAAGATGAACTCACCTGAAATTTTTTTATGGGTAGAATCAAAATCCACATTAATTTTTCTCTTGCCATTTTTTGTCCTTCGAGTTTGTGTGAGTGTTTCACTATCATCACTTCCTTCCTTAGCTTCACCAACATCATCTACACATTTTATACTGGAATAATCTATTTCTATATTATTGTCACCAAATATCTTAACCTTGAAATAGGGTCCTCCTAAGTACTTAAAAATTAAAAGATGTCCATATTTAAGGGACTTTGCAAATTTTCCCCATTTCTTTTGAAACCAAATATCACCTTTGCGTTCCACCCAACATATTTCATGTTTAGTACCATTTGGTAGTATAAGGAATAATGGGTTTGATACTTCTTTCCAATGTAACTTCACAAAAGATTTGGGAACCTTCTGCAACAAATCAAAATAAACATTTTTTAATAAGCATATATAGTTGGATTGGAATTTATGAACATTTTAAAAGGAATGCAAAGAAAAAAAAAAAAGAAAGAAAGAAAGAAAGAGTATTTCAACATGCTTACAAGCTCTCCGTTATGCAATTCACCATTTTGCATTATCTTGAAGAACTCTCGAGAGAAATTAAATGACATAATAAAGTAGTGGATTTTTAGGGTGGTTTTGGATGTTTATGGTGTGATTGGTATATATGATACTAATGGTAGAAATATGACAAAATATAGAAGCTAGATAGAGAGTATAAACTTGTGTTTGATTTGCTAAAAAATAAAGATCAAATATGATAAATATTCTGTTTGATTTAAAAATGAGGCATGAGAAAAGATAAAATAGAGTAATTATTAATAGTTAAAGAATTAGAGAATGGGTGTATAGGGGTCTATTAATTTTCCTTACCTAAATTGGGTCACAAGAGTCCATCATATAGTACAAGCTGTATTATTGTTTTAAAGAATCCAAAATGGCAAAACGAATGGACCAAACAAACCCAAAAAAAGACAACCCAAACAAGATTCTCTTCACAATAATCAATGTTGTCATGACTATGCAAATTACCAAGATTAAATTTGACTTCTTTGACACTCCATTGATCTCTCTTCTTCTTTTGACATAAATGTAAAAGATTGGATTTTCTACATTATGGTTGTTGATTCTATTTCTTTCCTTCTAGCTATAGTCTTCTTCATCTCCTTACATCATGATCACTGACTACCATTCATAACCAATAACTTTTCAAACACTCCAAACACTAATCTTCATCCCTTTCATTGTCAAAAGCCTAAAAGGCTATAACCGTGTTAGGGTCATATAATAATGTTATTTCATACAAATAAAAAAATATATAAATTAATTATAGGATATTTTATTAGTGATCAACTTAAATACTAAATTTAATTATATTTTTATTTAAATAATTTATTATATTATTCATTGATATGAGATAAAAGATAAATAGATTTTAATGGTTTATTTAAAAATAACGAAAATTCTAATTAATTTTCACTAAATTAGGGTCACTAATATATCGAACTACAACACATTATATTTTCTCTTTGTCTAAATTTATTTTACTTAATCTAATCGTTTTTACAATAGTTGTACTTTACGATAAATGTAAATTCACCCACCTTATAACATCTTAATCATAATAAGAGGACGTTGATTTGGATTTATCAAATATATACAATTCTTATAAAATTGATATTCTAAGTTATTCAAATTCATTGATAAAACATTTTAAAGTATTCCAAACCCCAACAAAAGGTAAATATTCTACTGCATGTTCACGTAAAAAATATTTAATGACAAAACAAAAAACGAAAGAAAAAAAGAAAACATTGACTTAAGGGTAACATGAATTAAATGGATCTTAGTCGTAATGTCTTCGTATTTTAATTAATTTTGTCTTGATCTCTTCTTCACCGTAGGTCGTTCATAATCTACAAAAATATACATAACCAATATATAGTTAGAATAAGAATGAAAATATTCATTATCATTTATAATGTATAATAAATAGATTTAATACCTTGAAAGTGCTTAGAGCTAGCTAGAATAATCTTTGAGCCGGACAAGATGAACTTTGAATGAAATATTTGTGGTATCAAGCAACTCAAATACACAAACATCATCCGCTTTTAAATTATATTCCTCAACAATATGTCCCCAACCAGAAGTTATGACTGTTCTATGATCATTATTATTGTACTTGAATTTCACATTCCAAATCTTGTCCTTACCATCAAACACTATTGTTGCAATCCCACTCTTTCCATTCAAATATTCTAGGGTCGGTTAAGTTAATTACCAATATACTAGGTCAGCATATTCTTTTAATTTTGGCCGTCTTAATTATTTATGTATAAATCATGGTAAAGATCATATTATTGAGCTAAACCAACATCTTTTCAATATAGCAACATTTTTTATTATTTGGTATTACATAGAGATATAAGTGCATATTATTTGGTATTACATAGAGATATGCAAGTGCTTATTATTTGGTATTACATAGATATATAAGTGCATATTATTTGGTATTACATAGAGATATGCAAGTGCAAATTATTTGGTATTACATAGAGATATGCAAGTGCATATTATTTTGTATTACTTGTTGAGCTAAACTTATAAGTGCATATTATTTTGATTGTTGGTATGAGTGCATATTATTTGGTATTACATAGAGATATGCAAGTTAGAGTATATTTATAATGATGTTTCCGTTTTTCATTTTTACTTTAAGTAATAAATATAAGAGAATATAAATTTAATATTGTTCTCACTCAATAGCACTCTTAAAGCGGTATATTGTACTTAGTTTCTTAAAGTTGGCATTTGCCAAATATGCTATTTATGGAGTAACATTGTTGTTGTTTGTGTATATATAAAGGGAAAGTGGCTTACAAGTTAGGTTTTGCCCAAATAATACTGTTGTTTGGGATCACGACCTATCCACAATTTTTTTTATATTAATAAATATTCTCTAATCTACAAAAATTAATACATTTATAGGTATAGTCAATATTTAAGTTTTTTAAACAAATATTAGAGAGTAAATATATCATATGACAAATATCACATTTCAATTATGACGAAACTCTATAGTTTGCAACACCTTAATAAATATTATTAGTGAAATTAAAAAAAAAACTTGGGGGCATGGTCATATTTAAATTATTCAAATACTTAAATATAAAATAATAAAAATAGAATATAAATAATATCAATTAAAAATTCTCAGATCAATGATTTAACAATATAATGCAATGGCCAACATCAGCACAATCCTTCTGATAAAATCATTCATATATTTTAAAAATCAATTATTAACATGTATAAATTTCTAATATTTAATTTAATCGAATTTAATTTTTTTAGTATATATTTATATGTAATTATATTTTAAATTATATTTTTGAAATCCACAAATTTGTTATTTGTATCGACCATCAAAAAAACAAATAGTCAAATTACACATATACATGGTGGCTTTTGTTTGTAGAATTTTGTTGCAAATTGTATGTTAGGGGTAAAATGTACGAAATGAACTGGGGTTGGGATGTTGATATCATGTCTTATATGGATATATCAAGAATGATCAAAGGTCTGAGGTATAAAGAATTTAAAATATTGTGTTATCATCATCTTAAGCTAGCATTTAGGTCGTGGATTGAGGTAGCATTTAGGTCATGGATTGAGGTCGTTGAATTGCGATGTAAATGTGACAAAAGTTGCTAAAGATGTTAAGGAATATGAAGTTATTGAATTTTATGTTGAAATTTGATTGACACAAGTGGTAGTAGAGAATGATATAAATGAGGATATTAATGACAATGGGAAGGGGAAAAGGAAAACATTTGAAGAGGAACTTTTTATTGACATTGACTATGATGTTGAAGATGTTGATGAAGGCTCTTTTGTCGAATCTGTTAATGTTGAAGATGAAATTGATAGTGAAGATGAGGAGTATGTTGCAAATTTTGTAGTTGATAGTGATGAGGATACTAATGATGATTCTGATTTTGAAAAGAGTTGGGATTGGGCTAGTGAGCTTCCACATGCAATAGTTAATAAAGTTTGTTCTAATGTCAAGCCAACAATAATTGCTTATTTTGAATTTGAAAATGATGATTTTGACATATGAGTTACACCACCTAGAAGTGAAGATGATGAAACAAGTAGGACAAAGTTCTCGCACTTCAAAATGCCAAAGGGTGATGAAATTATAAAATTTGAGTTGGGAATGAAATTTAGTGTGAAATGAGTTGTGAAATATGTTGTTAAACAGACTGCTATGGAGAGGAAGAAACACTTACACTTAAAGAAAAATGATAAAAATAGAATTGTAGTTAGGTGTATGAAAGGTTGCCCATTTTATATGAGGTTTAGTAAGAGGAGGGCAAATGACTATTGGAAAATTGTGAGCTTCATTGAGGACCACACATGTCATAGGACTTTAAAAAATAGGTAAGATAAGACTAAATTATTGACTAAGAATTTCATCCCTACATTGAGGAGTTATGAAAAGCAATTGAGGCGATCAAATTTGAATAGCACAATTATTATCCAATGCGATGCAAACAAGATTACCTTCACAATAATCAATGTTGTCATCGCTATGCAAATTATCAACATTAAATTTGACTTCTTTGACACTCTATTGATCTCTCTTCTTCTTTTGACATAAATGTAGAAGATTGGATTCTCTACATTATGCTTGTTGATTCTATTTCTTTCCTTCTGTCTTATAGTCTTCTTCATCTCCTTACATCATCGATCAATGACTACCATTCATAACCAATAACTTTTCAAACACTCCAAACACCATTTTTCATCCCTTTCATTGTCAAAAGCCTAAAAGACTATAATCGTGTTAGGGTTATATACTTATATTATTTCATACAAATAAAAAAAATATAAATAAATTATGAGATATTTTATTAGTGATTAAATTAAGTAATAAAGTTAATTAGATTTGTATTTAGATAATTGATTATTTAATTCATTGATATGGGATAAAAAATGAGTATATTTTGATGGTATATTTGAAAATAACGAGAACCTTAATTAATCTTCACCAGATTATGGTCTTTGATATATCGAACTACAATATATACAACATCTTCTCTTCATCTAAAGAGTGCGTAAGACATCTGACGATAAAGAAAAAACATAATTTCTTGAATGTTGGTTATTTGTCTCTCACTTCATATCTAATGTACAAGGAGGTCATGTTGATAAATAACCACAAACTAACAAATGTTTGTCATCCATCTCTTACTTGCACTACGCCAAAAATGATATTTAACAGCGCCCCTTTTACAGCGCTTGCTAAATACAAGAGCTGTTGTAAATGTATTTGAAAAATAACGGAGCCTTTTACAGCGCTTTTATTCACAAGCGCTGTAAAACAAGCGCTGTTGTAGGTCATATAACGTTTGCGCATAATGTTATAAGGCTTTTACAGCGCTTTTTAAAAAAGCGCTGTAAAATGAAGCGCTTTCGCGTATGCTTTTACAGCGCTTTTTTCACAAGCGCTGTAAAAGGCATGCGCTTTAAAATAATTGGACCACCTTTTACAGCGCTTTTTTCACAAGCGCTATAAAATACAAGCGCTTTCATTGAATTTAACTACCTATTACAGCGCTTTTATTTACAAGCGCTGTAAAAGACATAAATTTCAAATAATTATATACGTTGGGAACCCTCATATCCTCTACATCTTTCATCACCTCTACTCTGGGAACCCTCACACCCTCATATCCATTACGTGTTGTGCCGCCATCTACCTATTACGTGTTGTCTCAGGTATTTTTTTTTTTTAACTAGATTTTTTTTATCAAATTAAAAATTCATACCACTTGATTTGTGTTAAATCTCTTCAACTAGTCAAAAACTCATACCACATGATCTGTTCTGTTTTTAAAATAATTGATTGATATTGGTTTCTTTTTGAAACTTGTTGATATGTTTTGAAAGCTTATTAGTTTTGTAACTGCATTTATATAGGTGGTATAATATGGATAGGAAATGGATGTCAGCCAATCGATTGTCAAAAGAGTATGAAATTGGAGTGAAGGAGTTTGTTGAGTTTGCAGTGAAGAATGCAAAAGATCCAAATAGAGTAGTTTGTCCTTGTTTAAAATGTTGTTTTGGAAAACGTGTTAGAGAAGATGAATTAGAAGGACATCTAGTATGTAATGGAATTGATCAAAGCTACACATGTTGGATAAGACATGGTGAGAAAAAAAAAGGAAACATTAATTTTGAGAATAGTTCGACATATGCTTCAACTGACTTCGATACAGATACATATGAGCCAGATCGAGTTGATGAGATCGCAAAAGCAGTTGAAGAAGATCTTCGAGATTGTCCTAAAATGTTTGAAAGTTTGTTGAGTGATGCAGAGAAAGAATTATATAATGGTTGTACTAAATTCACAAGACTGTCGGCGATATTAAAGTTGTACAACCTAAAAGCGAGTAATGGATGGTCTGATAAAAGCTTTACAGAATTATTAACACTCATAAAAGATATGTTGCCAGATGATAATGAACTTCCCAGTCGAACCTACGAGGCTAAAAGGATTTTGTGTTCTATTGGCATGAGTTACGAAAGGATTCATGCGTGTCCTAATGATTGCATTTTATTTCGAAATGAATATGAACTACTTAAGGCGTGTCCGAAATGCAATGTCTCTCGATATAAGAAGAAAGAATCTACTCCAGCAAAAGTCGTGTGGTATTTTCCTATAATACCAAGATTTAGGTGCATGTATCGCAGTGAAGAAGATTCAAAACACTTGACATGGCATGCAGATGAAAGAATTAGAGATGGAATGTTTCGACACCCTGCAGATTCCCCACAATGGGCAAAAATTGATCACGAGTATCCTGAATTCGGGATAGAGTCAAGAAATCTAAGACTTGCACTTTCTACTGATGGAATGAATCCACATGGTCTTCAAAGCATCTCACACAGCACGTGGCCTGTGATTTTGGTAATATATAACCTACCTCCATGGTTATGTATGAAGCGTAAGTTTATGATGTTGTCTCTGTTAATTTCTGGACCCAAACAACCGGGGAATGATATCGACGTATACTTGACTCCTCTAATAGAAGATTTAAAACGTATGTGGGAGACAGGTGTGGAAGTTTATGATGGGTATAAGAAAGAATATTTCAATTTGAGGGCTATGTTGTTCGGCACAATTAATGACTTTCCAACATATGGTAATTTATCAGGATATAGCATTAAAGGTCAATGTGCATGTCCTGTATGTGAAGAGAGTACAAATTGGATGCGGTTGAAACATTGTAAGAAGAATGTGTTTCTTGGACATCGTAGATTTTTACCTTATAGTCATCAGTATCGTTGGTGGAGAAATGCATTTAATGGAAAATCAGAGGAAGGTAAAGCTCCTTTACCACCGACTGGATATCAAATACTTGAAAAAGTACAAGGTTTGACCAATAAATTTGGCAAACCTTTTGCGGGAGAGCTGGTCAAAACTGGGTGGAAGAAAAAGTCAATTTTCTTTGAATTACTATGTTGGAAGTCATTGTATATAAGACATTTCCTCGATGTGATGCATATTGAAAAAAATGTATTTGATAGTGTTATTGGTACGTTACTCAATGTTCCAGGAAAGTCTAAAGACGGCATCAACGCAAGATTGGACTTGGTCGATATGGGAATAAGAAATGAATTGGCTCCAGTAAAGAAAGGAAATCGCACATATCTACCTCCAGCCGCTCATACTCTATCTAGAAAGGAAAAAATTGTTTTATGTAAATTTCTACATGAAGTTAAAGTTCCAGAAGGATACTCTTCGAACATTAGAAATTTGGTTTGTATGAAAGACCTCAAGTTAAAAGGTTTGAAGACTCATGATTGTCATATTCTAATGGAGCATTTGCTACCAATAGGTATACGTTCCATTTTACCTGAAAAAGTTCGACTAGCATTAACTAGATTATGTTTCTTCTTCAGGGAAATTTGTAGTAAAGTGATCGACCCTCAGAAATTACCGACATTGCAGAGGGAAATTGTTGTTACTTTGTGTGAGCTTGAAATGTATTTCCCACCATCGTTTTTTGATATAATGGTTCACCTTACTGTTCATCTGGTTAAGGAGACACAACTTTGTGGGCCAGCTTATATGAGATGGATGTATCCGATAGAACAATATATGAAAATATTAAAAGGGTACGTAAAAAGTAGAAGTCGACCAGAATGTTGTATTGCTGAACGATACATTGTTGAAGAGGCTGCTGAATTTTGTACTGAATATCTGTCCAATGTTGAATCCATAGGGCTTCCCATGTCTCGTCATTCGGGAAGACTATCAGGAGAAGGGATAATTGGAATGAGACTACTGACTATATCAAGGACAGAATTGGAGCAGGCACAATTGTATGTTCTGCACAATGATGATGAGGTTCAACTGTATGTTACAATACACATGGATCAGTTATCTCGTTTGAACATGAATAGGAATCAAAATTGGATAACTCGAGAGCACAATCGAAGTTTTATACCATGGTTAAAAAATCACATAAAGTCAAAATTTGACATAGACCCCGGATCAATTTCACAGAGATTGAGGTGGCTAGCAAATGGTCCGAGCTTACATGTCTTTTCTTACACTGGTTATGTTATTAACGGCTACACATTTTATACCAAAGAACAAGATGATCAGACCATTATGCAAAATAGTGGAGTCACTCTCGTAGCTGAAGCGATGCATGTCTCAAGTGCAAAAGACAAAAACCCAATATATGCAAATCTATCATATTTTGGGGTTATCGAGCGCATATGGGAGTTAGACTACACAATGTTTCGTGTTCCCATATTTGGTTGCAAGTGGGTCGATAATAATAATGGCGTTCGAATTGATGAGTCAGGATTCTTGCTTGTTGATTTTAATAGGGTGGGATACAAAGACGAGCCTTTTATTTTAGCGTCGCAAGCTCAACAAGTGTTTTATGTCACCGATCCTTCTGATGATAAATGGTCTGTTGTCCTATCGACCAATAAAATAAGTGATGATAACAACAATGATGAAGATGTTGGTAATGATCTTTTATTTGCAACATCACAACAACCACATGAAATTGATTCAACTGATGATGGTTTATATCTTAGAGATGATCATGATGAGGGAATTTGGATTAATCCATCGTTTCGTATTGTAAATGGACAAACAAATGTGAATCCCACCAGGAAAAGAAGAAGGGCATCTTAATGTACATGTTTAATTGTTTTATATAAGCCATGCATGTAATCTGAATTATTGTTGTAATCTGAATTATTGTTCTATTCTGGTTTTATTTGTAATCTGAATTATTGTTCTATTCTGGATTTATTATTGTAATCTTAATTATTATTCTATTCTGGTTCTATTATGGTTTTATTGAATTATTGTGGTATTATATAATCTGAATTATTCTGGTTCTATTCTTGTTTTATTGTTGTCTAAGAAGGCAAGCATAACCAGTGATTATTGCATGTTTATGTAAATTTGGACAATTACAATTCTTAAGAACTATGCATGTAAAAAAAGTGCATGTCTTTTACAGCGCTTTCTAAAAAAGCGCTGTAAAAGGCCCTTTTAAAAATTAAACAATGAGACATTTTACAGCGCTTTTTTAAAAAAGCGCTGTAAAAGACTTTAAAAATAATAATGAAAAGATAACTAACATGACTTTCTCTAACAGAATTTTCTTCAAACACCTTTTACGCATCATGGGAATCCCCAAAAACACATTGTTAACAAAAACATCAGATCCATTGTTAACAAAAACATCAGACACATTGTTAACAAACCCATTTTTCGCAACATGGCAATGAACCTGAAGATCAAGTTACGATTTAAGAATGAAAGGGAATGTAAAGAGATAAAAAGGACTTTGATGTTTGGTGAAGATTGAAAGAGTTAGCTTTGATGTTTGCGAAGAAGATGCATAAAAGGACTTTGATGTTGTGTATAGACCAAATTGTGTAACCAATTTTTTGTTGTTGTAGGGCACATTGGGTGCTATTTGCAATCAATGCCGTCTCTGAAGTTGTATACTATTTGGATCCCTTGCATGGCGATTACAACAATCACTCCGAAATCAAGACTTTGTTCGACACGTAAGTAATATTCATTTATTTTTGTTACACATATATATAAATAAGTGTTTGTTCATGCTAAAATAATCACATTTATTCATTTTATAGTGCATTAAAAGTTTTTCGAGCTCAAAGAGGTGCGGTAGTGTCGAAGCAAAAGTCTAATAATATTACATGGATTCCAATAAAGTGCCCTCGTCAAACAAACAATATCGACTGTGGGTACTATGTATTGAGATTCATGAAGGAGATTGTTGACAAGAATAAAACTATTATCCCAGAAACGGTACGGTATTTTGATTATATGATTTTCATATATAAATTATCTATATATTTGAAACTAACTTAATATAATATGTTCAATTTTTATATTGCAGTACTTTGAACATTCCAGTCCTTCATATTCTGAGCAAGATCTGATGGAATTAAAGGAGGAATGGTGTGAGTATGTGCTTGAAATGAAAATTATTTGATTTTCTGGGAAATAGCATGCTGCAAGGGACTGAATATTATATGGGTATGCCTTTTACAGCGCTGTAAAAAGCACCCCAAATATGTATTATGGGTATGCCTTTTACAGCGCTTGTTACAAAAAGCGCTGTAAAAGGCACCCCAAATATGTATTATGGGTATGCCTTTTACAGCGCTTGTTACAAAAAGCGCTGTAAAAGACACCCCAAATATGTATTATGGGTATGCCTTTTACAGCGCTTGTTACAAAAAGCGCTGTAAAAGGCACCCCAAATATGTATTATGGGTATGCCTTTTACAGCGCTTCTTACAAAAAGCGCTGTAAAAGGCACCCCAAATATGTATTATGGGTATGCCTTTTACAGCGCTTGTTACAAAAAAGCGTAAAAGGTACCCAAATATATGAATTGTGGTATGCCTTTTACAGCGCTTGTTGTAACAAGCGCTGTAAAAGGTGCATAATAAGCGCGCGTTATAAATGGTGCCTTTAAGAGCGCTTTTTTGAAAGCGCTGTTGTAGCTTTTACAGCGCTCGAATCTACAGCGCTTTTTTTTTTTGAAAAAGCGCTGTAGAAGGCTTAAAAAAAGCGCTGTAAAAGCGCTTTTTTGGCGTAGTGTTGTATTTCAAGATATTTAGAAGTTAAATTTATATTTGATAAATTAACATGTAGATTCTAATGGAATCATGATTTTAAATTTGTTTTTAACGTTTATACTATGTTTATTTAGCTATTAATTTATTTCCAAAACAAAAACTATTAACTTTTACATTATAATAAATATATGTGAAAGTTTGCCTGGTTAGATTAATTAATAAATTAATTTCAACAATTGTATGTTTGTGTTAAATCAATATAAAATACTCGGCAACTTTAAAAAACGGTTTTTTAAGGAGTATATGAAAGAAAAACGAAACAAAAAATAATTTTATTGTGGTATATGAAAAAAACAAGAAATATTAAATATGATATGTTTAAATGTGAAAGTTATTATAGTTACAAAAATAAAATAAAATTTATTTTACTTAATCTAATCGTTTTCACAATTGTTGCACCTTAGAGCATGTTAATCATAAAAAGAGATAGGTAGATTTGGATTATTCGAATATATATAATTCGCATAAAATTGATATTCTACATTATTCAAAATTCATGAATAAAACAATTTAAAGTATTCCAAACTCCAACAAAATGTAAATATTCTACTGCATATATATATTAATGCATAAGAACTGCATGTTCATGTAGAAAATATTTTCTTGACAAAACAAAAAAGGAAATAGAAAAATAAAGGGATCTTAATCGCAAATGTATTCATATTTCAATTAATTTTGTCTTGATCTCTTCTTCGCCGTAAGACTTTCATAATCTACAAAAATATACATAACGAATATATAGTTAGAATAAGAATGAAAATATTTATTATAATTTATAATATATAATAAATAGATTTAATACCTTGAAAGTGCTTAGAGCTAGGTAGATTAATCTTTGAGTCGGACAAGATGAACTTTGAATGAAATATTTGTGGTATCAAGCAACTCAAATACACAAACATCACCCACTTTTAAATTATATTCCTCAACAATATGTCCCCAACAAGAAGTTATGAATGTTCTATGATCAATTTTACTGTACTTGAACATCACATTCCAAATCTTGTCCTTACCATCAAACACTATTGTTGCAATCCCACTCTTTCCATTCAAATATTTTTTTGAAAACCATGTTGGTATAGACTGTATCAAATTAATTAATCATCATTTAGACAATCAGGAGAAGATAAATTATTAAACATTTTGGTTATATGAAATTTCAACCTCATTATTATATACTCTTATATTATTTGAGGAGAATTAAAAATAAAATAAAGCTTGGATGTTAAAATTTAAATAAATGAAACTGTAAAAAGTGTGTTTCCATTAATTAAAAGCTTCCATGATTATATGAGGATCTTATATACTACCTCAAACATGATTTTATGAGGGTGCTAAATACTATCTCAAAAATGAATTGTAAATAAAAATTTATAAATAAAAAAATTTATGCATATCAGGAAAAAATAGATTTATCTCAAATCTAACTAGGTTAAAATTGGCACCATCTCCTTATTAATTCTTGCAAAGTTAATAAATTTGTAAATTTGTAAATCTAAATAGGTTTGAATTTTATTTATAAAAAAAAAAAAGTAAATTTGTTCTCCATGATTAATAAATAGGATATTTAGAAAGTTGTAGCTTATGAACCAAATTGACATTTTATTTACTATTAAATAAGAAAAAATTTATTGATATATATTTAGTTATATTTTAAATATAAAAAAGTGTCAATTTTGTTTATCATGAGTTAAAGGAAAACATTCATAGATTGTAAAACGTGAAAAATTTATTCTAAAAAGAAAAAAATAAATTGTTACCACACGTTGGAGGTACGTTGGATGCAATGGACGAATGAAAGAAGGATTATCAAAATGAAATTTCATGGCTATCCTTTTAGACTCTTCTAGTGCTACATTCCTTTTAATATCTTCAACATCATAGGTATAATTCTTAGCTTTGAAATAACTTTCCCTTTTAATTCCTGCAAAGTTTATAAAATAATTTCAGCATTCAACCATCAATAAATAGAACAAATTTAGATTTCATAGAATTAAAAATTACTACATTTATGCATTCAGAATATTGATGATAGTTAAAAAAATATAGATTTTAATTTTTATTATATAAATTAAAACATCAATATTCTGAATGTCATACTTTATAATATAAAATAAATAAATAAATAATAAAAAATTGAACACTATAATAAATTATTCAATAAAAATAATTTAAAAATAAAGAAGAAAATTAACTCACCTGTGACTTTAGGTTCTAAATTGAATATGCCCTTTTCTAGCCCTTTCCTTTGAGATGGACCATAATTTGTTTTGATTCTTTTGTTAGGTTGAGGTGATAGAAATCTTGGCCTTCCACTCTCATCAGAAATCTCAATATAATTATTACCATTTTCACACTTTTCAACATCTTCATGATTTTGTTCGTACCTTTCACCATCATTTCTAGAGCATGTTGTTATACTCCAATAATCTATTTCCAAAGCACTCTTATCAAATATATTAACCTGAAATTGAGACCCTCTTTCAAATTTAAAAACTAAAAAATGTCCATGACACATTGAATAGTGTTGTGCAAATTTTTCCCAACCATTTTGAAACCACACATCATTGTCACGTTTTATCCAATTTACTTCCCATTTATCTTCATTTGGTAAAATGAAAGTTACTGGGTTTGATAATTCTTTCCCATATTTCTTCACAAAACTCCTTGGAAGCATCTGCCACATATAAATTAATAATTAAACCATTATTTTCTTTTATAGAAAAAATTAAACTATTCCAATTAACCTACCATCGTAGATCTAGCCCACATTATATTATATTTATGAATATAATATATTTATATATAGACTCCAAATAGCTCAAAATAAGTGATTACTATCTTAAGCAAATTGCTAATCATTTTTATAAATAAGTAAAATTTATAAATAAAAATAAAAAGTGCAATAATACTAATATACGGTGGTACATGTTTAAATTAATGCAAACATTATAATTATATC
>JBBPBR010000005.1:46177131-46189338 GCA_037974775.1 Cicer pinnatifidum
TATTCTTATAAATAATTCATATCTTCTTGTAATAAATTTTGATCAAACCTTCTTTAAATCTTGAAGAGAAAACTCAAATTGTATCATATAATAAATGATAGAAATAAATATAAGTGTGGCCAAAAAAAACATTTGAGACAATTTTTTTAATGAATAAAGAGGAGTCAAATAGGCTTTCTCATTCAAAACTCTAAATATATTAGATTATTTTACTTGATGTTTTAAGACCTTTTATTTTATTTTTAGCTGTTTATTTTGTTTATTTAATACTGTTTTACCTTGTAAATACATTTTTACATGAAATGAAATTTATCTGTGTCTCATCGGTTTGTCTTGTATCCGATTTTCAAGTAGTCTGATTTTGTGAATTGTGTGTATTCCAATTTTATTTATTGCACTAGACTTAATTCAACCATATATTCACTTCTGACTCATTTCGAGAACAATATTTTCTTAACAAAGATAGACACTACGCAAAAAATTGCATTTTACAGCGCTTTTATTAAGCCTTCTACAGCGCTTTTTCAAAAAAAAAAAAAAAACGCTGTAGATTCGAGCGCTGTAAAAGCTACATTCAAAAAAGCGCTCTTAAAGGCACCCTTTATAACGCGCGCTTATTATGCACCTTTTACAACGCTTTTTTGTAACAAGCGCTGTAAAAGGCATACCCATATTTTATATATTTGGGGTACCTTTTACAACGCTTTTTTGTAACAAGCGCTGTAAAAGGCATACCCATATTTCATATATTTGGGGTACCTTTTACAGCACTTTTTTGTAACAAGCGCTGTAAAAGGCATACCCATAATATATATTTGGGGTACCTTTTACAGCGCTTTTTTGTAACAAGCGCTGTAAAAGGCATACCCATAATACATATTTGGGGTACCTTTTACAGCGCTTTTTTGTAACAAGCGCTGTAAAAGGCATACCCATAATTCATATTTGGTATGCCTTTTACAGCGCTTTTTATAAAAAGCGCTGTTAAAGGTGTTATTTTTTTTTTTTTTTTTAACTCTGTATATATTTTAAAAGCGTTTTTTAGCTTTTTATGGCACTTTTTTTATAAAGCGCTGTCTTTTATCTTTTTATCCAAAATTAGTTTGAACCAGTCCACACAACACAACACATCCAGAATCAGTAATTTTAGAACATATTCATGTGCATGTTAAAACAGAAACAGAATCAGTAACACAACCAGAACCAGAACAAGAGCCCATAATCAGTTTAAAACATAATCAGTTCACACAATATGATACATATATATTATTCTGTAACACAGTAATTTACAACATATTTGGTATGAATATACATTGAATCTAATTTACAACATATTCATATGCAAATTTATATATTGTCCTATGATCATATACATATAATAACTATGCACCATATAGTATTCAGTCCCTTGCCCAGCAGCATGCTATTTCCCAGAAAATCAAATAATTTTCATTTCAAGCACATACTCACACCATTCCTCCTTTAATTCCATCAGATCTTGCTCAAAATATGAAGGACTGGAATTTTCAAAGTATTGCAATATAAAAATTGAACATATTATATTAAGTTAGTATCAAATATATAGATAATTTATATATGAAAATCATATAATCAAAATACCGTACCGTTTCTGGGATAATAGTTTTATTCTTGTCAACAATCTCCTTCATGAATCTCAATACGTAGTACCCACATTCGATGTTGTTTGTTTGACGAGGGCACTTTATTGGGATCCATGTAATATTATTAGACTTTTGCTTCGACACTACCGCACCTCTTTGAGCTCGAAAAACTTTTAATACACTATCAAATGAATAAATGTGATTATTTTAGCATGAACAAACACTTATTTATATATATGTGTAACAAAAATAAATGAATATTACTTACGTGTCGAACAAAGTCTTGATTTCGGAGTGATTGTTGTAATCGCCATGCAAGGGATCCAAATAGTATACAACTTCAGAGACGACATTGATTGCAAATAGCACCCAATGTGCCCTACAACAACAAAAAATTGGTTACACAATTTGGTCTATACACAACTAATAAATTAAATTCTCATCAATTAAAAAAGATAAAATTACGTACCCTGAATTATATAGTGCTAAGAACAATTTATCCTTTGAAATATTTCCTAAAAACATATTTACAATGTATTTCTTTACATTGTCTTCATCCTGTTTCCACATGGACGTTTTATGCGGAGAGAAGAATGAGTATTTATTCGATAATTTCCTAGGGCACACGACCTTCTCATGCAAAAACCTTCAATGAAAATTTTAAACTAGATTAATTACCAATACATTTAATTAATTACCAATAAATGCAATTAAAAGTATTTTTTACCTTATATACAAGCTCATTACAGTTGCACTAAGCTCCTTATGTTCGAGAAGTTCGTATACGTGCTCCTTGTCGAATAATTCCTCATACTCCTCTCCGAATATTTCTTTATTCATATGTATCATTCGCAAATCGTCGCTGCTGCATAGGTTCTTTTTTACTTGAATGTCAAGACACGCCCCGTATTTACCAAGGCGTGGCTGACTTATTTTAGGAGCAGCAGCAGCAGCGACTGATTTCCCACGATCCAATTTTTTATTGCTGCAAATTTGGCAGCTTTATTGGCAGCTCTATTAACCTCCAATTTTTGAGGTTTGCTGCTTTTTTTTGGATGTGCGGGTGGTTTATTTATTTGGACCTACAAAAATGAGGTTAAATGTTAGTTTATTGAATCTGAAAAAATTGACAAAGCTTATGCAATAAATGTGACAAACCTTATCGGGAGACGTAACTGATTTGTTTCTGGGAGGGCTTTTAATGAGGGCAACAAGGTTAGTGGGCCATGCCACGTAACTACCAATAGCTTCGCCCAATGTCTGCATATCTCCGTCGTTGTCCGGTATCGGCAACGGTGCAGTTGGTTCGAAAGCAACAGTAGGCGATACCTTGACATGGCCCTTTGGGATCGGAGTATTGTACAATACTTCTCCCAAAGTATTGTACAATTTTGCTTTTCCCACCTTCCGATGAGTGGGCGAGGACAAGTATAGAAAACATGAAGTGACACCCTAAATCAATAGTTAAAACATAAGTACAGTTAATATATAATATTGTTTAATGCATAAGTAATTACATAAGCAAGTAAGTAATTAATTACCTCGGGAATAATTTTCAAACCGACGTTGCAACTCCCGCTTTCACTCTCCATTTGTATTTCACCTTGGAGCTGAACCGGAAGTTGCTTGTCTTTGTTCGTATTCACCAATTGTGCCACTTGCTCAGATAGGATTCTGAGCTTCTCTAATACTTCCTCGTTGGAAGGTTTTTGGCGCTTCTCTTGAGAAAAAAAGCTTCTGGGAGTTACGCCAAATCCCTTCCCCCTAACTCGACCGGAATATTCAGAAACATTAAAAACTTTGCCCAAAATGTCCCTGCAACTAGCCTTGTTGCCCTCTTCATTTTCAGAACTTTGAGAGATGGTCTCCTACAATACATGTAACATTAAAATAGTTAAGTTCATTAGCATTTTTAAAATACAATATTAAAAAGTATTCAAGTGATAAATACAATATTGAAAAATATTAAAAATGTTCGTATACAAAGTTCTATTACTTTTTGAACATTTTGATTATCAACCACTCCATCTTTATTTACCCGAGTTTCCTTCCACAAGATGTGACGACCCAACGGTTGATTGGATTGGGTCTCTTGTCGCTATTCGATAAAACAAAATATTAGTTAGAAACTATAGTTTATAATACAAATTCCCTCATCATTGATGTTACATTGACTTACAAGGTTTTGGTCTAGACGTGCATATCCCATACGTGACCTTCTGTATGGGTGCGTCGGGTTGCTTGCCCTTTCGCGATTTGCCTTACTAATGTTCTATATAAAAAAATAGCAATTATGTAAAAATTTAAAATACGATGCGAATATAAATAATAAAACACACAAATGCTAATAAATTAATCACTTACGACAAACGCGGGGTCAGTACGTTTGGAAACAAACGCTTTCCATTCCTCATTTGATATATGATGTCGATATATCTTTGGAGGTTCAGCTGTTGTGTTTCCTTCTTTATCTTTAAGATAGAAGTTTGAGAGATGCGATCTAAATCCACGATGGATTTTGCCAGCAACTCTCAATACATAATTCTTTCGTCCCTCATCAAGGACAAAAGATGTCTGCAATGAAAAAAATTATAAGTAAAGTATTTCAATGAAAATATTTATAAATGACAAAAGATTGGATCAAAAAATTTACTTGAATATCATTCCAGATGATATCTTTGGCATCCTTCCTAATAAACTCATATAGTAAGTACATGCTATTAAAAAAAACTAAAAAAATACCCAGCAAACAGAGTATAGTATACCTCAAATTTAATGTCATTACTCCTTGCTTTAATGACTTTTTGCATGATAGTTGCAACACGTTTGACTTCATTTTCATAAGTCCTACTGGTGCCAACTTCTTCATTTTGACATTCTAAATACCTGTTTGTATCCATTTAACTACAACAAGTTCAACATGCAGTTTAGTATAATATCAACAAGCTCAACATGCATCATGTATTATTTTAAACAAGCTCAACATGTATCAGTATATATATTTTAAACAAGCTCAACATGCATTTTAATGATTACAAAAAATAAATAACATCAATACCTGAATAATGGTTCGAAGAAGGATGAAATGCAAAGAAAAGAGCGAACGGAGAAATTTCACAGCAATAAAGTTCACAGAAAAACGGTTTTGAAGAAATACGTAATGAGGGTTACGTATTTCAATGAAAATATAAGGTTCGAAATGATCTTGGATGGAAATAAGGTTCGAAATGAAGGAGATGATCATGGAAATACAGTTCGTAATGAACGAGATTATAGGGTTTGCAAAAGAAGTGAAGAACGATGAAGGTTGAGATGATAGTGTAGTTTACGTAATGAAGAGGAAACTGAAGAGGTTACTGTTATATATATAACCCTTTTACAGCGCTTTTTTATAACCATTTTACAGCGCTTTTCCAAAGAGCGCTATAAAATGCTAAGCCTTTTACAGCGCTTGTTATAAAAGCGCTGTAAAAGGCGTATTTATTTAAACTTTTAAAAGACTCTTTTACAGCGCTTTTCCAAACAAGCGCTGTAAAAGACCTCATTGTTTTAGTATGTTATATAATGATTTTTTTAAAAGCCTTTTACAACGCTTGTTCAAAGAAGCGCTGTAAAAGGCCTTATTTAAATTTTTAAAAGACTCTTTTACAGCGCTTATCCCAACAAGCGCTGTAAAAGGCCTTATTATGTTATTTTTGTGTTTTGTTATGTTATTTTTTAAACAAGCTCTGCAAAACCCACATAGTCCCACCAAAATATCTTCCTCTTCACCAAACTCCACCTCAAAGTCCTTTTATGCATCTTCTTCGCAAACATCAAAACTTACTCTTTCAATCTCCACCTCAACACCCTTTTTATCTCTTTACATTCCCTTTCATTCTTAAATCGTAACTTGATCTTCAGGTTCATTGCCATGTTGCGAAAAATGGGTTTGTTAACAATGTGTCTGATGTTTTTGTTAACTATGGATCTGATGTTTTTGTTAACAATGTGTTTTTTGGGATTCCCATGATGCGTAAAAGGTGTTGGAAGAAAATCCTGTTAGAGAAAGTCATGTTAGTTATCTGATGAATATTATTTTTAAAGTCTTTTACAGCGCTTGTTCACAGAAGCGCTGTAAAAGGTATCTTTATTTGATTTTCAAAAGGGCCTTTTACAGCGCTTGGTAATAAGAGCGCTGTAAAATGTCTCATTGTTTAATTTTTAAAAGGGTCTTTTACAGCGCTTTTTTTAAAAAGCGCTGTAAAAGACATGCACTTTTTTTACATGCATAGTTCTTAAGAATTGAAATTGTCCAAATTTACATAAACATGCAATAATCACTGGTTATGCTTGCCTTCTTAGACAACAATAAAACAAGAATAGAACCAGAATAATTCAGATTATATAATACCACAATAGTTCAATAAAACCATAATAGAACCAGAATAGAACAATAATTCAGATTACAAATAAAACCAGAATAGAACAATAATTCAGATTACAACAATAATTCAGATTACATGCATGGCTTATATAAAACAATTAAACATGTACATTAAGATGCCCTTCTTCTTTTCCTGGTGGGATTCACATTTGTTTGTCCATTTACAATACGAAACGATGGATTAATCCAAATTCCCTCATCATGATCATCTCTAAGATATAAACCATCATCAGTTGAATCAATTTCATGTGGTTGTTGTGATGTTGCAAATAAAAGATCATTACCAACATCTTCATCATTGTTGTTATCATCACTTATTTTATTGGTCGATAGGACAACAGACCATTTATCATCAGAAGGATCGGTGACATAAAACACTTGTTGAGCTTGCGACGCTAAAATAAAAGGCTCGTCTTTGTATCCCACCTATTAAAATCAACAAGCAAGAATCCTGACTCATCAATCCGAACGCCATTATTATTATCGACCCACTTGCAACCAAATATGGGAACACGAAACATTGTGTAGTTTAACTCCCATATGCGCTCGATAACCCCAAAATATGATAGATTTGCATATATTGGGTTTTTGTCTTTTGCACTTGAGACATGCATCGCTTCAGCTACGAGAGTGACTCCACTATTTTGCATAGTGGTCTGATCATCTTGTTCTTTGGTATAAAATGTGTAGCTGTTAATAACATAACCAGTGTAAGAAAAGACATGTAAGCTCGGACCATTTGCTAGCCACCTCAATCTCTGTGAAATTGATCCGGGGTCTATGTCAAATTTTGACTTTATGTGATTTTTTAACCATGTTATAAAACTTCAATTGTGCTCTCGAGTTATCCAATTTTGATTCCTATTCATGTTCAAACGAGATAACTGATCCATGTGTATTGTAACATACGGTTGAACCTCATCATCATTGTGCATAACATACAATTGTGCCTGCTCCAATTCTGTCCTTGATATAGTCAGTAGTCTCCTTCCAATTATCCCTTCTCCTGATAGTCTTCCCGAATGACGAGACATGGGAAGCCCTATGGATTCAACATTGGACAGATATTCAGTACAAAATTCAGCAGCCTCTTCAACAATGTATCGTTCAGCAATACAACCTTCTGGCCGACTTCTACTTTTTACGTACCCTTTTAATATTTTCATATATCGTTCTATCGGATACATCCATCTCATATAAGCTGGTCCACAGAGTTGTGTCTCCTTAACCAGATGAACAGTAAGGTGAACCATTATATCAAAAAACGATGGTGGGAAATACATTTCAAGCTCACACAAAGTAACAACAATTTCCCTCTGCAATGTCGGTAATTTCTGAGGGTCGATCACTTTACTACAAATTTCCCTGAAGAAGAAACATAATCTAGTTAGTGCTAGTCGAACTTTTTCAGGTAAAATGGAACGTATACCTATTGGTAGCAAATGCTCCATTAGAATATGACAATCATGGGTCTTCAAACCTTTTAACTTGAGGTCTTTCATACAAACCAAATTTCTAATGTTCGAAGAGTATCCTTCTGGAACTTTAACTTCGTGTAGAAATTTACATAAAACAATTTTTTCCTTTCTAGATAGAGTATGAGCGGCTGGAGGTAGATATGTGCGATTTCCTTTCTTTACTGGAGCCAATTCATTTCTTATTCCCATATCGACCAAGTCCAATCTTGCGTTGATGTCGTCTTTAGAGTTTCCTGGAACATTGAGTAACGTACCAATAACACTATCAAATACATTTTTTTCAATATGTATCACATCGAGGAAATGTCTTATATACAATGACTTCCAATATGGTAATTCAAAGAAAATTGACTTTTTCTTCCACCCAGTTTTGACCAGCTCTCCCGCAAAAGGTTTGCCAAATTTATTGGTCAAACCTTGTACTTTTTCAAGTATTTGATATCCAGTCGGTGGTAAAGGAGCTTTACCTTCCTCTGATTTTCCATTAAATGCATTTCTCTACCAACGATACTGATGACTATAAGGTAAAAATCTACGATGTCCAAGAAACACATTCTTCTTACAATGTTTCAACCGCATCCAATTTGTACTCTCTTCACATACAGGACATGCACACTGACCTTTAATGCTATATCCTGATAAATTACCATATGCTGGAAAATCATTAATTGTGCCGAACAACATAGCCCTCAAATTGAAATATTCTTTCTTATACCCATCATAAACTTCCACACCTGTCTCCCACATACGTTTTAAATCTTCTATTAGAGGAGTCAAGTATACGTCGATATCATTCCCCGGTTGTTTGGGTCCAGAAATTAACAGAGACAACATCATAAACTTACGCTTCATACATAACCATGGAGGTAGGTTATATATTACCAAAATCACAGGCCACGTGCTGTGTGAGATGCTTTGAAGACCATGTGGATTCATTCCATCAGTAGAAAGTGCAAGTCTTAGATTTCTTGACTCTATCCCGAATTCAGGATACTCGTTATCAATTTTTGCCCATTATGGGGAATCTGCAGGGTGTCGAAACATTCCATCTCTAATTCTTTCATCTGCATGCCATGTCCAGTGTTTTGAATCTTCTTCACTGCGATACATGCGCCTAAATCTTGGTATTATAGGAAAATACCACACGACTTTTGCTGGAGTAGATTCTTTCTTCTTATATCGAGAGACATTGCATTTCGGACACGCCTTAAGTAGTTCATATTCATTTCGAAATAAAATGCAATCGTTAGGACACGCATGAATCCTTTCGTAACTCATGCCAATAGAACACAAAATCCCTTTAGCCTCGTAGGTTCGACTGGGAAGTTCATTATCATCTGGCAACATATATTTTATGAGTGTTAATAATTCTGTAAAGCTTTTATCAGACCATCCATTACTCGCTTTTAGGTTGTACAACTTTAATATCGCCGACAGTCTTGTGAATTTAGTACAACCATTATATAATTCTTTCTCTGCATCACTCAACAAACTTTCAAACATTTTAGGACAATCTCGAAGATCTTCTTCAACTGCTTTTGCGATCTCATCAACTCGGTCCGGCTCATATGTATCTGTATCGAAGTCAGTTGAAGCATATGTCGAACTATTCTCAAAATTAATGTTTCCTTTTTTTTTTTCTCACCATGTCTTATCCAACATGTGTAGCTTTGATCAATTCCATTACATACTAGATGTTCTTCTAATTCATCTTCTCTAACACGTTTTCCAAAACAACATTTTAAACAAGGGCAAACTACTCTATTTGGATCTTTTGCATTCTTCACTGCAAACTCAACAAACTCCTTCACTCCAATTTCATACTCTTTTGACAATCGATTGGCTGACATCCATTTCCTATCCATATTATACCACCTATATAAATGCAGTTACAAAACTAATAAGCTTTCAAAACATATCAACAAGTTTCAAAAAGAAACCAATATCAACTAACAATTTCAAAAACAGAACAGATCATGTGGTATGAGTTTTTGACTAGTAGAAGAGATTTAACACAGATCATGTGGTATGAATTTTTAATTTGATAAAAAAAAAATCTAGTTAAAAAAAAAAATACCTGAGACAACACGTAATAGGTAGATGGCGGCACAACACGTAATGGATATGAGGGTATGAGGGTTCCCAGAGTAGAGGTGATGAAAGATGTAGAGGATATGAGGGTTCCCAACGTATATAATTATTTGAAATTTATGTCTTTTACAGCGCTTGTCAATAAAAGCGCTGTAATAGGTGGTTCAATTATTTTAAAGCGCACGTATTTTACAGCGCTTGTGGAAAAAGCGCTGTAAAAGCATACGCGAAAGCGCTTCATTTTACAGCGCTTTTTTGAAAAGCGCTGTAAAAGCCTTATAACATTATGCGCAAAAGTTATATGACCTACAACAGCGCTTGTTTTACAGCGCTTGTGAATAAAAGCGCTGTAAAAGGCTCCGTTATTTTTCAAATACATTTACAAAAGCGCTTGTGTTTAGCAAGCGCTGTAAAAGGGGCACTGTTAAATGTCAAATTTGGCGTAGTGAGAATTGCAACACATTTTTTCACTTGAATGTGTTAAATTAAAGGACAACAATATGATAGTGCCTAATCAGAGGACATAATAATATGGGAGTATTTAAGTGATCTAATAATCATAAGTCTACCAATATATGAGATTGTGGAACCATAGCCACCAAAAGCTCCATTTTCTCTCAAACAAGTGAACAAACAACAACAATCAAACCTTCACAAACCACTACGAGACTGACACATAACTCTACTTACTGCTACTTCAAATGGTAACTTCAATTACAAGTTTTTGTTCATCTACTATTTCCAATACACAATCTTTCACAAATTCAACCCAACCTTCTAATGTTGTTTATTTGTATACCCTGCACAAACACAATTAATTCATTAATTTTTATTTTTTTTTATGAACTTGAAAAGCCTAAAAAAAGTGCATGATAAAGACGTGTTTGATTAGATGAATGTGTAAAATAAATTACCTTGATTTAAAATAGGTAGTGGTGAATTCCTTTTCTGGAGAGAAAATAACAACTTGGAATGAAACTGTTCCTTTGATTTTGTTTAGAATGAAAACACAAACATCACCATATTTCACATTATTGTGATGACGGAATTTATTCCAACCACCACTAATTGTGAATTGATCATTTCTAGTGAGCTTCAAGTCAACATTCCATGTTCTCTTTTGGTCAACAAAAAGTGTAGCATTTCTTCCTTCCATTCTGTATAGATGTATTTTTGAAAAATCTCTTGGTATCACCTGTTTTGAATAAATTGAGTTTGATTATTAAAGTTTCATTTCTTAGAAACTAAATTGATAAATTAAAAAGATTATTATAAGTCTACCTCTATTTTTCATAACATTCACATCTATATATAATATAATGAATAATTATTAATGAAAGTGATCAAATAAAATAGTTTGTTACCAAGAGATCTCTCTCAATGTATGTCTTGTGGATCACACATATAAAGAAGTCCTTCTCACAATTGAATTCATTCTTCACTTTCTCATGCAAAACTCTACTTCTATTAAGAATAGTATCGCAGCTACTTCCTGCCACTAATTGAATTCAGTAATTGACCAAAAAAATTATTAATTAGCAACACCACAAAATAGGAAAAAAAAAATAGAAAAATTATGACTAAATAAACATAACAAGAAGAAAGATTAAAAGAACCAACCATTGTCCATATACTTAGAATTATAAAATCTTGCATGTGCTAGGCCTTTGCTCTTCTCATGCTTACATTCTTTTTGTTCTTTTGAGATTATTTTCACCTTCTTATAAATTTTAGAAGATGATGATGGAGATTTTGGCCTTTTACGCCGCGACGACGAAGGATCCTCAATTATTTCCAGAGAATAATCACTTTCATCAACATCTTTACTAGTTTCTTTTAAAGGATATGTTATTTCTAAGCCGCATTTATCAAATACAATCACATTAAAGTGCGAATTTTCTTCGTATTTAAACACAACAAATTGTGAATCACTCAAAGATAAATAATTTGCAAATTCTTTCCAACCATTGCAAAAACAAACATCATAATCACAAGTTTTCTCCCATAAAACTTCCCATTGAGTCATATTTCGAAGCCTTAGAGTAATAGGATTTGGTATTCCTTGCCAATGCTTCCTCACAAAACTTTGTGGCACTTTCTGTCACATATATGCAATATTATTACAACAATCATATTTTATAACGATTTGTAAATAAATAAAAAAAGAGCATTTTTGTTATGAAAGTGAGACTTAGAAAAAGTAAATTCATAACAATATATGCGGTTTCTATGTTAAAGTTATATAAAAAATAACAATCTATATATACTCGTTCAACTACACTCCAACAATCACAATTTCTCTTAAAAAAACATATTTCAATACTAAAAATATCAATAACAAAGAAAAATAATTTCTCATCAAAAGATTTTCATAACAAAACACAGATTTCAAATAAAAAAATATCAATGATAAAGAAAAACAATTTCTTAACACTACATGTAATATGTGTAATGTGTGGCCTTTTGGTGTAATCTTAAAAGTGTGACAAAAACAATTAAGTAAATTTATTTGAAGTTGTAAACTATATGTTACCACCATTACTTTATAATCCTAATTTTACAATTCAATTTTAGAGTGTGAAAAAATCAA
>JBBPBR010000005.1:46191217-46202781 GCA_037974775.1 Cicer pinnatifidum
TTAGTTTTTTTTTTTTTTTTTATGAAAAGTGGACATTTAAGAAAAATACAAAATATTGTTGTGTCAGATCACTCTATTGCTTCCCGTACCTTATTTATTTAAAAATATATTTTGAGTTAACTACAATTAAAATCGTATACATAACAATTTTGTAGATAAAAAATTATATTTTTATTTCATACAATTAAAATTTTATAAATATAAAAAATATAATTAATATTAAAAAAAATTGTGATATTAACAAAAATAAATAAATAAAGGCTTAATTGCAGTTTTAGTCCCCCTATTTTAGCTGAATGGGGAAAGTAGTCCCGCCATTTTGTTTCTCCCCAGTTTTGGTTCCCAAAAAGAATTTTGGTCCAAAAATTGATCAAATTTCATTTATGTTGCATTTATTTAAGTCACATCATGTCTCAAGATCCCATTTGCAACAACTGTACTTGAAATTTATTATCATAAATGATGTAGTACGACTTCAAAAAATTAAATTTCATCAAATACAATATAAATACAATATAAATATAAATAATATTTAAAAAATTGATGTATTATTACATTTTTTTATTACTTAAAAATTAATTAGATATAAGATTAGATACATGACGTTTTCAATTACGTTTTTCTATTACTATTTTATGCAAATTGTGTATTAAAATAAAAACTATTACTTGTTTGTAATTAATATTTTTTAAATCGTTAAGAGCAATATTTTATCTATTCAAATATTGTTGTATCTATCACATACTCAATTAGTTTTGAAATATTCATAAAATCATAAGGAAAATCTAGCATTAAAAATGAATCAAATAGAAGAATTAAAGATGTGAATAAATGGAAAAATATTACAATCTCAACATGTATAACCTAAAACTTGAACAAAAACAGGTGAAATATGTAATTCAAGTGATTTAAATTAATAGTTAAAGAATTAGAGAATTGGTGTATAGGTGTCTATTAATTTTCCTTACCTAAATTGGGTCAGACGAGTCCATCAGAGAGTACAAGCCTTATTATACTTTAAAGACCCAAAATGGCAAAACGAATGGACCAAACAAATCCAAAAAAAATACAACCCAAACAAGATTCCCTTCACAATAATCAATGTTGTCATCACTATGCAAATTATCAAGATTAATTTGACTTCTTTGACACTTCATTGATCTCTCTTCTTCTTTTGACATAAATGTAGAAAATTGGATTTTCTATGTTATGTTTGTCTATTCTATTTCTCTCATTGTGTCTATAGTCTTTTTCATCTTCTTACATCATCGATCACTGACTACCATTCATAATCAATAACTTTTCAAACACTCCAAACACCATTCTTTCATCCCTTTCATTGTCAAAAGCCTAAAAGGCTATAATCGTGTTAGGGTTAAATAATAATGTTATTTCATACAAATATATATATATATATATATATATATATATATATATATATATATATATATATATATATTATGGGATATTTTATTAGTGATCGAATTAAGTACAATATTTAATTATATTTTTATTTAAATAATTTATTATATTATTCATTGATATGAGATAAAAGATAATTAGATTTTGATGATCTATTTAAAAATAACAAAAATTCTAATTAATTTTCACTAAATTATGGTCCCTAATATATCGAACTACAACACATATTATATTTTCTTTTCATCTAAATTTATTTTACTTAATCTAATCGTTTTTACAATTGTTACACTTTACGACAATGTAAATTCACCCACCTTAGAACATCTTAATCATAATAAGAGTAAGAGGATTTATATTTGGATTATTCAAATATATATAATTCTTATAAAATTGATATCATAAGTTATTCCAAATTAATTGATAAAACATTTTAAAGTATTTCAAACACCAACAAAAGGTAAATATTCTACTGCATGTTCTCGTAGAAAATACTTTCTTGACAAAACAAAAAAGGAAATAAAAAAAGAAAACATTGACTTAAGGGTAACATGAATTAAATGGATCTTAGTCATAATGTCTTCGTATTTCAATTAATTTTGTCTTGATCTCTTCTTCACCGTAGGTCTTTCATAATCTACAAAAACATATATAATTAATGTATAGTTAGAATAAGAATGAAAATATTTATTATAATTTATAATATATAATAAATTGATTTCATACCTTGAAAGTGCTTAGAGCTAGCTAGAATAATCTTTGAGCCGGACAAGATGAACTTTGAAGGAAATATTTGTGGTATCAAGCAACTCAAATACACAAACATCACCCACTTTTAAATTATATTCCTCAACAATATGTCTCCAACCAGAAGTTATGACTGTTCTATGATCGTTATTATTGAACTTGAACTTCACATTCCAAATCTTGTCCTTACCACCAAACACTATTGTTGCAATCCCACTCTTTCCATTCAAATATTTTTTCGAAAACCATGTTGGTATAAACTGTAATGCACTTTTTATTTTGTACACAAAAGGGCATTCTGACGTAAATGCATTTTTTATTTATCATGCTTCTTTTCTAAACTTTATTCTTCAATTATCATGATTGAAAAATCTCAACCGATATATTGTAAAAACAAAAGGAGATCTTGAAGATGTGGGGAAAAAAGATCAAGGATATATTGTGAATGGAAAATTAATAAGTAGGTTCTCGATGGTTTTTCGTGCTGCATCATTTGCACATAAAAGCATAATTTTCCATGATTAATTTTATACGATGTCAATAGTCGGTTAAGTTAATTAAGAATATACTAGGTCAGCAGATTCTTTTAATTTTGGTCATCTTAATTATTTATGTATAAATCATGGTAAAGATCACATTATTGAGCTAAACCAACGTCTTTCCAATGTAGCAACATTTTTTATTATTTGGTATTACATAGAGATATAAGTGCATATTATTTGGTATTACATAGAGATATAAGTGCATATTATTTGATATTACATAGAGATATGCAAGTGCATATTATTTGGTATTACATAGAGATATGCAAGTGCATATTATTTGGTATTACTTGTTGAGCAGTGCATATTAATTATTTGGTATTACATAGAGATATGCAAGTGCATATCATTTGGTATTACTTATAAGTGCATATTATTTAGCATTACTTATAAGTGAATATTACTTAGATTGTTTGTATAAGTGCATATTATTTGGTATTACATAGAGATATGCAAGTTAGTGCTTATTATTTATGTTGATATTATGTAGTAACATTGTTGTTGTTTGTGTATATATAAAGGGAAAGTGGCTTACAAGTTAGGTTTTGCCCAAATAATGCTATTGTTTGGGATCACGACCCATCCACAATTTTTTTTTATATTAATAAATATTCTCTAATCAATAAAAATTAATACATTTATTGGTATAGTCAATATTTAAGTTTTTTAAACAAATATTAGAGAGTAAATATATCATATGACAAATATCACATTTTAATTATGACAAAACTCTATAGTTTGCAACACCTTAATAAATATTATTAGTTAAATTAAAAAAAAAAAATAACTTGGGGGCATGGTCATTTTTAAATTATTCAAGTACTTAAATATAAAATAATAAAAAGAGAATATAAATAATATCAGTTAAAAATTCCCAGATCAATGATTTAACAATATAATGCAATGGCCAACATTAGCACAATCCTTCTGATAAAATCATTCATATATTTTGAAAATCAATTATTAACATGTATAAATTTCTAATATTTAATTTAATCGAATTTCATTTTTTTAATATATATTTATATGTAATTATATTTTAATTTTTATATTTTAAATTATATTTTATAAACATAAATAACTAAATTATTTTCTAATTCTATTCAAGGTAAAATTGTAACTTGTCTGATATAATAGACTTAAATAAATCTAATATAATAAAATTCAAGATCAACTCATTATATGTTAAAATTAAGATTAACATATGGTAGCTTATTATTCTATCATCTCTCTTATTTGGTTACCAAAGCGGTCTTTAATGAATTTATTGATAATTATTTTGTACACATAAGGGCATTCTGACAATAATGCACTTTTTATTTATCATGCTTCTTTTCTAAACTTTATTCTTCAAATATCATGATTGAAAAATCTCAACCGATATATTGTAAAAACAAAAGGAGATCATGAAGATGTGGGGAAAGAAGATCAAGAATATATTGTGAATGGAAAATTAATAAGTAGGTTCTCGATGGTTTTTCGTGCTGCATCATTTGCACATAAAAGCATAATTTTTCATGATTAATTTGATACGATTTCTATGGTCGGTTAAGTTAATTAAGAATATACTAGGTCAGCAGATTCTTTTAATTTTGGCCATCTTAATTATTTATGTATAAATCATTGTAATGATCATATTATTGAGCTAAACCAACATCTTTCCAATGTAGCAACATTTTTTATTATCTTAATTATTTATGTATAAATCATTGTAATGATCATATTATTGAGCTAAACCAACATCTTTCCAATGTAGCAACATTTTTTATTATTTGGTATTACATAGAGATATAAGTGCATATTATTTGGTATTACATAGAGATATAAGTGCATATTATTTGATATTACATAGAGATATGCAAGTGCATATTATTTGGTATTACATAGAGATATGCAAGTGCATATCATTTGGTATTACTTATAAGTGCATATTATTTAGATTGTTTGTATAAGTGCATATTAATTGGTATTACATAGAGATATGCAAGTTAGAGTATATTGATAATGATGTTTCCGTTTTTCATTTTTACTTTAAGTAATAAATATAAGATAATATAAATTTAATATTTTTCTCACTCAATAGCATTCTTAAAGCGGTATATTGTACTTAGTTTTTTAAAGTTGGCATTTGCCAAATATGCTATTTATGGAGTAACATTGTTGTTGTTTCTGTATATATAAAGGGAAAGTGGCTTACAAATTAGGTTTTGCCCAAATAATGTTGTTGTTTTGGATCACGACCCATCCACAATTTTTTTTTATATTAATAAATATTCTCTAATCAATAAAAATTAATACATTTATTGGTATAGTCAATATTTAAGTTTTTTAAACAAATATTAGAGAGTAAATATATCATATGACACATATCACATTTCAATTATGATGAAACTCTATAGTTTGCAACACCTTAATAAATATTATTAGTTAAATTAAAAAAAAACTTGGGGGCATGGTCATATTTAAATTATTCAAGTACGTAAATATAAAATAATAAAAAGAGAATATAAATAATATCAATTAAAAACTCCCAGATCAATGATTTAACAATATAATGCAATGGCCAACATCAGCACAATCCTTCTGATAAAATCATTCATATATTTTGAAAATCAATTATTAACATGTATAAATTTCTAATATTTAATTTAATCGAATTTCATTTTTTTAATATATATGATCGTTATTATTGAACTTGAACTTCACATTCCAAATCTTGTCCTTACCACCAAACACTATTGTTGCAATCCCACTCTTTCCATTCAAATACTTTTTCGAAAACCATGTTGGTATAAACTGTAATGCACTTTTTATTTTGTACACATAAGGGCATTCTGACAATAATGCATTTTTTATTTATCATCCTTCTTTTCTAAACTTTATTCTTCAATTATCATGATTGAAAAATCTCAACTGATATATTGTAAAAACAAAAGGAGATCATGAAGATGTGGGGAAAGAAGATCAAGGATATATTGTGAATGGAAAATTAATAAGTAGGTTCTCGATGGTTTTTTGTGCTGCATCATTTGCACATAATAGCATAATTTTCCATGATTAATTTGATACGATTTCTATGGTCGGTTAAGTTAATTAAGAATATACTACGTCAACAGATTCTTTTAATTTTGGCCGTCTTAATTATTTATGTACAAATCATGGTAAAGATCACATTATTGAGCAAAACCTACATCTTTCCAATGTAGCAACATTTTTTATTATTTGGTATTACATAGAGATATAAGGGCATATTATTTGGTATTACATAGAGATATAAATGCATATTATTTGATATTACATAGAGATATGCAAGTGCATATTATTTGGTATTACATAGAGATATGCAAGTGTATATAATTTGGTATTACATAGAGATATAGAAGTGTATATTATTTGGTATTACTTGTTGAGCTAAACTTATAAGTGCATATTATTTGGCATTACTTATAAGTGCATATTATTTAGATTGTTTGTATAAGTGCATATTATTTGGTATTACATAGAGATATGCAAGTTAGAGTATATTTATAATGATGTGTCCATTTTTCATTTTTACTTTAAGTAATAAATATAAGAGAATATAAATTTAATATTTTTCTCACTCAATAGCACTCTTAAAGCGGTATATTGTACTTAGTTTCTTAAAGTTGGCATTTGCCAAATATGCTATTTGTGGAGTAACATTGTTGTTGTTTGTGTATATTTAAAGGGAAAGTGGCTTACAAGTTAGGTTTTACCCAAATAATGTTGTTGTTTGGGATCACGACCCATCCACAATTTTTTTTTTATATTAATAAATATTCTCTAATCAACAAAAATTAATACATTTATTGGTATAGTCAATATTAAGTTTTTTAAACAAATATTAGAAAGTAAATATATCATATGACAAATATCACATTTCAATTATGACGAAACTCTATAGTTTACAACACCTTAATAAATATTATTAGTTAAATTAAAAAAAAAATATTTATATGTAATTATACTTTAAATTATATTTTTGAAATCCACAAATTTGTTATTTGTATCGACCATCAGAAAAACAAATAGTCAAATTACACATATACATGGTGGCTTTTTTTTTGTAGAATTTTGTTGCAAATTGTATGTTAGGGGTAAAATGGACGAAATGAACTGGGGTTGGGATGTTGATATCATGTCTTATATGGATATATCAAGAATGATCAAAGGTCTGAGGTATAAAGAATTTAAAATCTTGCGTTATCATCATCTTAAGCTAGCATTTAGGTCGTGGATTGAGGTAGCATTTAGGATTGAGGTCGTTGAATTGCGATGTAAATGTGACAAAATTTGCTAAAGATGTTAAGGAATATGAAGTTATTGAATTTTATGTTGAAATTTGATTGACACAAGTGGTAGTAGAGAATGATATAAATGAGGATATTAATGACAATGGGAAGGGGGAAAGGAAAACATTTGAAGAGGAATTTTTTATTGACACTGACTATGATGTTGAAGATGTTGATGAAGGCTCTTTTGTTGAATCTGTTAATATTGAAGATGAAATTGATAGTGAAGATGAGGAGTATGTTGCAAATTTTGTAGTTGATAGTGATGAGGATACTAATGATGATTCTGATTTTGAAAAGAGTTGGGATTGGGCTAGTGAGCTTCCACATGCAATAGTTAATAAAGTTTGTTCTAATGTCAAGTCAACAATAATTGCTTATTTTGAATTTGAAAATGATGATTTTGACATATGAGTTACACCACCTAGAAGTGAAGATGATGAGACAAGTAGGACAAAGTTCTCGCACTTCAAAATACCAAAGGGTGATGAAATTATAAAATTTGAGTTGGGAATGAAATTTAATGTGAAATGAGTTGTGAAATATGTTGTTAAACAGACTGCTATGGAGAGGAAGAAACACTTACATTTAAAGAAAAATGATAAAAATAGAATTGTAGTTAGGTGTGTGAAAGGTTGCCCATTTTATATGAGGTTTAGTAAGAGGAGGGCAAATGACTATTGGAAAATTGTGAGCTTCATTGAGGACCACACATGTCATAGGACTTTGAAAAATAGGTAAGATAAGACTAAATTATTGGCTAAGAATTTCATCCCTACATTGAGGAGTTATGAAAAGCAACTGAGGCGATCAAATTTGAATAGCACAATTATTATCTAATGCGATGCATACAAGATTCCCTTCATAATAATCAATGTTGTCATCACTATGCAAATTATCAATATTAAATTTGACTTCTTTGACACTCCATTGATCTCTCTTTTTCTTTTGACATAAATGTTGAAGATTGGATTCTCTACATTATGCTTGTTGATTCTATTTCTTTCCTTCTGTCTTATAGTCTTCTTCATCTCCTTACATCATTGATCATTGACTACCATTCATAACCAATAACTTTTCAAACACTCCAAACACCATTTTTCACCCCTTTCATTGTCAAAAGCCTAAAAGACTATAACCGTGTTAGGGTTATATACTTATATTATTTCATGCAAATAAAAAAAAATATAAATAAATTATTAGATATTTTATTAGTGATTAAATTAAGTAATAAAGTTAATTAGATTTTTATTTTGATAATTGATTATTTAATTCATTGTTATGGGATAAAAAATGAGTATATTTTGATGGTATAGTTGAAAATAACGAGAAACTTAATTAATCTTCACCAGATTAATTATGGTCTTTGATATATCGAACTACAATATATACTGCATCTTCTCTTCATCTAAAGAATGCGTAAGACATCTGACGATGAAGAAAAAACAGAATTTCTTGGATGTTGGTTATTTGTCTCTCACTTCATATCTAATGTACAAGGAGGTCTTACTTGTATTTCAAGATATTTAGAAGTTAAATTTATATTTGATAAATTAACATGTTCTAGATTCTAAAGGAATCATGATTTTATATTTGTTTTTAATGTTTATACTATGTGTATTTAGCTATTAATTTATTTCCAAAACAAAAACTATTAAGTTTTACATTATAATAAATATATGTGAAAGTTTGTCTGGTTGGATTAATTAATAAATTATTTTCAACAATTGTATGTTTGTGTTAAATCAATATGAAATACTCGGCAACTTTAAAAAACGGTTTTTTAAGGAGTATATGAAAGAAAAACGAAATAAAAAATAATTTAATTGTGGTATATGAAAGAAACAAGAAATATTAAATATGATCTGTTTAAATGTGCAAGTTATTATAGTTACAAAAATAAAATAAAATTTATTTTACTTAATCTAATCGTTTTCACAATTGTTGCACCTTAGTGCATGATTATCATAAAAAGAGGGATGTAAATTTGGATTATTCAAATATATATATAATTCGCATAAAATTAATATTCTACGTTATTCTAAATTCATGAATAAAATAATTTAAAGTATTCCAAACTCCAACAAAATGTAAATATTCTACTGCATATATATATGTTAATGCATAATAACAGCATGTTCATGTAGAAAATATTTTCTTGACAAAACAAAAAAGGAAATAGAAAAATAAAGGGATCTCAGTCGCAAATGTCTTCATATTTCAATTAATTTTGTCTTGATCTCTTATTCACCGTAGGACTTTCATAATCTACAAAAATATACATAACGAATATATAGTTAGAATAAGAATGAAAATATTTATTATAATTTATAATATATAATAAATAGATTTAATACCTTGAAAGTGCTTAGAGCTAGGTAGATTAATCTTTGAGTCGGACAAGATGAACTTTGAATGAAATATTTGTGGTATCAAGCAACTCAAATACACAAACATCACCCACTTTTAAATTATATTCCTCAACAATATGTCCCCAACCAGAAGTTATGACTGTTCTATGATAATTATTATTGTACTTTAACTTCACATTCCAAATTTTGTCCTTGCCATCAAACACTATTGTTGCAATCCCACTCTTTCTATTCAAATATTTTTTCGAAAACCACATTGGTATAACCTGTATCAAATTAATTAATCATCGTTTAGACAAACAGGAGAAGATAAATTATTAAACATTTTGGTTATATGAAATTTCAACCTCATTATTGTACACTCTTACATTATCTGAGGAGAATTAAAAATAAAATAATTCTTGGATGTTAAAAATTAAATAAATGAAACTGTAAAAAGTGTGTTTCCATTAATTAAAAGCTTCCATGATTATATGAGGATCTTATATACAACCTCAAACATGATTTTACGAGGGTCCCAAATACTATCTCAAAAATGAATTGTAAATAAAAATTTATATATAAAAAAATTTATGCATATCAGAAAAAATAGAATTATCTCAAATCTAACTAGGTTTAAATTGGCACCATCTCCTTATTAATTCCTGCAAAGTTAATAAATTTGTAAATTTGTAAATCTAAATAGGTTTGAATTTTATTTATATAAAAAAAAAAAGTAAATGTGTTCCCAATGATTAATAAATAGGATATTTAGAAAGTTGTAGCTTATGAACCAAATTGACATTTTATTTACTATTAAATAAGAAAAAATTTATTGATATATATTTAGTTATATTTTAAATATAAAAAAGTGTCAATTTTGTTTATCATGAATTATAAGAAAACATTCATTGATTGTAAAACGTGAAAATTTATTCTAAAAAGCATAAAATAAATAGTTACCACACTTTCAAGGTACGATGGATGCAATGGACGAATGAAAGAAGGATTATCAAAACTAAAATTCATGGCTATCCTTTTAGTCTCTTCTAGTGCTACGTTCCTCTTAATATCTTCAATATCATAGGTATAATTCTTAGCTTTGAAATAACTTTCCCGTTTAATTCCTGCAAAGTAAATAAAATAATTTCAGCATTTAACCATCAATAGAACAAATTTGGATTTCTTAGAATTAAAGAATACTAAATTTATGCATTCAGAACATTGATGATAGTTAAAAAAATATAAATTTTGATTTTTATTAAATAAATTAAAACATCAATCTTAAAGCTGGATCATATTTAATATCCTTCAAGTGGTCATCAATATTCTGAATGTCATACTTTATAATATAAAATAAATAAATAAATAATAAAAAATTGAACACTATAATAAATGATTCAATAAAAATAATTTAAAAATAAAAAAGAAAATTAACTCTCCTGTGACTTTAGGTTCTAAATTGAGTATTTCCTTTTCTAGCCCTTTCTTTTGAGATGGACCATAATTTGTTTTGATTCTTTTGTGAGGTTGAGGTGATAGAAATCTTGGCCTTCCACTCTCATCAGAAATCTCAATATAATTATCACCATTTTCACACTTTTCAACATCTTCATGATTTTGTTTGTACCTTTCACCATCATTTCTAGAGCATGTTGTTATACTCCAATAATCTATTTCCAAAGCACTCTTATCAAATATATTAACTTGAAATTGAGACCCTCTTTCAAATTTAAAAACTAAAAAATGTCCATGACTCATTGAATAGTGTTGTGCAAATTTTTCCCAACCATTTTGAAACCACACATCATTGTCACGTTTTATCCAATTTACTTCCCATTTATCTTCATTTGGTAAAATGAAAGTTACTGGGTTTGATAATTCTTTCCCATATTTCTTCACAAAACTCCTTGGAAGCATCTGCCACACATAAATTAATAATTAAACCATTATTTTCTTTTATAGAAAAAATTAAACTATTCCAATTAACCTACCATCGTAGATCTAACCCACATTATATTATATCATATAATAATATACGGTAGTACATGTTTAAATTAATGCAAACATTATAATTATATCATATAATAAATAACAACAATAGATGTAAATATGACAAAAATAAATTTAATATAATCTTTTTAGTGAGTATAAAAAAAATAGGCGTTTTTTCAAATCTAAAAAATATACAA
>JBBPBR010000005.1:46212388-46223612 GCA_037974775.1 Cicer pinnatifidum
AAAATAAAACAATTGCTTTGATATGTATAAATAGCATTAAAGTAACAATTACTAGAAAGGAACTAAGGTAGTAAGATTACCTTCCTTGGTAAAAATAGTTTGACTTTCATTATCCATATATGTGTTTGTCTTCAAGAAATGATTCTAAAGGAAATAAATAAAGAGCAACCATTATTTTCCAGATCAAACAAAGTATTCAAGTCTCTATAAAATTTAAAGTTTTATTTTTATTTTTTATAAAAAAAATTATTTTTTAATCTTAAAAAATATTTCAAATTCGTCTTAGTCTGTTTTTAAGTGAAATTATATTTATTATTTAAATTTATAAATGATATTTTTTATACATGTTTAGAATATTATAAATATATATTTCACACAAATTTAAAATTTTAAAAAAATAAATGAATTAAAAATGAGTTTTTAAGTATCAAAAGCTTAAAAATTCATATTTAATTCAATTATTTATTAAAAAATTCTATATTTTTATATCAGTTACTTTAGAATGTTCAAAATATGTATTAAAAAATCATTCAAAAATCTGAAAGATAAACATGAGTTGACTTGAAGATAGGGATAAAAAAAAACAAAATTAAAAAACTTATTTAGGACTAATGATAAATGACTTTTTTATAGAGACTACAAATAAAACCTAACGAATTTGAAAGAAAAACTTAGTCGATCAATTACCTTTGGGCGGAGAAGAGTGTGGTTCTTCTTCGGTTCGAAAGATATATACTTTGAAAGTAAGGACTTGGCTTTTGATCAACTCAAAAACACACACATCCCCATTTTCCAAGTTATTATCTTCTACAAATTTCCTCCATCCAACTTTAAGTTTTCCATAAGAGAATTTAACATGCCAAGTCCTCCCATCCAAGAGTTGAAGGAGAATAGCACTTTGCTCTTTCTTCAAATAGTTTATTGCAAATTGTGATGGGACATACTATATTTGAATTATTTGTTACAAGTATGAAAATCAAACAAAGAAAGACAAAAAAAAAAAAAGAATTAGTTATATATACTTTTTGGCTTCAAACAAAAGATATTAATTGATAATAACAAATTAATCAAAGACTCACCAAGGAATTGTAATAAAGATATGAAGGTTTCATGACCATAATGAAAGAAGGATTTTTAGATTTGAAGCCAATAGCTCTATTTAATGCTTCATTCATTTTAGAAGTTAATTGTTCTTGCTCCTGCTCCATTTTTAGGCATTCAGTGCCACCATCCATATCATCTAAGAAAAAATGAACAAAGATAGATGTTTATGAAAAATTAGATCTCAAAATCATCATTGAATAAATTAAAACATAAAAAATAAAAAATATAATATAATAAATTGTACCACTAGCTTGCACATGAGACTTAGGCAAAGTTTGTAAATTGGAGCTTGTTCCAACACCTTCCATTGTTTCAGTTTTCAATTTCTTATGTGGTATAGAACATGGTAGAATTGGTGATTTTAGTCTAGACTTCTTGCATGAATTAGGTGGCTTATCCAAAATTTCAATGTTGTTGTCACTATTTTGTTCAAGGTTGTTGTGTTCATGTTGAATATCATAAACATTATATTCAATTTCAAGGGTACTTTTGTCAAATATGTGCACATCAAATTGAGAGGTTTCTTTTTCTTCACATTGAAAGAACATCATGTGACCATGATCTAGTGAATAATGTGTAGCAAATTCCTTCCAACCTTTGTGAAACCAAATATCACCATCTTTTTTTGTCAAATTTATTTTCCATTTTTTGTCATTTGGAGTTTTGAGATACACTGTGTTTGGCATATCATTGCCATGTTTCTTTATGAAACCGTTTGGAATCTTCTGCAAGGCATGGAAATTTATGTTAGAAGATTTATATTAGTATATACATAATGAAATTCATTCATTACCTTAAAATATAAAATCTCAAATTATCTTCCACAAATTTATCCTTATATGTTACAATTTTGACTCATCTTTTAAAAAAAATTCATTTTTAAACCATCTCTTATTTTCATTTTATTTTACTGCTCTATTCAAACAAATAATTTTAGAAATGAAAAACTTTATATATTTATTCAAAAAAATATATATATAAAATGAAAAAATTCAATTAAAGTGTTGAATATTTTTTACTAGATTGAAGTACTAAAATTGTCTATCCTTTTAAATGCTCTAGAAGTTTCAACTATTTTATTCAAAAATATTTGCTGCAAATGGAGAAATTAAAAGTTGAAATTAAACTAATGATGCATCGTGAATAGACGACGGTGAAATTAGTCCAATTAACTTTATGAGCAATCAAATGCATTGAAAAAATAAAATATATTTTTATTGCTGAAAATATATTTAATAGTTAAATAAGTCTTTATAAAATTTTGACAAATTACTTTAAAGTTGCATCAAACATTAAAAGTGTCAAAATAATTCAAAAAGATATAGCAATAAAGTGATATCTCTTACATTTTTGTTTCTCTTAATATTTTAGTAAAAATTTATTTGAGGTAGCTAAATATATACTATTGGTTCCAATAAATATTATTGTTTCGATAGCCAAAACTATGGAAGACTTCGTCTCTATGCATGGCTGAAATATGATAACAAGACATGGCAACTAAACCCGTCTTTGTGAATATCTATCCAAATTCATTCGAATTTTGACGGCAAAAATTCATTTTAATGGAGTGTATGTTCGGGTTTTTTATACGAAACCAGGATTAAATTTTTATATAAATATATTTAATATTTTTTATACATCAAGAATTTTAATCTCTTAGCGAAAAATATAATTTTAAAATTTTATTTTATTATTTTTTAATAATTATTATTTTTTTATTATTTTAATTATAATAAATTTTATTTTTAAATAAGAAAATTCGACCTCCCTCAAAGATAGAACGTAAACTCAAATTTATGTTTAAAAAAAAAAAAAAATACTTAAAATTCTTTTTCTAAAACGGGAGAAGACAAAACTTACCCTAATCTTTGTATGCTGTACTACTTATAACATAAAAAGAAACGAAAAAGTAAAAATTTAGTAATACTTACAAGCTTTCCATCTTGAAGAGTTGATGAAGTTATAACTTTAAAGAAACGAATAATAGAAGGGTGGTGAGTATGCTTAGTTCGGTGGTTGCAACTCATTGCTACTTGGCTGTGGCACTCTACATTCACATCAAATATGTCAACCCAAACAATTTATCACATAATTCCATACATACAGAAGTTAAGAGTTAGGTTGTGGTGTATTAATGAACAAATAATACTTCTTGCTAATTTAACCCATAACCCATCACCGATGCTGGCACATTTTCCAGGAATAATTAAAACAGACTATTCTTTTTAGGTGGTAAGGTGGACTATATTAAATGTTTGAACTCCACTATTTAACTACTCTTTTATGTAATCCACTGAAAAAATTGGATGATCCCATAGTAAAGAAATTGGTCCTGTTGAGAAAAATCAATAACAATTATCTCAATAAAAGTTAGAATATTTTTCTTTTTATGGACAGGACAGATAAATGGTTAAATAAAAAATATAATTTTATATAATAAAAATAATTAATAGAAAATTAAATATAAAATAAACATGATTTTTAATGTAAAAAATTTTCTTAAATTAAAAGAATATAAATATAGTCTAGTAAAATTTTCTACTATAATAATTAATTGTTAGTCTTCTTAAAATGGATGGGAATAAGTTAATAAAAACGTTAGGCTCGTGCTATTTTTAAAGTCTATTTATTTAAATAGATCAGGTATTGGCTTATAAAAAAGCCTATTGCGTGCGACATACCATAATATATATATATATATATATTTTATTATTTATTAATGTTATATTTTATTATTATTTATTAATAATATTATTTCCTATTTTAAAATCTATCAATTAGGCAATTAATTAGTAGTCATTCTATATTTGGTAGCAGTTCCATATTCGGTAATCGTTCTATATTCGGTAGTCGTTCAATTAGGCAATCACTCAGTAGTCATTCCATATTTGTTTGAGAGGTAATAATTTGTGCATTTGTTTCAGAAAAAAAATATATTCTTTGAAACCTATTTTTTTGGGTTTAAATAGTGTTTGTTTCAGATTTTTTAAAAATCATTTTGTTAGGAAAATCATTTTTTGTTTAATATATATAAATATGTAAATGTTTTAATATTAATAAGACTTTTAAAAGAGTCTATGATAGGCCGTAGGCCAGACTTAGGTCGAAAAAATTAATGTAGGTCAGACTCAGACCTTTAAAAGTTTGGTTGGCCTATTCTCATCTCTACTTCCTAGTAACATTACGAAACATTAATCACTATAACAACAACCTAACAATCTTCCACTAAAATGTGTATTTCAAAGTAACTATCTAAAATTACTCAAATTGTATATTAAAATAATAAACTCAGTGGTAGAAATAACCTATCAAAATTGTATATCAAATGAAATAAATTTGCTACACACCTGTTGTCACTGTCGGAAGTCAATTTTTCTTCTTCTTCTCTTGATGTTGTGGAGTTGCCTTTTTCTCTACTAAAATAGGGATTTCAAATCCCTTTTATTTTTCCTTCACATGGGTCAAGCCCAATAAAACACTTTGTTCTTTTTTTTTCTTTTAATAATAATATTAATAAAATTGGTGGGTTCCACTTTCAAACAAGTGTTGTGTTGAAATTGAGGATATTCATATATAGTTTAAATTGATTTTAAAGCCAAAACTCATTTAATTCAAACATTTAAATTTTTGCGGTTAATTTAGTTAAGATGACATTTAATAAAAAAATCGAAACCAAATTATATCATACAGTTTGAATTAATTCGATTTTTGGTTATTCAAATTGCATTTATAAAATATTATTATTATTATTATTATTATTATTATTATAAAATTACATTAATTAATAAGTTTAAAACAAATAATCATTATTATAATATATTAAAACGTACATGAATTATGTTTAAAATTATATGCAATAATAAAAAGTATATTAAATTAAAATTACATTAAGTAACAAGTTTAAAACAAATAATCATTATATGCAGTTTGAATTGATCATTTATGTTTCTTTAATATGTGTATCCTCTTTCTTTCTTCTTTTTTTGGCTTAAATACATAACTAGAGGAGTATATTTTTTAATAGAATAACAAGTTCATAACTTAACTAAAGTAAGTACTCCCTTCGTTGAGTGATCTATTTGCTTAAAAAAAATTGTTTCAACATAAATTACTCTTATCATTTTTAATGTAATATTAATTTTCTTTTTCAATTGTATCATTTAACTAATACCATATGCATTGCTCACAACTCACTATCTTCGAGTTTGCATTAATGATAACGGTGTATGATAATTGATAAAAGTGATATTTTAAGGTATTTTGTATATGATTCAAGATTAGGGTGAGAATAAGTTGGGTCGAACTAGGCTTGATTCTAACTTGTTATCATATGCTTACTTTTTAAGCATAAGGTTGACTTTGATAGAAGTCTAACATGATATGTTAGGTTACTTAAAAATATTTCATTTTAGCATTTTTGAATAAGTAATAAAACACATCTTTAAATAAATTAACGAGTTAATATTCAACAAAATTATGTTCTATTTTTATATTTAACATAACATTTTGAAAAATATGACTTTATACACATCCTACTTTAATTCTATTTTATAACAATATATTTAAATATGTCAAAAACTAAAGAAGGTTAATATGTGTAAATTATTAAAAGTTAAATATCTAACAAAAAGATCAAAATTTAATATAATGATTATAGTAGTATAAAAAAATATTATTTATATTTATTTAAATAGATTGACATAATAGACATAAAATACTTATTACGTGTCTAATAATCTAGCATTTTTAATTAAATAGGTTTCTTATAGAAACTTTGACTTTGTTTGTTAAAAAAAAGTATGACCTATTCTAGGCCTAATGTAAGTTAGACCTTAAGTTCTTGTCGGTCGGTCTAACCTATTTTCACCTATATTCAAGAGTAATAATAATTTCACAAAATAGATGGTTGTAGAGAGCTACACTTTTCGGGCTGGAGTATTAATATTCTAAAAGAAAAATTGAAGGCTCTTAAATACATATTTTTGTCTTAAACATTTGGTTTTTAAGCTTGTGGACCTTAAAATCCGATTAAAAATTATTTTAATTGGTTTGAATTAGTTTGTCTATTTAATTAGGTTAATAAACATCACGTAAAAAGAAATAAATCTCAGGGTTAAACAAACAGGGCTATCAAATGATGAAATCCAAAAGAACATCACAGTTGTATAAAGATTATTGGCAATAGAGATTGTCCAAAAATCTATGTTCAAATGGCTCAAATAAGGTGATACTAATTCAAATATGGTTATGGTGTTGACATGTTGTATCAACATTGCTATGTTGGCATGAGATTATATTCAAGGTGGATTGAGTCTTGGGATGACAATTTCAAATTTCTTGTATCACATATTGATTTATGTGTTAAGAGTATTGGTGGCTCTTGAGGTATAATGAGCTCCTAAGGTAGCTTCGACACTTTTTTTCTTATTAAATGCGTGTTCCGTTTCCAACACATGTCGGTATCAAAGACCGTCACAACATATGTAATTACATTCAATTAATTCATTTTCTCATACTATTAGCTTCTCTCGTAGCTTCACTATTTTTTATGAAGGAGCATGGACTAGCCTCCAGTGAATTTCTTTGACTAACTTTCATTTCTAAGGCATAGCAACAAAAGCATTTAATTAATTTACATATAAACTATGTCAATTTTTTAAAACATCTATAGCTGCATTTTTACATGATTAAACTTTAGCTTTCCAAATAGAGTCACAAGAATTTACATCAAGATTTTTTAGCTTTATAGGAAATAATATTTTTACTTTCTTACCAATTAACTCCATCTCCATGAACTGATTCAAAGAATGAAAAGTATAAAAATTATTAATTATGCAGATAAAAAAGAGTAATAACTTGAAAGAAAAGCAACTTGGAGGAATACCTTGTTCTTCATGAAAAATTAGTACTTTAAAAGTAAGATTTTTGCTATTAATCAGCTCAAAAACACAAACATCTCCAACATTCAAATTACTATCTGATGCCAAAATGTCTTCCATCCAGAACCAGTTCTTCTCAGACAATACTTAACAATCCAAGTTCTTTCGTCCGATACTCGAAGGGCGATATCGCTTTGCTTTACCTTCATCAAATGCTTTTGTTCAAATACTAATGGAACACACTGGATTTAAATTTTTGAAACAAGTTAGAAAATTAATTAAATCATATGAAAGTATCTTAGCATATAAAATAAATGAAGCTATTCAAAATCTTACCAAATATTGAGTAACATAGGAAGATGTCACGACAACAGTGAAAGAAGGATTTTCAGAATTGAAGTTTTTGGCTTTGTTTAAAGCTTCACCAATTTTTGAAGTTAATTGATTCTGCTCCTGATTCTTCTGCTTCACATTTATGTATTCAATGGTATCATCTATCTATTCTGAGACATTTAACAGCATGGTATGTTATGAAAAATCAACTTCAAAGTCTTAATTTCCTAAATGAAATGATAGTGTTACAAAAATTGATTTTTGATAAAAGTGAATTAAACATAAAAGTGATTTATATTTAAGTACATTAACATAAACGTGAGTTGAATAGTAAATTTTAGGATAACAATCAATTCTAGAATCAAAAACTACAAATTCTAACTTTGAGTTATAATCAATTTTAGAAGAAAAATCAATTATGCTCAAGAATAACTAAAATGTAAAAATAAAATCTAAATTCAGTTTGACTCCTCCAAAATTGGAACCAAACATAATTGTGTGTGTTTGGTATTGTGGTGGCAAAAATTGATTTTAACTAAAAGTAAATTGAAGATAAAGTGATTTATGTTTGGATATGTTTATGTGAAAGTGAATGGATATGTTTATGTGAAAGTGAATTGAATGATCAATCGAAAACTAAAAATCAATTATAGGGACAAACTATAAATTTTAGTTTCAAGTCAGAATCAATTATATATACAAAATCAATTATACTCGAGAATAACCCGACAAATGGAAATCAATTTTAGATCTCTAGAGTCATTTTTGCATGCTCCAAAAGTGACTCTAGCAAACACACTACGATACCAAACATTCACTAATTCAATCATGAATTTATACCTTTAACTTGGATTTGTTAAAGCATGTTTTGCAATTTGGAACTTGTTCCAGCATCTTCACTTGTTTCTTTTCTAAATTTCTTGCATGGAGGTTGACCATCCAAATTTTCAATTGAATTGTTGTGCTCATATGGATACCATGAATATTATATTCAATTTCAAGGGTACTTTTGTCAAATATGTGCACATCAAATTGAGAGGTTTCTTTTTCTATGTGACCATGATCTAGTGAATAATGTGTAGCTAATTCCTGCCAACCTTTGTGAATCCAAATATCACCATCTTTTTTTTTGTCAAATATATTTTCCATTTTTTTGCCATCTGGAGTCTTGAGAAATATTGGATTTGACATATCATTGCCATGTTTCTTTGTAAAACTGTTTGGAATTCTCTGCAGTGCATGTAACTTTTGTTAGAATTAATGTATTATGAAGTTCACAAATATAAGAGAGAAATTCGACTTGGTTTTTTTTTTTTTAATTCACTTGCACTTTACAAATAGAGAAGGTAAAAAGTCCTAGCTCTTATAAGAAAAAATTAAATTATTTTTTCCTAATTCTATTTTTTAATTGACGATGGAAAAATGACACTAATAATCATTTTACAACTATCTTATATGGAATTTCTGTTTTTTAATTAAGATTATGATGTTAAACTTTTACCTGATACATCGGGATATGATTTATTTGACTAGAGACTGGTTAAGTTGGTTAGGATGTTTATCGGACTAAACCAACATAATTTTAGGTCTATAGAAATTTTTTAAATGAATATATTAATCACTCGTATATGTTAAAAATCAATTAAAAAAAACAAATTCTTGAAATGAATTAAAAATCTAATTTTAGTCAAACTTCAAGTCTAACATAAGTTGCTGTTTGTGGAGTCCAATATACTTGAAATCAACGGAAAAATATAACCATTTCAAAACATCCACCAATGGGAATCAATCCTAAAATAGTAAAATAAGAGTCTTTTACTCAACCAACTAAACTATAACCCTTTATGCAATTATTTAGTGAAGCTTTATTATACGTTAAATTATTAATAATCACTCCGAATAATTGACAGCTTCGACCTCATTTTAGGTTTAATAGAAAACGGTTACAAATTAAGGTAAAAAAAAAATGTTTCAACCTCATTTTAAATAAATATGTTTTATTTTAAAAATTTGTTTTAAAAAACTATAAAATTAGAAACTTTCAACCATATATCATCGTCAATTTTTCAACATAAACTATAGTGTTTCAGACTAATCCATATTGGATCAAATAGTACTTGCAAATCTAGGCTTTTTATATTTTTCCAAGTATTTAATAAAATATTTTACTATTTCAAAACCTACATCAATACATATGTCTTCTTTTAGTAAATTTTTGTTAAATATTATTCAATAAAGTCAATGTTTTATAAAATTAAATAAAAATAAAAATATTATTATTATAATAAAAATAGAATAAGACAAATGAATAAAAAATTATTAATTGATTAGCATAGGATTGCATTTAGAGACTTTCTTGAATTGATTATATATTAAAGTGACAAAGAAACTACAAAATTAAAATTTAATTCGAATACTTTTACATTCAATTCTTTCATATAGTGAAAACAATGTAATCTCTTTTTTTTTTTTTTTTTGAATGATCCAAATTTAACATAACACGTTTGCAAAGGCCAAACACATTAAAGGCTGTGTGTGTCTATCTCAAAACTGGTAGTATTACTTACAATGATTCCATTGGTACAATCATGAGAGGATGATCCAAACAACAGTACTAGCCTATGATAGAATGAACAATCCAGTATGCACAACCAGGATAGTTTTTCAAAAGGTTCCTACATATAAATTCTATATAGAAAGAATCTCAAAGTCAAGAAAACACCGAAATGGTGAGCATTATTAGATATTAACAAATATAGCACCTTTCTCATATATGCACAACTTATCTTTGTGGTTTTGTTAAGTTTAATGAAATTTTCTCTTAGCTTTTGCAAAAAATGAAAAACAAACAATGGTAAAACTAAATTAAACAGCTTTTTAGTCATGTAGTTTAAATTTCACAGTGAATTCAGATAGTTCTCAAAAAGCATACAATATTAGTAAGAAATTGTGTAATTTAAACTTCAATTGTAAAGTACACTCGTGAAATAATTGATACAATTTGAAAAATACATTCACTGAATGCACCGAAATTTGCATTTAATTTCACATTTGCAGCAAATTTATAAGGTAAATATCAATGCGAAGAAGAGGAATCAACAATTGTGTGTACCTTGCAGGGCCAATTTTCGCGGAAGGAATCTCGGTGTATTCGCCGTGTCCGAGGGAGATCCAACGGCTGCGCTTCTCCGACATGTTTTTCATTTGTTGTAGCCTGCGTTCCCTGATGGCTTCAAGATCATCATCATCGAGACGTTCGAGAGCGGCTATAACTTCATCGATTTTGTCCTCGACGGCCTGCGCCAACGTGAGGACTTGTTTATCGATGATCTCTTCAATCTTCCCCTTCTCCATCTTTGCAATAACCAGAGAAGAAAAAACTTGGTAAGGATGAAAAGAAACGAACCAGAAGTAAACGATAGAGAAAGAAGGAAGGACGGTGCCGGAAGGTCGGTGGAGTTGGGTGAGCAAGGTCACGATGATGGTTTTGGAGTTTTGAGTGAAAGGGGAGATGGAATAGAAGTGAACTTAAAAGCATAAACGAAGAAACCTTTAAAATTATGAACAACCCTATTTATATAGATTTACTACAAACGGCTTTCAAATTAAGCTAAAAAACCATTTCAATCTCATTTTAGAAATTTGTTTTCAAAACCATATAACTATAAACTTCCGACCACCTTAAATGTCCTTCAAATTTTAATAATTTCAACAATGGTAATATTATTGAATAAATTATGGAGATATTATCAACAATTAAATTTATTAAATAATTTAATATTATAAATCTTAACTTTAATTGAATTATTAAAATATCTATATAAATTTTTAATTCTTTAAAAATAATTTTATCATTTAAACAGTGAAAATTATCTTATTTTAGATAAATTTTAAAATATAGGAAATGT
>JBBPBR010000005.1:46223958-46234884 GCA_037974775.1 Cicer pinnatifidum
ACTCAAAAACACATACATATCTTTTGAGATAGTGAAAGAATGAGAGAAAAGTAAAGTTGAAAAGAAAATAAACGAAAAAAAAATGTTATTTTCTCGTTAATATTCCATTGATTCTTAATTTAATGAAAATGACAATACAATCTGCCTCTACAAAAGCGCACTTGAAACATAAAATAGTATTACTTAAGACAGCATTAATATTTTCTAGTCTCTTTCTTATACATAACTTTTGTGAAATACATTATATCTCTTCAATTACTATCTCATTTCAATATTAAAATAAAAACTTAAAGAGTGGAGAATTATAGTGATACTCATTAAAGAGTAGTTGGATTGAAAAAATATAATGTCTATTAAGTCCTAATATTAAAAAATTAAATAATGAATGATGTGTATAAGTGGAATTCGCTTAAAGACATAAATGAAATAGTTCCAATATGATTGCTATACTAACCTTGCTGAGTCACTATTAAAAGGGAATAATCACCCATGTGACCTCCTCGTTTCCTTCACTTAATAAGTGTGAAACTATATTTTTATATTTAACTACCTCAATAACATATATTTAGTTACTTCAAGTAAATTTATGTGTAAAAGTATAAAAGGAAAAAATATATATATCACTTCATTGATAAATCTATTTATTTTATTTTGTCGCTTTTAATCTCTTAAACAATTTCAAATAGAATTTTATTAACAATAAAAATTGTCAAGACGACACTTAAATAAATTAGTCGATGAATTTTTAACTTCTTGCATACAATTTAGTTATTTATACCGAAAAAGATGTTGTTAGTCTCTTTAAGAATACAAAGTTTATTTTATATGAATTTAACTCTTTGAAGTATTCTTAAATTCTACTCTTTTAAATAACTATTAACAGTTTAGTTTGATATTTTAATTTTAATTTTTTTTATATCTGACCCCTCACAAAATTTATGCTAGCTTCGCCACTAACTTGAATCATGATCTTCCAAATCATTAGTCTTCCATATCTTGTGGATGAACTTTAGTACTCCCCTCCCCAAACAAGCTGGAGCATAGTAGCTATCTAACATGCCAAGCTTGGGATTAAAAGCAAGGAATGGATATTGAGCAATGTCTTAGTAAAGAAATCCTCAATTTGCAATTTTAACAAGATAACATCCTTTTGAACCTTCTCTCTCACAAGATGGAAATCAATCTATATATGTTGTTTGTTTTCAGTCATGGAACATGGGATTTGCTGCTATGTGCATGGCATTTTGATTGTCACAATACAAAAATGGTAGCCTATTACAGGTAACATTTAAATCTTCCAAAAAGTACCAAGAATCGTGGAAGCTCACAAGGGACAAGGTGTTATGCTCAACCTTCAGAATAAGACATTGACCAATTTTGTTGCTTCTTTGTTTTCTAAGAGATTAAAGATGTGTCTAAAGAATAAGACATTGACCTCAGAATGCCGTCTTGCAGTCAAATAAAGAAGTCTTATATTTGCAGCATCATCTTCAAAAGGCTTGTTTGAACCCTGATACAGTATCACAACATATATAGAAGTTTTTGTAGGCTTGGAACCTATTAAATAAGTCATGTTCAATAAATCTATGTAGTACTTTCTTTGGCAAATAGTTATTTCTTGCTTTGACTGAGCAAGTGAAAAATTATGATATCGTGACAATCACATATAAAATCAATATATACACGTATAAAAAGACAAATAAACATAACATAAATACTTGAATATATCCGGAGAAATGTTATTTTAATAAATTATTCGAGGACGAGGTTCCCATAAACTGGGGTAAGTCTCTGTCCCCCATCCACTCTTGAAAGAACTATCTCCTCCATCCCCGTATCTGCAAGGAAAAAACTCCCCACACAAGGGGCCCCAAATAGGGTTGTCTTCATAGGAATTGACATTCCTACTCGTGTCGCCTACATACATATTCATGGAGAGAACTTTCCCCAACACACATACATATACCATGAACAATGTAGTATTAAGAATCGAAGGGCGGTTACAATCTCTGAAAATCTGAGAGCTACTTTCTATGATTCTCATGTAAATAACAAACCAATGTATTATTAGTACAATGGTATTCTGTAACGATATTGGGTTATCAACAACAACCTTCTTGTCCATTTCAATAAAATTGGGTTTCCTCATACAAGGTCATAAGTAGACCCCAAAATAAATCAAACAAGGTCATAGTAGCATTTACTGGACTCTGGATAACCAGATGCCTAATCTAAAATTTAAAAACTGCATGCTTGCCTTCTATCATTTCAACCACTAATATAATCCTTATACAAGCTTTGAACTTACATCATATACAAGTTCCCCAAAAGAAGAGGGCGAAAAAGCAACCTTTACTTAAAAAATGATAGAAGGCATGAACATGCTTCGCTCAAGACACGGTATAAATGACAACAACAAAAGATGGAAAATGTGTTCAGGATCTAGCTGAAAGAGAATTTCAGTTCCTGAACTTCCCCACCAACGGAGAGGCACAATGTACTATTCAACTGGGGTTGGATAAAACCAGCATATATATTGGAAATCAAATTGACATATGCAATATCCTGACAGAGTAATATAACAAGTGATTCTATTGTTCCTTGAAAATTGGTGAGGTTGAAACCTGATGACAGTTATGCTCCATTAATTTTAAATATCTGCAAATAAATAATTAACACAAATCAGCATGCTCGAATATATAGACTAATAGTAATAATAGCACAATTATCTGAGACAATATATTGATTGATGAAAACAGGAAAATAATTAAAATCCTGGACCAACCCAAAATAAATAATAAAGCTGACATGGAAAGAAAAATAATGACTCAATTATCTCTGGAAGTGATAAAGAAAGTTTACAAATTCAGCGCATTATAGTAAGATTGAATAGGAACAAATGGTGAAATTTCAATGTTAAACAGCCAATAATTTAGATTCAGAGTAGTGTGGTATCTATCTTTGATATATGATAAAGCCTCTTAAACCAGCAATATTTGTGTTACAACTTCTTACTGAATATACCCTTGAAATTGCTCAGTTGAGCCTCTTCTATATAGAGGCATCACTATCTTATTAAAATGAGCAAAAGTTAAGAATAACGGTGGCTGACTCAAAATTTAGGATAAAATATCACAACCCAGCAATATTGATGACATGATTTTATCTCAGAAGAACTTCTGTTTCTGCAGAAGTTGTTGATGCTTGTGTGAGCTTCTTCTTTATGATAAAAAGTCCAATCGTTAGTCATACAAATTAAGAAAGATGGAGAACCAGCAACCTCTTCACCTTAAGGTTACAGCTATTGAATTTTTTATAAGCAAATACATATATAAGAGCGTACAAAGAGGACTCAAACCCAATTACATTCACATAATCATCAACCAGAACATCGGCAACGTCTCAAGTATTTTCAATCAACTAGTTCTAAATGCAAACATGAAGAGAATTTTCATACCATGACAAACAAGCAACAAATTGTGTTGACCAATTAAAGATCAACAACAATATTTAAAGCACTGATCTAGCTTCATAGGAAGTTAGGAGCAAACCTAAAGGACACTACAAAAGCCCAAGTGAAGAGAATCTATGAAGCCAAACCAATGGGAAGTTGGGCTGGATAAAAATCTAAAAGCAAATAAAGCACATGTTGTATTAAGATGACACTACACATTTTATTATACAAATGAAGATTCACAGTTTGTTAATCAAAGGTTCAAAGTCAATGTAATTAATTTATCCTGCTCTTTCCCTCATTAAATGCGAAATAAGACCAGAACTTAGGCTTTATTAAATGTGTATACACATTTCAATAGCCCTGGAAAGAATATGGCTACTTCCAAGAAACACTAAATCCCATATTTCCATTTGCTGGAGAAATCTGAAATGAAAATGAACATGGCAAACAAGTGTTATAGTAACCTAGCAACCTTGAGGGAAACAATGAAAATCAAACCAGAGACATGATTCTAGACTCCAGATATACCTCTTCAAATCTAGAAGACTAGATGTGAAAAATTGTAAAAGTAACTCATTAATTTACAAATAGTTATTCTAAAACATTATAATTCACACAACTGAACATAACAATAGGAAATGCACTTAATGAATTTAGATACACAATACCAGAGGAGATCACAACCTTCTGTTCAAGTAGATGAGGAAAAATTCAATATCAGATAGCAATTAGAATTCTCCTTTACCATTACTAAGAACTAACTAGGGTGAAAAGAAATATATATTTAACATTGGAATTAAATAGAGCAAGAATGCAGCTATTTGTAACTCCACCTTGATTTTTATTGCAGACATGGAGGTAAGTTGCCTACGGTAACACAAATCACCAAAATGCAATTCAAGAAAGTTAACTCATAGTGGCAACCTATGATGCACAAAGACAATGCAAGCCCCAGATACAATACTTACCCGATATAACAATATTACTATCTAGAAACATATAGGAAACCATACATGTAGGGTACATATAATACATATATAGATATGTATAAAAAAATCACAAGACATAAAACACACATAAAATTGCAAATACAAAAACCCAAAGTTAATACAAAACTTAAACATTACTTTATAAAATCTATATGTGGTTCCAGACCTTAAGTTTGATGTTGTGAGTATGAACTTTGGAATAAAAAACAAACAAAAGGAAATTACGATTATGAAACAAATATATAATTATTAAAGAAGAAAATTATCTAGCAAAATATCAAAGCCACAATTTTGCAATAATAAGCAGAAAAAAAAAAGAAAAAAAACAGTGTTGATACTGGCACATGGAATGAAAAATAAGATGAAATGAGTCGTAAGTCTAACATCAAAGAAATTAAAGATCTGCCTGTTCAGATGAAAGGCTCTAAGTTTTGTATTAAAACTTCTTGAGCTGTATTCTTTAAGTGTCCCAGCTGAATGAAAATTAGACAACTCAAAAAAATGGCTTGTATACTACAAAGTATGAGAAAAGCATCAGAGAGTATCAGTGTTGGATAATGCTGTATCATAGGTGTTCCAGCAGTATAAAGTTGACAATTGTGATTAAAAAAATGACTAGGACACTTCACAAATAAGATTGACAATCTTGAATCATTCCCTCCATAAATAGATATATTTCAACAAAGTCATTCATCCACATGAGAATATCATGTTCACAAAAAAGGTAACAATGCTGAAATAAATGGAGTAGTTTACAAGTATATATGAAGATGCCAACATACTATATCTTCTTCATTCTATACATACTGACACACACTAATACACCAATCCACTTTCTTCATGTTTTATACGTATATTCATTGTTCATTGGGAATACCTACACACTATAATGTTATTTTAAACCATAAAGTGGGCAGTTAAATTGAAATATCAGCTTGAGCACCCCAGTTCCTGGGAATCACTCTATGATAGTGAGTGTGGGATAGTAAAATGGCAACAACAGCAAGAATTAAGTGCATACGAAGATGACTGGTTAGAATTCTGAGGTTGGTGAGTGGACATGATATAAAAAAAGAGTAAAAAATAAGGAACAAGTATCTCCGGGAGAAAACTGGACTTGCGCCCAAGGTGATAAAACCCTAACTGGTATTCAACTCGATGAGGGTGTTGGGTTGGGTCATTGACTCATTCGTCGAATTGCCAAGTCACTACTTGAAACTGTATAAGTTATAGTAGTATCAGTATTAAATGTGTGTGTGCGTATTCATCAAAAATCAAAAATTTATATTACTTTTGCCATTTATATTCCAAATAACTACTGCAGCACAGCGGCTTAGCGCATTTCCATAACTAAAAGGACCGAGATTGATTCCTATTGAAGGCCTTTGTGCCATTTTAATTGTATTTCTTGTGCTTCACAGAGCGGCCTGTTATGCAGCCAACGGCCTGTTTCCAGTCCACTCAGAGTAGGTTTCTTTGACTTTTTAGCTTTTATATGTGTATGGTATAAATATAAATTTTGTGCATTTTTTAATTTGTTTCCTCAAACTTCGACGAAGTAGCCATACTGCCCCCCAATGTTGTCAAGATCGAGATGCTACCCAAAATCGAGAGGGGGGTGCAAGATCTAAAACGTAGAATCATAACAAAGATTGTAAGATCTTACCATAATCACAAATACACTAAAATAGATATAATACATATATACTATATAGTTATGTTTAGAACAATACAGCCGCAACTCTCCTGGAAAGCAGTAGTACAGACCAACACTCTCTTTCTTCTTCTCTTTCTTTTCCTATTTGTTCAACACTGTGCTAGTTGGAAACTATGGGTGATGGTAGGGAAGTCGTCAGAGGGAAGGGTCTTGAGTCGCAAAACACGACCTGAATCAAAATTTTTTGGGATCGCGGGAAATTGCCCAATCTCATGATTGTTGCAATTTTTCACACAATCTTGTTCGATCTCAGCTAAAAACGATTCTGTGTGCGTGATAGATCAGAAGGGGTGACTGAGATCGTAATATCCCACGATTTTACGATTTATGCAGTGATCTTGACAACATTGCTGCCACCCGTTATAGCATTTGGGGGTCCATTGCAATCTGTAATTGACTTTATTATCATAGCAGATTGCTGAAAATAGCGGAGAACCAAAAATCGGGCTATGTTATATAGCAGAAACCATTGCAGGCAAATAGCAAAAGCTACATAGCGGTTTAAATAAGTCAATTATATATAAAAAAACGCATGCTGCATAACAATAATAAAGGGAATGGAGGTAAAGCTCATATATTGAAAGGTTTAGAAATATTATACAAAGGCAGCATGCTGCATACAAATAATAAAGGGAATGGAGGCAAAGCTTACGAATGGAAAGGTTTACATATTACAATGAATAAAGAGTGATATCCGCACTCTTCAGTTACCTTATTTTACAAATAGGTCATGTTTGGCACACATACAGACTTCTCAGTTTTATTATTTTTAGAACCCCTAAAATTCTCTTTTTTCCACTATTGCTGCTATGTCTGGCTACAGGAAACTGGAACAGCGACCACTATTACCCTAATAGCAAAACAAGGATAGCTCTGGGGTCTTCATAGTGGATTCATCAAAATCCACTATGTTATAGTGCCGCTATCGTCACTATCAAAGCATTATCACACTTTATTACTTTTGTTTCCTACATTGCTTAGTTAAGGAGTTAGAATGCTGAATTATTATGTTAGAACCAGTAACCAGTAAAGTAAGATGTTGTAGTGAATGGTGATGTTTTGTTGAGGATTTAAATGAAACAGAACTATTACAAATATCCACATGTTGTTCAAGAGCCTGTCCTATCCTCTCCCTAATAACCACCAATCTGAAATAAAATAACTGAATACCCAAACTTCTATTTCCCTACTCTATTATTAGACACAAATGGGCAGTTACAACTTTACAAAAAACAAATTGAAATAAGCAGTTAAAGACACAAACAATAATAAATCTAGGTAGTTACAAACAGATCAATCAGATTTGGGCCAGCATTAATGTTTCTTGCACCTCACTAAGTTTGTTTAATTAGAGGCCTGTTGCTAACATATTATTTTGTTGATGTAATTATATTATATGTAATATATATCATTTATAGGTTTTTTTAATATTATTATTTATAATATATTAGGTAAACTGTTATGAGTCAACGAGACGAGTCTACCGAGTTTGACTACCATGAAGAAAACCCTATTTGTAAAGGCAATTTTAAATTAAATAATTAGTTGTTGCAGGCTTAACATATTAGGCATCTCAGAAAGGGAAAGAAATAGTGGTTGAATTAGAGAATCACCATATGCAATATGATGAGACTAAATTAGAGACCAAAAAGCCATGCTTCTTTAAGAACTGATATTCAATTCAAAAACACCGATAAACAATAAATGGACCATAAACACATACAATCAAAGAAACTTATATAAAATAAGTACAAGCAAGCAGATTTGGATATGGAATGTCCAAAAGCAGAAGAAACAGCATGAAAAGGTTATACATATCCAAGATCAACCATAATAACAATCAGTTTGTAAAACAGGCTATAATAAGATGTTAAACATCACGACAATATTCAAAATCACAACAAATATTTAACTTTCCATCTTTTGAGGTACTTCCGAGTGTTACGAAGACCAGAAAACATAGTAATGTATAATGAACTATATGCTTGAATAACTCATATGGCTAAGAGATCTTAGATTGAAGATTGGACAAATGAATGAAAAGTATGATGAAATCACATGGAAGACAATGGTAAAAATAAATAAGCTAAACGAAAGGAGTTGACCTTACCTCAGTGAAGGATGCCTAAAACTCGGCTTCTGCATAATATTAAGTATGTGAAGCTTTCAAAATATTCAGTTACAAATCGCAAGCTTGCCAGTCAACTCATCATCGGCTACCCCATAATCAAGGCTGAGCTCTCTCATTGGAGGGATGTTCTCCATTGCAAATAGCATAAGGTGAGGGAACATCAAATTATTGTGATCAAACAGAACAAACTGAACCAACACATTGGGAGTTGAGCTATGACTCATATAACAAGCAACATTCCTCATTCTTGACACATCCATAGCAAAATCTAATGGAGGAACCGATGGATATGCCGGACGCACATAATTAGCGTTTATCATAGATAAATCACCCCATTCCGCCCACCTATTCGAAAACCGATTAGGATATATCAATGAATCACCATTCATGGTCAAAATTTGTGCTTGTTCCCTAGTCAAAACAACCCCGGTGTACTCACATATAAAAGCGCCAGCTTGAATAAGGTCCAAAGACCTAACTCCCCAACCAGTCTCCTTAGATCTAAACACTTCCAACCTATGTCCAAGCCCCTTTTGCGTGACGCGGTTCCGACAATGAGGCGGACAACGACAAAAAGGTCCGCATTCAAAAATCAACGGTTTCCCTCTCATGAGAAGCCCACTTTGACTATAAGGAAACTCGCCGCCGTTTTTCAACGAACAAAAGCATCCGTCTCCACAACCGTCCACACACTCACAACCTGTACCTTTCTCACTCAAATGAAAAACGAACTGCGGAAAAGTAGTCCTCGGAAGATACTCAAAACACAAAGGATCATGATTCCTATCAATATCATTAAAGAGCCTCACACAAACATTTTCCTTACTATTCGAAACATCGAGAGAGAAAACACACATAGGTTTAAAACACAATGGATCTCTCCTAAGCATAAGAGCTTCCTTAAGAACCAAACTACCCATCTTAGCTTGACCATCAATCCTCCATAACTTATACTTATAAACACCAAAACCAGATTTACCAACATCAAACCAACATTCAAGTATTCTATATAATCCATCATAAACATAAACCTTACCAGAAGCCGAAGTCGTACCTTCACACCGAACACCGCGAATAACCCTAACTTCAATCCCATAATGCATACTTCTTTCCATAGCAAGGTTACCACCCTCCAACTTCTGATGAAAAACTTGCCTTGAATGCTTATCTTGACCACCATGACCAGAATAAATAATCACATCACCTTCATCAACATCATCTTCATAACCACCAGAAACAATCACGCTAGTAGCAATCGGTTCGCCGTTCGAACTCATACTCGCCGGTAAATAATCAATTCCAGCTTGTGGTTGACCGTGCAAACCAACAACACACAACTCCATTCTATAAAGAAAAACATCACCAATACAAACACCAGGAATCGCGCCAACGATTCGCTTATCGCGATTCAACCACAAACCACAGTTTCTCATCAAAGCAGAAGCTCTCAAATCGCTTCTCACTCTCCGAACATCGATTTTCCGTTCTTCTTCAACTGCCGCCAAAACACGAACCGAATCGTAAACCATTCTCGTTCTCCGAACAAGGTCGCGAAAATGTCGCTGTTCAGTTAATCCAAGATCGGTCACGCGAACAAGCTCCTTCCACCGCCGTGGAATCTTCTGTGCGGTTATTTCACCCGCCGGAGGGGTTGAATCGTAATTTTGCGGCGCGTCGGGAACAGGAACAGGAACGATGGCGCGTGAATTCGGATCTTCATCAACGACTTCATTTTTTGGGATTTGTTGAAGTCCTTTTGTGAACGCGGTTCGGAAAAGCTCTGAAACTCGATTAAACTCAGAATACACGTTGGTGTTTTGGTTGCTGTTATTGTCGTTTAGGGTTTCTTCACACATAAGATCGAGGTTGAGATTTAGGTTGAGATTTAGGTTCGGTATCTCATTTAGGTCCGGTTGTTGAGTTTGTTCGATATGTTCGTCGAGAGGTTCGAGCTTCGGAGTTAGTATTGGAGTTGGGATTGGAATACCTGGTGGTGCTGAAGGGAAAGTTATGTTTGGGTTTTGAGAATTCATATTAATTTTTCTATAGTTTTTAATTGTATTGATGTTTTTGCTATGAGGTGAATAAAATGAGTGAGTGTTGTACGAGGATTGTGTTGATGAAATAAGAAGTAATTAGAAACATTGAATTTTTTTTGGGAACTGGAAAATGGTTATGGTTATGGAAGAGAGTATATATAATTATAATGTTTGTATTTAATTTATGTTATGAATATGTGTGATGTTGGTTGAAGAATATAGAAAATGTTTTTGGAGTAAGAAAAATTGCGATATATGTGAAACTCACTCTTACCTAATTGGGTTGTCTAATTCAAACTCGGTGTTATGATGATGGTGGTGATGACGAAGAAGAAGTTTATTTCTTTTTATTTATTATTTTTTATTTTTCGGTTTTTTGTTATGCATTTATCACTTTTCTTAAAAGTGAATATATGGGACGATGTGGATCAATCTAAAAAGGACAGGAACGAGAAGGACCAGGATATTTGTTCTATTTTTTTTTTTTTAAGGTTTTTTTACTGTACATTTATTTTTTATGTGAATAAGACAGGAACGAGGTGGACCAAGTAATTTGTTCTTTTTTTTTTCCACCAAGTTATTTCTTCTATTTT
>JBBPBR010000005.1:46240164-46254622 GCA_037974775.1 Cicer pinnatifidum
AAAATGTCAACAATGTTATCCTTTTTTTTTACAAAAATTCATCAAAATTTTCAAATAAAATCCATAAAATTAATTATCATCATCAATATAATAGAAATTTCATCAAATTCATAACTTAAATCTTTAAATAAACTTATATTTTCATTCTTTATTTGATGGATTTAATGTTGTTGAAGATGAAAATATGAGTTTATTTGAATATTTGATTTATGCATTTGATAAAATTTATATTATATTGAAGATGATTATTAATTTTATGGGTTTTGTTTGAAAATTTTGATAAATTTTTTGAATTTTTGTAAAAAAAATGATAACATTATTGATATTTTAAAACATAAAAAATCAAATTGTCACTTAAAATTAAAATAAAGAACCCAACTCATAAGAAGAAAAAAAACCCGACTAAAACGTTAATTGAAATTAAGTTAATAGACCACATACTATTGAACCTAAATATTATTAGTTATCTTTTGAAACTTCTGAGTAATATTATTCCACCACTCTTTACTCATTGAGTGTCTAGCCTATTACCAACCTCTATTTCTTCAATGCAAATTTTTAGAAAATTGTTGGGTTTTAATGTCATCCCATCTTGCAACAATTTTTCTATCATTCTCATTACTTTTTCGCATTTTTTTAGTTGTCATTCGAATTGATATTTAAATAAGTGAAAAGGTTAAATCACATGTTTAAAAAATTTCATAAAGTAACCTACCTTAACCAAATTTCCAACTCATAAACATGATAATCATTAACCAAATTTATAACTCGTAAACATGATAAGCATTAATCAATTTTCCAACTCGTAAACATGATAGGCATGTTGTCTAATTATCCATAGTCACTAAAGCAGTAATTAATACTTGATAGATTCTTTGTTATTCTAAGTGTCAATATCTAAAACATTTGTTGTAAAATTTACTTTTCAAAATTTATTAATTTTATCCATTTCTTAAACACATTTGAAAAATTGATTAATGTACTTTAAGTACTAGTCATAAAACAATTAATAAACACACAAAAACAAAAAAACAATCGTATAAACTTGTGAATAATGTAAAGATAAAATGATTCAAATAAAAGACACAAAAAAATACAAATAAAAACGTGAAAAAATCAAAAAGAAGAAGAAAAGTTACTTGATGAAAATCTAGATGAGAGTCGCATGGAAGGAAAAATTAATGGAGGGCAATTTCGGATTTTCCAAAAAAGGTAAGGGTAATTATATCATTTTCTCTCATTAGTGAGTTAAGTTTCATTATTTTTCAATTTTGTGTCATCTATCACAAAAGGCAAATGTGAGAACCTACTATTTTTAGGTTTTTATTTTTAACCACAAAATAATTTTTTTAACAAAATGATTTTTCAAAAATCTAAAAGAAACACTATGCAAACCATAAAACACAATTTTTTATTTAAATTTTTTTGAAACAAATGCACCTATTAATACTCGCCGTTTCTATTATATACTTCATAGTAACACTTTTGATACACATTAAAAAATTGGAAGTATAATTAATATTATCTCCGAATTTTATCATAAACACCTATTATTTTTTTCACTTTTATTAAGAAAAGTTGGTAGTATGGTTAGTGTGTTCATTTTATGTGTTAATGTTCTTAAAATTAGTTTTGTTTATAAATATGTTAAATTTGGTTTTTAATATTTTATAATAAATTAATAGTATTAATAAGCTATATGTTTGAACAAATAATAATAAATACATATAGTAAATTGAAAGAGAGGTGTATATTTAGACACAAATTTTTTCCTTCTAAAAGGTATCTATAATTAAAGACAAATGTGGTATGTATAATTTGTCTATGACTATTATTAAATGACATTTTTTTTATGATGCATTTGATGTTAACTTTCCATACTTCCATATATTTTGTTACTATTATAAGAAATATATGTTGAAAAAAGTTATTAAATGTATTTAGAAATTTATAAGGAATATTATATTTAATGACAATGAAAAGTGTTAAAAGAATCTTATACTTCGTCCGTTGAACTTTAATTATTTTAGTCTTGTATTTGTATACAAAAATTAAGAAACTTTGACCAAGTGATGAAGAAAGCTTGAGCAAGTGGTAATTTTACCAGGATCAAACTCTAATATTTGAAGGGTAAATATTGTTATATACATCGGAAAACAAATCACTAATATTTAAAGGGTAGATGCAATCATCATAAAATTCTATAGGTTGTGTGTTGTAATCCATCACCAAACTTGAGGAAGGATTCATTGACTTGGAAATGTAATGATAGGTAAAGAATAATATTATTATATATTCTGGTGATTACATTGTACATATATATATAGCAAACACTAGCAGATACATGATCCTATGATTAAGGCTAGAATTAAGACGTTACAAGAAAATAAGACGTTACACTAACTGACAGTAATTACATTAATTATATTGATTGACAGTGTAAAGGTAAATTATTGGATCCACACATTAAGGGATCTTGTCTCTAATTCCCCCCTTCAAACTGATGGGTGAGGAAGTCACCCCAAGTTTGTCTTTGAGTTGGTTGAATCGTGTGTGAGTTAATGCTTTAGTGAGGCAGTCAACAATTTGATCAGCTGATGGAACATAGGCCACAACAATCTCATTTCGCAGCACTTGGTCTCTAATGTAGTGCACATCAATTTCAATGTGTTTGGATCGAGCATGCATAACTGGATTTGAAGCTAATGCCTTGGCACTCAAGTTATCACACCACAATGTTGGTTTTCTTGGCAGAGGGAGTTTTAGCTCATCGAGGAGTGAAAGAGTCCATGCTATTTCAGCAGCTAGGTCAGCCAGTGCTCTATATTATGATTATGTACTAGATCTTGAGACTACCTTTTGCTTCCTTGAGGACCAAGAAACAAGTGTTTCACCAAGGAAGACACATTGACCTGCCATGGATTTTCTATCGTCCACACTTGTGGCCCAATCTGCATCTGAGAAGCCTGTTAAGTCCAAGTCAGTGGTTGGTTTAATGTGTAGACAGTGTTGGATGGTACCTTGAAGATATCTCAATATTCTTTTGATGCCTTGCGAGTGATCTATAGTGGGAGAGCTCATGAATTGGCTGAGCTTGTTAACTGAGAATGCTATGTCAGGCTTTGTATTTGTTAAGTATTGCAATGCTCCTATAGCTTGTCTGAACACGGTTGGGTCTTTTAACCTCTCCCCTTCAGCTGTAAATTGCTTGCCAGTTACCATAGGTGTTGGACAGGATGAAACATTTTCCATTTTGAATTTTCTCAGGACGTCTCCTATGTATTTCAATTGCTTTAAGTACATACCAGGTGCATCTCTTTGAGCTTCTATGCATAAGAAGTAGTGTAGTGGACCAAGGTCCTTAAGGGAAAACACAACATTGAGTTGTTTGATGAAGGATTCTAAAAATTTGGCGTTGTTCCCTGTGACAATTATATCATCCACATATATAATAAGATGTGATGTGATTTGTACCTCTTAGAGTGAAGAGTGAGGGATCACTTTTTGTGTTCTTGAAACCCCAACTGAGTAAGGCATTTTTGAGGCTGTCAAACCAGGCTCTTGGGGCCTGTTTTAATCCATAGATTGCCTTAGATAACTTGCAGATATGTTCAGGTTTAGTTGAGTCAACAAATCCCTCTGGTTGATGCATAAACACAATCTCTTTGAGGTAGCCATTAAGGAATACATTGTTTATGTCCAACAGTTTGACTTTCCAATTGAGATGCACTGCAATTGAGAGTATGATTCGAACTGTACTGGCCTTGACAATTGGGCTGAAGGTTTCTTCATAATCTAGTCCAGTGGTTTGTTGAAACCCTTTTGCAACTAATCTTGCCTTTCTCCTTTCAATTGTCCCATATGCTTTGTACTTGGTCTTGAAGACCCATTTAGAATCAATGATGTTTTCCTGGCCTTGATATGGTACCAAAACCCAGGTTTGATTTGACATGAGTGCCCGGTACTCATTGTCCATAGCTTCTTTCCACTGTGGTCTTGTAAGTGCTTCTGTGATATTTTCTGGTTCCTTCTCATCTGTGCAGGTTTCAGCTAACCCAACATATGGCTGCTTTGGCTTATGAATTCCAGCCTTGCTCCTGGTCCAATGAGTGTTGATGGTTGTGCTTGGTTTAGCAAGGTCTTGGGGAGCTTCAGTAACTGTTTCTATGGGATCAGTGTCATGTGAAATTGGACTGTTCCTTGTTGAATCATTTGTAGTTGGACTGGCTGGTGCAACACTACCAATTGGACTGACTTGTTCTTATTCGACATCAGGATTGTTGTCATCTGAAGGTGTTGCTTCTCCAGTATGTGAGCTACCTGCAGTGGGCAAAGAAAAAGAGGCAGATGGACATTCAGTTAGTGTTTTTCAAGGGACTTTTTGTATTGAGAAACCCATCATGGAATGGAAAGTGTTCTTCATTGAAGACAACATGTCTTGAGGTGAAGATTCTTCCATGAGAGTTTATGCATTTGTATCCTTTGTGGGAGTTACTATAGCCCAATAACACACATATGGTTGTGTGGAACTACAATTTGTGCTGATTATAGGGCTTGAGACATGGTTAGCAAGCACACCCAAAGGGTTTTAGGGAGTTGTAGTCAGGTTCCTTTCTAAAGAGTAGTGAGTAAGGACTTTCATTTTGAGTGACTAGAGAGGACAGTCTGTTTATGAGATAAACTGCCGTGGAGAATGCTTCCCACCAATAGTGTAAGGGCATTTTGGCTTGTGCTAGTAGTGTTAGGCCAAATTCAGCGATATGTCTGTGTTTTCTCTCATCCCTACCATTTTGTTGTGATGTGTAAGGGCATGACATTCTGAATTGTATCCCTGCTTCTATTGCATGGTTTTGCACAGCCTTATATTCACCACCACCATCACATTGGATTATTTTAATTCTTTTGTTAAACAGATTTTCTGCCATGTTTTTAAACTGGGTAAAAGCTTGTGCAGTATCTGATTTCTGTTTCAGAGGATAGTTCCAGGTAAATCTACTAAAGTCATCAAGGAAGTGAACATAATATTTGAAACTCGAAGAAGATGTTACTGGTGCAGGTCCCCAAACATCAGTGTGAATTAATTCAAGGATTTCTTTAGCGTGAGAGGAAGAGTTTTTAAAGGGTAAAAAATGCATTTTGCCATATTGACAAGCCTCACAAAAGTTAAAATGATCACTAGGTGATAATTTGACATTACAATTTTTCAAGACTCTATCTAGGACTTTATTATTTGGATGACCAGTCCTTGAAAGCTGATACAAGCCATCTTTAAGTGTCCCTCTTAGGATTGCCTTCCCTGTCAACTTGTCCTTCACAAAACAACAATTTGCATCAAACTCAACCTGATTGTTATTGTGAGCAGTTAATTTCGACACACTTAACAGGTTTTTGGTAATATTGGGCACATATAAGACATCATGTAAGTTAAGTGAGTTTAGTTTTGAGGAACCTGTGGCAACAATCTTTAGTTTTTCACCACTTCCAACAATTAATGAGTTCTTACCATGATGTTATGTCAGATCCTCGAATTTGTCAGTTTGGTGTGTCACATGATTGCTTGCACCACTGTCAAAGTACCAATCACAATCTTGAAGAAGGCTTTGTGAGGCTAGGAAGGCATTGTGTGCCCCTTATGTGTCACTGCCTGCTGAATTTGAATAAGACTTATCAAATCTGTAATAGTAATTTACTGCTGTGTGCCCGACCTTGTGGCAAACTTGACATGTTGGCTTAGACATTCTTCGTCTTCCTCTGCCTCCTCTCCAACCTATGAAGTTAGAGCCTCTCCAGTTGCTGTTGGATCCTCTCCAGTTGTTGTTTGTGTTGAATTTGTTGCCTCTGTAATCAGTTTTGTTGGCAACATTTGCTGAAGCATTAAGGGTTAGGTTGGTGAGGCTATTCAGTTGATCAAGTCTACTCTCAAAGGTCAGCAATTGAGCCTGAAGATCAACCCAAGTGAGACTAGTTTGATCAGATAGCTTGACCACCATAGGGTTGTATTCAGAATCTAAACCATTCAAAGTTTGAATGATTAGATCTGAGTTGGAGATGGGGCTGCCTGCAAGTTTCAGCTTGTCAGCGAGATTCTTCATTTTGACCAGATACTCCTCCATCTTCATCTCTCCTTTTCTAATGATGTGAAACTCAGATTTGAGGTAAGTGACTCGAGATCTTGTGTGTGCACCTGCTAGGCTTTGGGCTTCATCCCAAAGTTGTTTTGAGGTTTCACAGTGCAGCAACTGTGTTGCCATTTCAGTAGTCATTGAATTCATCAACCATCCATGGAGTTGTGAATCATGAGCCTGCCAATCTTCAAAGGCAGGATTTGGATTCTTGCTTGAATCAGTAGAAGCTATGAATTTTTCGGGACACTCCTTTGTCCCTAGCACGTGCCCATTGAGCCTGCAGCCTTTGACTATAGAGATCACCAAAGATTTCCATACTGGATAGTTGTGTTTGTCCAACTTGACATACACAGTGAATGGGAGATCATTTCTGGACTTTGAATCTGCAGCGGATGCCATGATTTGTGTTGGATCAAGAGCCTTCAGGGCTTAAGTGCTCTGATACCAACTCAGAAATGTAATGATAGGTAAAGAATAATATTATTATATATTCTGGTGATTATAGTGTACATATATATATATATAGCAAACACTAGCATATACATGATCCTATGATTAAGGCTAGAATTAAGACGTTACAAGAAAATAAGACGTTACACTAGCTGACAGTAATTACATTAATTATATTGATTGCCAGTGTAAAGGTAAATTATTGGATCCACACATTAAGGGATCTTGTCTCTAATTCATTGAAGTTGCTTTGTTTTCATCATCAAACAATTCTACAAATGCTATGCTCTAATCAATTGCCAAACTTGAAGAATGGTTCATGAGTGCTACCATATTTTCATCATAAAAAAATTGTAAAAGTATTTTGTTTAGATCAATTTCTAAAGGTAATTTGTTTAGATCAAGGTCCAAATACATTGTTTACAAAGATAGACTAATAATGGAAAAAGAAAAGAAAAATAACAAAACACATTTCCAACTTCAATTTAATGGATATATTGTATTTAATGCAGGTAAAATGAAAATTTAAATGAAGTAAAAAATCAAAGGGTTTGATACAATAGGTGTAGAAAATGAATAAGCCTTGTAAAAATTGGAGTTGCAATAAAGAGGACGGTGACACCCGTAAGGAATTGATGGAGTATTTATGAATAAGTTGTTTATAACACTTTTAAGCGTTATATTATTTAGTACTTTTAAAAGATACAAAAACACTATTTAAAATAAAAAAAATTTGTAATATGTAGTGCTCAACACTTCTCTTAAAATAGTTTTACAACGCTTCTCTTAAAAAACGTTGTAATAGGTGCATATAAAGCACACTTGTTATACTAGTTTTACAGCGCTTTTTGAAAAAAGTGTTGTAAATCTATTCCAAAAAGTGATGTTTGTTGTACTAGTTTTACAACATTTTTTTCAAAAAAACGCTATAATAAGTGCATTATTATACTCGTTTTACCGCGTTTTTTCAAAAAAAACTCTGTAATAGGTGCATTTTTATATTAGTTTTATCACACTTTTTATTAAAAGAGCTGTAAATATGATTGATATTTTTTAATGACATTTTTAAAAAAACACTTATTTGTATAAACATGTCTTTAATGATATTTTTTTTAAAGAAACATTGTCTATCAAATTTTTTTTTTTTCAAAATAATTCATCAAGCACATATTGACACAATTGTAATTTTTTAATTGAAAACATATTCACAGCAACAAGTTCAATTACATTAGTACTATATTCAACATATATTAACAACAACAATATCATAGCAATTACATATTCACAATATCATATGCACAACAATTATATATTCACAATGATAAACAATTTTAAGCATGCCAATTTCTCAGCAATTTCTTATTTGACCCTACTGTTACAAAAAATAAAATAAACTAATTAAAATAATGATCAGTTCACACAAAAATATACAATATATATAATAATTTACAATGTGAAACTCACCTATTAACAAATTATATATATGAAAATCAAAATATAATGAAAATAACGTACCATTTCTAGAATTATATTTTGATTCATATCAACAATCTCTTTCATGAATCGCAATATATAGTATTCGCAGTCTATGTTGTTAGTTTGACGAGGACACTATAAAATAAAATATGTACGCTATTAAATATTTATGCATTGATTGTAAATGAAATTTTAAAGACATATAGTTAAGTTCTATAACAAAAATTTCAAACATTTATTGGAATTCATGTGATATTGTTTAACCTATGTTTCGACACTCTAGCACCTATTTGAGCGCGAAAAACATGTAAAACACTATCAAATAAAAGTGATTATTTATATAGGTAAGAAATAAATGAATATTACTTACGTATCGAAGATATTTTTATATCCGAGTGATTGTTATAATGACTCTGTAGTGGATCTAAATATTATATAATTTTAGATGTGACATTGATGGAAAACAACACCAAATGTTGTCTACAACAACAAAAATTTGGTTGAAAACTTTGTTTACACAACTGAAAAAGTATCATAAATTTAAAAATATATAGATAAAAAATATAATTACTCTGAATTAGACGACACAAGAAACATTTTATCCTTCTCTTTATTTTCCAAAAGTATATCAACGACATATTTTTTTACGTTAACTAGATCGAGTTTAAACATGGACAACTTATAGGGAGATAAGAATGAAAATCTATCTGACAATTTATGCATGCACACCAACTTTTCATACAAAATTTTTCAATGAAAATATCAAATTAGATTAATTACTAATAAATGAGACAGTGATGCAATTAAAATTAATTACCAACAAATTAGCTTATGGACGGTGATTCAAATACCTAATGTGTATGCTGATAACAATAACATTCAGCTCCTTATGATTGAGATGTTCATATATTTGTCTTTTATCAAGTAATTCTTCATACTCATCTCCAAAAATACTTTTCTCCATGTGTATGATACGTGAATCATTGTTGTCCATATTCATTTTTATTTGTATGTCAAGACACGACTCAAATCGAGAAAGACGTGAATGACTTATTTTAGGAGCAACAACTGATTTTCCACGATCCAGTTTTTGCATTTTTCTAGATTTATTTTTACCATGGACCTGCATTTGCGGTGCGGCTGATTTCTGGTAGATTTGCGGCGCGACAGGTTTTGCTTGAATATGAAGAAAAACGAAAGAGATTGATCAGTCTGTTAGTTATTATAATAAGCTAATCATTTCAATTGATGTATATGTCAAATCTTTTCTGGTGAAGTGATTGATTCGTTGTGAGTAATCTTCTTATCATTCCCTTTAAACTTTGTAATAATCTATATGAATGTGAAATTAAAGTTAACAATAGAAAAATCAGCAATTAAACATAATCAATCATAATCATATAATTAAACATACATAGTAATTAAACATATCGTATTTATGCTAACAAGAATTTGTGGCTATACCACGTAACTACCTATTCCTTCTCCCAAAAACTTCTTATCTCCATCGTTGTCGGGTAGGAAATGGTGCAAGTGGTTTAAAAACAATCACGGGTGAAACTTTAACATGACCGACAGGGATCAGAGTATGATGTAATACTTCTCCCAATGAATTGTACAATGTTTCTTTTCCAACCATGCGATGAGTAGCAGATGATAAATATAGCACGTAAGATGAGACACTCTAAGTCAATGATTAATACATAAGTATGTGAAACAATTAGGTTAAATGAATTTCTTATTTTATTAAGTAATTAATCACCTCTAATACTTTTACGACCAATGTTGCAATTACCATTTTCACTATCTAGTTGTATTTCACATTGACACTTCAGATGTTGCTTTTCCTTATTCGTTTTCATAAAAATTGCAACTTGCTCTATTAGGATTTTAACTTATCTAGTACTTCCTCATTAGATGGATTTGTGCACTTCTCATGTGAAAATTAGCCTTTTGGAGTTACGTCATATCCTTTACCCCTCATCATCTTGATTTTCAGAACATTGTTCTAGATTCTCCTAAAAAACATGTACGATTAAAAAGATAAGTTCAATATCATTTTTAAAATACAATATTGAAAAATATTGAAGTGATAATATACTTAAACAGTGTGTTATCACTTATTGAACGTTTTCATTATCAACGATTCCATCTTTATTCAAATGAGTCTCCTTCCACAAAATATGACGACCTAATGGTGGATCAGATTTCGTCTCTTGAAGCTATTCGTTAAGACATAAACAAAATATGAGTTAGAAACTATAGTTTACAATCTATCACATTATATAAAGTGGCGTTTACTTAAAATTTTTTGCTCTAAACTTGCATACCCCATACACAATTTTTTGTATGGATGCATTGGATTTTTTGTCTTCTCCTAATTTACCGTACTTATACTCTATATAAAAAAAATAACGATCGTGTAAAAAAATATGCTATGAATATGAATAAAACACAAATGCTAATAAATTAATATTATCACAAAAGAGGAACTTGCACGTTTAACTACAAAAAATGCTTCATTCTTCATTTGATATGTAGTGTTTGTATGTTTTTGGAGCTTCAACATTCAAATTTCCATCACGATCTCTTAAGTAGCAATTTGACAAATGACATTTAAGACCTCTATGTATTTTTTCGGCAACTCTAAGCACATAACTTTTTTGCACCTCATCAATGTTAAAAGCTAACTACAAACCAAATAAAGATAGAGTATGAGTAAAAATATTTCAATGGAAAAAATTCTAAGTACGAAAAAAGTGGAGTAAGAAATTTACTTGTATATCATTCCACAATATATCTTTAGCATCCTTCAAAACTTTATCTTTCCAATCATCGATTGTTATTGAGATAATTTGACGAACAACCACACCAATGTAATTTACCATCATTGAACTGTTGAGCTCAATTAACAGACCACTTTGATTCCATCCCACCTAAAAAACTCGTTGAGTAAGTGCATGCTTTCATAAAAGATAAAAACTAAATTCTAAAAAAGTATAGTATACATCAAATTTAATTCGATTACTTCTTGCTTTGATGACCTTTTGAATAATAGTTGTCTCACGTTTAACTTCGTTTTCATAAATCTTAGTATTGACAACTTTATCATTTTGAAGATCTAAATCATTATTGGAATCCATTTTTCTACACATTTCACACTGTATAATTATAAGTTCAGTATAACTTTAACAAGTTCAACATGCATTAGTCTAAGTAGCAATATAAGTTCCACATGAAGTTTAGTGACAACAACAAATTAATAAAAACCATACATGACAACAACAATATCAGAGTTTAGGGTTACAACTTCGCTTAAGTAGGAACAACGATAAGACGACGCATAAATATGTGTGGGAGATGGTTTGTATGGAAGTTTCGCAATAGGGTTCATATGGAGAAGCTTCGTAGGGATAGTAGTGAAGAGGGAGAAAATGATAAGTATGGAGAGTAATAAAGATGAAAATGAGGAGGTTTCGCATTGTAAAGTTCGTAGGGAGAGTACGCAATGAAGAGAAAACTGAAGCGGTTTCTTATTATCAGATTACTTAAAGACCATTTTATAGCGCTTGTCCAAAAAGTGCTTTAAAAGATCTAAAAGACCTAACTTTATTACAATGCTTTCACAAAAAATGTTTTAAAAAACTATATAAAAAGTGTTTTCAAAGACTTTATTAAAGGCTCTATTTGAGTATTTTAAAGCACTTATGGACAAAAAGCATTGTAAATGATTAAAAATGTTGTATATGAGTATTTTGAAAAGCCTTTTACAACGCTTATAGAATAAGCGCCGTAAAATGTTTATAATTTAATTTTTTGAAATTTGTGTACAACACTTTCAAAACAAGTGCTATAATTTATTTTTTAAAATTTAATGTTAAAAAGCTTTTTAAAGCATTTATGGACTAAAGCGCTGTAAAATGATTTGTAATTTAATTTTTGAAAGCCTTTTACAACATTTATGAACAAAAGCGCTTTAAAATTACAAGGTTATGTTTAGTTCAAGTTAAATATGCTAAATTACAATTTCAATTCAATTTCTATAAAATATCTATATTTGGATTTTTCTCTCTCCAAATAATTAGTTAAATACCTGTAAGTCAATGCTAAATTACATGATCAGTTCAGATTGGGATGAGTTCAAGTTCAAGGAAAATGTCCAGTCCAACATAGCTTTTCCAAGTTCAAGTTTAGTATAAGCAGAAAATTTGTATAATTAAGCGGTAAATGAAATACAGTTCAAGCTAAATGCTAAAATACTCAGTTTTGGTTGGTCAAACACTTAAATTACATGAACTTAGTATAAATTACACGATGACTTCAAATTACATGGCTTATATAAAACACTTAAACACCTTAAGATGCCCTTCTTCTTTTCCAGGTGAGATTCACATTCGTTTGTCCTTTAACGATACGAAACGATGATAAACCATCATCAGTTGAATCAATTTTACGTGGTTGTGATGTCGCAAAGAAATGATCATTACCAACATCTTCATCGTTATTGTTATCATCACTTATTTTATTGGTCGATAGGACAATGGACCATTTATCATCAACAAGATCAGTGACATAAAACACTTGTTGAGCTTGCGACTTCGCTATTTTGCATAGTGGTTTGATCATCTTGTTCTTTGATATAAAATGTGTAGTCATTAATTACATAACCCGTGTAAGAAAAGACATGTAAACTTGGGTCATTTGCTAGCCACCTAAATCTCTGTGAAATTGAATCGGGGTCTATATCAAACTTTAAGTTAATGTGATTTTTTAGCCATGTTAGAAAATTTCGATTGTGCTCTCGTGTTATTCAATTTTGATTCCTATTCAAGTTCAAACTAGATAATTGATCAATGTGTATTGTAACATACGTTTGAACCTCATCATCATTTTGCAGAACATATAATTGTGTCTGCTCCTATTTTGTCCTTGATATAGTCATTACTTTCTTTTCAATTATCCCTTCTCCTATTATTCTTCACGAATGACGAGATATGGAAAGCCCTAAGGATTTAACATTATATATATTTTCAATCCAAAATTCAACAACTTCTTCAACAATATACCGTTCAACAATACAACTTTCTAATCGACTTATACTTTTTACGTAACCTTTTAATATTTTCATATATCGTTCTATCGAATACATCTATCTCATATAATTTGGCCCACAAAGTTGTGTCTCCTTAACAAGATGAGCAATACGAGGGTGAGAAATACATTTCGAGGGTGAGAAATACATTTTGAGCTCACACAAAGTAACAACAATTTCCCTCTAGAATGTCGGTAATTTCTGAGGATTGATCATTTTACTAGACATTTCCCTGAGGAAAAAACATAATTTAGTTATGGCTCGTCGAACTTTTTTAGGTAAAATGGAGCGTATACCTATTAGTAGCAAATGCTCTATTAGAACATGATAGCCATAGGTCTTCAAACCTTTTAACTTGAGGTCCTTCATACAAACTAAATTTTTAATGTTTGAAAAGTATCCTTTTGGAACTTTAACTTCGTGTAAAAATTTACATAAAATAATTTTTTTCTTTCTAGATAGAGTGTGAGCAATTTGAGGTAGATATGTGCTATTTCCTTTCTTTACGGGACTCAATTCATTTCTTATTCCCATATCGACCAAGTTCAATCTTGCATTGATGCCATCCTTAGACTTTCTTGAAACATTGAGTAACGTATCAATAAGACTATCAAATAATTTTTTTTAATATACATTACATCGAGAAAATGTCTTATATACACTGACTTCCAATATAGCAATTCAAAGAAAATTGACTTTTTCTTCCACCCAGTTTTGACAAGCTCTCCCGCAAAAGGTCATATTAGAAAATATTGTACAAGCGCTGCTGGCACATCTACTCAAATTTGATGTTTTTATTTATTTAATTTTAATGTATTTTTTTAAAAATTTATAATACAATTTAATCATTTTAATTATAATAATTTTTAATTATAATTATAATAATTATTTATTACAATAATAATAATAATAATTAAAATATAAAATTTATTTATAATTTATTAATATATTTTATTTTAATTTATTATTAGTATTTTTATTTTTTAAATAACTAAATTAATTATAATTTATTATCCTAATTAATAAATAATGTTAAAATATATAAATAAATAAATAAGTCAATTAGGAAAACGACCTCCTATTACTTTTTTAAATTTTTTCTTTCAATGGGTTGCTTCTTGGAGAAAGCTACTTCCTACTTTAAAAAAAATAGAACAATGTAAATAATTTTCAAAGTCGAACATTTTAGAAATAAAATGTAAAAAAATATATAATAATTAAAAATTCCAATTTTCTTCCACTAAATAAAAGTAAACAAATAAAATAAGTAATTAACACATCTTAAAATAGGTAACTTTTTCCTATAATAAAAACT
>JBBPBR010000005.1:46264098-46296127 GCA_037974775.1 Cicer pinnatifidum
TTTCATTAGAGATATTTGCTTCTTTTGTATACACCATTAGATTAAATAAATTTTTAGTGCAGATAAATTGTATGTATTTTTTTTTTCTTCCACTTTTTAGTTTTAAAAAAGTCTGTCAAAATGAATTTTGTTCTCAACTGTAAAGTCAACATAGTTTTACTAATAGAATGCCACATAACAATGATACACGAACAAATTTGTTTTGCTGGCATTGCCACATAAGATAGAAATTTAATATTTTATAATTAATTTTTAATTATTTTTAATTTAAAAAATATAAAACCCAGTAAATTAATTTCATAATCCCTAATTTATCGAAACCATCACCTTCTTCCATCTCTCTAGAGAAAATGTGCCTCCCCAATTATGTGTGCTCGATTCATTTATTGGATATTTGCCTAAGGGCTAGAATTAAAATCATATAAGATGATGTGTGTGTAGTGACCAAATTTCTCTCTTCCTCTCATGTGTCTTTTGTTTCTGTTGTATTTTGAGTTTAAAAAACTATTTAAAAATTACAATTAATGCCACTGCACTGTCCAAATTGTGTAAGGCAGACTATCAACCACGAAATTCACAGGATAAAACAGCCCATATTCACTGTATCGGAGTTCCACTGCACCGTAGAAAACTGTTCTAGAATTACACCCTCAATATGACAATTAAAGCCACTCTCAATATGACAGTTAAAGTCGCTCTCAATATGACGATTAAAGTTATTCTCAATATGACGATTAAAGTCATTCTCAATATGGTACTACGACCACTCATAACTACGGCATAACGACCGCTCAAAAAAATAAAAGGACTACAACATAACGACCACTCTAAAAAACCGGAAGGGACTGCGGCATAATGACCGCTCTAAGAACCGAAGGGACTGCGATATAATAACCGCTCGATATAATAACCGCTCTAAAAACCGAAAGGGACTGCAACATAATAACCGCTCTAAAAATCGAAGGGACTGCGGTATACTAACCGCTCTAAAAACCGAAAGGGATAGAAAGAAAGGGGAGAAGTGGCTCGAAAATAGGCGAGCAGAATATAAGAGGGAGAAAAGAGAAAGTTGGGAAAAGCATCCAACTTTGGTGTATTTCTCACAATGGTTTGTAGCTCATTATATAGTGATAGAAGGAAAGTCACATTTGTTTTCTAAGCAATGTGGGACTTTAGTATGTATAGATTTGAAACTACTCAAAATACTAGAGTTATCCAATGTGGGATTTCAAAATTATTTCTTTCCAATGTGTTACTTAACAAGTTTCTTTCCACTTAAATTTATAAAAAATATTTTTTTTCCAATGTGGGACTTCAACACATTTTTAAATTCACACTATAACATACTTTTTTCCAACAATCCCCCACTTGAATTTAAAAAAATGTTTCTGAAATAGCGTCAAACGCTTCTATAAGATTGTGCATAAACAAAGGTGTCTCTTGACTTGAACCTTTGCATAGTAAGTAAGATTTAGATTCAACAAGAGTGACTCGCAGTCTTGAACTCTATCTCTGACATCAAACCCACACACAACCTTTTCATAGGGTGTATTCTCAAATGCTCGTGCATTAATGACCCTGCACGTGTATCCCAATATAGTGAACGCTCTAGGAATTCTGCCTCGAAATTCCATAGGAAGCGGCCCCACTTCTACATTCACATAGGTGAGTCTATCAAGAGTACTCCTATAGCTAGGTACTCCCTCCACATCGAGTATAGATCTCATTAAGAGTTTCTATTACCTCATCCTATCATCGCTTCAGGAATCATGCTTCTCTTATTTATAATAGCATGTTCATCTCATATCACTCGATGACTTGTTATTACCCATTGAACCAATTTCTTAGGATCTCCAGTCTTTTAGGTCGGGTTACCATCATGAGTGACTCTATAGGCATTAGTCTCATCCTTTTGGATGTATTTATGACTTTCTCTGTAGCTAATCCTTTCGTCAAAGGATTTGCTAAATTCTCATCAGTGCATACATGATCCACTATAACAACTCATTTAGTAAATAACTTTCTAACAATGTTGTGCTTACGACGAATTTGTCGTCTCTTAACGTTGTAATAACGATTCTCAATCTTCGCAATAGCCGCGGTACTATCGCAGTGGATCAACACATCTGTCATAGGTTTTTCCCATATAAGGATCTCAACTAGCAAGCATCTCAAACATATTGCTTATTCACTAGTAATAGCTAGTGCTATCATTTCAGACTATAATGGACTGAGCCAATATCGTCTGTTCTTCGATTTCCAAGATACAACACCACTCACTATATTAAAATATAGTCATCGATTGCTTTGGAGTCACCTGATAAGACGTTCCAATCAGCAACATTGTATCATTCAAGGACTATAGAAAATCTTTGATAATGTAATCCGAGACTCACGGTCCTTTTCAGGTATCTCATGACTCTTTCCATAGCGTGCCAATGCTCCATACTAGGTCTACTGGTAAACCTGCACAACAACCCCACGACGTAGGCAATGTCAGGTCTAGTACAATCAATGGCATATATGAGGCTGCCAATGATGCTCGCATATTCAGTTTTATAACACCTTCACCAATGTTTTTGAAAAGTTTCACACTTGGATCATATGGTGTGCAAGCAGGTTTACAGTCAAAGTATTTATATTTCTTTAGGATTGTTTCAACATAGTGAGACTAATCTAAAGAAATTCAATTTTCTGACCTAGTAATCTTAATTTCAAGGATTACATTCACTTTTCTGAGGTCTTTCATATCAAAATTGTTACACAACAATGATTTCACAATTTTTATAACATGAATGCTTGAATCAAATATGAGTATGTCGTCTACATAGAGACATATGATAGTGCAAATGCTATTTTCAAATTTGTAGTAAATACATTTGTCACTTTCATTCACTTTAAACTCATTCGATTTAATCAAGTTATCAAACTTTTCATGCCATTTCTTAGGAGATTGTTTAAGACCATATAGAGATTTATCTAACTTAGAGACATTGTCTTCTTGTCCATGAATTACAAAACCTTCAGGTTGTTCCATATAAATTTCTTCTTCCAGATCACCATTTAAAAAAGCTATTTTAACATCCATCTGGTGTATCACCAGGTTATGAATAGTCGCAAGTGATATAAGCACCCTAATGGATGTTAGTCTAGTGACTGAAAGAAAGTGTCGAAGAAATCTATATTTTCTCTTTGTCTAAAACCTTTGGAGACAAGGCGTGCCTTATACTAATAAATCCATTGGGTTTTAGTTTCTTTTTCAAAATCCATTTACAACCTATTGGTTTGCAACCAGGAGGCAAGTCTACTAAATTTCAGGTCTTGTTAGACTCTAGAGAATCCATTTAATCGTTTATAGCTTCTTGCCATAGATCTACAATATCCAATAATGACAAAGCTTCTTTAAGATTTGCAGGATCCTCTTCTAAATTATAGACCATATATTCTGGTCAATAATCTTTAGCAACTTTGACTCTCTTACTTCTTCGAGTTTCTGTTTCACCTTGATTGCTGCTTTCAGTGCTTCTTGTTTCTTATATCAAGAACGTAACCTGGTTCGTTGCCCCCACTATTTCTCCATTTTACAGGGAATTTACTTTCATAGAAGTCAACATCATTTGACTCTATGATCACTTTTGCATTTAGGTCATAAAACCTATACGCTTTGTTCTTTACCGCATACCCAATGAATTCTCATTCATAAGCTCTACTGGCGAGTTTAATTCGCTCGGGATCGGGGATTCTGACATAAGCCAGACCACCCCGTGTTTGAAAATAAGACAAGTTCGATTGCCTTTTCTTCACTATCTCATAAGGAGATGTTTTGTTTTTAGATTTAAGAACTCTATTCAAAACATAACATATAAGCAATATATTTTCTTCACACCAATTAGATGCAACACTAAGCATACTAGCAACAACTAGATCAATAAGAGTTATATTCGCTTTTGTTTTTAACTTTACCATTCATATCAAGCAATTATAGTGCACTTGTTCTATGTATAATTCCAGACAATTTATAAAACTTATTTAAACAAACTTGAATCATACTTGGAACCTTTTAATCTTTCTACTAAATTGATTTTCAGTTTCAGTTACAAAGATTCTTAACATGTCAAATATTTCATTCTTGTTTTTCATTTCTTGTTAACGTTTCATCAAATTCACATATATCAAAGTGTAATAAATCTAAAGACTCAGATTCTCTAACTACAAATTTATGTGAACTCTTTATAATTTTAGCTTCACTACAAAAATCACATTTTTCAAAATCATTTAACTATAACTTTGGAAATAAATCTAAGTTACTTAATTTTGAAATCAAATGTGTTCGCATCACATAGTATAGCATGTAAAAAATTAAAATCACACAACATGCAAGCAAAAAGATACATTTTATTGATTTCAACAATAAAAACATAAAGAGACATATTAAATTTCAACACTTAATTTAAATATGTCACGAGTGACGTACCTTAATAGATGATCCCATGAGTTATCTTCTGAATTTTACGGGAGTGTGCCTCCACTGATCCGTCATCAGTCATCTGATACTCTGAGTAGCAGCTCACTACATACTCATTCAGAGCATCTCAAATATCTCTACCAGTATTGTTGGAACTGTAGTAGTTATACAGATCATCAGCAAGTTCATTAAGAATATAATTCTTATCATTATTTTCTGATGGGTTAATTCTCCATCTTTCTTATCCTTTTCTATTTGCTTCAAAACTGAAACAGTTTATTGAAACCAAAGGCAACATAACCAAATCTAGTAATCTCTTCGGTTGACATGGCAGAAAGAAACGTCTTAAATTGTTGTATTTTGAGTTTCAAAAACTATTTAAAAATCACAATTTATGCCACCGAATATATTATTGGGTTGAGTCGCGGACTAGGTCGCTCTCTTTAAGACGTTTCGCGGCACTGCCCAAATTGTGCAAGGCAGACTATCAACCATGAAGTCTCTAGGATAAAACAGCCCAGATTCACTGTATTGGAGTTCCACTGCACCGTAGAAAATCGTTCTAGAATTACACCCTCAATATGACAATTAAAGCCACTCTCAATATGACGGTTAAAGTCGCTCTCAATATGACGATTAAAGTCATTCTCAATATGACGATTAAAGTCATTCTCAATATGGTACTACGACCACTCATAACTACGACATAACGACCGCTCAAAAAAACAAAAGGACTACGACATAACGATCGCTCTAAAAAACCGGAAGGGACTGCGGCATAATGACCGCTCTAAGAACCGAAGGGACTGCGGTATAATAACCGCTCTAAAAACTGAAAGGGACTGCGGCATAATAACCGCTCTAACCAAAGGGACTGCGGTATAATAACCACTCTAAAAACCGAAAGGGACAGAAAGAAAGGGGAGAATTGGCTCGAAAATAGGCGAACATAATATAAGAGGGAGAAAAGAGAAAGTTGGGAAAAGCATCAAACTTTAGTGTACTTCTCACAATGGTTTGAAGCTCATTATATAGTGATAAAAGGAAAGTCACATTTGTTTTTTAAGCAATGTGGGACTTTAGTATGTATAGATTTGAAACTACTCAAAATAATAGAGTTTTCCAATGTGGGATTTCAAAATTATTTCTTTCCAATGTGGTACTTAACAAGTTTCTTTCCAATGTGGGACTTCAACACATTTTTAAATTCACACTTTAACATACTTTTTTCCAACAGTTTCTTTTCACTCAAGAATGAAAGAATAATTAACTCTATTTTTACAATCAGAAACTATCTTATATATAGCTTCCAAGATTGGTAACTAACTCTAATTGTCAGCTGCAAAAATAATTAGGAGCTTAACTGATTCCACCAACACAAACCCCAAATGTTCGGTCAATATGGGAGTGAGAGGTAGTAGTGACGACAACCCAAAGCAGCATTCCAGATGCATACGTCTTAGTACCATTGCTCAACAAATCTCTACCTTGGTACTAAGAATTTGGTCAAGCCATAAACTTCATAAGCACGTATCCCTTGGAGTCCACAGATTAATGGTTGACACCAATGTTGAGTAAGTCCAAACAGTGTTTGTATTTCCCAACTGCTATTCACTTGTGTGAATCTTCATCACTTGAACTTCACCTCTTTCTATGACATCCTTGGTGTAATGCAACCTAATATCAATGTGTTGCTTAAATGTATTGCACTTTGGCTATCACAATGAATGCAAATAGACTCTTGATGAATTCCCAATTATGAGATCAACTTTTGTTCCCATATTGCTTCCTTTACTGCATCAGCCAATGCAACATACTTTTCTTCTGTTGCTGAGAGTGTTAATGTATGTTGCAGTGAGGTTCTCCAACTTATAAGATTTCCAAACAATGTGAAAATATATATAGTTATAGATATTCTTTTGTCTAGGTCTATGCGAAATTTGAGTCCACAGATCCTTGATTAGATGAGGAGTCATCAGTCTTTCTGCTATACACCAATCTTATGTCTAGAGTACCCTTTAGATACCTTAGTATCCATTTGACTGTTTGACAATGTGTGTTCCTGAGATTACCCATAAATCTACTTGTGACACGCATTGCATGTAAAATGTCTGATATGGAACATACCATGACATACATAATACTTCTAATGGCACTAGCATAGGGGTTTTTTTTTTTTTTTTTTTTTTTTTTTTTTTTTTTTTCATTTTCTTCTATTGTTGTAGGTTTGGTTGTTTTCATATTAAACCTGCTAATTACCTTACTTAGGTAGTTTTCCTATAAGACAATTAATTTGTATTTGTCTCTCATTCGAATGATATCTTTTCCTAAAATTCTCTTGATAGCATTGAGATCCTTCATCTCAAATTCCTATTTAAGTTGATTCTTTAAAAGATCAATCTTATCCGGATCTTTATAAACTAATAGCATATCATAAACATAAAGCACTAAATAGATGAAGGTATTGCATGAAAATTTCTTAAGGTAAACACAACAATCATAATTGATTCTAATGAATTTGTGTTTCAACACGAAGGAATCAAACCTCAAGTACTGCTATCTAGGTGGCTGCTTGAGTCTATGAAGTGACCTTTTAAGATGACATACCCAATCTTATTTTACTTTAACTTCAAAAACACTAGGTTGTTTCATAAGAATAGTCTCCTTCAAATCACCATAAAGGAAAGTTGTTTTGATATCCATTTACTCTAATTCATATTGAAGTGAACAACTATAGATAACAAAATTATGATTGATGAAATGCTTGACCACATGGGAGAATATTTAATTACAATTTATGTCGTCTCTTTGAGTGAATCCTTTTGCTACAAGCCTTGCCTTGCATCTGAAAGGTTCTACTATTGGAGTTCCTTCTTTCAACTTGAAAATCCACTTACTCCCATTTATATTGGCTCCTTTTGACTTAGGGACAAGATTCCAAGTATTATAATTTTCAAGTGAGTTTAACTCCTCAGTCATGACTAGCATCCATTTTTGATTATCCTTGCATTTAATGGCATATGTAGCACTCTTTGGTTTCTCATTACTCAGTTATTCAGTAGTGTGGAACACATAGCTGATTATATCTGCTGAGAACTCATACCTTTGAGGTGGATTTATCTATCTTTTGTCTTTATCCCTTGCTAGCAAATACTTATGTGTACTATCATGATTACCATCATCAAAATCAACTATTACAAGGTTTGTGAGTTGATCTTGCCCATGAGTTTGGTCTAGATCATACCTTGACTCATTTCCATCTCCAGCCTCTACCTAAAGCACAAAACTATCTAATTTATTTTGAAACTAAATTTGGTCATCGCCGATATTTAGTGAATTGTAAAGTTCTTCTTCATGAAATTTGACATCTCTTTTTATATGCACTTTTTATTTTATGTGCACCAGATTGTGTTCCTCTTCACTCCATTAGAATACCCCCAAAATATCATATTTTTTTTGCTCTAGGTTCCGTTTTTCCATCATTTACATGATAATATGCATTACACCCAAAAACTTTAAGATGTTTGTAGTGTGGAACTTTACTAGTCCAAGCTTCTTGCGGAGTTTTCGGATTTATGGTTGTTGATGGACTCATATGGACGAGATATCAACTTGTGTGAACAATTTCATCCCAATATTGCATAGGCATACTTGGGTTTGACAACATACACCTCATTATTTCTAGGATAGTTATATTCATTCTTTCCACTCAATCAATTTTTCTGAGGAGTATGCCTAACAATTTTGTGTCTAGTTATACCTTGTTGCTTGCAAAAACTTGTAAAGTATTGATTACAAACCTATAAGCCATTATATATTCTAAGAGTTTCAATCTTCTTTTCAGTTTTAGTTTATATCATTTTCTTCCATCCCTCGAAGGTTTTAAAGGCTTCATTCTTATTTTTAAGAAAGTAAATCCAAACTTTTCTACTGCTATCATCTAGAAAACTAATGAAATTCTTGTTACCTCTATGAGAAATTATCTTTGATGTTCTCCATAAATCACTATGGACATAGTCTATAATTCCTTCGGTGCAATGTTGACGAGTTGTAAGTTTAGCCTATGAATTTTCAATATAGACTGACAATGTTCACAAAATGACAGTTCTCTAATAGTGTCTCCAACTAGAAATCCTTGCTTGCTCAAAATCTATATCCCTTTGAGACTCACATGTCCCAACCTTTGATGCCACTGTAGTACCCCAATTTTTTCCAACCATTTAAAAAATTCAAATAATAATAAGTCATAATAATGTCTTTAATTTTATATATTTATGATCACATTTTATTGTACTAATTTTTTTTAAAAAAAAATCAAAATTAAACTCATAAATCTATTCCAATAATTGAGGTCACATTCTCATTGATGTTTTAACAAAGTGTACAATTTACAACATAAAAAAATAAAAATAAAAAGAAATAAAAAGTAACAATAACTAATAAACAAATAAAAATAATGTTTTTGATAGAAATAGTACAAGTCTCCCTTCTCTACATCTTAAGCTTCCATGTTTTCCACCTTTTGAATCTTCATCAACTTTGCACTCCATCAAAAATAGAAGTCTCATCTTCACCAACTTTGCACTCCATGAAAAAGTATAAGTCTCATCTTCACTTGTCACTCTATAATTTATGCAAAATAATAGAAAAATGGAACTCAATTTATCTCATGGAAGCAACGATTCATTCTTTTAGTCTATAAATTGAGATCCAATAATTAATCAAGGGGAGAGTTTTATTTTCCTAAAAAAGTTAGAATAGAGGAAATATAGTTCTTCTTTGCTTCTAAGATCAACAAAGAAAACCACAATCTTCTTAAAATGTAGAGAGTTAGAGAGAGCATGAGCCACACATCAACACATTCATCATCCTTTGTAAATCTCTTAGAAAACCATTATCAAATCGACCTCCAAAAACCACCACCACGAGCACTACCGTCAGAGTGTCCACACATCAGCCCCCTGTGTCAACTTTGACTTCCGGTGAACCACCGCCACCACGAGCGTTACCGCTATAACGTCCACTCAGCCATCAATGTTAACTTCGACCCTCGACGAACCTCCACGCCAGGCAACTCCCTTTTGTGGCTGTTTTTTCGAGTGTTTGTTCTCTCTCACTCTCTCTTAATAATGAAACTTACTTTTCTCTCTGTGTGTGTTTGTTTACTTTTTTTAAAAAAAAGAAAACATTCGTAATAAATAAATATTAGATTAATTAAATGTGACTTCTTTTTAATCTTTGAGTTGTCAAAGACACAAGTTGTACCACTCAGTGACTTTAAAACGCAATTCTAAAATTAAAAATAATAAAAAATATTCTTAAACAAATTAAGTAGGTGAGACGTCTTTTTACTCCTTGAATTTTTGAGACACGAGTTGTACAACTTGATAGTCTTAAAATTAATTTTTTTTTCCAAATAATTATTCAAATCAAACATTTTTTTTTTCTATCAAAACAACTTTTTTTTAACAACAAAACACAGTTTCTCTAAAAGCAATCAACACATACGCATTTTCTACCCAAGAACTACGTAGCTTTGATTTCTCCATCGCACCGGGAGATACATAGGAGCGAGATCACACTCTTGTCAAACACATTAATAAAAAATCTATTTTTTTCTTCTCTTTTTTAAGCACACATTTATTTTAAAAACAATTGATATTCATATTTAATAATAAGAAGAAATAAGTATATTTAAGTTAATATTGATTTTGCACAATTAATTATAGGTAAATGTTTTTTAACTGATGTTGCAGGGTGCTAATACCTTCCCTATGCATAATCGACTCATGAACTCGGAATTTGGTTTCAAAGACCATTTTTTTTTAAAGGTTTTCCAATATTTCCCTATTTAAAAAAAAACTTTGGTAACGACTCCATTGAATTTGAGAAACACCTGAAATTTTTGGCCGCGACAACCACAATTTTTTTTCTTTTGATTTTGATACAACAACCCCTGCATCTACAATTATGTTATTTTATCTAGAACATAAATGTCATTTTTTATATGGCCTTTCATCACCATTGCAGTACCTTTCATTATTTTCAATGTACCATGTTTAGTTTTGTATGAGCAACCAAACTCCTCTAACATTCGTAGAGACATTAGGTTTTTCTTATGTTGAGGAACATATCTCACTCCTTTTAGTACTTCTTGTACCATATTCAAACCCCAAATTTACATAACCAATTCCTACAACTTTTCATTTTGAATTATTCCACATGATGACCCTTTCTCCACCAGTTTCTTTGAATCCAAGAATCCGATCTCTCTTTGGGGTCATATGAAATGAGCATCTTGAGTCCAGGACCCATTCATCGTCATAATATCTTATAGTTGCCATTAGCACATCAATATTTAGCTAACCTTTTAAAGCAATCATCACTTTTTTAGCACCCTCTTCACCATCATTCTTGTTCTTGAATTTTCTCTCACGATAATCTTTTTTATAATGCCCTTATTTGTCACACTGAAAACATCTCTCGTTTGCTTTATTTGTGTCCTTCTTTTCAGTTTTACATTTTTTTGGAACCTTTCTTCTTTTAGTTGGGTTTTACAAATAAATCTTCATGGTTCCCTTCATATTTTCCTTATGATTTTCTTTTAAGCTCCTTAGAAATAAGGGTTGAATGAACCTCTTCAAGGGACAAAGAATCTTTACCATAGACTAATGCATCACTTAAGTGCTCATATGAATTTGACAAAGAACTTTACCAGAAGTAAAGCCTGGTCTTCGTCTTTAATACTCCCATCAATGTTTTCAAGATTGATTATGATATTGTTGGATTCAAAAATGTGCTCTTCAATTGATTTTCCTGCATGCATCTTGAATGTATAGAGCCTTTTCTTTAAGTATAGTCTATTAGCAAGAGATTTGGTTATGTACAAATTTTCCAATTTTAATAAAATTGTTACAAACGTCTTCTCTTTTGCAATTTCCCTCAATGGCTTGTCTCTCGAGCTCAAAATCAATGCACTATGAGTTTTCTCCATTATTTCCTTCATTTTTTTCTTCTGCCACGTGGTTGGTATCCCACTTAAAGTTTCAGTTAAGCTTTGATGAACCAGTAGAGCTTTCATTTTGAGTCGCGAAATGTTGAAGTCATTCTTGCCATTGAATTTCTCTATATCAAACTTTGTTGTAGACATGATTCCCTCTTGTTCGAAACCAAGCGCTCTGGTATCACTTGTTAGATTTGATCTTCTAATTTTTGAATCAATTGAAACTACATTCAAGAATTGTTGCCAATATTAATACTTCAAAACATAACTTGATATAAACTATAACTTATAAAAAAAACTATGAAAATAAATCAAGAAAGATAGAAATCAATAAATACAAGATTAGTAACCCATTTTAGATTTCTCCTACATCTTGGGGATATGATATGACTCATGAAATTTCACTACGATCTTGAACAAGTACAAATTGTATACATTTTCTCTATTCCTTTTATGTAACTTTTGTTTCTTTTCACTCAAGAATGATTAACTCTCTGTGTAGTGAGAATAAATGGACGGTGGTACTAATCTCCTATATACGAGGTTCGATTCCCACGTAAGACAAAAACTCGATATTTCTTATGAGAGGAAGGGGGCGATAACACCGTGATTAATAGAGCTAGTAATGATAAGGGCATATCTATTACAAAAAAGGCGTTCAATTGGAAGTGAGAATGAATGGACGGTGGTACTTCTCCCTATGTATCAGGTTCAATTTCCACAAAAGAAAAAAAATTGTTATTTCCATGAGGTGGAAGAGGGGACGAGAAGGTCGTGATTAATAGTGCTTGTAATGGTAACTACTGTGCTGTTACAAAAGTCCATAGACATATATCTTAATACCATTACTAAACACAACATTTTGGGATTTGGATATGTGATTCATGACAACAATGGTGATCTAATTGGTGCAATATGATAGAAACTAGAATATCCTTTAGATCCATCGGTGGCTAAAGCTCGATTGCAAAAGATACTGATTTTGTAACTAGTGCCAAACAACTTATGCATCAAATATTACTAGTCATGGAACTGGTAACATGCTAAACATTTGACAATTTGCATAACAAAAACCTTATAGAATATTTTATAATACACAAAAGACATTTGCTATTGAATTTTTTTTTGAAGATGACAATAATAGTGTTAGTTTTAAACTTATTGGTTTTAATTAAGAGAATTATAGGTTAGCCCTTGCAAATATGATAGTTACTTATGAACTTAAATCCAAAACATGAATTACATGTGTGTCATTGATCATCACATTGATGATGGATGATAACTAAAAAATAAACTATTATAATTTGGTTTTATTTTTAACCACAAAAGTGAGACCATTAATTGTTTGAAAGAATGCCGAATTACCAAAGTTTGTATGTGATAGTTGATAATGTAAGTGCTAATAGTGTTCCTATTTCATATTTAACTAGAGACATGCAAGTTTATCAAGTCTTCTCCAAGTAGATTGCCAACTTTTTAGAGGCGTGCACACACAATAAACCTAGAAATTAAAGTTAATATTATACTTGATGTACCAAGTAGGTGGAATTCCACTTATTAGATGTTGTTGAAAAGTATGAACAAGCGTTTTATAGCTTAGAATATGATGAGGCTGCATATACAATTACTATTGTTAGTGATTTTGGAGGATGTGCTAATCAGGACAATTGAAAATGTGCTTGTGTATGCTATTGCAACCCTTTCTTTTTTCTGAATCAATGTATGTTATTGTGAGCACTTTTCTTTGAGAAGTTAGTTGAGATTCATAAAAAATTGAATATGTGGAGACATAGTGATGATATTATATCAAAAAATAAGACAACAAACATGCAAGGAAATTTAACAAATTCTAGAAAAGTGGTGAGATAATTTTTTTTATTCTTGATGGCTAATTTTTTTTTTTTGTTATCCTCGTTATAAGTTTGACTACATTGAATTTTGCTTTAACAAGATGAATGAGGCTAAAAAGTGTTAGAAAATATTTACAAAGTTAAAAGATTCTGTCAAAAAATTGATTGAACATTATATCGTAAAGTATCATGTTTATGTTGAAGATAACATGTCTATTACCTTAATTTCAAAAGTTTACATTGGAAAATTACTTTAGTTAGTAAACTTACTGACAAAATTAATACTTGTTAGCTTTCAAGTGTATTACTTCAAGTGCAAAAATAATGAAAATATAGAATGAGATATATGTTGTATGACTTGTTTATTGAATGAATGAAATATACTATTTATACATGATTTGTTCCTATTAATTCTAACTATCCTCTAACTAACTAACTAATTGAGTGATTTATTAGTTAGTTATTACATTCAACTAACACTTTACATGAATTACACATATTTTTAATAATAAGAACAATCTAGTTTATCCAAATCAATATGGTTTATACAAAACATTCTTGGTTTACTGCAATATAACATTTTCCTTAATTCAAGTATGAGATTACACCTAACATTCTTCTTAAGTCCTCAAATTTGACTGTCCTCAACGCCTTTGTCAAAATATCAACCAATTGCACCTTAGCTTGACAATATATGAGTTTTAGCTTGCATCTTCCAACTTGATCTCTTAAGAAGTGAAATAGTGTCCCAATAATGTTGTTTTTTTTCCATGAGACACATGATTCTTTGCTAGATTTATGACTGAGACGTTGTCAATCATCAACGGCATTGCCCTGCACACTTCAATCTTTAATTATGCTATCAATGATTCCAGACACAATGCTTGGCAGGTTGCATAGCTTCCAACAATTTATTCAACTTCACGTGAATACATAACCTGATGTGCTTATTCTATCACTCTTATCTCCACACCAATATAAATCCGAATAGCCTTCTAAGCCTTCAACTTCCTGCTTCAGTTCTATTGTAAACATGATTCCATTCTCCAATGTGCCTTTAATGTATCTCGTGATCCTCTTGACCGCTAACCAGTGAGATTGTTTAGGGAATTCCATGAATATGCTTACAACACCTAGACCATAGCGAATACCAGGCATTGTGTTGCATAGGTATCTTAGGAAGACAATAACTTGCTTGAACAGGGTCAAATCAGCCAACTTTTCTTCAATTTTTGTTCCCAGCTTTGCATGCAATTCAATTAGTGTGACATCAGGGTTGCAGCCAAACCATGTTAGTAGATTCTGATGTATCAAGAACCCTCCTTCTGTATTAGTAGATTCCTTTCCCATAAAATAGTTTAGTTTGCCCAAATATGACATTTCGAACTCATCCTTCACGATTCCTTTGAATTCTTCAATTGCCTTCTTGTTGCTGCCAACTACCTATAAGTCATCAACATATAGACATATTAGGATCATTGCAGGCTCTCCATTCAGTGTGTAATGCCTTACATAAACTCCATATTCCTTTGTGCACTTGATGAAGCTAATGCTATTTAAGAATGAGTCAATTCTTTTGTTCCAAGCTCTTAGGGGTTGCTTCAAACCATATATAGCTTTCCTCATTCTAAACACTTTATCCTCATTTCCCTTAATCAATAATCCTAGTGGTTGAAAGACATACAATTCTTTTCTAGTCATCCATTCAAATATGTAGATTTGACATCAAGTTGACACATTAGCCGACCTCTAGCACAAGCTAGGGTTATTACTAGTCTGATTGTCAAAATCCTAGCCACTGGAGCAAACACTTCAGAGTAGTCTAAGCCTGTCCTTTGTAAGAATTATTTGGCAACCAATCTAGCTTTGTATTTAGCAATTATTCCATTTGGATTCAACTTGAGTTTGTAGACCCATTTCACTCCAATTTGTTTCTGTTTTGGACATAAGTTAGTCAAGTACCAAGTTTGATTTTTCTCAACTGCATCAATTTATTCTATTATTTCTCTCTTCTAATGTCCTCTCTTCATGGCTTCTCCTACATTCAAAGGTTCTGTATTTGCAAATAAAGCAAAGTGAACTAGATATCCGCTTTTGTCAATTTCATTGTCATTGTATACTTCAAATTCTTGTAAATATGTTGGTGGCTGTCTTGCTCTTTGAGATATGCTTGACTCTATTCTTTCTTCAATTATGTCTTCACTAGTTTGATGTTCACCTTGCACTTGTAAAGGAATTTGTGTAGACTGTCTTGTGTTGCTGGTCTCCTGTTCCTAGTCCTAGTGTCGACTTCTAAAAATCTACTTACAGTGTTGGTTGATGTTGGCTTTTTCTTTCCATTCCCATTGCTCTTGCTCAATGATTTTCACATCTCTGTTGACTACCACCCTGCCTCTGATATGATCATAAAGCTTGTATGCACCAATTTGATGATATCCTACTAGTATCATGGCTTCATTCTTGTCCTGCATCTTTCTTCTTTTCTGGTCAGACACATGTATAAAACATAAAGCACCAAATGTCTTTAAGTGCCCAACTGCTGGTTTCCTACCACTCCAAATCTCATATGGATCTTTATTGGACATTTATTTAGGATGTATGCAACAGTTGATGCAGCCTCATCCCAGAACTTGTGTGGCAATTCCTCTCCTTTCAACATACTTATAGTCATGTACATGATGGTTTTGTTTCTTCTTTCAACCAATCCATTATGTTGAGGTGTGCAGGGGAGAGTCGCTTCATGTTCAATTCCATGCTTGACACAAAAATTGACTCATGTTTATTGAATTTATTCTTTTTCCACTTCTTTTTTCTGATCTCCTTTCTTATGAATTTGTGCTGCCATCGCTTGATCCCTAAACTTGACTTCACTTTTTTCATTGATTCTCAACTATCTTGCTTCCAAAGTTCCGTGTAACTCTTCAAGACTCAAAGTGGAAATGTTTTTAGATTCTTCAATGACACATACAATGTAATCAAACATGGGATGCAAGGATATCAAGATCTTTTCACACAATTTATGTTTAGTCAGCTTCTCAGCACAACCAGCCATTTAAAACCTTCTGTTGCTCCTCCATTTGCATCAATTCGATTTGTCTCTGTAGGATCTACAACTTCACCTTCTTGACCTTGGTGTCTCCTACATAACACTTCTCAAGAATATCCCAAAGCTTATTTTGCACTTCTTGCATCATATATGTTGTCAAAATTGGTTGTATCAAGATAATGATGATGAATGAAGGTGGCGTTGCAATCTCTCTTCTTGTTTTCTTTATAACTTGATTTTTGCTCCTTTGTTGGATTGTCTCCCAGATCCTCAAAACCATTTTCTATGATTTCTAACACTTCTTGAAATCCAAATAATGCTCAAATCTGCACTCTCAATCTATCCCAATCTTTTCCATCAAAATATGGCATGTAGGCTGAATTTTTTTCATTGTTTGCACTTGAACTCATCCTTACTTCACTCGTGTTTGATCCTCATACTCCACTCATGTTTCTGTAATTTGGATCAATAAACCTTGCTCTAGATACCAATTGTTAGCTTTCAAGCTTATTACTTCAAGTGCAAGAATAATGAAAATATAGAATGAGATATATGTTGTAGACTTGTTTATTGAATGAATGAAATATACTATTTATACTTGGTTTGTTTATATTCATTCTAACTAACTAACTAAATAATTGAGTGATTAGTTAATTAATTATTATATACAACTAACACCTTATTTGAATTACACATATTTTCAATAACAAGAACAATCTGATTATACATAACATTATTGATTTACTGCAATGTAATAATATTTTAAATTTTTTTTAAATTATTTTTTAAAAATTGTGGATAATTTACCACGTCCAATATAAATATATCATATAAGTGTGAATACCACTTTCAGATTTAATTCAGTGAAAACTATTTATTAAATAATAATAAATAAATTACTAATATAATATTTTAAAGGCAAGCTATACCCATCAATATTTTAATATTATTTACGATTTTGAAAACTAGAATAAGAGGGGTTACAGTGACACGACACAACAGAACACATGACATACTAAAATAAATATTCGAACATTTTGAACTGAATTTATTTTTGGGTGAAGGGTTCCGGTTGAAGTGACGTCGATCGATTAGTATAGGACCCTTTGGCCCCAATTTATACGGCTTAACATTCCCCGCGCTCGTGTCATTCTCATTTCCCTCTCCTTCTTTTCACTTCTCTGATCACACACTCTTTCTCACTCCAAAAACACACCCCTCTCTTCCTCCAACTCCTTCTCTAGGGCACACAATGAAACCCGACTTGTATGAAATCTCCGACGACGAATGGGACAATCACTCTTTCAAACCCTCTCGCGTTCTCAAACGACCTCGCTCTTCACCTCCACCTCTCGATTCCTTTGCTTATAAACCACCTCCTCAAGTAACCGTTTCCACCGACGATGACGATTGCGTTGAAATCACGCCAAACTCCGTCAATCTCGATGAATTGGAAGATGCTGATGTTGACGAATGCGACGCAGCTCCTGCCGCGACTCGTGGACGGCGGTTCATAATTGACGACGACGAAGAAGACGATGGAGGTGATAGGAATGGAAGTGGTGCTGTTGATTTGTGCGATATAGAGTCGACGGAGGATGAGGTGGAAGATGAAATTGAAGAGGTTGACGAAGATGATGTGGTTGGTAGGGCTTTACAAAAGTGCGCGAGGATTTCAGTTGAGTTGAAAGGCGAGTTGTTTGGTTCTTCGGGAGCCGCTTGTGAGAGGTATTCTGAGGTGGAATCTTCTTCAGTTAGAATCGTTACTCAGGTTGGGTTTATGGTGAAAAATGGCTATTTCTTTGTTTCTTTTTTTTTTTTTTGTGTTTTGATTTTGAAGTGTTGTGTGATTTTTGTAGGAGGATGTTGATGTTGCGTGCGGGTCTGAGGATTCGGATTTTCAACCTTTGTTAAAGCCGTATCAACTTGTTGGTGTCAATTTCTTACTTTTGTTGTATCGGAAGCGTATTGGAGGAGGTAATTTTAGGGTTTTTGGTTATGCTGTGCTGAATATTTTAAATTTCATGGAGCAGTGTTGTGTGTTTTTGCTGCTTGTTATTGTGTTCTTAAAAGAGAATGTTAGAGGGAATCAGTGTTGTCAAAGAGCATAGCTATAAGGTAGTGGAATTTTAAAAAACTGCTAGTGTTGTCAAGTAGCAGCTATAACAATGTTAAAATACTGTAGCACAGTGGAATTTGAACAAACAACTAGATTCTATGAACTGCAATTGACAACACTGGAGTGGATAGATATTTCACTAGGATTGTGACAATTTCGAAACTGGAGTGCATTCATTGTTGTGGTAGGGCATACTTGTTCATTGTTTGGTGTTTGCAGCTCCTGAGTTTGTGTTTATTAGGACATCTATTTGTAGAGCCACTGATTTTATTTATAAGGTTTCTGGTTGTGATTATGGTACAATGTGTGTGCTTTACGAATCTTGTGGTTGACTTTTGATTTCATATGTCACACAGCTATATTGGCAGATGAAATGGGGCTTGGAAAAACGGTTCAGGTTTGTTGTCCTTCTTTTGTTTGTTCATTTCTCTAGTTTTGTTTGCCAACCTTGATTTTCTAGAGTAAGATATGTCATGTGTTCTTGGTTTCAGGCAATCACATATTTGACTTTGTTGAATCATTTGCACAATGATTCTGGTCCACATCTTATAGTTTGTCCTGCTTCTGTTTTGGAAAACTGGGAAAGGGAACTAAAGAGGTGGTGCCCATCCTTTTCTGTTCTTCAATATCATGGGGCTGCACGCACAGCATACTGTAAGGAGTTGAGCTCCTTGTCCAAGTCAGGATTGCCTCCCCCATTTAATGTTCTTCTTGTGTGTTATTCACTTTTTGAACGGCACAGGTTCTTTCCTCTATACTTTTGTGCTCTACCTGTACGACCTTTTTTCAAACGTTAATTATAGTTTTAAAATATATATTTGCTCTAGTCCACAGCAGAAAGATGATCGTAAAATCTTGAAGCGTTGGAAGTGGAGCTGTGTGCTGATGGACGAGGCACATGCTTTGAAGGACAAAAATAGCTTTAGGTGGAAGAATCTAATGTCCGTTGCTCGAAATGCAAACCAGCGCTTGATGTTGACAGGGACACCACTTCAAAATGATCTACATGTATGTATAATAACTTCTGTAGTGAAATTTTATTTCTGCAGTGTGGCTGTTTTTTATTTAACAGTTTCCAGGTACTTTCATGAAATTAGAATGTTTTACATCAATATATTAGAAGATAGGTTAACAAAACTGTTGTTTGCTGAATGATTATTACTGTAGTGTGTCAATTGTTGATGAATTCGTGTATGACGAAAAGTTTTGGTTTTTCTTCTGTATTATATTATACAGCTCGTTTTGAAAAACTGTATGCAAATACACAACTTGCTAGAAACATTTTTGGAAGTTTGTGATATGCTTATGTAGTAACAGTTACTGGCAGGGAAAACAAAAGGTAAAAACAGCCTGTCTTTTTTATTCTGTGCCAATAATGTATTTGCATATCGAGCAAAATCTGTCAGCTCTACCTGTTGGTTTTGCTGGTATTAATATAAATGTATTTTTTGTTACAGGAGTTATGGTCTATGCTGGAGTTTATGATGCCTGATATTTTTGCGTCTGAAGATGTTGACTTAAAAAAGTTACTTAGTGCAGAAGATAGAGATTTAATTAGTCGTATGAAGTCTATCTTAGGGCCATTTATTTTGCGGCGTCTGAAATCTGATGTGATGCAGCAACTTGTTCAAAAAACACAGCAGGTATGATTGTTACCTTTAGGGCTGATTTCATTGGGTCAATTTACTCTTCATCTTCAACATATCCTGTTTTTTCATTTGTTATTATAATAAGCTTGTTATATATACTTTTAACGGCTCACTATGCTGCTGCAGGTTGAATATGTCATAATGGAAAAGCAACAGGATCATGCTTATAAGGAAGCCATTGAGGAGTATCGTACTATTTCACAAGCTCGGTTAACTAAGTGTTCTGATCTGAACTCAAAAAATGTTCTTGAAGTTCTTCCTCGACGGCAAATAAATAATTATTTTGTTCAGTTCCGCAAGGTTGTTGCTGCTGTACATATTTATGTTTTGACTTAAAATACAGCCATCTTTCCGTTTGGGATTCATATAACTCTATTTCATTTTGTTATGTATTTTCTTCATTCCTATTCCAGATTGCAAACCATCCCTTGTTGATAAGGCGGATTTATAGTGATGAGGATGTAGTTCGCTTTGCTAGGAAGCTACATCCAATAGGGGCTTTTGGCTTTGAATGTACTTTGGACAGAGTTATAGAGGAGCTTAAAAGTTACAATGACTTCTCCATTCACCGGGTAATCTTTTACTATAAGAAGCAATTTGTCTCTGACTATCCGTTCCATTATGTAGTTTCCTTTCACCAATATGTTCAAGTAGATCGTTAGAATTTTTTCCTTCTCTATTTAGAGTTGTCTGTTGCAATGAAGTTCCGGGTTTATTTAAACCCTACTTGTCAATAGCATAAGATCTTGGTTCAATTTGTAGCTGTCACCACTGGTGACTACACCAACTAAAAAATTTAATAAAGGGTAACATTTTGTTAACCAAGCTTGTGCAACAGAACGTACTTGGGCTGCAGAAATATTTTGTGAAATAGTACGATTCCCCTCTACCGTGTTGGTGAAATATTTTGTTAACCGAGCTTGTGGAGTATCGTACTATATCAAATAAATGAAGACAATCACTGCGACTAAGAGACGACTTGGGCTGGATAGGTAAGGAGACGAACACAGAAGATGTAGGGGCAATGTTTGTCGTAATATTGCATCATGGACCATAGTTAAAGATGAACCATATATACTTTTCCCACTTCCTTCCATGCATATGTTAGAACCCTTGGACCTGTTTAGCAATTAGAACCTAACTAACGTAAATCCCAATCCCAGTTATAACCCTTGACAAGGCTCCACAATATTACCAAGACAACAAAAAGACTTATATTTTTCTTTTTTATTTATAAATTTAATTTTGATATATTAAAATTTCTGATAAAGTTTTTTCTCATCGTTAAATTTGACCTTAGGCTAATAGGTTGTCAAAATCTACAGGGTTTCTTCCGTATTTCTTTATTCATTTTTCCATTATTTTTCTTAATTCTAGTTTAGTCCTCACACATTAATTCATCTTTCACCCTAATTTTATGTAATCATGTCATAATTTTAATTGAAGACGTGAGGTTGTATCTTATCCATCAAACGAATATTACTATCTTTGAGGCTCTGTGCTGGCTGTGTCTTCCTTTTTTATTAAGCCGTCTTTTAGTTTCTCTTAGTCTTCCTTTGCCTCTAGCAATTGGGATAACCCTCCATCTGATATACTTTACATAATATGGAATGTCAAATCTCTTCCACACATGTCTAAACCACCTAAGTTGAGAGTCAACTGTCTTTTGTACAATAGGTGCTACCCTAACTCTCTAATGTTATCATTCCTAATTCAATTGTGTCTATCTTTTCCACACATCTAACACTATCCTCAACTCTGCTATACTGAATTTATTCTTGTGTCAACATTTTACCGCCCAACTCTTGTTTCCATACAACATTGTCAGTCTTATTTTTGTAGGCCTTACGCTTTGGAGGTGCCGTTTTTATCACATAAAACATCTCTATTTCTCTGTCTTCTTGTACAACGGACCCAAGATATTTACACTGTTACATGTGGTATTGTATGATCTCCAACTTTTACCTCTAAGCTAGAGGTACTTCACATTTTACTAAACTCACATTTTACTAAACTCACATTTCATACAAGAAGTCCAAATATAGACGCTTCATTAACTTATAGTGCAGGTACTGAATTTGTTAGAATTGTCAGCAAAATGCAGGTAGTTTTTCTCCTAACTAACTCCATTTGCAGAAAAATCATGGCTGTTCTTTGAATTAGTAATTTCCATGACTTTACCATCGAATCTAATAGGTAAATGGCTCGCAAGTCAATTGAAGAAAACATACTTAAACAAATGGTAAAAATCGGTCAAGGGGTATGCTAACACGCTGTTCTACTGTTGTTTACTGCCAAGTTTTAAAATTTTCAGAGTCTTCTGATCATTAAGAAACTGCATATCCAAGGGAAATTAATGCATCTTATTGAGTCCCAAATTAACCCCCCTGAAGCTCATCACTACAGATCAATTTAGAAGAAACAAAGTGTGATAGTAAATAAGAAGAAATAGTTAGTGTTAAAAAGAATGCAACCACAGGTAATACTTACGAAAATACTGATAGGGGAAGCTCATCTTTAACTGTCTTTCAGTTTTAGGCAATAAACCTGTATAATATAAATCAAATAAATTAAAATACGAGAAATAATTAAAATAAGGAATTTACTCAAAAGTAATGTATAAGTTGAGCAAATTTTCGAATCAATATTTATCACCTAATCTCTACCAATGGAGATTTGATGCGATATCAAAACACTGTCTAGTAAATCACCAGCGCATCTTAAGGAATGGTTAGGTGTCAAAGTGAACAAATGTTTTGAAAAGATACTCACTATACATTCCTTTAACGGAGTGGTAGTTAAAATGATTAAAAGATGGGAAGAACTATTACAAGACCTGTAAAGAAGATAGAAACAAGCGTGTAGGGACTAGGGAGTTAGAAGAAGGAAAGATTGTAGAGAAAGGTATCAATATTCATAATGCTAAAACTTAGAAGTAAAGTTACAATTCTAATTATATTATGCTCATAATGAAGAGCTGAAGAGCCAATATAAGAACTATCTGAAAACAAAACATTTTTGTAATTGTAAATAATCGCTATACTATTGATTATAATGGATGGACTATTTATCCCTTTACGTCATCATTGTAAATGGGAATTTTTATAATATTCTAGGGGGACCAATCATTGGATTCGGGCTGAAATGATCTAATCCGACCATAACCAAAAGCCTATATTGACACCCATCCCTGTCTGTTGAAAGTATCATTTTGGCTGGGTGATGGATTTAGTTGGAGATCTGGTGGGCTGTTGCAGTTATGGAGTTGCTGAAATCGTGAGTAGCTTGCAGTATTTCTGAATCTGAATCTGAAAATGACGGCGTTGATTTTTCTGCGTGCAGCAATCCAGCATGAATATTTCGGCAGTGTGACCATTGATGACGAGTGTGAAGGGGACAAAAGTGGTGCCAGGTGCTAACAAGGTTGACAACATGTCACTGACGGAGAACCTGAATTTTACAGAAAAGAAGGGCATCACATGCCAATGGAGAAATAAGTAATTGCAGCTGTGTTAAAACAGCAGAGGATGAGTAGATAAAGGGTCTCTTACATCTGCCGTGTTTTATCTACTAAGTCATCACTGATGTTGCAAACGCATTTTACAAAATCTCATCTCTGTTCGAATTCAACGCATGGTTAGGTGCCCGATGGGTTGGAATTAAGTGACACGGAACCAACCAAATCTATCTGACCTTAACTCATTTGTTTCCACCTGAATACCTGCATAATAGATTACACCCGTCTACTTCACCTGATTGTGACTTGGGTTTTATGTGTTCAGTGGAGTCTGCAATTGTTAATTGTTCCTATAAATATTATTGTAATGTCATTTGCATGTTTCAAAATTGTATTAACAACAATAAAAATTCTAGTATAAGTATAATTTATCTGAACAGTAGAGCATAATATTGGACTGTGATGTTTGAAGTTGTTGGTAAAGGAAACTGGTCTCCTGCAGTCAAAATTAAACAAATCAGGACCACTCACTACATGTAAGAAATGTGAGTGAATGTAAAGGGAAGGAATGCCATTTAAAACCATCTTTCTGATGGTTGCTCCTCGTTCCTATGTAAAGCACTGCTACAAATGAATAATGCCAGATTGGGAGACATCTGATCTTGCTGTCCCTAAGCAAGATATGAAGGGTTGATGTGATTTGAGCCTCGATCCAGTTCTGACAACCATTGTGGAGGAACTTTCAGTACAACAATTAAATGATGTAGTCTGTGAGCCTTGACCTTGATGAAAGGCTCAATTTGCTGGTGCGGCTACAGAAAGTTTTGATCATCTAGTTTTGAGGTAACTTGATGAGAGAATGTTACGTGAGCTGACCCGGGAAATGCAACAGAGGCATCAGGCATGACATCTTCGCCTGCTGGAGAATTAGGAATTTGGAATGGAGTTTATGGCGATACAGGTGGTGGTGGTGGAGAAAGATGAATTTTGGGAGTAGCCATTGTGATGTTGGAATCTGTACCATATTAGGTTTCTGAGTTTCAAGAAAATTAGTGTGATTGGGTCGGAGTGAAAATTATTTGTATTATTCTCATTATGATTCTGATACAGAGATCTTGTAATTTTTATTGGGTCATGCTAATAAGTGCCCTAAGGGCACTTACTTTTTTATTTAGTGTAACTAACTAACACGGTCAGTTATTTATGGCAGTGAATACAGCCGTACAATAGTTTTGAGATTAAGACTAAGCAAATGTTAGCTGCATAAGTTTTAGGAATATTCATCATTAGGGAAAAGGGGTTTGCATTAATACTGAGATATACATGCTTGGCTACAACTCTAGCACTTCAAGATGAGTAAAACTGTAAAACACCAATAGTTGTAATTGTATATTTATATAAAGATAAATCTTCTGGTTCCATACTTCCACTTGTCCTGTGTATCAACACCAAATAGTTATTTGGGAATTGGATTTTGGAGGGAAAGAGAGTGGAAGGTTTATTTTTCATTTCTAGATTAAACAAATTATGAGATGTTTCTAAAATGAGTAAAAGAGTAATTGGAATATTATATGATCATTGATCATGTCATTCTTTCAAATTTTTAAAAACATCAAATATATGTTAAGATATAGGCCTGGTTCTTCAAAACCCTAAAAAACTCAACTCCCAAACATACCCTAAGTGTTTTATACTATTGATTTCTTGTTATTGTTTCTTATGTAGTCGATTTAGATTTGCTAGTAACCATCTCATCAGTATTCAACAATTCCTTCATCGATATTTTGTCATGTTACCTTTTCTGTTACTCATCCCTAGTTGTATTCTCATCATCATACTTGCAAAAATGTAGGTCTGTTTAATAGGTACAATCATTATCATTAATTTAGCTTGTTGATAGTTGTTGTTTCTGCTTATTGTTGGCTTGAAATTGAAGCTACAATTTTTTTTATTTGATTTGCAGCTCTTACTTCATTATGGTATCAATGATAAAAAGGGGATCCTTTCAAATAAGTATGTTATGCTTTCTGCAAAATGTCGGGTATGATTTTTGCTACTCTAGTTCTTGTAATTGACTACTGTTTTTGGAATGATTATTTGCATGGTATCTGAGATTGAGCTACTCTGGATAATGTAGGCTTTGGCAGAACTTCTTCCGTCGCTTAAGAAGAATGGTCATCGTGTCTTGATCTTTAGTCAATGGACATCAATGCTTGATATATTAGAGTGGGCTTTGGATGTCATTGGGTTGACCTACAAACGGCTTGATGGAAGGTAATACTGTTTATGGCATTAAAACTTTCTTCACAATCAAATGATGTATAGTTTATGGCACGATATATGGTTTTTTTTGTCTGCTTTTCTTTACCTTTTCAAATAATTTCAACTATTTTATGCTATAGTGTCTAGCATGATTTTCAAAATCAAATCTTCATCATCCATTTCTACTTAGCAGCGTGACTGAAATGTGCACCATTTCAAGTATTTTTCACTACATGCTGCTTTCTTACTCTTTGCTATTTGACTGCCACAGCACACAGGTAGCAGAGAGGCAAACTATAGTCGACACGTTCAATAATGATACTTCAATATTTGCATGCTTGCTTTCCACGAGAGCTGGTGGACAAGGTTTAAATTTAACTGGAGCTGATACAGTTGTGATTCATGACATGGATTTTAATCCACAAATTGATAGACAAGCAGAAGATCGCTGTCATCGAATTGGTCAAACAAAGCCTGTAACCATATATAGGTAATTGTCGATTCACTCCTTTCCCATTAACATTCAACAAAAGTACTAAACCACGACGCCTTAGTTTTGGTTCTTTTTGACTGCTCTGGCCGATTGTTTAATAATGATGTATTCCATTATAGGCTGGTGACAAAGGGAACAGTTGATGAAAATGTGTATGAGATTGCTAAGAGAAAGCTAGGATTAGATGCCGCTGTTCTTGAGTCGATGGAAGAGGTCAACGAAGGAAACATGCCTGAGAAGACTATGGGAGAGATATTGTCCGCAATTTTGTTGAGTTGAAATATTGAACCAAAGAAAACGTTTAGTTTGATTTATCATTCATCATCCGCCTTCTACTACATTTTCTTTCTAGGTTTGCATTTCTTTCCTTTATTACTGATCTTAAATATCCATTTAGAATTGCAACAAATTGGCCACCCTTGCAATTGCTGCAAAAGAAATCTTGCCGCCCTAGAACTCAGTTAGTCTGCCAAATTGATGTACATTAGTCTTTGTTCATGTATTGATGACATGAATGATCTCTATAGGTAGATAGATCGATAGGAGAATTAGTATAAAGAATCACGGTAGAAATTAGCAAATTGGTTGGGTATTACTCTTGAAGCTCTCATTGAACGAAGTTTTTAAGCCGCAAACTTTGTTCATTGTTAATTGTAGTGTATTGAATATTTATACATTCAAGTCCCAACTTTTTATTAGTCTGTTGTGTTGGTTCTACTTGTTCTAATGAACATAAACATGTTTCTTAATTTTCTCGGGTCGTCTGCATTACAAGAAATGTAAACTCAATATATCAAAAGGTTGTAGGGGGAAGAATGATAAGCATGAAACACACACAACCGCATAATTTCAGATTTGAATTTGTGAAAATATTCAACTTAATATCAGTTTTAGCATACATTTCAGATTTGAATTTGTGGAAATATTCAATTTAATAATATCAGTTTTAGCGCACATTTCAGATTTGAAATTGTGAAAATATTCAACTTAATATCATTTGTGAAACAAAGCATGCCATCTAAAAATAGTTATGCAAGTATTCATGACACTTGGTTATCACCTTTATTTCATGAAAAAAGGTATTTCACTCGCAAAATAACTATTTTGAACAAGAAATTTCATACTCAGACTTGATATTTTCCCTTTCAGCATACCTCTTTAATAAAGGCAATCTTCCTATTGTACAGAATCGTGTATGGTATTATGCTATAATTTTGGAATGGGGCAGCACCTCCACCCATTTTTTTCCGGATCTAACAAGTGAGCTTTTAATAAGGGTTTCAACCCACATGCTGATAACTTTTTGACCGCATTTTATCACATGCATTTCATTTAACAATTAATAAAATTTTAAATAAATTAGCTAGTGTATATAACTTACATCAATAATGCACTTTTATATTAACTTTTGTGTATGATGGACAGTGACAAACAAAGAAATTCTCTAGTTTTTGTGTCTTGGCATCCAATATGCTGTTTTTAATTTGTATAACTTGTCTATAGCTGAATTTGGGAATGAGTCCAAGCAATGAAAACGAAACCCCACGTTGATATATGTAGACAAATTCAATTTGCGCGAGTGTTTCCTCATAAAACAAGAGTTGTGTCGAAACAAAGAGTTGTAATGAGACAAGTTACGAAAGAAAGAGGAAGGAAGCCAAAAACTGTTACTTGTTATGTCATTCTTGCTAAAGTTTTTACGTACAACAAGATTTCAGTTTACGTCAACTTGATAATGCTACTCACGAAAATCATCATCGATTTTCTCTCTCTTTTTCTAATTTGGCTTTGAGTTGAGTAGCTTCCTCTTTCTCTTAACATTGTTGATTCTCTATCAGAAAGGTAGCAAGTTTACCTCCGTGAAAAGATCCTTTAACGTAAAAAACGGCTTTTTGTTGTTTCTGTCACAAGAGTACTTCGGCACAGTCATAGTAACAGCTCAAGGTCAAAAAAATATTTACTCAAATTTTTTTTAAATTATAAAAAATTAATTAAAATAAATAAAACTTATGTAAATTATAAAATTAATTAATATTAATAAAAAAAGTACACATGTAGTTCAAATACAGATAAAATATGCGCATTTCTTTTTTGCTAATATTTAAGGTTGAGGGATGTTTAATTTTGATGAAAGTCGATTCAAGTTTTGAAATATATACAAGTGGTTAGAGAATATCTACCTTCATCAAATTGAGGGCAATTGTCTCAACTACTTATTTATTTTGTTATAAAAAATGAATCATTTTTATTTACTTTTTAATATTTTTGCTCCTATTGAAAATCAAGTGTTGACCACAATATTCACTGAACGATTTTATTTGTAAAGAATCAAATATACAATATACAATAGTATAAGAGATAAAATTATAAATAATTGTTTGGTCACATACTAAAAAAGATCATTTGATAGTGCCAAATGAAAAAATATCATACAACAACTATAAAATATTAAAATATCAATTATATATAATTTGTGGATACTAGGCTCTTCAATTTTTGGGGTAAAACATAACAATTTTTAAAGTCTCCCAATTTTTTCTTAACGATTATTATACCAGTTACGCATATTTTTATCTTTTTTAGATATATGGTGGGAATTTAACAGATACATTCAAAGAGATAGAATACCATATATATATATATATATATATATATATATATATATATATATATATATATATATATATATATATATATATATATATATATATATATATATTTTGATTCTTGAAGGTGGACTCTACTAACATAAAATGAAGCTGCATGGAATTAAGAGTTGAAACATCCTCAGCCTTGTTTTTTGAAAGCTACTTCTTTCTCATATAAATAAGGAATTGTAAAGAATTGAAACATCCTCAGCCTTGAGCGACCACTTTATATTTCTATACATGTCTTAGATGAGAGGTTACAAGTGATTATTTGATGTATAAATTATGAGTGTACATTCCTTACAAATTACAATTACTAAGTGAGAATGTATTGTAAGGTAATAACGTATTGAGATAAATTACAAATGCTTGTAATCTTATATACGATAAAGAATATATTTATTTATATAGTTTCTGGGCGTAGTAAAAAGATTTCAAACCACGTAAATATTCCTGTTTTATTTTTATCTTTATGATGTTTATTAATCTTTGGCATGCATGTACTTGTTTGTTCAATAGTGATATCAAAACAAATGATTCAAGGTGACCAGTTTAGAGCCATTGGTTCAATTAGATGATCACGTCAAACAAATATTGAAGTTCAATAAAGTTGACGTCGTGGATTCATGTAAAGATTCTTATATTAAAAGTCTTCTTGATAATATGGAGATGGCATTTTGTTGGTTGTTTCTATTAAATATTCATGCATGAATGTTGAGATCACAGCTATGGTGGAAATAATAGGCTAAAGATCTAGACCATCAAAATACTTTGACTCCACATATTTATCTAAAATCTTAAGAAATAAAAGTTACTCCTTATATATTTTTCATTTAGTTAATTCTTACTCGATTTGAAATTAATAATTTACACTTTGGAGAAAGTTGTTGATATTTGAATGTGAATAATTGTATCATGTTAATTAAGAGTGAGCTAAATGAATGGGTTATATTTTGTAATTTTTTTTTATCCATATGAGTCCTATTAAGGCATCTCTTGTTTCTTTTGAAAAAAAAAATTCCTTAAATATTTAGATGAAGAAATAAAGATTTTTTATTTTTATATTTTGATTCAAAACTATCTATTACACTTTACATTAAAATTTACATATTAAAATATTCTATTTTTTTACCTTCAGGAAGTCGCGGAGATGCGACCACTGAAAGATTTATATTTTTTCTTCAATAGGACTATTTATTGCCTTTTTTAATAATAAATAATTAATTATTAATTTAATAAATAAAAAATAATAAAAAAATTAAAAAAACTAAATTATATTAATAAAATTAAACAAATTATATTTAATGAACGAAAAAACTATTTAAATTTTAATGCAATTGAATAGATATGTCAAAACAAATAACCTTTTATATTATTTTTATTATTTATTGTCTATTAAATTAACAATTAATCGTTTGATATAAAAAAAGAAAATAAAAGACAATAAATGGTCGCATCTTTAAGATGCGACCTCTATTGAAAAAAAATACATCTGATTATATATTCCTGACTTGCAACTTCGTGAAAGTAAAAAAAAAAAAAATTGTAATATATAAGTTTCAATATAAAATAAAATTGAGAGTTTTAAATAGAAATAGTATATGAAAGAAATTCATGTGGAGCTATAATGTCAAAATCCTTTAAAATTGTAATCATCTGCCCCTCCCCCCACCCGTAATTGGAAGATTAATTTAATTTTGGAAATATAAATCATACAAGAATTATTTATAATATTAATAAGTATTACACGTAACAAAACTAAATAAATAATAATTTTAATAAATATCGTTAAATTTATGTGTGAATTAATCCTATGCTTTATGGTCTAAAACAAAACAAAAAAACTAAAACTGGCACATTTATAAAGTTGGAAAAGAGATTTAAACTCCATATATATATATATATATATATATATATATAAATATAAAAGAATGCTAAGGTCATATTTTCAAATACACTATTTTAAATATACTTTCACACTTGAAGTCACATAGCCTATTTTTATTATTTTTTACTTGGTTATCGCCTACCAAATTAAAAGATTTAAACCTTTTTCTTTTATTTGAACTGAACTGTTTATCTTCTCCACTCTCACCAACAGCTGTTTCTACACACTCATCAAAAACACTTTTCATTACACCTTATTCTTCAATTAAAATAATTACTTGGTGCACCTAATAGACAAGTAGTATATTTTTGTTCTTTTTCTCCACTCACCATATCATCGTCAAAATTAGTTGTATTGTTCGTCAAAGTCACCATTATTCAATGCGTAAAACATAGCAATAGTAAAGTAGAATATACACAAGATGCAAAACAATATGCAAAAACCAATTCCACATAATTGTTAAATTGCTTAAATATCAGTTTCATTTTCGTTCTCAGCACAAGATTTGCCTTTTCCGTAAGTGCAAAAACCTAAATAGACAAATACATTAAATAATTTTGCAACTATAATGATTTGATATTGCACAATACCCATTTTAAAATTTGCAAAATGAATATCTATAAATGAATTCTCAACAACATAGGAGCTGTGGAGAAGAAAAGCAGTAGTTAAATTAAAAAAAAAAAAAAAAAAAGTGTTGTTTTTTGACCTATAGAACTGGTTATGAGGTAAATGAATTAAAAAAAAAAAAAGTTGACGTGGCTTCATATGTGAGGGTGTCTTTAAGGAAGTATCTTTGAGGTTGCGACCTCAACATTTCGGATGATCCGTTTTACTAATTTACTAACTTAATTTTTGATTGATTAAAAATTAAATATATGAAATTTTATATAAATTTAAAATATATAACTATGTAATCTATTAATCAATATTTATTTGCATTTTTCTTAAAAATTTATATTTATATTTATTTGAAATTAGTTAATAAAATATTAAATAATTTTAACATTTCATAAAAATTGATTTAGTTACTAATTTTTTTTGATGTAACGATTAAATTAATAAAATATATCATTTATATTGTCATTAAATAAAATAACTCACACGGGAGTTATTTTTGAAATCGACAAATCTCCCATATATATATAT
>JBBPBR010000005.1:46304296-46331329 GCA_037974775.1 Cicer pinnatifidum
GATTGTTGCTGTCTCCTTAGATAAATAAAATTCTTCTTGGTGTTTTCTGGGAATTTATTCTATAATTTTATTTTTTAAAGAGACAAGAAAGCAAGGAAAATCAAACATATATATAGCTTCAAGGTCATATTACTTTCTTTGTTTTCCTATATGCCTTTTGTTTTTCTCTTTTTTTTATTTTTTTTTTTATAGTTTCCAAGAGACAAGAAAACTTATGGAATTGAATTTTTCCTTGAGCTTTTGAGAAATTCAAATATTGTAGATTGTAACAAATTTATTTAAGAATTTTTCAGATTTGCAAAAAACAAAAAAAAGAAAAAAAATGGCTGCTTCTTCTTCATCTACACCTTTCTTGGAAATCAGACAAGAAATTCATCAAAGTCAGATTACACAAAATCAATCTTCCACAGCTGCTTCTTCATCAACTGTTTTGCCTCAGAAAAAAAGGAGGAATCAACCTGGAACACCATGCAAGTATCTCTATGCACTCTTCATTATTTAATTACTTATAATTATTTATATTTACCTATTAAATGACCCTTTTGTGAAAAATTTATGTGTTTCTTCTCAAAAAACAAACTTGATGAAGTAAACCCTAAATCCTTAATTATATAATTATTTTAGGGTTATCAATTTTCTTTTACTAAAAAGTGGTTAGAATGACCAAGCTTCTTCAATTCCCTCTATGCATGTTTATCTATTTATTTTATTTTAATTTTTTTAATAATTTTTGAGTTACTATTAAATAAACTTTTCATTTTAAATATTAATTAATTAATTCATAAATATTGACTTTTGTATGGTTAATGAAAAAAGCATGCAATAGAATGATAAAGTTATTGAACTTTTTATATTGTTAATTAGCTTTTTGGTATTTATAAAAATATATATATTTGAATGGAATGAAAACAGATCCAGATGCAGAGGTGATAGCACTATCTCCAAAGACACTAATGGCAACAAATAGATTTGTATGTGAAGTGTGTCAAAAAGGGTTTCAAAGGGAACAAAATTTGCAACTACATAGAAGAGGACACAACTTGCCTTGGAAGTTAAAGCAAAAAAGTAACAACAAAGAAGCAAAGAGAAAGGTTTATTTGTGTCCAGAGACAACATGTGTTCATCATGATCCTTCAAGAGCACTTGGTGATCTCACTGGAATTAAGAAACATTATTATAGAAAACATGGTGAGAAAAAATGGAAATGTGAAAAGTGTTCTAAAAAGTATGCTGTTCAATCTGATTGGAAAGCTCATTCTAAAACTTGTGGCACTAGAGAGTATAGATGTGACTGTGGCACTCTCTTCTCCAGGTAACAACAATAATCCAAATCTCCATTTTTTATTTTTTATTTTTTATTTTTTTATTTTTTTCGTAAGAAAATATATTATTAAATAGAGTACAAAGATATAAAAATGAAATAGGAGTTCTCACATTGTCTCAAACAATTTATACTGAATTGATACACCATTTTTCAAAATAAAATACTCGAATTATTTTAATCGTATGAATAAATAAATCATAAACTTGAAAGAAATTTAATATTTATTGATACAAATTATATATTTTTAGTTTTATTAAAATGTTATTATGGTGTCAAAATATGGTGTATGGGGCCATTATATTGTTGCCACTCTGTCATTTTGTATTGGGTTGAAGTATCTCTAATACTCTCTCGATTATTTTTAATATTATATTATTAATAAAATATTCGTGTTAAAGTTTTAAATTACACTCTCTTTAGTTTTTCACTAATTCAAGAATTATGATTATCATAAAACAATTTTTGAGGTAATTAGAAGTAATTAAAGCTCTTTAATGAAGCAATAGTTTGATTAATGAACTATTAACATTGTAACACACACACACGCATACTCCTAACCTATTATAATTAGTTTCTTATGGATGCAAAGAATAGTAGGTTTGAGTAATTTTGAAAATAAAAATGAAAATAAATAATTAATATAGCATGGTAGCAAAAGAAAATGGTGGTAAGAAAAGTTAAAAATGAGGAAGACCATAATAGCTTTTTGTTGTGTTAATTTATGCGTGGGTTTTAGTGGAAGATATATATGGCAGTGTGGTATACTGTTCGCACGTGAGTACACTGTACAAATGGGGTTCAAAAATTGAAATAATAATAATAATAATAATAATAATAATAATAATAAAAATAATTTATTTAAATTTTATGAGAATTAAAATGTACAAAAACACCAAAACAAGTTCAGCTTTGTGCATTGGGAACAACACTCTTTTATGCTTATTCCAATTCACGTGTTGTTAAAACTTGAAAAGGGCACAGTGTGATACTGTGTTTGTTCTCACATGAGTTGAAGTTGCTTCATTTTTTGTTTTCTTTCATATTGGATTTTTATACTCGCTTCAAATTTTTGTGAAAGCTTTCTTTCTTTCTTATCATCATTTTTTGTGTGTGAGTTGTGTATAATGTTTTTTTTATTTATTTCTTTGAGTGATTTATACATCAATGCAAAATTCTCTAGCATTAATTTTGCATATCTATAGTTGATGTTTTCTCAAAGATTTTCCGAGAATTTAGCATAGTTTTGATAGTGTACGATTATTTTCACAAGAAATATATAGTATGGTAGGAAATGGACAAACCCATGAGACATTTTGCATTAATTGAGGTTGGCCCCATTTTGTGGTTTTGATAATTGGCTTTCATCAATTTTGTAAAATGATTCTTCAGTTTCAGTGATCAAAGAGAAGACTCAAAATGGTAGTTTGATAAAGAGTTGTTGGTGTATATCATATTTTGGCATAATCTCATGGGCCCTCTTTTGTCTTTCTTTAGTGCTTAGAACCAAATCAAATGTCGACATTATTTAAGACTTGATTTCTATTTTGTTTCCTTAATTTATTACCCTAACATACTTTTTATTTTTTATTTAAAAAATATCGGTATAGTATATATAAGTTTTTACATTATGTTCAAATTTTAACCTTATTTTTTTCCTCTCACTTTTTATATATTTAACCATTATTTTGGTACTGAAATTTTTGGTATGTAATTGATTGTGTATTGACAATAGGTTCTTGACTTTAATTAAATTCTTAATTATTTCTTTGAGGGAGGATATTGCATGTTAGGAAATTTTTAGGGGTTGTCTAATATAGTTTAGTTAAAAACATATTATTTTTAGGAAATTTTAATAACATATTATATTTGATCTTTGTTTTTATATTATAAAATAACTTTTTTTTATTAAAAATATTAAAGGTCTATTTTTACACATTTTTGAGACATCATGTTTCTTAATATAATAAGTTATGGTAATAAAAATTTGGATTAACCTATTACACCAAGTTACCTCAAGCTCCACTTTAATTTTTTTTAGAAGACCAATAAATTATCCTTTTGCCTATGAAAAGAATATAGAATTATTTGATCTCTAGTGCAATTTGTATGATAATATTTGTGTTTAACTTTATTATTAATATCCAATGTTATAGTAATATTTGTTGCATGCAGGCGTGATAGTTTCATCACCCATAGAGCCTTTTGTGATGCCCTAGCACATGAAAATTCAAGACACCCTTCAAACATGAACCCTTTAGGAGGAACTCATCATCATCATCATCTATTTGCCACAAACCACATGAGTTTAGGGTTATCCCAATTAACCTCTCAACTTCATCATCAAAACCAAAACCAAAATCAACAACCAACCACAAACAACATCTTAACCCTAGGAGGAGGACCCAACCCTACTTGTACACCAAAATTTGAACACTTAATCTCACATCCATCTTCATCATCATTTGGTCAACAACAATCACCACAATCACCTTTCTTCATTAATGATCATCATCATCATCCAAATCAAACTTTCCAAGACCTTCAATCTCATCAAACCCTACCATTCTCAAACAAACAACAACAACAACAACTTCATTTGCATGGCCTCATGCAACTTTCTCATGATCTTCAAGGACCAAACAATAACAACACAAACTCTTCATCATCACTTTCACCTTTTAACCTAAGCTTCTTCCCAAATAGCAATAGTAACACAATGAATGATCAATTCAACAACAACATAAGTGAATCAGAAGCAACAACACTCTTCACCAATACTCATAATCATCATGGTTCAAGTTTTTCTTCAATCTTTGCAAATTCATCTATGCAACAACAAGAGAACATGTCATTGTCATCACCACACATGTCAGCAACTGCATTGCTACAAAAAGCTGCTCAAATAGGTTCAACAACAACAACAACAAATGGTGTTGAATCAAATCAAACTCTTGCTACATATGGAAATGATGATCATAGTAGAAGAGATCAAGGAATAATAAGAACAATAAGCATGGAGAATGATCAACACCATCATGAACATCTACATGGATTAATGAACTCTTCAATATATGGGAATCATGATAACAACATTGCTCAATTTCACAATGTAGAAGAAGCTAAAAAGATGTCACATCAAAACCTAGGTGATTTGTGCTTTGGAGGGTCAGATAAATTGACTTTGGATTTTCTTGGTGTTGGAGGAATGGTGAGAAACATGAGTAGTAGTACTAGTGGTGGAGGATTTTCACAAAGAGATCAACAATTACACTCCATTAGCAACATCAACAATATGGATCCTAAATTGGAATCAACACAACCAAATCAACCTTTTTGAAGCTCAAACACTTGAATAAGCTGTTGGTGAGATCATAGATTACTTAGGCAGCAAAAAAAAAAAATGTTTATTATCTTTATATGTATTAATTAGTTTATTATATAAGCACTTCAAAAACTTTCTTTTTACTTTTCTTTTCCATTTGACAATTGGTATATTAGACTATTATCAATATTAAAATGTTCAACTTCAGTCTAATTTAAGATAGAGATAACTTTAGACTCATTAAACACGTATACAATAATTTATGATAATTATATTTGTCTCGCTACAAGAATATTAGTAGAAATTTGAACCAAAGATATAGAACTTTCAAGAAATACAACTAAACTAAGACATAAGAACTAGGATTTCTAGATTTAACTATTTTGCAAATCTCTTCAAAAATTGTTTAACTAGGGCTCATCACAAAGTGTTTGACATCAAACAATTACACGTTTGTTTGAGTAACTAGAGCTCATTTTCATTTTTCAACCACTCAATTTCTTCCATTACTAATGTTTTTGATGTATAAATGTATGTGTTCTATAATTGGCCTTTTATACACTAAAAACATTAATAATGGAATAAGATTTATGTATAGAAAAGAATGAGTGTTGTTTGGCATTATATATAAAATTACTGTTGCATTGAATTGCATGTTGTTGAGGTGAAGTTACTGAAATAGTAACTGTAAAAGCACGTGGTAAAGGCAGGTTCTGTACTATGAAGCTGGCTCTCACTTTCTGTAAATCTTCACATGTTGGCTATATTCCAAAGGAAACGACAAACACCGGTTTCAGTCAAATTTCCTAATATTCTCCCTTCAATTCATCATATATAATATTCACTTCTAAACTAATTAACCTTTTCAAACTCTTTTTAGATTCAAAATATATATATACTAATCAACTTTTTTTTTTTTTTACACCTTAGTTATAGCATAAATTTTACTACAAAGAATACTATTTTTGATACAAATTAACAAAGTTTCATTTTTCTATTTGCTTAGCAATGTTGTGGAGTGAATAGATAAACTTAGAGTTTGATTTTTATGTAATGTTGGTGTAAATTTTTTACACACTCCACGAATCATAATCAATTATGTATAAAGTAGTTATAACAAATTAAAAATTAAACATTATTAATAATTTAACGACAATATATGTAAATTAAATTCATAAATTAATATTTAAAATTGTTAACATCGAAATAAATAATTTTTAAATTTTATAATTTGACCAAAATAATTTTAAAAATATTACATGTCAATTATGTATTAATTTCCATCCTAAAAAAATACAACATATAAAAGTTAAAAAAATGTTTGACATTCCACGTAGATCTTATATTAATATAAATGCCATAATCATACGCTCTAATTAATTTGGACCGTTGATTTAATATTGAAAAAGAATTTTATGAACGTTACCTTAATATATTTGATGAAATATATGAAGCGTGAGTGAGTGGTTGCATGAGAAGATGCAGTATAGTGTGTGTACTTCCTTAATGAAATCGTTAGTGTTTGGTCTCATTTCACGTCATTTATTTATTCGTACTGGTTGTGTGTCCCCAGCAGCAGAGAAAAAGTAGCCTTTAAAATGTTCGTTATGGTAATAATAGGTAAACATTATGTGACACTTTGTCACATGTCATGCTTTTCTTATTTCCTCATTTGGATCGAATCATTTAGTCCGTGACCATTTAATGTTACTTCCTTTCTTCTCTCTTTTGCACCCCACTTTTCGATATATTACACATTTTTTTTAAATTTATATTTATTTTATTATTTTTCAAAAATAATAAAAATGTTATAAATTTATTTTATTATTTTTCAAAATATATCTTTAGTTTATTGTTCAGTATTTTACTTTATTTCTATCATAATTGTTTACTTCAAAAATATTTTATTAGAATAAAATAATACATTTAAAAAAAAGTTTGCACGACCCTTATTATTAATTATATACTGGAATAATTCATTCAATGTTAAGAGAAAGCTTTTTTTATCCCAAAAATAGTTCGTGTACATTCTCATTCTGGTCATCAACAAATGTCTTGAAGTTAATATTTATGTATCATCCGCCAAACTATAATGTTCTTGATTAAATTAAGGTGAAACTCATGAACGACAATGGACAATAATGTTGGATTGTGAACTTGATTTTAATGGATCAAATAAGTGTTAGATCCAATTAGTTAAAGAAAACTAAGAAAGAATGAGTGAGTAATTCAACTCGTTTGAACTAACAAACAAAAAAGTTGAAGATTTGAGTACAAATTAATATAAAAGAAAAAATACGAACTCACAAATTAATTATTAACTTTAACCGTTTAAAAACAAAAATTAAATTGAAGATTCTAACATGCGTTCTGGATTATATTCAAGTATCAACCGTAGTGTAGTGTTGGTTTGCCGGTAATTTTTGTTTTTGTTTTTCTTCAATAAAAAATTTGGAATTTCAATTTTTTTTATTTATGAAATTTCCGAACAATTTTTTCTTGTTAAATATTTTTACAAAAAAAGTGGAGGATGAAAATAAGATTTAATATAAATATAGGAGCATAAAGTGTTGGATGTTTGACTAGTTCAAACTCTAAACTGGATCTATAATCAGTTTGGTGCTACAATTCGAACAACCATGCTAGCTATTGACTCATTCATAGACTCGATCGATTGCCTACTAATTATTGTTGAATACAATTGTATTGAAGACAAATTCTAATACAAATTATGGATCAATTACGTAGACGCTAATAATTGTTATATATTATATATTGAATCAACATTAATCATGTCACATGGATCGAACTACATGCTATTCACTCATTCGTAGACTCGATTGACTACTTATTAATGTTCAACACAATTGCATTGAAGGCAAATTTTAATATGGGACAAATTCTAATATGTCCATGTCCACCATATACTAGTTAAGTGGTCAAATAACTCACATTTAATGGAAATCTTTTAATTTACAAATTTACGTAGAATAATGTTGCAATATATATATATAGTTAGTAAGTTAGGTCTCCATTAAAACTATATAAAGAACATATTATGTATTCATTTTGTCTCTCTTTCTCATTTTATTGATGTAGAATTTATCTTCACTCTAATATTATCTCTTTTCAATTATTTCTATCACGATTTCTAATATTATGTCAGAGTCTATAATTAATTGAGCTTTTATTACCTCACAAACTGGTTTTATGAAAATGAATTGTGTTCAATATAAAAATCTAATATGATACTAGAGTCTGACTTAGATATCAGATATAAACACATTTCAACATACATAGATATTATATGTAAATGTTAGTTATTAATTAGAAGTCTAAAATTTAGTTAGAGATAATTTCAAGGTGGTTAGTTAGTGAAGTCTCTACTAACTCTATATAAAGATCAGCATATCATGTAGTCATTCACTACGCAAAAAATGACATTTAATAGCGCTCCTTTTACAGTGCTTGCTAAATACAAGCGCTGTTGTAAATATATTTTAAAAATAATGGAGCCTTTTACAACGCTTTTTTGACAAGCGCTGTGAAAAAACCGCTGTTGTAGGGTCATATAGCGTTTGCGCATAATGTTGTAAGGATTTTACAGCGCTTTCCGCACAAGCGCTGTAAAATGAAGCGCTTTCGCGTATTATTTTACAACGCTTTTTTCACAAGCGTTGTAAAATACATGCGCTTTCCAATAATTGAGCTACCTATTACAACACTTTTTTCACAAGCGCTGTAAAATACATGCGCTTTCAAATAATTGAACTACCTATTACAACGCTTTTTTCACAAGCGCTGTAAAATACATGCGCTTTCAATCAATTTAACTACCTATTACAGCGCTTTTTGCACAAGCGCTGTAAAAGACATGCGCTTTCAAATAAATATCATTTACTTTTAATTAAATAAAAATAAATTTAAAACAAATTTATGAACCCTCATCACCTCTACTCTGGGAACCCTCATATCCTCTACGTACGTATTGTGCGGCCATCTACGTTGTCTCACGTATTTTTTAATTTGTTTTTGTAAAAAAATATTTAGTTTTTTAATAATTGAAAACTAAAAATTGTTATATATATTAAATCTCTTTTTTTTTGAAATTTGTTGATCTGTTCTGTTTTGAAATCTTTTCTGTTTTGAAATTGTTATTAGATGTGTTGATATTGTTTTGAAAGTTTATTATTTTTGTAACTGCATTTACATAGGTCGTATAGTATATGGATAGGAAATGGATGTCTGCTAATCGATTGTCAAAAGAGTATGAAAATGGAGTGAAAGAGTTTGTTGAGTTTGCAGTGAATAATGCAAAAGATCCAAATAGAGTCGTTTGTCCTTGTTTAAAATGTTGTTTTGGAAAACATGTTAGAGAAGATGAATTAGAAGGACATCTAGTATGTAATGGAATTGATCAAAGCTACACATGTTGGATAAGACATGGTGCGGAAAAAAAAAAGGAAACATTAATTTTGAGAATGGTTCGATATATGCTTCAACTGACTTCGATACAGATATATATGAGCCGAACCGAGTTGATGAGATCGCAGAAGCAGTTGAAGAAGATCTTCGAGATTGTCCTAAAATGTTTGAAAGTTTGTTGACTCTAAATTCGGGATAGAGTCAAGAAATCTAAGACTTGCACTTTCTACTGATGGAATGAATCCACATGGTCTTCAAAGCATCTCACATAGCATGTGGCATGTGATTTTGGTAATATATAACCTACCTCCATGGTTATGTATGAAGCGTAAGTTTATGATGTTGTCTCTATTAGTTTCTGGACCCAAACAACCGGGGAATGATATCGACGTATACTTGACTCCTTTAATTGAAGATTTAAAACGTATGTGGGAGACAGGTGTGGAAGTTTATGATGGGTATAAGAAAGAATGTTTCAATTTGAGGGCTATGTTGTTCGGCACAATTAATGATTTTCCAGCATATGGTAATTTATCAGGATATAGCATTAAAGGTCAATGTGCATGTCCTATATGTGAAGAGAGTACAACTTGGATGCGGTTGAAACATTGTAAGAAGAATGTGTTTCTTGGACATCGTACAAAAATGTATTTGATAGTGTTATTGGTACATTACTCAATGTTCCAAGAAAGTCTAAAGATGGCATCAACGCAAGATTGGACTTGGTCGATATGGGAATAAGAAATGAATTGGGTCCCGTAAAGAAAGGAAATCGCACATATCTACCTCCAGCCGCTCATACTCTATCTAGAAAGGAAAAAATTGTTTTATGTAAATTTATACACGAAGTTAAAGTTCCAGAAGGATACTCTTCAAACATTAAAAATTTGGTTTGTATGAAAGACCTCAAGTTAAAAGGTTTGAAGACCCATGATTTTCATATTCTAATGGAGCATTTGCTACCAATAGGTATACGCTCCATTTTACCTGAAAAAGTTCGACTAGCCTTAACTAGATTATGTTTCTTCTTCAGGGAAATTTGTAGTAAAGTGGTCGACCCTCAGAAATTACCGACATTGCATAGGGAAATTGTTGTTACTTTGTGTGAGCTTGAAATGTATTTACCACCCTCATTTTTTGATATAATGGTTCACCTTACTGTTCATCTGGTTAAGGATACACAACTTTGTGGGCCAGCTTATATGAGATGGATGTATCCGATAGAACAATATATGAAAATATTAAAAGGGTACGTAAAAAGTAGAAGTCGACCAGAAGGTTGTATTGCTGAACGGTACATTGTTGAAGAGGCTGCTGAATTTTGTACTGAATATCTGTCCAATGTTGAATCCATAGGGCTTCCCATGTCTCGTCATTCGGGAAGAATATCAGGAGAAGGGATAATTGGAAGGATACTACTGACTATATCAAGGACAGAATGGGAGCAGGCACAATTGTATGTTCTGCACAATGATGATGAGGTTCAACCGTATGTTACAATACACATGGATCAGTTATCTCGTTTGAACATGAATAGGAATCAAAATTGGATAACTCGATAGCACAATCGAAGTTTTATAACATGGTAAAAAAATCACATAAAGTAAAAGTTTGATATAGACCCCGGATCAATTTCACAGAGATTGAGGTGGCTAGCAAATGGTCCGAGCTTACATGTCTTTTCTTACACTGGTTATGTTATTAACGGCTACACATTTTATACCAAAGAACAAGATGATCAAACCACTATGCAAAATAGCGGAGTCACTCTCGTAGCTGAAGCGATGCATGTCTCAAGTGCAAAAGACGAAAACCCAATATATGTAAATCTATCATATTTGGGGGTTATCGAGCGCATATGGGAGTTAGACTACACAATGTTTCGTGTTCCCATATTTGGTTGCAAGTGGGTCGATAATTATAATGGCGTTCGGATTGATGAGTCAGGATTCTTGCTTGTCGATTTTAATAGGGTGGGATACAAAGACGAGCCTTTTTATTTTAGCGTCGCAAGCTCAACAAGTGTTTTATGTCACTGATTCTTCTGATGATAAATGGTTTGTTGTCCTATCGACCAATAAAATAAGTGATGATCATTCCCGACATTGCAACATCACAACAACCACATGAAATTGATTCAACTGATGATGGTTTATATCTTAGAGATGATCATGATGAGGGAATTTGGATTAATCCATCATTTCGTATTATAAATGGACAAACAAATGTGAATCCCACTAGGAAAAGAAGAAGGACATCTTAATGTAGATGTTTAATTGTTTTATATAAGCCATGCATGTAATCTGAACTGTGTTAATGTTAAAATGCATGTAATCTGAACTGTGTTAATGTAAATATGCATGTAATCTGAATTGAGTGTTTTATACTAAGTTCTGATTAATTTATTTTTTGCTTATATTTAGCTTGATTTGCATGAACTGAACTGAATATAAATTAGTAATTTACATGAACTGAACTGAACTGAAAAAGAGCCGTAAATATAAAAATAAAACAATGAGGCCTTTTACAGCGCATATCAGAAGAAGAGTTGTAAAAAAGCGTTGTAAAAATAACATTCATATAACAAAAGAGCATTGTTAACAAAAACATCAGACTCAAACCCATTTTTCGCAACATGGCAATGAATCTGAAGACCAATTTTCAGACACGATTTAAGAAGGAAAGGGAATGTAAATGTATCAGGTGATGAAGAAGAAGATAACATAGAATTAAAGAGAGAGAAAGGGTGTTGAGGTGGAGATTGAATTGTGAGAGAGTAAGCTTTGATGTTTGGGAATAAGATGCATAAAAGGAGAAGAGTTTGGTGAAGAGGAAGAGGTTTTGCATGATGATAACAATGTTTTTTAACCATTCATTGTTTTGCATGTTTTTAATGTCATCCCATATTGAACCCAAATAAACCAAACACAAAAATAACATAATAAAACAATGAGGCCTTTTACAGCGCTTATTTGAAAAAATGCTGTAAAAGGCTTTCAAAAAAACATTCATATAATATAATAAAATAAGGATGTCTTTTACACCACTTGTTCAAATAAGCGCTGTAAAAGACCCTTTTAAAAAATAAAATAAAGACATTTTACAGCGCTTATTTGGAAAAGCGCTATAAAAGGCTTTAAAAAAAACATTCATATAACATAATAAAACACAAAGGTCTTTTACAGCGCTTATTGGGAAAAGCGCTGTAAAAGAGCCTTTTAAAAAGTTAAATAAAGACGCCTTTTAGAGCGCTTTTCAAACAAGCGCTGTAAAAGGCTTAGGCCTTTTAGAGCGCTTTTTGAACAAGCGTTGTAAAAGGTTTATAAAAAAGCGCTGTAAAAGGGTTTTATATATAACAGTAACCGCTTCAGTTTCCTCTTCATTACGTAAACTTCACTATCATCTCAACCTTCATCGTTCTTCTCTTCTTTTGCAAACCCAATCATCCCGTCCTTACAAACCTTATTTCTACGATCATCTCCTTCATTTCGAACCTTATTTCCATCCAAGATCATCTCTCCCATTGCACACAATATATTTTCATTGAAATACGTAACCCTTATTACGTATTTCTTCAAACCGTATTTCTGTGAACCATATTTCGGTGAACTTTCTGCGAACCATCTTTTCTTTGCATTTCGTCTTTCTTTGAACCCTCATTATTCAAGTATTGATGTTATTAATTTTTTGTAATCATTAAAATGCATGTTGAGCTTGTTTAAGATATACTGATACTGATATGTACTTAGAATAATGCATGATACATGTTGAGCTTGTTGATGTTATACTAAACTGCATGTTGAACTTGTTGTAGTTAAATGGATACAAACAAAGATTTAGAATGTCAAAATGAAGAAGTTGACACTACTAAGACTTATGAAAATAAAGTCAAACGTGGTGCAACTATCATGCAAAAAGTCATCAAAGCAAGGAGCAATGGCATCAAGTTTGAGGTTATACTATACTATACTCTGTTTGCTGTGTATTTTTATCTTTTTTTTAATAGCATGTACTTACTATATGAGTTTTTTAGGTTGGCTGGAATGAGAGTGGTCAACCAATTGACCCCAACAACTCACTATTTGTTAGTTACATTAGGGCTGTTGTTCGACAAAATATTCTAATTACGATTGACGATTGGAGAGATAAGGCGTTGAAGGATTCCAAAGATATAATATGGAATGACATTCAAGTAACTTTTTTGATCCACTCTTTTGTCATTTATAATTTTTTTCATTGAAATACTTTACTTATAATTTTTTCATTGCAGACTACTTTTGTTCTTGATGAGAGACGAAAGAGGTATGTTTTGAGAATTGTTGGGAAAATCCATCGGGGATTTAGATCTCATCTCTCTAATTTCTATTTAAAAGATAGAGAAGGAAACACAAATGCTGAAGCTCCAAAAATATATAAACATTATATATCAAATGATGAATGGAGTGTATTTGTTTCCAAACGTTCGGACCCCGCATTTATCGTAAGTGATTAATTTATTAGCATTTGTGTTTTAATATTCATATTCGTAGCGGATTTTAAATTTTTACACAATTGCTATTTTTTTTATATAGAATATTAGTAAGGCAAATCGCGAAAGGGCAAGCAATCCAACCCACCCATACAAAAAATCACGTATGGGATATGCACGTCTTGATCAAAAACTTGTAAGTAATTAAACATCACTTTTATATAATAAAGTAATTTGTATTATAAACTATAGTGTGTAACTAATTTGTATTATTTTGTTTATGATCTTAACGAATAGCGACAAGACACCCAAGCCGATCAACCCTAGGGTCGTCATATATTATGGAAGGAAGTGCGTGTTAATAAAGACGGAGTGGTTGATAATGAAAATGTCCAAAAAGTAGTAGAACTTTGTGTAAGTATATTATCACTTTAATATCACTTGAATACTTTTTAATATTGTATTTTAAAAATGCTATTGAACTTATCTTTTTAATCCTACATGTATTTTAGGATATTATCGAACAAAGTTATGAAAATCAAGAGGGCAACAAGGATACTTGCAGGGACATTATGGGTAAAGTGTTTAATGTCCCTGAGTATATCGGTCGGGTTAGGGGGAAAATTTTTGGCGTAACTCCCAAAAGCTATTTTTCTCAAGAGAAGCGCCAAAAACCTTCCAACGAGGAAGTATTAGAGAAGCTCAAAATCCTTACAGAGCAAGTGGCACTTTTGGTGAATACGAACAAAGACAAGAAACTCCCAGATCAGCTCCAACATGAAATACAAATGGAGAGTGAAACCGCGAGTTGCAACGTCGGTCTAAAAAGTATTCCCGAGGTAATTAATTACTTACTTGCTTATGTAATTACTTATGTATTAAATATACTTAGATATTAATCGTACTTATGTTTTAACCATCGATTTAGGGTGTCACTCCATGTGTTCTATACTTGTCCTCGCCTACTCATCGGAAGGTGGGAAAAGGAAAATCGTACAACACTTCGGGAGAAGTATTGCACAATACTCCGATCCCTGCGGGTCATGTCAAAGTATCACCTGTTGTTGCTTTCGAACCAATTGCACCGTTGCCGATACCGGACAACGATGGAGATATGCAGTTATTGGGCGAAGCTATTGGTAGTTACATGGCATGGCCCACCCATCTTGTTGCACTCGAAAAAAAGATTCCCAAAAACAAATCAGTTACATCTCTCGAAAAGGTTTGTCACATTTATTCCCTAAGGTTTGTCATTTTTTCAGATTCAATAAACTAACATTTAACCTCATTTTTGTAGATCCAATTAAATAAACCACCCGTACAGCCAAAAAAAGCTAGCAAACCTTCAAAATTGGAGGGTAATAGGGCTGTCAAACTACAAAGGCTGGAGGGTAATAAAGCTGCCAAAATTGCAAGAAGAAAACTGGATCGGGGAAAATCGGTCGCTGCTGCCCATGTTCCTAAAATAAGTCAGCCATGCCTTGCTAAATACGGGGCGTGTCTTGACATCCAAGTAAAACGTTACATGGGCAGCAACGACGATTCGCGCATCATACCCATGAATAAAGATATATTCAGAGATGAGTATGATGAATTTCTCGAAAAGGAGCACATTTACGAACTTCTCAACCATAAGGAGCTTAGTGCTACTGTCATGAGCTTGTACATAAGGTAAAAAATACTTTTAATTTCATTTATTGGTAATTAATTAAATTATTGGTAATTAATCTAGTTTAAAATTTTGATTGAAGGTTTTTGTATGAGAAGGTCGTGTGCACGAGGAAATTGTCAAATAAATACTCATTCTTGTCTCCGCATAAGTTGTCGATGTGCAAACTCGATCAAGGAAATGTAAAGAAATACATTGTAGATATGTTATTAGGAAATATAGAAAAGGATAAATTGTTCTTCGCACCATATAATTCAGGGTACGTAATTATATATTATTTATTTAGATCTTTTTTAATTGATATGATTTTAATTTATTAGTTGTGTATAAACAAAATTGCTTAACCAAATTTTTGTTGTTGTAGGGAACATTGGGTGCTATTTGCAATCAATGCGGTCTCTGAAGTTATATACTATTTGGATCCCTTGCATGACAATTACAACAATCACTCCGAAATAAAGACTATGTTCGACACGTAAGTAATATTCATTTATTTCTTACACACACATATATATATATATATATATATATATATATATATATATATATATATATATATATATATATATATATAAATAATGTGTTTGTTCATGCTATAATAATCACATTTATTCATTCGATAGTGCCTTACAAGTTTTTCGAGCTCAAAGAGGTGCTACAGTGTCGAAGCAAAAGTCTAATAACATCACATGGATCCCAATCAAGGTTTGAAATATATGCCTTTAAATTTTCATTTCCAAATATATGTCTTTACGATTAATGCACAAATATTTTATTGACTTATATGTTTTATTTTACAGTGCCCTCGTCAAACAAACAACATCGACTCTGGGTACTACGTATTGAGATTCACGAAGGAGATTGTTGACAAGAATAAAACTATTATCCCAGAAACGGTACGATATTTTCATTATATGATTTTCATATATAAATTATCTTTATATTTGATACTAACTTAATATAATATGTTCAATTTTTATATTGCAGTACTTTGACAATTCCAGTCCGTCATACTCTGAGGAAGATCTAATGGAATTAAAGGAAGACTGGTGTCAGTATGTGCTTGATATGAAAATTATTTGATTTTCTGGGAAATAACATGCTGCTGGGCATGGGATTTGAATATTATATGGTAGCTAGTGTATATTCTGTATATTCTGTTAGTTATTATATGTATATATATGATCATAAGACACAATATATGAACATATATATGAATATGTAGTTAATTAGGTTGTAAATTAGGTTATATATATGTATCTGAATATAGTTAACTAGGTTGTAAATTACAGAGTTACATCTATTTTAATTAAATTACATTTTGTTTTTTGTCTACTGATTGTGTGAACTGCTTATGGTATTTGAATATGTTTTGTTGTTGTGTGAACTAATTGTGAACTGGTTATGGATCAAAATAATTTTGGATAAAAAGATAAAAGACAGCGCTTTCTAAAAGAAATGCCATAAAAAGCTAAAAAGCGCTTTTCAAAAATTTAATTTACAACGTTATTAAAAAAAAATTGCACATTTTACAGCGCTTTTTCATAAAAACGCTGTAAAATGTGCAATGGGTGTGCATTTTACAGCGTTTTTTTCAAAATGCGCTGTAAAATATGCACCTATAATTCAAATATTGGGTGTACATTTTACAGCGCTTTCTCAAAAAGGCGCTGTAAAATATACACCCAAAAGCGCTGTAAAATGCTCACCTATAATTCATATACTATGTGTGTATTTTACAGCGTTTATTTGAAAAAGCGTTGTAAAATGTGCACCTATAATGCTTATACTGGGTGCACATTTTACATCGCTTTTTTGAAAAAGCGCTGTAAAATGTGCATAACAAGCGCACATTATATCTACATGTTTTATAGCACTTTTTGCAAGCGCTGTTGTATCTTTTACAGCGCTCGATTTCACAACGTTTTCTTTTTGAATAAGCGTTGTAAATGTATTAAAAAAAGCGTTGTAAAATGACATTTTTCGCATAGTGATTTGTATCTTTTTCATTTTATCAATATAAAATTTATCTTTATATCAATCTTATCTATTTCCCATTATTTCCATCAAGATCCCAAATACTTTTTAAAAATTATAATTTTGATATATTTTAATTTAAAATTATGTTGACTTGTCTTATGATTTTTTTTTACATTTATAAATGTTTTTGAGTCCAAGTCATAAAATAATCATTAGAATTAATCTAGTTTAGTTATGAAGTTTGATCAATATCCAAACGGTTCAACTTATGACCCCTTGATTCCATCACGCTATCGAGTCCATGTTCGGGCTAATTTTTAAAATATTCATAAAGGTTTATAATATGAAACACAAAAAGTAAAGGTTTTTATGGTTTGGTTTTTCATAAAACCAGTTCAAGTTAACCATTTATATTGGTTGCATATTAAAACTTAACCACATTTTTTTCTATATGATTGGTTTGATTATAATGAACCGATTTTCAAACCAGAATAAAATTGGTTTCAAATCGATTAAATGTACAATAACATTCTATTGAAAATGATGATATTAATAGAAGATTATTTGAAATAATGACGATACTAATAAGAGCTAGTATTGGTGTAAACTAAACAATAAGAAAATCTTACATATGAGAGATATCACACACTAGTAGTGTTTATAACATGGAGGTATGAATATCACACCCATAATTACCGTTGAAACAAATCCTCTTAATATTCACATATACCATTTTAATTTAAGATTTATTTTTATTTATAAAACCTAAAATTAGAACTATATATATATATATATATATATATATATATATAACAAATAAATAGTATCGGTTTTTTTAATAAAAAAAATGTTGCTTACATGTTGGAGTGTGCAAGAGTGCAATCTAGATGGAAATTGGTAGTAAGTTACATAGTATAATAATTACATAATAATATGAACGTGTGAACTTCCAAAGAACGTAAGAAGAAAAGAACATGGATAATAAAATATAATATTATTAATAAATAACATTAATAAATAATATATATATATATATATATATATATATATATATATATATATATATATATATATATATATATATATATATATATATATATATATATATATATTGGTATGTCAGACTTAATATGCTATTTTATAAGTCTAAGTTTGGCCTATTTAAATAAATAGACTTTAAAAATAGTCTGGGCCTAACCTTTTTATTAAATAGTCATCCCAGGCCAGACTATAAGTAGTTAGGCTATATGCCCCTAACAGATGGCTTAACCTATTCACATCCCTAGCAACTAGGATCTAAGAAGATGATTAGTGGCATTCTTATTGTTGATGTTCCTGAGAAGGTGTGTGAAGTGTGTATGGCAGGAAAACAGTCAAGGAACTCCTTCATATCACAAGTGCAAGCAAGAGCGAAGAACGTTCTTGAAGTGGTTCGTAGTGACATATGTGGACCATTTGATGTGTCATCATTAGGAGGGAGTAATTATTTCATAATATTTATTGATGAATTTAGTAGAATGTTATGGATTTATTCGATAAAAACCAAAGATGAAGGATTTGAAATGTCCAAGAATTTCAAAGTGAAAGTTGAAAAACAAAGTGAAAAAATTGTCATAGTGCTAAGGAAAGATGGAGGTGCTGAGTATACATCACATGATTTTGAGGAATTATGTGTCAAGCATGGAATTGAACATGAAGTGACTGCCCCATACACACCTCAACATAATGGACTGATTGAAAGAAGAAACAGAACCATCCAAGACATGACTAGAAGTATGTTTAAGGGAAAGAAATTGTCACACAAGTTATAGGGTGAGGTTGCATCAATTGATGCACACATCCTAAATAAATGTCTAACAAAGAAGCTGCCATAAGAGGTTTGGAGTGGAACGAAACCAATATTAGGGAACTTGAGAACATTTGATGCTTTATGTTTCAAGCATGTGCCTGACCAGAAAAGAAGAAAGTTGTAGGACAAGAGTGAAACAATGATCTTGGTTAGGTATCATCTAATTGGTGCCGACAAATTGTACGATCCTATTAGAGGCAATGTGGTAGTCAATAGAGATGAGAAAATTATTGAGCAAGGGCAGTGGGTCTGGACACATAAAGCCAACAGCAACCAATATTGGAAGCAGATTGCCAACAACCAGCACTGGGATTGGTAACAAGTGACTAGCCGCACAAGTCAGCCTACACATATTCCTTTACAAGTACAAGATGATCATCAGACCAATGAAGACAAAACTGAAGAAATGATATAATCAAGCAGATCTCATAGGGCAAGGCAACCACCTTCACATTTAAGAGAATTTGAAGTATACAATGATAATGAAATTGACAGCAGTGAAGATCTAGTGCACTTTGATTTATTTGCAATTACATAGCCACTAAGTAATGAAGAAGCCATGAAGAGAGGACGTTGGAAGGAAGCTATGATAGAAGATATCAAGGCAATTGAGAAAAATCAGACTTGGTACTTGACTGATTTGCCTCCAAAATAGAAGCAGATTGGAGTAAAATGGGTCTATAAACTCAAGCTGAATCCAGATGGAATAATTGTTAAATACAAAGTTAGATCTGTTTCCAAGAGATTTTTACAAAGGGCAGACATAAACTACTCTGAAATGTTTGTTCCAGTGGTTATGATTGAGATAATCAGACTAGTAATAGCATTGGTCTGTGATAGAGGCTTGCTGATGTGTTAGCTTGATGTTAAGTCTGCATTTCTAAATGGATGGTTGGAAGAAGAAGTGTATGTATCTCAACCCCCTGGATTTGTGATTAAGGTAAAGAAGGATAAAGTGCTCAGATTAAGGAAAACTCTTTATGGTTTGAAGCAAACCCCAAGATTACGGAACAAAAGAATTGATTAATTCTTAATTGGCATTGGTTTTATCAAGTGTGCAATGGAATATGGAGTCTATGTGATGCATAACACACTAAATGGAGTGTCCGCGTTGATCCTATTATGCCTATATGTTGATGAGGCAATTGAAGAATTCAAGGAATTCATGAAGAAGCAGTTTGAAATGTCAGATCTGGTAAGCTGACTTATTCCCTTAGAATAGAATTCACATGATCAGAAGTACGGTTAGTGATGTATCATAAAGAAATATGCTGGAGAAATTCTAAGAAGGTTTAATACAGTTGGATGCAACCCTGTTGTCATACCAATTGAATGTAATGCAATGTTGGGAATTGAAATTGAAGAAGAGTTTGTTGATTCGACCCTATTCAAGTAAGTTGTTGGCTCCCTAAAATACTTCTGCAACACAAGACCTGACATTTGCTATAGTGTAGGAGTAATTAGTAGATTCATGGAAAATCCCAGACATTCTCACAGGATGGCAACCAAGAGAATCATGAGATATATTCAAGGCACATTGGAGCATGAAATTTTATTTGCAACAAATTTAAAGCAAAATAATAAAGACTTAGTGGGATATTCAGATTCTGATTGGTGTGGAGATAATGATGATAAAAGAAGCATGTTATGCTATGTGTTCAAATTCATGAAATTTCCAATAACATGGAGCTCAAAGAAGCAGTCAGTCATTGCATTTTGATCATGTGAAGTTGAGTATATTGTTGGAAGCTATGCAACATGCCAAGCATTATGGCTGGAATCTTTGATAGCATAATTGAAGATTGAAGTGTGCAGGCCTGTACAAGCAAAATGTGTAATTGAAGAATGTTCTTGGTATTATAAAATGTGTAATTCAAGCCAAATGTTTGTTGTATGTGATAACTAATTAACTAATCACTCAATTAGTTAATTAGGTAGTTAGATGACAGTTAGAATGAATCATGTATAAATGACACACTTCATTCATTCAATAAATAAGTCATACAACTCATATGTTATTCTACTTTTCTTTTTTCTTGCACTTGAGTCAATAGCTTGAATGTAACAAATTTAAATTCTGATTAGATGACATAAGAGTTTATCCAAAATCTATTTAGACGGTTCGGTCTTGAGCGTAAGTGAAGTGTGTTAAGAGTCTCACATTAAATAAAATAAAATTTGACAATTTTATTATAAATAGTGGATAGTTCTCATTTTATAAATTAATTTTATAGAGTTGTATTAGACTCAATCAAAATTAAAAAAATAAAAGAATTAAAGCATCTCATAGCAAAATCTATTGAGTTAAATCATGAAAATTTTGAAGAAAGTTGTTTGAAATCCTAAAACCAATTCCAACTAATATAGCATGTCGACGCTTCGCTATATATACATTTATATATAGTCTGTTTTTCATATGCTTTACATGATTTTCATTTGTTTTTTATTTTATTTGGTGCACATGATTTTCATTTGTTGCTAACTTTATAAAGAAACTCCACCATAAAAATAATAAAAAAGATAAAAAAATAAAAACTCCAATATGAATCCACATTGTTGCTCCCCAAAACCGAATGGATAAAAGAGTCAAGTTTTTAATTGTACATAGCTGACATCATGCAAAAAGCCAAATTTGAAAAATTGTAAGTCTTGTTTCAATTCTAAGGCTATCACAAATTAGAGTAGGTTTATTGTTGTTCTTGTCCTTTTTTTTTCATCTCTATCTCATTTTTTTTTATCAAACAAGGTTTATGTCCATTAAATTTTTTGTTGTTTTCATTTCATTTTATCTATTTATAATTTTTTTGTCAAAAAAATTATTTTGAATGTTAGAAAAACAATGTATGACTATAAACTAGAAGTGTTTAGTAATTCAGTGATTATTCCTAGAAAAAATAAAATTAACAATGAAAATTAGTTAAAAAAAAATGAAAACTCTCTAATTTGTTCATAAAAAAATTTAGTGACAAAATAGTGTTAAAAATAAAACATCATAATAATATTTATTTGTGACATAAAGTATATTAAGGATAAGAATAATATAGGACCATATTAAGATATATAAGTTAAAAAATTATTATTAAGCATTTTAATATGATAAATAATTTTTAAAATTAGTAATAATATTTAATTATTATTCATTACATTATTTGTTTTAGAATATGCATACTTTTTAACAAATAAAATATATTATTAATATATGTAGTGTACTCCAATCCGATTAATTTGTTAAACTTAATTGACAAATACTGTTAAATAAAATATTATATTTTAAATTTAAATTTAAAATCTTATAATTATATATAAATTTATCATAATATTTATTATATTTTTATGGACAATAAAATAAATAAAATGACACACATGAAAGAAGTGAAAAAAAGTATCAAAGTTGACAAAGGCAGACACATGTGTTGGCCATACCTTCCAATCAAGTAGAAGGACACTCGTGACTCTGCCAATCCAAAACTGAAACATATTCAAAAATGATACCAAATGAAAAGGAAAAGACAGTAGAAGAAACAAAGTCCTGCACTAAGTCGTTGTCTCCACTCCATGCAAGATAAGAGGCCAGGGTCACAAACACACACCTTTTAGTATTTAAAATAAATAAAATAGGATATTTTTACTACACGTTCATATATTAAAATATTTTGGTATATTAAACTAATAAATTAACAATTAGTTGTGTTGAATAAGAGAAAATGAGAGAGACATATGGTGAAACCGTGTGTCTGAACTACACAACGGAGTCCGTTTTATATAGGCTCAAGGCAATAAATACATAAATAAATATGAGAGATATTATCCCTATTTACATGATATGTAATAAATATAAATATATTTTCAATACTCCCCCTCAAGCTGGAGCATATAAATCATATGCACCAAGCTTGTTACATATATAACTGATTCGAGGACCTCTCAGGGACTTAGTGAATACATCTTTCAATTGATCATTGGAATTAACAAAGCTAGTGGTGATGTCGCCTGATTCGATCTTCTCTCTTACAAAGTGACAATCTATCTCAATATGTTTGGTCCTCTCATGAAAAACCGGATTAGAGGCAATGTGCAATGCTGCTTGATTATCACATATTAATGTCATTTGTGTTGCCTCTTCAAATTGAAGCTCTTTGAGTAACTGTTTCAACCAAATAAGCTCACAAGTCACTAATTCCTTAGCCCTATATTCAGCTTCAGCGCTAGATCTTGCAACTACACTTTGTTTCTTACTCTTCCAAGATATTAAGTTTCCTCCAACAAGTACACAATACCCAAAAGTGGATCGCCTATCAATGGGTGAGCCTGCCCAATCGGCATCTGAATAACCAACTATCTGAGTATGACCTCTATTTTCATAAATTAGACATTTTCCTTGAGTACCTTTAATGTATTTCAAGATTCGTATCACAGCATCCCAGTGTTCTTGACAAGGAGAGTTTAAGAACTGGCTTACTACACTGATTGCAAAAGAAATATCTGGACGGGTGACTGTGAGGTAGTTTAATTTACCAACCAATCTTCTATATCTCCCTGAATCTAAAAATGGCTCCCCATGATTAGGTAGAAGTTTGACATGTGGATCCATAGGAGTGTCAACCGGCTTGGCATTCAACAAACCTGTCTCTTCAAGAATATCCATGGCATACTTTCTTTGTGAAATTATTACGCCATCCTTAGATTGGGCTACCTCAATGCCCAAGAAGTAGCGAAGCTTGCCAAGATCTTTAGTTTGAAATTGATGAGATAAATGTTGTTTCAACTGGAGTATGCCCTGTTGATCACTACCAGTTATGACAATATCATCTACATAGACAATCAAGTAAATTCACCCTTGGGTTGAGTGGCGATAGAAAAGAGAATGATCAGCTTCACTTCGAATCATGCCAAATTGTTGCATTACTGTGCTAAATCTACCAAACCAAGCTCGAGGAGACTGTTTAAGACCATAGAGAGACCTCTGAAGTCGACAAACCATGATAGAGGACTCCCCCTGAGCAACAAACTCAGGTGGTTGCTCCATATACACTTCTTCTTCAAGGTCACCATGTAAAAAAGCATTTTTAATGTCAAGTTGATGTAGAGACCAATGTCTGATGGCTGCAATAGAGATGAGTAGTCTGACAGAGGCCATCTTAGCCACAGGGGAGAAAGTATCATTGTAATCGAGGCAAAAAATTTGAGTGTACCCTTTTGCCACCAAACGAGCTTTAAAACGATCAATCTTACCATCAAGACCAATTTTCACAGTATAAAGCCAACGACATCCTACTAAAGACTTTCCAGACGGTAAAGGAACCAATTCCCATGTACCACTACTCTGAAGTGCACACATCTCGTCAATCATTGCTTGTCTCCACTCTGGGTGAGATAAAGCTTCACCTGGAGATTTAGGAATAGAAACAGAAGACAGGGAAGACAAACAAGTATAATGCAAAGGAGAAAGACGATGGTAACTCAAGCCAATGTAATGAGGGGATGGGTTACGAGTAGGACGTATACCTTTACGAATAGCAATAGGAATATCAAGGGTCGGATCTGATAAAGAAGGAGGTGGCGGTGAAGTAGCGTTTGGAATGACCTTGGTATCAAGAACAGGTGTAGGGACATGTACAATAAATGGTGGTTGACGACGACGGTATGTCTGAAGAGGTTGTATAGTTAGAGGATCAACAAGAGGAGTCTCAAATTGGACAATGGGAGGGGCCATCGGAGGTGTCTCAGGTGGGGTATACATAATAGGCTCTAGTGGTAAAGGAGAAGGTGAAATAGTCTTTGGTAGGTCCAAAGGAATAGTTGCAGACAAAGGATCAGGAAGCGACTCATAGTATGTAACAGACTCAAAAAACGTGACATCAGCCGATATGAGATATCGTCTAAGATTAGGAGAATAACAACGATAACCTTTTTGGGACCGATGATAACCAAGAAAGACACATTTTAGTGATCGAGCTGAAAGTTTATCAAGACCAGGAGTGAGATTGTGGACAAAACATGTAGATCCGAAGACCCGAGGAGGAAGTGAGTGAAGAGGGGTACCAGGGAAGAGGATCGAGTGAGGGACTTTGTTATCAAGAACAGACGAAGGCATGCGATTTATAAGATAGCACGTCGTTAGAACAGCATCGCCCCAAAAGCGAGATGGTACATTACCATGAAGAAGGATAGTACGAGTGGTTTCAATAAGGTGTCGATTTTTGCGTTCGGCTACCCCATTTTGTTGAGGTGTATGAGCACAAGAAGTTTGATGAAGAATGTCGTTAGAGGTCATAAAATTTTGAAATTGATGGGACAAATATTCGCGAGCATTATCACTGCGCAAAGTGCGAATGGATACACCAAATTGAGTTTTAATTTCCTTATAAAATTGTTCAAAAATAGAAAATAATTCAGACCTATTTTTCATTAAAAACAACCACGTACAATGGGAAAAATCATCGATAAAGGTAACAAAATATCTAGCCTCAAGTGTGGAAATAGTACGAGAGGGACCCCAAACATCTGAGTGAACTAAAGCAAACGGGGAGGAAGCTCGTTTATTAGCTCGATCAGTGAAATGACTACAAGTGTGTTTCCCTAACTGACACGACTCACAATTTAAGCTAGATAATTTGGTTAGGTTAGGTACTAATTGTTGAAGTTTGGGAAGACTCGGATGACCTAACTGAGCATGTATAGTAAGAGGAGAATATGTGGTATGACATGTTGTTGATGGGTTTGAGAGATAATAAAGACCATTAGACTCACATCCGACACCAATTTGTCGTCCTGATATTCGATCTTGCAAGGTAACATTGCAATTAGTAAACGTGACAACATAGTCATTAGAACGAGTCAATCGATTGATAGAAATTAAATTAAATGGACAGCCAGACACATAAAGGACATATTTAACTAATAGAGTAGGGAGGATTTGGACAGTGCCAATCCCTTGAGACTGTGTTTGGGAACCATTGGCTGACACTATCTTAGGTAAATAACCAGATGTTGTGAGAGAGGAGAAAAGAGTCTTATTACCAGTAATGTGATCAGATGTACCAGAATCGAGAATCCATGGGCTATGAGAAGGTGAGATGCAAACCGGTGAATTACCACTTTGTGCGGCCGAAACAGCGGAACTCGAGTTCTGACAATACTCTGCCCACCGAAGAAAATCTTCATAAGTAGCCATAATCAATAAGTAATTACCTAAAACCAGCAGCGAAACAGTGGCGGAAGAGTTTTTTTTTTTCTTTCGATGAACAGTATTGCGCGCGATGAACAGTGGACTGATTTTCTGAAGAAAAAAAATGAACGAAAAGCGACAAAGAAAGGGTAAACCGGAATTGAGACACGGTTTTACCGAAAAAAAATTCTCGCCGAAGGACAGTGGGTGCCGGGTAATCACGGTTTAGGGTTGTCTCTCTTAATAGGCTCTAGATACCATGTTGAATAAGAGAAAATGAGAGAGACATATGGTGAAACCGTGTGTCTGAACTACACAACGGAGTCCATTTTATATAGGCTCAAGGCAATAAATACATAAATAAATATGAGAGATATTATCCCTATTTACATGATATGTAATAAATATAAATATATTTTCAATAAGTTGTATGAAATAAAAAACTATTTTGTTGACTTTATATTTAAGAAAAGACTTTTCATATAAACGAAAAATATTTCATTATTGATAAGCTTTATACTAATTTTTTATATTTTATTGTAAAATATATTCAATATTCACTATTATCAATAACAAAAATTTAGAAACAATTGTGGGGCAAAACTAATACATAAATTTGTATTATACTAAAAATAAATATATATTTTATAAATAAACATCATATATCTTCACTAGAAATTTAGTATTATAAAAATTGTAATTAACTCTAAAAGAAAATATATTCAAGAATATACAAAATATTTTCTATATTTACATATTTTATCATGTTGCTGTGGAATGGGTTGCTTTAGAATTTCAAATGAAAATTAAGTATAATAAATACTTAAT
>JBBPBR010000005.1:46339162-46373876 GCA_037974775.1 Cicer pinnatifidum
TTCTTTATGTTTTTAAGAGTTATACTTTTAAATTATTTTTAGTCATAATCTCATTTCAATTATTTTTATATATAGATTTTTAAAATGGTATTATAAGTTTTGTTATCAATTATATGAAGAATGACATAATAAATTTCTAAGTGATTTTATGACATAGATTGAGAAAATTTTCATTGAATTTCAATAACTCTAAAATCTATCTCACTTTAATTCTCTCTTGTTTAATTAATTATTTTTTAAAAATTTAATTAAGAATTTATATTCTTATGTTATTAGGATTATTGCAATCAAAACACCTTAAAAATTAGAAAAATTTATTAAAAAAATTAGAAAAATTTATATTTTAATTTTACTAATTTAAAATTAAAATTACTATTGTAAATATTTAAAAGTATAAAGAAAGAATTTATCATTAAAAAATTAATTTATTAAAAATATATACAAAAATTAATTTATTATTTTCGTATAATTTAAAGAATATATTGATGTATTTATTTTAGTTTATAATTAATATGGAAGAGGAAAACACCTGAGAAAGTTGATTGGGCAATGGACTGAAAGAAACAGTGGTCTGGAATTCAGCAGAAACAGAGTGTACTATTGTCTGTCGATGTGGTCTTCGCTTGCATGCAATTCAATGCATCGCTGTTTCTTGCTTCCTCAAAGTCACGTTGGAGAGAGATGGACTTCAAAAATTGGAAACAGGTAATTTGGTCTAATTTGAAAATAGTCAATATTCTTCTCTCTCCGTTTTTGAGAAAATATTTGGGATTTTAATTTGATCCCTCGTAAAACTATATAATTTTAAATCGTTAACAATAAAATGTTTAATAACTTTTTATAGTAAATTTTGCATCTCACTCAATTGATAGCGGATTCGTAGTTATTGTTGACAATAAATTTTTTGTTTAAATATATATTTAACTGTTGTACAATTTTTTGTTTAAATTTAATTCTGTAAAATTAGAGAAAATTAGTTTTGATTTTGACGTTAGTCAATATTAAGAGAATGGGAGTCTTTCAAAAATTAATAAATTTTTCTTTTAATTTTTATTCATATTTTTTTTATAAAATAACATCAATTATTAAATGATCAATTAAATAAATTTTTTAATTAATAATATAAAATATTTTCATTTTTAATATATCATAAAAAATAATGGGGTGCTATGTATTTATATGTCCAAGTGTTATGGTTTATCAGCTATTTTTTTAGGAATAAAAACTGATTGTCTTTAATTTTAGAAGGACTAAATCCAAATAAATAAATAAAAAAACTTGCAAAGACATATTTAAATCTAAATTTTTTTATTATTTTTTTAAAGTAAATTTTGCATCTCACTCAATTGATAGCAAATTCATAATTTTTTATGGACCAAAAGACATATAATTCATGGTTGGAGGTTTGAAAACCAAAGAGCAAATGAGGTTTTGGAATTAGAAATCTTTGTCTATCAAATTGGCTCTATTAGGTAAGTAGGGTTGCAGGATCCTTTTGAGTGGCCCATATTTGTGGAGGGATACTACTGTTATAATTATGGCATCCATATGTCCTCGTCTCATTTGGGTGGTCGCACTTTGGATTTTAGGTCGGTCTCATTATGGTGGAAAGATAACTAAATTCTTTGGTCAAATTTTGCTTCTACCTCATATTGGTTCTCAGAGGGTATGATCATGGTGATTTGGAATGGACTATCTACTTCTTTTTAAGAGGACCCCTAGGTTGGTGGTGTGTCTCTGAAGTCCCAACTTTTTATACGCTTTTCCAAATGTTGGATCAACATGATTTTTCGGTCGATAGTATAGGTCATAGGGAGGATGATTCTAGGTTTGGAATATATGGTGGCGAAGAAGCTTGTTTGTTTGAGAGCAAAATCTATTGGGTGAGTTCACCATGGTCCTTAAAACGAGGGTTACTCAATTACATCAGCTTACTTGCGGCACTCAAAGACCTCCTAAAGTGGAGGACATCTTATAGGAGGATGCGCAATCCTTATCTAACGTTTGGAAGATTTGAGCCCCTTCAAAAGTCGTTGTTTTCCTTTGGCATTTATAAGGATACGGGGTTCAGTCCTCAAAATATTTTCAAGTGTATGGTTATTGTCGATTATAGCACTACCGCTTGCATGTTTTGTAAAGAGGGAGTTGAGTCGGCGAGTCGTTTGTTCGTAATTATGAGGTTACCTTTCAAGTAGGCATGGCAATGGAGTAAGTTCGAGGCGGATTTTGCCTCCTTCACCTCAACACTCCGTCTATTTGTTATGAGTGTGAAATTTAAGTCATCATTCATGTTCTCGACATGATATAGATTTTCTCATCCTTCACCTACACTAATTCATATATACAAATTAATAAATTTAAAACTCGTATTTATTATAATTAATAAATAATTTTTATTATATAATTCTTATTAAAATAATATTCTTTATAGATAGGAGATTATAACTTAAGGTTAAATAATAACTTTTAGTTCTTATAAAATTTAAATGTTTTGCTTTTAATCCCTATAAAAAAATATTTCATCTTTAGTCCATAAAACATTTCTTATTTTTATTTGGTATCTCTGTTTTCAAGTCCAGTCATGTTTATCATTTAAATTTTAAATAATTTTTACGTGCATATTTAGATCATTATAAGAATATCTCTCACAAAAATTTAGAATTTTTGAAAAAAATATTAATTAAATATGAATTTTTAAGTGTCAAAAACTTAAAAATTCATATTTATTTGATCATTTATTAAAAACTATAAATATTTGTAAGAGATATTTTTATAATGTTCTAAATATGTATGAAAAAAATATCATTCAAAATTTTAAATGATAAACATGAGTTGATTTGAAAATAAGGACAAAAAATAAAGTTAGAAAATTTTTAAGGTAGTAAAGATGAATAATTTTTTTATAGGAACTTAAAACTTATTTAACCTTATAATTTATAATATTTAAAAATATTAAATATATTGAATATGTCAATGTATATAAAATTTAAAAGTGATAATAGTTTTACTAGAGAGGATTCAGAGGTAGGTGCGGGGAGGATATCAGCACCCTCATATTTACCGACATGCTCAAGTTTTAATTTTGGAAAAACTATATATGTATTCTGTCAAAGCAGATTTTTTTCTGCTCAAATTGTAACAGATTCGGGTGAGGTATATGCGGGTGCAAGTTGTGTTGTCATTCTTATTTTTAGATCTGGCATAGGATCTTTAGGTGGTTAGGATGGGAGTTAGCTTTTCCTCTGGATTTGCTCCGTATGTTTATGGTCTTCAGGGTCTTGCACCTTTCGGTTGTTGTTGCTTCTACTTCTCCATTTATTTGTTGGGCCTACATGTATGTCTTGATTGGCGGTGGTGTTTGTTCTCCCCGTTTGAACTTCCTGTGCTTTATGCTTAGATTTGTAGTGAATCCTCCTAGTACTCTTTGTAACATTGTGATTTAACTTTACTATTACTATATATTTGACATTAAAAAAATAGTTTGCCACCAATATAGGCTAATTAGTCCATTATCCAACACCAACCAGTGTTCGTACAAGTTTTAACTTTGAGTTTGACAATGTTACTAGATACTATTGAATGTCAACTCACAAATTTGGTTGCTCACATCTTCGGAGAAATTCTACCGTCGACTGAAGAAATGTTTGTTACATTTTTAAAAGAAAATATATTTTACATTTAATAATTTAAAATTATTTTATAGAAATTTTAGTAAGGACGAAAATTGTTTGTGTTTATCTATCATAGTAAAAACTATCTTAAAAAAACTGTTATAAAAAATAAACTTTTTTTAAGTTACTAAAAACAGTTGTAACAAATGAACAATTTTAAAAATGATTAAAAAAAAATTATAACAACTAGATCTTTATTCTTAGTTGAGATCTAAAGGGACAAATGTTATTGCAAACACAAACATAAGGCCTTGTGATTCTTCATTAAATATTAAATTCATAATTAAACTATTCATAAAGAACAAGACAGTTTTGTATAAATCTACAGCATAAAAACCAAAATAAGCCTCTAGGAGAGGCTTCAAAACCAAATAACAGATTGACGAAAAAATCTAAAGTGCACTAATGTCAAGAATCCATGACCAAAGCTTTCTTCTAATATTTTGTCACGTATCAATAATGAATTCGTTTAACTTATCAATAAAATAAAAGGATGAAGATTCTTAACAGTACAACATAAGGAAAATAAATAACACAAACTATAGTAAGGAACCTTGTTAATAATAATAATAAGAGGAAGCATAACTCAAACTAGAGATAAGAGAATCTTGTGATCATTCTGGACATATACAAAATCTACCTCAAAATTGAACATGTGTCACGCTAAAAAAACAGGATTAAAGAATAAAGTGGGTAGTATTAAACATTGATTTACTCACTTTATAAAAGCCAAATACAGAAGAAAAAAGTGTCTTATTTGTCATCTTCATTGAAGGTTGGTGGTACTTGACCACGGTCCAGTAGCTCCTTTACAGAAAATTGATGTAAGTCTTGGTACATTTTCTTCCATTGATTAGCCATCTGCGTTGACCTTTCCCATTCATGTTTTAGTTTCTCTATCTCCATTTCAGAAACAGCCGCTGAACCTTGATTCTGAGACCAGATGAAAACAGATGTTAAAGTCAGTTTGTTATGCATTATAAAAATTGATTTTAGCATTCAATAAGTTAGATATTGTTTTTCAAGATTTTTAAGAAAAGTAGAAGCTATTTTGTGTTGTTCACCATAATGAAAATCAATTTTTTTTAAAAACATCGTCTATGATTTTCAAGATAAATTACTCTAAACAGTTTTTATATTTCTGTAACAAACTGGTAAACACTCCCAAAAGTAATTTTTTTTAAAAAAAAACGAAAATAAACAACAGAAAAATCATAATCAGGATCAGGTAATGGCTATTCCATTAAATTATAAAACAAATAAAAAATAGATCACCAAAGACTCACAAACCTGAAGTTCCTTAATGTGATTAGATATCATATTAGAACTATGGTATGAAAAATCCATGCATCCCCTGCTACCCCCTAGGTTGGAAATAGTCTTTACATCTGAGTCTTCATCTGTTGAATTTGCATATTTTTCTAAAGGAGGGGGTAAATAAGTCCCTTGCTTTTTTGTGGATGTTTGTAAATTTGAAGATATTTGATTACTTGGGTCGATTTCTTGTTTAACAACAAGAATGTTAGTTATAGGTCCTGCAACATCCAAAAATATTATCATGTTAAAAATGCATGCTTAAGAAGACTCAATACTGAAAACAAACATAAGTGATACAATGTAGTGAAGCTGTTATCGACTTATTTCCGTAAGCTCTACAGAAAAGTTTATAAAAATAGTGTATAGCTTATGTGAAAACAGTTTGACTTTATTTTATCTTTTGTTATAGAAATAGCTTATACAAAAATACTTACATGATAAGTGCTTAATTAAGTTGTTTATCCAAACAGGGTCATAATCATCCACGCTATATTGAAGGAAAAATCACGCATCCTAGTCTAAGGGAAGTAAAAGCTTGGACACAAAAAGCATAGTTATCATATGCTATAACATGCTACACATTAATTGTTAGTTGTTACGCTCACTCACAGGTTCAAATTTGGAAACGAAAAATAACTTGAGCATTAGAAAAAGCATAAGTTCATTACATAGGAAAAAGGCTCATAATAAACAGCACAACATAGAAAATTTACTAAACATAGATATGCAATCAAAAAGCCTGTCATTTAAAAGCAATACCAAATCACAAGTAGGCCATATTTCACATAGTCTATGCCATACCTTTGACGTGTTTAAAAATGCGAACTATGTTGTGAGTTTTAGCGTTCCAAACTCGAACAATTCCATCCTCAGACCCAGAAATTAACAAATCTCCACCATTGCCATATGCTAAGCAAGTTACTGCCTTGCTGTCAAAATGAGGAAGTTAATTAGTTAAATGACACCGAAATTAAACAGCTTGAATCAGATTATTTATTGGTAATTAACAAGGCCGGTAGTGATAGGGCGTGGCCAAGGTTACAAAGTTAAAATTATAAAACATTTTGGACAAAAACAGACTAACAATTTCAACATAAACACTCTCAGGTTACATCATTCAATATCATCAGTGTAGGGTCCAAAATGTTCACCTTAACTCATTATAGTTAAGAATTAAATTCAGGGGAACCACAAATTCTAAACAACAAAACTGAACACTTCCATCAACTTGTTCTCTAGTAGAAGGGAGCAAAGACAGTCAAGATGAGTTATAACTGTACTATTCAATTCTACAAAGTATACATAAAGGAAGCAATCAATAAAGAGAAAAGCACAAAAATACAATGATGTCAAGTAGCTGCTATTGTGGTCCCCTACAACATAGCGGAATTTGAACAAATCGCTATTCTTCTCTGACACGCTACTTAGTACAATATTGTCTAATAGAGGATATAACAGCAGTATAGCTTTGTAGCATAGCAGAATTTGATCAAACAGCTATTTCCACAATGTGCAATTGACAACACTGCAAAAATTATAGATGCCAAATGAAACAAAAAAAATGAAAGAGAGGTCAATATGTTCAAAATCTGGAATAAGAGGAGAAAAGATAACCTGTGGTTAGAAAATGAACCAATGATATTCATCCCATAATCATTAGTAGTGATTCTTTCAGTGTTAAGTGCAGCAATATATATTTTTCCATCACTACCCCCAGCATAAAACACATGTTCAGCAGGATCCAATGCAATGGCATTAATTATTGAAGGGAAAACTATACTTCTAAGTAGTATTCCCCTAGATAAGCTCCATATCTGAAAGAAAATAAATTAGAATCCATAAGCAAGGTCAATGATTTGAAAAACATACAAACAACAACCAAGGCCTGTCCAACATAACTGCAACATAAAGAGTAAAACAAACCTTACACGTCCGATCGTTTGACGCTGAAACTATAATTGCATTGCACCCTCCATAACCAATCACAACATCGGTTACGGGCAAGATGTGATCTGCAAAACTATACTCGTAAAGATTTTTTGTTTCCTGGCTTCTCAAATCATCAAATAATCTGAACATGCAGAGTGGCGTATGCCGTAACGGTTAGCACTGCTAGTACCTAAGAGGTATATCATCCCAAGGGAAAATAAAAGGCAAAAGAAGAAAAATTATAACATAGAAACAAAATGAGTATCAAATACCTGAAAAGAGACCAAACTCTTACATATCCATCTTCAGAACCAGATATCAGCAGTGAGTCGTCTTCAGAAAAGACCAGACAGGTGACAGCCCTTAAATGAGCATGCCACTTTTTAAGCAATTTGCCAGTTTCAACCTTACAAAATAATGCATTCAAACTCAATACAGTGCAGTAAATGGAAACAGACAAACCTATTTCCCACTTTCAATACATGGTTTGCCACTACCCTATTACCACAAAAACTTTAAAGGTATGTTTGGCTGGAGGATTTTGGAGAAGAAGAGAAGGGAGGACTTATTTTTATGTTTTATAACAAAGAAGCTATAAAATGTTACTAAAAATGAATTAAGGATCCATTTTTTTACTTATACGATAAGCGCTTATCTTTTTTTAAAATGAAAAACGTTAATTAATATGTTGGGTGGAGAATGGAGATAGAACCCTCAATCTCCTTATCACTCTACTTCTTGAGTCGTTCGCCCCAACCACCAAACCAACCTTATAAGCGTTCATCGTCAAGTGTTTACGTGTAAGCTATGTCTATAACCAAGGAAAAATATGATTAAACTGTTTTCATATAAGTTGAGTTCATAAATCATCATGAAAGTTTATTGAAATTAGTTGAAAACAGCTAATGGAAATGTCATTACTCATTAGTTGTTTTTATAAGCTCTCTCAATCAAACACTTTGTCGAGTACTTCTAGTAGTAGATAAGTCAATCGAATAACACACTCAAGTGTGATTGAAATGTTATATTTATTTACTCATTTTTTTTAAATTCTCAAATATATAGACTCTGACCTCCAAAACAATTCATCCAAACAAACCCTAAGGGTGAATTCAACCATTAATTTGAATAAAATATTCCAAATAAAAAAAAAAAAAAAAAAAAAAAAAAAAAAAAAAAAAAAAAAAAAAAGCATGAATCTGAAAATTGAAAACTGACCTCCCACAAGTATATGTCACCTGACAAAGCTCCACCAGCTAGATAAGTGCCCAAATGATTAGCAGCAAGGGGCTTAATGGGTTCAGCAGGAAAGCTCTTAACTTCAACTTGAGGCTGCACACCATCACCATGAAAGTAACAATATTACCATCCCTCATCATTTATCATCTAAGAAATTGCTAAATAATAATAATAATAAATAAATAAACATTTTAATTCCTAAAATTGTAATTGCGAAATAGCAATTTAGTTGTTTAAATTGAAATAATAAATATAGGAAAAATAAAAGACCTTAGATAAGGAGCAAAAGAAAACAGAACCAGATGACGTGTCTCGGAGCTGAGAAGAAGCGAGGAAATGAGAACCGAGAGAGACAAGGCCATGAAAAGGGGAAGAACATGATTTGTAACGTAGCTGCTCAGTACCTGTATGAAGGTCCCAACAGTTTATATCACCATCAACAGAGGAAGAAGCCAAATAAACTTCCATCCTTCAATGCCGGGGTTTCGCTGTTTCTCGCGGCGCACAACTAACTCCGGCAGCGTTTTCCGGTGTGTTGAGTACGCTGATACTACAAGGGCTAACTTACAGCGGCTTCACTTTTTTTTTAATGGTGCTATTCAAAAGGAAGTGGATTGGGCCTTGGGTTAAAATCTTGTGTTTTTTTTTTTATGAAATACTCTAGGTAGTCTGTTACAATTTATTTTTTTAATTTTTGATAAAATTCAAAATATGAAAATAAATTAAAAATTATTTTTATTAAGAGATTTTTTTATTCAAAGTAATAATAATTTTTATTATGGTGGACAAACACAAAATAATATATACTTGTTTATAAATATCTTAAACAAATAATCTCCAAATTATTGAAGATAGCTTCTTTCCATAACTCCTTATGTTTTCAAAAGTTCTAAAATACACCTTTTGAATTACTTAATCCAAAACACATTAAAGGTGGAAAAAATTACTATTATTAAATATTATAATCACTAATTTTTTTATAATATGTAACAAGTGAGTCCTATTAAAAACCTTTTCTGTAACGGTAGGAATTAAAATTCGGTACTTCAAGATTTACCGTCTTGCCTACAAAATAAATAATCAATAAAATATGTAAATAAAAAATATTTTTCATCATAAAAAATAATATATATTCAGTGATATATTACCCTCATCGGTCAGTATTAAGTTATCTTTTTAACTATAATAAGATTAAAGACTAATTTATTATTTAAATTAGTTTTTGATAATTTCATCAGAAAGATTTATTAGTCCCTCTGTAAAATTTGATCAAAATTTAACTTGTTAATTCATGGTGTGAGATAAATATGATGATGTGTCACGTATTTATTTGTGATTTAAAAAAATGTTACCATGTAAAATATTTTGAGCCAAATCAACTCATCTATTTGAATTTTGAAATAAGAGAGATTCACGTTGTTTATCCTCTGCGTAAAATAAGGATTGTTTAATGTTGGGATTGCATTTGATTTATATTTGTTCTTCTTAATCCATGCAAATGAGATCAGCATCCCAATGGCAGAGTAATTCTTTTGATTTTCAATATTTACTATAAGAACCCACAAATTCTATAAAAAAAAAAAAAAGGACTTACATGAGTCTTTTATGATAAGCAAGAAACATAATGAGATGTTACAATATACTAAGGACTTACTGATAGCAACAAGAAGGCAATTGAAGAATTTAAGGAAATCATGAAAAGCAGTTTGAAATGTCATATTTGATAAGCTGTCTTATTCCCTTGGAATGAAATTCACTGAACCAGAAGTAGGGTTAGTGATGCATCAGAAGAAATATGCTGGAGAAATTCTAAGAAGGTTTAATATGGTTGGTTGTAACCCTGTTGTCACACCAATTGAATGCAATGCTTGGGAACTGAAACTGAAGAAGAGTTTGTTGATTCAACCCTATTCAAGTAAGTTGTTGGCTCCCTAAGATACTTCTACAACATAAGACCCGACATTTGCTATAGTGTGGGAGTAATTAGTAGATTCATGGAAAATCCCAAACATTCTCACTGGATGGCAGCCAAGAGAATCATGAGATACATTCAAGGCATATTGGAGCATGAAATTTTGTTTGCAACATATTTAAAGCAAAAGAATAAGGACTTAGTGGGATATTCAGATTTTGATTGGTTTGGAGATAAGGATGATAAAAGAAGCATGTTAGGCTATGTGTTCAAATTCATGAAATCTCCAATAACATGGAGCTCAAAGAAGCAGTATGTCATTGCATTTTCATAAAGTGAAGTTGAGTATATTGTTGGAAGCTATGCAACATGCCAAGCATTATGGCTGGAATCTTTGATAGCATAATTGAAGATTTAAGTGTGCAGGTCAGTGCCATTGATGATTGACAACATCTCAACCATAAACCTAGCAAAGAATCAGGTGTCTCATGGAAGAAGCAAACACTTTGAAATAAAGTTTCATTTCTTAAGAGATCAAGTTGGAAGATGCAAGCTTAAACTCATTTATTGTCAAACTGGAGTACAATTGGCAGATCGCATGACCAAGGCATTAAGGACAATCAGATTTGAGGAGTTGAGACAAATGCTAGGAGTAGTTTCACTTAGATACTTGAATTTAGTATACATGTTAGAAACCAAGAATGTTCTGAAAGAACCAGATTGATCAAGATAAAACCAAGAATGTTCTTGGTATTAGAAAATGTGTAATTCAAGTATAATGTTTGTTGTATGTGATACCTAACTAACTAACTAATCACTCAATTAGTTAGTTAGGTTGTTAAAGGACAGTTAGAATGAATCATGTATAAAGGACACACTTCATTCATTCAATAAATAAGTCCTACAACTCATATGTTATTCTACTTTTCTATTTTTTTGCACATGAATCAATAGCTTGAATGTAACAAATTTAAATTCTGATTAGATGACATTAGAGTTTATCCAAAATCCATTTAGATGGTTCAGTCCTAAGCGTAAGTGAAGTGTGTTAAGAGTCTCACATTAAATAAAATAAAATTTGACAATTTTATTATAAACAGTGGATAGTTTTTATTTTATAAATTAATTTTATAGAGTTGTATTAGACTCATCCAAAATTATAAGAATTAAAGCATCTCAGAGCAAAATCCATTGAGCTAAATCATGGAGATTTTGAAAATTTTGAAGAATTTGAAATCCTAAAACCAATTCCAACTATCATAGCATGTCGACGCTTCGCTATATACATTTATATAGTCTGTTTTTCATATGCTTTACATGATTTTCATTTGTTTTTTATTTTATTTAGTGCACATGATTTTCATTTGTTGCTAGCTTTATAAAGAAACTCCACCATAATAAAAAAAAATAAAAAAAATAAAAAAACTCCAATATGATTCCACATTGTTGCTCCCCAAAACCGAATGGATAAAAGAGTCAAGCTTTTAATTGTACATAGCTGACATCATGCAAAAAGCCAAATTTGAAAAATTGTAAGTCTTGTTTCAATTCTAAGGCTATCACTAATTAGAGTAGGTTTATTGTTGTTCTTATCTTTTTTTTCTTCTCTATCTCATATTTTTTTTTATTAAACAAGGTTTATGTTCATTCAAATTTTTGTGTTTTCTTTTTATTTTATCTATTTATAATTTTTTTTATCAAAAAAATTATCTTGAATTTTAGAAAAACAATGTATGACTATAAACTACAAGTGTTTAGTAATTCAATGATTATTCCTAGAAAAAACAAAACTAACGATGAAAATTAGTAAAAAACAAAATGAAAACTCTCTAATTTGTTCATAAAAAAATTTAGTGACAGAATAGTGTTAAAAATAAAATATCATAATAATGTTTATTTGTGACATAAAATATATTAAGGATAAGAATAATATAGAACCATATTAAGATATATATAACTTAATAAAATTATTATTAAGTATTTTAATATGATAAATAATTTTTAAAATTAGTAATATTATTTAATTATTACTCTTTACATTATTGGTTTTAGAATATGCATACTTTTTTTATAAATAAAATATATTATTAACATTTAGAGTGTACTCCAATTCGATTGATTTATTAAACTTAATGGAAAAATATTGTTAAATAAAATATTATATTTTAAATTTAAATTTAAAATCTCATAATTATATATAAATTTATAATAATATTTATTATATTTTTATAAACAATAAAATAAATAAAATGACACACATGAAATGGAGTGAAAAAAAGCATCAAAGTTGACAAAGACAGACACATGTGTTGGTCATACCTTCCAATCAAGTAGAAGGATACGCGTGACTCTGTCAACCCAAAACTAAAACATATCAAAAAATGATACCAAATGAAAAGGAAAAGACAGTAGAAGAAACAAAGTCCTGGACTAAGTCGTTGTCTCCACTCCATGCAAGATAACAGGTCAGGGTTACAAACACACACCTTTTAGTATTTGAAATAAATAAAATAAGATATTTTTACGGGTTTTTTATTCAAATAACTCGTATTTGAAGAAAAAAATACCAAAATGCCCCCTTTTGAAAATAATACATCAAAATGTTTTTTTATTTTTTTTAAGTTATAAGTCTCCATTTGGAATGACAACTTCTTAAAGAAGCTCAAGTTCCAAATGGTGACTTTCAACATGATTTTAAAAAAATATTCAATTGTTATCTATTAAAAATTAAAAAAAAAATTGATTTTTTTTTAAATCATGTGAGAAGTCGCCATTTGGAACTTGGACTTTCTTAGGAAGTCGCTATTCCAAATGGCGACTTATAACTTATAAAAAAAAAAAAAAAAAAAAAAAAAAAAAAAAGACATTTTGGTGTATCATTTTCAAAAATGGGTAGTTGAGTATTTTTTTCAAAAAAGGGGTAATGATAAAAAATTCTCTATTTTTACTACACGTTCATCATATATTAAAATATTTTGGTCTATTAAACTAATAAATTAACAATTATTTGTATGAAATAAAGAACTATTTTGATTTGTTAAACTTAATTGAAAAATATTGTTAAATGAAATATTATATTTTAAATTTAAATTTAAAATTTCATAATTATATATAAATTTATAATAATATTTATTATATTTTTATAAGCAACAAAATAAATAAAATGACACACATGAAAGAGAGTAAAAAAAAGCATCAAAGTTGACAAAGACAGACACATGTGTTGGCCATACCTTCCAATCAAGTAGAAGGACACTCGTGACTCTGCCAACCCAAAACTAAAACATATCCAAAAATGATACCAAATGAAAAGAAAAAGACAGTAGAAGAAACAAAGTCCTGGACTAAGTTGTTGTCTCCACTTCGTGTAAGATAACAGGTGAGGGTAACAAACACACACCTTTTAGTATTTAAAATAAATAAAATAAGATATTTTTACGGGTTTTTTATTCAAATAACTCGTATTTGAAAGAAAAAAATACCAAAATGCCTCATTTTGAAAATAATACATCAAAATGTCCTTTTTTTTTTTTTAAGTTATAAGTCGTCATTTGCAATGGCGACTTCTTAAGGAAGTCCAAGTTCCAAATGACGACTTTCAACATGACTTAAAAAAAACTAATTGTTATCTATTAAAAATTAAAAAAAAAAACAAAAATTGAATTTTTTTTTAATCATGTGAGAAGTCGCCATTTGGAACTTGAGCTTTCTTAGGAAGTCGCCATTCCAAATGGCGACTTATAACTTAAAAAAAAAAAAGACATTTTGGTGTATCGTTTTCAAAAAGGGGTGGTTGAATATTTTTTTTTTAAAAAAAAGTGTAATGGTAAAAAAATCTCTATTTATACTGCACGTTCATCATATATTAAAATATTTTGGTATATTAAACTAATAAATTAACAATTATTTGTATGAAATAAAGAACTATTTTGATTTGTTAAACTTAATTGAAAAATATTTTTAAATGAAATATTATATTTTAAATTTAAAATCTCATAATTATATATAAATTTATAATAATATTTATTACATTTTTATAAACAATAAAATAAATAAAATGACACACATGAAAGAGAGTGAAAAAAAGCATCAAAGTTGACAAAGGGAGACACATGTGTTGGTCATACCTTCCAATCAAGTAGAAGGACACTCGTAACTCTGTCAACCCAAAACTAAAACATATCCAAAAATGATACCAAATGAAAAGAAAAAGCCAGTAGAAGAAACAAAGTCCTGGACTAAGTCGTTGTCTCCACTCCATGCAAGATAACAGGCCAGGGTCACAATCAGTTGCCTTCTCCTTCTTGTCGTCGATCAACCACCTTCTCGCTGTTGAATCTCGAGTTGTGACCATTGTTGATGCCATCGCCGTAATCATTCTCGCACCACATCCACTACTTTCGTCGTCGCCGTGACCGTTCTCGCACCAAGTCCACCGTTCTCGTCGTCGTTGTGACCACCGTTCTACACTACCGGTAATTTTTGAAATACCTGAACCTGTGACCTTAGTTCTTTGTAATTTTTGTTTTGTAATTTGTGTGTTGTTTTGAATTTTTCATGAGTTTGATTGAGACTTAGGGTTCATACTAGAATTTCTGAGGAAACGCTTTTTGTTTCTGAGCCTAAACTATTAATAAACCGTGAGAAAATTGGTTTTGTTTCTAGACTTCAAGAACGATTTAAAACATGAAAAATTGTTCGGGTTCACTGATGTTGTTTAAATAAGAACTTGGTGCTGAATACTAAACGTGTTATGGCAATCAATAATTCTGATTTTTGTTACTTGTATTTGTGGATTACTGATTTACATGTTTGTTTGTTAGTTATTGTTCCTTCTGGTAATACTATTTCTCTGGAACCTTCAATTGTATCTGTAGCAAACTGATGCTATTGTTTGGTGTCATGTTGTGCTTGTTTAACATATGAATCCCTTGTGCTTAAATGATGGTTCGACTTCCATTTATTTTGCATATTCTGGAACTAAGAAAGTGGGAGAAAACACATTTAACTAATTGTTTTTGAATGGTTGTAGTTGTGTATATATAAAACACAAATCATGGTTAAGTGCTAGTTTTTCATCTAGCGCAAGGCAAGAGCTAACACCTTCTTAAGCTAAACCTAACTAAGCTCGAAGTTTGCAAACTTACAATCAAGACTGCCAAATAGAATCAAAGAACACAACAACCTTCACACTCACAATTAACAAGGAAACTCTGGGAAAGAAGTTCCAGTTAACATAGGTGGAGGAAAAAAAGTGTTAGAAAGGTCCACAAGGCTTATTCAGTTCAGTAGGAAAATTTGGTTAGCAGATGTGGGTCATGGTCGCAACATGTAAGCAGTGCATGTGATAAAAGTAAAGGCTCAATCCAATTGAAGGGTTTGGCAAATCAGAGGGCGCCGAGCCCAATGGTTTGAATGTTGGGTGGGTCATCAGAGAGAGGTTAAACATTATGTTTTTCTTATACTTTTAGATTTGTCTATGTTTTCTGAATTTTGTCCAAGTTACTCATTTATAATTTTGTGTTAGAGAAGCAATGGCTCGAAGAAGAAAGTTAAATATTCGACATCGAGCAAGTGATAATGAAGGAATGAAGTCTACTAATAATGCAAACTCAACCAATGTAGAAGGAAGTAATGTTGCAGAAACTCGTTCTAGTCCTTGTCATGTAGAAGGTGTCATACATGAGTCTGTAGAATCTCACTCAATTCCCTCCGATATAGAAGCTGAAGAAGAACAAATTGAAAAAGGTATTAATTATATACTCTTTGTTTTAAAGCTTTATTTATATTGTTTTTATTATGACTTATATGCACACATAGTTTTATTGTCATTTTGTTTTGTTTGTAGAAGTGGAGCCTAAACGGGCTAGAGGTCCTACAAAAATGTTAGATGTATGGAAAATGGAAGATGGTGATTTAATAATTGTTAATTTGGACAAATATGGTCGACCCATTGGTGAGGAAGAGACAACTCTAACTCGTTTCATTGGTAGCGTAGCTAGAAGGAATCAATATGCTCCTATCGACTACGAGTCATGGAAAGTCATGCCAAATGATTACAAAGAAGAAATGGTGAAATTAATAGAGGTATTATCATTATTCATTTAACTAATATAACATGCTTTTTTAAGAAGACAATTGAGATGTACAATTAACATGTCTTATTAAAATTAACATGTTTTGTTGTTTTTGCGCTCTAACGTGTTTGATGTACAATGATGATATTAAGAATATTTGATGGATTAACATGTTTTTTTTAACATCTCTTATTATTTAAAGCAAATTTGAGTTTGTTCCTCCAATAAATGATTTAACAAGAGAAATGTTAAAATCTGAGCTGAATGAGAAATGGAGGCAATGGAAGAGTGATCTAAAGTCAATGGCATATGACCCTACTAAAACAGAAGAAGAAGTTGCATCTCTTGTACCAGATGATAGGGTTGACCCAAATCAATATCGTGGTTTGGTTCGTCATTGGTTTTCTGTTAAAGGACAAGTAAGTCACATATATTATGAGTAATATATTAAAGAGTTTATTATTTAGACTAATATTTTACATCAATTGCAGAAAATAAGTAAAATTAATAGGCAAAATCGTGCTAAGTTTGAAGATGTTCATTGTATGGGTTCAAAAAGTCTCCCAAAGCTTATTGATGAGAAGGTTTATTTCTATTTCTATTTCCATGGCTTTAATTTAAATTAAAAATGAAATGCATTTAACTTATGTGTTTGATTGTAGATAAAAAAGGGCAAAGGAGTGTTGTCTGGACGTAAAGAGATTTATATTGATACCTGCACTCGTAAAGACGAAACAATTGTTAATGAAAAGGCTGCGAGATTGATTATAAGTTTTGATAATATTTAAATGGTACCAATATAAAAAATGTGTATAAATTAACACTACAAGAAAACATGAATTTTGTGAGGGCTGGCCCTCACAAAGGGGAAAAAAACAGCCACAAAGGTGAATTTTGTGAGGGCTTTTGGCAGCCACAAAGAAGCTGGTCACAAAATTTTGTGAGGGCTTTTGCAGCCACAAAGTGCTTGAAACAGGTTGGCATTTGTGAGGGTTTTTGCAGCCACAAAAGACAGGCATTTGTGAGGGCTTTTGCAGCCACAAAAGTCTGCCTTTGTGAGGGCATAGGCCGCCACAAAGGACAAGCTGAATTTGTCTGATTGGACCTTTGTGAGGGCATAGGCCGCCACAAAGGACAGACTGAATTTGTCTGGACCTTTGTGAGGGCTTTTGGCCGCCACAAATGTCAACGTAATTAAAAAATAATATATTTTGTGAGGGTTTACGCCGCCACAAAATAATTCGTATTTAATAAATTAATTTTTAAATTCAAAATTAATAGTTTATTATAATATTATATATAATAAATTAATATAAATATAATATTAAAATTTAAATTATAATTAAATTTAAATTTAAATTAAATTTAAAATATAATGTAATTATAAATTAAATTTAATATATAATAAACTAATCTTAATATAATTAAAAATTTAAAATAAAATATTTAAATTAAAATTAAAGATTAATAATTAAATTAATCATTAATTAAAATAATAAAATATTAATAATAAAATATTAAATTAATAATAAAATATTTAAATATTTAAATTAATAATTATAATTATAATTATAATTAAACATTAATTTAAATTATAAAATAAAATTATAAAACTACATATATAATTTAATTTAAATGAAGCTTAAGAGTAATTTTGTGTAGAGAGAAGGAGGAGAGAATAGTTAGAATGAGATTTTAGAGAGAAGTTGGATGTGAAAAAATGAAGGAGGAGGGGAGAAAAATATATATAGTGTTATCTTGAGCATTTGTGGCGGCCAAAAGCGGCCACAAATGCGAGTTGGATTGTACATTCCTTTGTGGCGGCCTTTGCAGCCACAAATTCTACGTGGTCATTCCTTTGTGGCGGCCTTTGCAGCCACAAATTCTACTGGTCACATAACTCTTTTGTGACGGATTTGACCCTCACAAAAGTCATCCTTTGTGGCTGTAAAAAGCCCTCACAAAATCCAGAAATATTTAACTGGATTTTGTGGCTGCCTAAGCCCTCACAAAATCACAATGTTGTGATTTTGTGAGGGTTTAGGCAGCCACAAAATCCAGTTAAATATTTAAAAATTTGTGAGGGCTTTTTCAGCCACAAAAAATGACCAATTTCAATTTTAGCCTTTGTGAGGGCTTTTTCGGTCACAAATTTGTGAGGGTTTTATTCGGCCACAAAATATTTATAAAGTTGGCCACAAAGGAGGGTTTTTCTTGTAGTGTAAGTTTGACAAAGTGCTAAATTTTATTTTCAATTTTATGATGATTGTATTGGATTTTTAATTAGATCTTATTGCAGTACTACATGCTTCGAATGTCAATTTGGTATTTTCAATCATTAATAATTTTTATTTTATTTTTTAGGAAGAACTAAAAAAACATAGTAATGAGGCTGAAACTTCTCAATCAACCCAAGACACACAAGGTTCTATGTCTTGGAAGGATGACATTTTTTATCAAGTACAAGGACCTGATAAAAACAGACGTGTGCGATGTATGGGCAAGATTCCTCATTCTAAAAAATCAAAGGTTTGTACATCTGAAAATGAAGAGTTGCGTGAAAGAGTTAAGAATATGGAAAACTTGTTAGCAAATATGATGACTTTAATTCAAAATCGATTTTCTGGAGAAGATGTGAATGATATAATACAAGCTGCAACACATGTATATCATAAGTTATTAATCTTATCCAACTAACTTCATAAGTTCCACACTCGTATTTTTCATAAGTAATATTTTCTATTTTTTGTGATAGGTTCCTGATGCAACTAGTGCTCAAAACCATTTGAATTCACATGGTCCAAACAACAACGAAAATAATGAAAATGGTAATTAGATAGTATTAGTTAATTTTAATTAAAATCATTAATATTTTTTCTATTTTATTAGTAATATTTTTTCTATTTTATTAGTAATATTTTTATATTGAATCGTGTATTTATTCATTTTTTATTTTATTGATTGTAGGTGAAGATTAAAAGCTAATTTGATGTTGAAGATGGAATATTGTCAATTTAGTGGACTCAATTTCTTAATGTTTTTTGAGATTGTTATGAAGGACACACGATGTCTATTTTAAATGTTAGTAAGACGTTTTTCATTACTGAGTAAAAATTCACTAGAGTGCCCTATGGTGAACATTGTTTAACTATTGATTGATCGTTGTAAGACTTGTATGTTAATTTTTAATATATATAATGAACACCTTTAATTTTATTTTGACTCTTAAATATATATATATATATATATTATTGTGTATTTATATTTGGTTAATTTTATGAAATCAAATTTTAAATTATTACATAAGTTTTATTGATAATAAAAAATTAATATTTATAATAAATTAGTTAACGTTAAAACCTATACTAACAGAAAAAAAAGTTATCACTTAAATGTATAGCAACATAATCAAAACTGTAGGTATAAATTTTATAAATTATGGTTAAAGTATATACCAATGGTAAAATATCCGTAGGTAAAATCAAATGTTTACCGCAACGAAAAAAAATTTGTCGCTATACCGTATAGCCACGTTGAAAATCCGTAGGTATTGGGTAATTATATACCACGAAAAAAACCCCGTCGGTATAGGTAATTTTGTCTATCCCTACGGTTTTTATACGTTTACCTATAGATTTTCACTGTCGCTAAACGTTCAATTTCTTGTAGTGAAGATAACGGGCCAGGGTCACAAACACACACCTTTTAGTATTTAAAATAAATAAAATAAGATATTTTTACGGATTTTTTATTCAAATAATTCGTATTTGAAAAAAAACCAAAATGCCCCTTTTTGAAAATAATACATCAAAATGTTTTTTTTTTTAAATTATAAGTCGCCATTTGAAATGACGACTTTCAACATGATTTTTTAAATAAATTATTTATTTGTTTTTCTTCTAACACTTCATCAAATTTATGGAATTGTGATTGACTAACTTAAATATTAAATTTTTATCAGAGATTAAATTTATGGCCAAACTGAAATTGTGAGTAACTGAATTGGGTTTTTAGTCTTCTAATAATTATCTTTAAGGGAAATTGTGTTGGCGTCTCTCGAGTTCTCTTTAAATGACATTTACACTCCTTTTAGTTTTAAAAAAACATTCACCTCCTTTATACTTACTAAAATTATATACTACATCAAACTTTTTTTTTGTCACATACATCTATTAATGTCATTTACTATATGACACAATTAAAATATTCGCTTTAATTTAAAAAGATACGACCATACATTTAATATTTTGTAATTTTGAAAGATATGATTATGTTTTTAATAGTACAACTAAAATATGTATTAGTGTTTTTTTTATTAATGACAAATAGAGTTGCAAATTTGAAAAATAGAATTACAAATGTGACGGTAAAAATGTAAATTACAACATTTTAATGACAGAAATGAAAATGAAATAAGTGCATTTTGAAAACTAAGGATAATGTGAATGTCATTTAAGAAGGATTTGGAGAGATAAATACAACTTGTCTTTATATTTACTAAAAAAAAAACCACGCGAACCAAGGCTCCTCGATCAATATTCAAGGAAAAGTATTTGTAGCATTTGGATTCATAGTCTTGTTTTTAAGCCAATTCATAGTCTTGTTTTAGACCTAAATAAGCTATTGTCCATCAAAATAGATATAAGTCGGTTCACTAAACCCAATATAATATAGGATTTTTTTAGTTTAAAATTGTAATAAATCATTTATATTAATTTTTTATTTGAACTTTATTTTTAATTTTTCTTTTTAAAAAAGTTATAACAAAAAGATAAAATATTATAAAATACATTTTTTAAATTTGTTATACCGTACTCTTAGCCTCGTCTGAAACAACTCATTGAAAATTTTAGCTAGTCCGCAGAAACCTCGTAATAACTAAAATAAAACCTTAAAAATCAAACCCATCTGCTTGGAATATACTTATAATTAAGGAGTCCTTCATTTTATTCGTCTTTGTTTAGTATCTTAATATTTTCCTCATTCAATTTTCTTTAACTCTGTTTATGGACAGGTAGTTGGAATTCGCTAAAAGTTTGATTATAATATCAAGATCTTCTTAAAAATTGTCCATACCATAATTTTCCTAAGTGACAACTGATCCAAATTTTTTACCGTAACTTTTTTCCTTATAATAAGACACATACATGTGGAGAATCTATGGGAGCCAAAGAAAGTTCATCAAGCATACCAAATATTAGAATAGTTGTTATTGATGCTAGCGTATATGTGGATGATACATGAGAACGACTTTTGTTAGTATTGATGATTTCATTAAATATTGTCAAGTAATATTTTTTTCTCGTCTATTTTATGAATATATTACATTTTTTTAAGTATGGCCTATTTATTGCTAACGTAATCGTACAGACTAATTTTAAGTTACAGACAATTTTGAGAATTAAATAAAAATACTACGTACAGTTAAAATCAGTAGAGATTATATTGATGTCATACACATTTGTTAGTCGAAAATAATAATAATTTTTGTTATAAATTGCATAATGTAATTCGAAAGGATCATATGGGCAGTAAGATTCTTCTTATAGTGTTTTAAAAATTAAATCGGTGATCAAATTGATGAGGGTGTTTGATTATTAGATCACTAATCGAACTACATACGATTGAATCAAAGACTCGAAAGTATGATTCGGTTTTTATAAATTTTATTTTTTGTATTAAATTAAATGAGATGACTTAGACGTGTCAATTATGCAAGATAAGACTATATCATTTTATTTAATTATAATTAATTATGGTTATAAAAAGAAATTGATGTACACCTAAACACTTATTTTATCACTTGAAAGAAAAAAAAATTAGAGATATTAATGTAATACATATGATATATTTATAATATGATAAAAGAGAGAGAAATTAAAAATAAATATTATATTGAATGAATATATGATAATTAATTAAGAATCTTTAAATATAAAAATCATAAAAAAAATATATGAATGTCATGTCTCGGATTTTTTTTTCAATACCCCTTTTTCCAAAAATTACACAAATACTCTCTTTTTAAATTTATATACTAAACTATTTTTTTTTCTTCTAAGTTAGAAGTTCCTATTTGGAACGACGATTTCTTTAAGGAAGTCCAAGTTCCACATAGCGACTTCCTAAAGGATTTAAAAAAAATTATTTTTTTTTTAATTTTTATTCATATAACAAAAATAATATATATATATATATATATATAATTCATAAAAATATATAAAAATACATAAATAAAATTTTTTATTTATATATTTTTATCTAAATAAATATTAAAAAAAAAACTTTTTTTTAAAAATATATATTTTAAGAAATTGTTATGGAATTTGAACTTTTTTTTAAATGACGACTTGTAACTTAAAAAAAAATATAATCTATATAAATTTGAAAATAGAGTATTTATGTAATTTTTTTAAAGAAAATCCTCTTTAAAAAGAGCATCGGTTAAGTTTGATCAAAATATGATTGATGAAGAAGTACGTAGTACTATATCCACCGGCCAAGTCGTACGTTGGACTGATCAATAGATCGATGCTTTATGAGTGATATAAGGCTGTAAGGCATGCATGCATGCATAGTTCAACACTGTTGCTTAGGTGCTTGCTTTATACATTGAACCTAGGCATGCATGTAAAGTTATATATTCAATTGTATTTGTTGTTTTCCTTAATTGATTATTTTTGTACGTTGAAAATGATATGTAGATGCTTTATTAGTGAAGGCATGCATGTATTTTATGATTATGATGATATGAAACTAGGCATGCAAAGTAATTTCTCAATATTTTATTTGCTTGAGTTTTTTTAGCTCAGATCGATCAAACCCTGTAATCAACTAGGCTAGCCCAATAGCCCTATGTAGAAGTTTGGGAAATCTGCAACTACATTCGTCATTTATTATATATATATTTGAAATTTAAAATAAAATTCTTATAGGCCAAACGACCAAAGTTTCTAATTCCATTTTAAAGTTGATATCGACCATATATAAAGGTAAAAGTAATTATTCTCTATAACAATCAAACATATCTAATCAATTATCCATTTTTAAAATCAAACATATCTAATCAATTATGCATTTTTAAAATTAATTTTATCTCATTCAAAATCAAAATGAATCTAAATTCGAATTGTAAAAGGTTGATTTGGGTAGAGGGGAGAAGATGAGGGATATTAAATTTGAGTAATTTGATTAATTTTTGAAGGGAGGAAGAGAGTGAAATATTTCTAAAATCAATTTTAATTCCACTCCAAAAGTGGAGGGGTTTAGAGGGGATTAAAGTATTTTTTTTAATAGACAAATATTATCAAATAAGTGATTACGTTAGTTTTCTGAGTTTGAATTCAGACATCCTTCTTAAAATTTCATAGGTGTTAGTTACCTCACCAATCGAGCTACGAAAATCATTTAAATGTTTATAAAATGAATAAAGTGTGATTGAAATGTTATGCATTCGTATATTATATTATTTGTTTTTTTTTTAAATCTCGATTACATCTTTAAACAAAGATTCATCTCTCCCAAATAGACCCTTAAATACCATTTTATTTAATGTGATCTTAAATATTATTATGATCAAATATATAAATTTACATTTTCTTACTATTAAAATTTTTACCCTCCTCAAATCAAAAACAAGATTTTTAAATCTCTCCTCTCTTCTTCCCTGTTACCCCCTCATTAAATTCTCTCTAATCCATCTACCATCGTTGAACCAAACTACTCTAATGCTTGATTTTGATGACAAGATAAAATGGAGGAATAAAAAGTAAGAGGAAATAATGCAAAAGGAATGAAAGTGAGATTTTATTTTTGATAAAGAAAGTGAGATGATTTTTAGTTACTTGGCACACCTTGAAAGGGAATAAAAAGCGAGAGCAAACAAATAGATACATTTAAAAAATTACATAATTTTTGTCAGGGTTTTGCCATAAAAAAGTCTAAAATATAACTTAGGGCATGTTTGATTGTATTTTACTTTTTAATTTTTGAAAACTATTTTATAAATAAATTTTAGAAAACTATTTTTAAAAAGAAAATTTAAAAAAAATCTGTTTGGCAACTCTAATTTTTAAAACAGTTTTTAACTATAGAGTTTAAAAAACTGAAAAATGAAAAATAAAATACCATTTATCTGTTTTGCGTTTTTAGTTTTAAAAAATATAATATTAAAAACAGTTTTACAAAACAGTTTTTAGAAACAAGTAATCCAAACAAGTATTTTAATTTTTAAATTTTTAAAAACTAAAATAGAGTTTTTAAGATGTGAATCAAACAAGCCCTTAATCTTTTTAGCTCAGTCCAATTAACCCAAATTAAAAATTACGCTAAGCCAGACTGGGCCTAGAACGAGACCAAGCCCAATTCCAAGATTTCAACGTGCCTTCCGAAAAATATGTTAGTAAAATTATTTTTCTTTTAACAATTACTTTTCAATTTAAAAATGATAGTTAAATAAATTTTTATTTCTTATAAAATTTTGAATTTCATTTTTAATTCATGTAAAAAAAATACAACTTTTTAGTTCATACAAAGTTATTCTGCAAATAGTTTTAGTCTCTATTGTTAAGTCAACATATATTTTTGAATAATATTTGTGCACGCATGTGTGTAATATTATAAAAGTTATATTTATTAAAAATGAGTTTAAATTTTGATTTTTAAATTCATATTTTCGTTATTTTTCTCTTGAGTTTTAGGCATTTAAAAATTTCACATTTAATTTATACCAAGTAATAAAATTCTACAATTTTTATAAAGACTTTTTGTAATATTCAAAAAATCATTCAAAAATTTAAAAGTTGGAGGGACAAAAATTGTTTGTAATATAATTTTGTTTCAACATGAACTAAAATTGTTTACAAGATGATTTTGTATAGACTAAAATGTTGTATTTTTTACCAGGACTAAAATATTAAAATTTTATAGAGATTAAAAATTTATTTAACATTAAAAATTATTAGTAAAATTATATTTAAATATGTTAACTTAATAAAAAGAGAGTCAACATAAATTGATGTATTTGATTTAAATTGTGAATTAAATATATCAATTTTACTAACTTAAAATTACTTATTTTTAAGGTAAAAAAGAGTATATTATAAATTATTAATTTACTTCAACTAAATGAATGAAACTTTATTTCACCAAATAAATAATTGTAAGAAACTAATATATCAAAAAATAAATAAACAAAAAAATAAAATGGGTTAAAAAACACCGGGTGGATCTATTAGCCCATAGTGGCTGGATCAATCTTAAAAACATGTAGTTTAAAAAGAATCTTAAAATTAGAGGTTTTCTTCCTAAACTTTATTTTCACTATCTTTTGGTAACATTACCATTTTTCTGGTTTGCAATGTGCAAAAGCCAAAGCAAGCGGTCCCATTATGGTATCTTGGTTGTTTTTCCTTAGCACTTTTCAGTATTTACCACATGTAAAAAATAAATTACTACAGTAGAATCCAATCCATGACTTAATTTAATGTTACCATAGAACAAGATAACAACAGTATGTAATGATGAGATTAAATTAAATAAGGTTTGGACCGTTTCATAGAGACCATCATACCATTGGTGCAGCAAATTTCCATCATTCCTTTTTCTTTACCTTCTGAAATTACCATCATTAACTGACAAATCCACAGATATAAAACAACAGAGAAGTTCAATAAGTGTTTCTTTCTTTCTATTCCTTTTGCCTTTCCCCTTTGTTGCCCCACAAGTATACAGTTTCTGACATCTTAACACCAAATTCATTCTCATTATATATACTTTCTTGCAAATTGTCAACTACGAGTTGGTGAATGAATGAGATGACATAGAATTTGTGTGCGTTTTCAATTGGTACGAGCTAACCGGTTACAGTATCAACTAAAATAGATTGAATCCATAATATCCATATTTTCTTTTGTATTTATTAAACATAGTATCTATCTTTAACTTCATTCTCGTTTAAAATAAGTTAATATCCCATTTATTTTTGTTTAATTTTGTTTGTCTTTTCTTAATATTCATGAAAAATTAATGAAAAAAGCATTTTGAACTTTCTGTCTCAACTTTTTATTTCTTCATTTAATTTTTTGTATGATATTTACTTATTAATTAAAACACATATATATTAAATTTTTATTTATTTTTATTTATGTCTAAAAATAATATGGTAATAAAAACTTAATTCAAAATTTTTTATTTTTATTAATAAAACTAAAATGAAATTAATTATAAAATTAATAAATATGACATTTTTTTTAAATAAATTAAATATGAATGATTTCTATTTAATATGATTTTTTGGAATTTTAAAAAAGTTTTTTTCAAAAATAAAACTTGAAGTTTCAACTTATTAGTCATAATGATTAGACATTTATTTTTAAAACTACTTAATCCTAATTTATTAATATAAATAAGAGTGTTATGAGATTATGATCGGGAGAGACAAAAAAGTCCATGAACTAATTAGAAATACGAGTTGATAAGAAACTTCTCTAGTGTCTTATAGAGGTGATTTTTTTTTTTTTTTTTTTATGATATTACATACGTGTGATATTGAAAAGAGATTTCATTTTGGTTTCACGATCAAATTTTGAAATGATCTAATAAAAAACAAGTCGATGGTAGTACGATAGTCTTCTTCTTCATCCGATTCACGACCTTCATTCTTTATTTTGTTTACTTTCTTGTGCGAAGAATCTTAAACTCTTTCCTTGTAATCGATGCCGGTCCACACCACATATACACCGCTGACTCACAAATCTACTCACATCGTCATGACCGTCCAATACTTTTCACAAAGTCAACATTAAACACATTGCTCTTACTATTATTATTATTATTATTATTATTATTATTATTATTATTATTATTATTATTATTATTATTATTATTATTATTATTATTATTAATGTTGTTGTTGTTGTTTTTATTATGTTATTAATTTTAATAAATATGAAGTGGAATTAATAATAAAATTGGTCAACACACAAATATTTTCTATTAAAGAACTACGTGTGTTTTGATTTCCCTATTGTATCTGATGATACGTAGGAGCAATGTTTTTCCTTTGTTAAACCAAATTAATAAAAAAAAAAAATTTCTTTCTTTTATTGATGTAAGTAATATATTTTTTGTTGTTGTTCTTTTTGGGTAATATAAATAATTAACTTGTATACAATTAACTATAGGATAACCGTTTTAGAAGACGGTGTAGGATCGTAATACCCGTAATTAACTCTGGAATCTGAATTTTTGGTTCATGATCTTCATTTTAGGTTTTATCCAATTTTTCCTTTAATAAAATAAAATTGGTGACAACTCCTTTTTTACAGACAAACCGAACGCACAATCTATAATCGCCTCGTCCTTCCCTTATTCTTAGTATTTTTTGTTGTCAATATTTGTGCATATTTTTGTTGTGCAATATTTGTGCATATTTGACCATTTTTACGTCTTCACGATTTTTGTGAGCCTCAGCAGACTTGAGAAAGATTCAATAGACTCATATTCAACTACTTTTCCTTCACTTGATTTTACTTTGACTAATCCAAAACTTGATTGCTTGTCGATCTTAGCTAACAAGCAATTTATTTTTAGGTTAAACGCAACTAAAACCGGTTCTAACTTAAAGTCACAATTTATAGTTTTTTTACTCCCTACATAAAATTTACATTAAAATTTATTGTACAACGTGTTTTTATGTGAATGCTCCAATCTATATAAAATTATAGAAAAACTACTGTTATATTTTATTCACTATCCCAAAATTGTCCACGTTGAGAGATTCAATCAATTATCTTAATTGAATCAATGAGAGATTTTAGGAAAAATACTTATAATATATAATAATAGAAAATAAAATTTATACAAAAATAAATAAATAAAACAGAAAGAGTCTCACTAATTCTCCAACATCCAGTCAAATTGGTGCATAAACATCTATCATGTTCAACATGCTTATCAAATGTTTAAAGTTGAATCTTGCAAGACTTATGATTAGAGTATATGTTGTTTGTTGGTTAAAGCCATTAATAGCAGACATATAATTCCAACATCGAATTTTTCATTTATGAAGTGACAATCAATCTAAATATGTTTGGTTTTATTAAGTTGAAATCAATTGTAAGCAATTTTAATGAAGAATTTACTACCAGAGTATAGTTTTAGTGGAAACTCAATTTTTATCATTAATTCCTCTTGGACTTTGTAAATGCATAATCCTTCACATATTACTTGAATCATCGCCATAAACTCAACTTATGCACTATGTATGGCTACAACTCCTTGTTTCTTCCTTTTCCATGTCACAAGTTTTCCCTAGACATACGTACAATAACTAGATGTTGACTTCATGTTTGTGACTGGTCGAGTACAATCTACATTAGTAAAGACATAAACATTTATTTCATTTGTCTTCTTAAAAAACAATACCCTTTCTAGGATTGTTCTTAAAATATCTCAACAGTCTATAGATTGCCTCAAGATGTTCTTCATATGGAGAATGTATAAGTTGACTCAAATGCTGATCGTGAAGGCAATCTCAAATCTAGTGTGAGATAAGTAAATTAGCTTCTAAACCAACATTTGGTATCTTTTGTTTTCAACATGAACATTAACTTTATCTCAAAGTTTGACATTAGGATCTAATAAGGTTTTTGTTGTCCTATACACACTCATCCTTATTTTCTTTTAATAAATCTACGATGTATTTTTTATAGTGAAACCACAATTGTTTTCTTTGATTGAGCAACCTCTATACGATGAAAGTATCTCATGGGGTCATAACCCCTTGATTTCAATGTATGCATTTAGTTATTCATTTACCTTTCCTATTTCAGTTATATCATATTTGATAAGAACAATATCAACAACAAAGAAACACTTCAAGAATAAGTTGAAATAGATAGGGCATTCCTATGGCGTTTATGCCCTAAGAGATTCGATATGGCCTTTTAGCCCTCATTATATAACTGTGTTTATTTTTCAAGGGTCACAATCCTAGAAAAATATAGGCATTTAGATTTTGTGAAGGCCATAGTCCTAGGGGTTGTTACATTAAAATTTTGTTAGGGCTAAAGACCTCATACAAAATAAGAGCTGAATTTTTTAATTTAAAATTTCATATTAGTTAAGGATAAAGTTCTATGTAACATGCCTTTGCATTGACCGAAGGTCAAAGCTCTCACCGATTTACACAAGAAACAAATGTTTGAGGGCTAAATCCCTCATTGGTTAACTCATAAAATTTACTAAGGCTAAAACCCTAACCCACACTCCCTCTCTTTTTGTTACAACATCTTCCTCATCTTCTCTCCTTTTCTCTTATCTTCTCTTTCTTTCTTCTCCATTTCCAACTTCTTATCTACTTCTTCCTTTGTCTTTTATTTTCTTCTCTTATAAATTACGAGCACCAAGTTATACATCTATTCTTATTTATTTTTGAGTTGTTTTTGGTATATCATTTATTAATTTTTTGTTTTTTGTTTATATATATTGAAGGTGCAAACACGAGAAGGGGGGTTGAATTGTATTGTCAAAGTTGATAACTTTTTGATACATTATAAATAATTAAAAAAATTAGTTTGGTTTTGGTGACTTACTTGGAGTAGAAGCAATCAGATTCAAAGACAACAAACAATGAAAGCATAAATAATTTGACACGTATATTTATCTTAGTTCACCACTAACTTGGCTACATCCAATCCTCTCATTCAGAAGGCTTTAATCCACAAATTCAAAAACATTGAATTACAAAGCACCTGACCTTCCAAGCCAATCTTCTCAAACAACCTGACTACCTCAGAGTTTTGAGGAACTAACCACCTTGATTCTACAAGCCAGATCTTCTCCTAACAACTTGACAACCCCATATTGAAGAAGGAACTAAACCACTATCAGGTTGAATACAAAAGATTGGAACTTAAGTAGTTGCTTCTAACAAAGTTGATATAATAATAACTCTCACAGTCTAAGAAAAGAACACTCAAAAAATATTTATAACCTGAATAAATGCTTCTCTTTTTGAACTATAAGATGAATTGAGAACTTTCAGCTTGAGTTCTTTTACTTTTTTTTTCTACTTTTTGATGCTTTTCTCCTTCAACCTTAAGTGTCTATTTATAGTGAAAATTTAGGCTTTAACTTAGTCCTTGTTTAATTATGAATTTTATCTTGTTCATATTGAATTTGTAAATTCTTCAGATTGATTATGCTCCTATTTTGTGTAGATTGAGTTTATAAATTCTTCTGATTGATTATGTTCAAGGCTAGACTTGTCACACAAGATAAGTCATAAGGAAGATCTGGATGCAAGTACAAGACATCTCATCTCATTGGAGGTTCAAGTGATCATTTGAGGATTAGATCATCATTAAAAGATACCACATTTTTTGGCTCACTCTCATCAATTGAGCCTACCTCTATTGATGAAGCATTGGTAGATGACGGATGGACTCTTGCAATGCAAAAAGAGTTGACTGAACTTAAAAGGAACGATGTTTGGGATATTATACCTAGATCAAAGAAGAACATTATTGAAACCAAGTGGGTTTTCATAAACAAGCTAAATGAAAAAGGTGAAGTAGTTAGAAATAATGCAAGACTTGTCGCACAAGGCTATAGTCAACAAAAGGACATTGATTACACTGAGATATTTGCTCTAGTGGCCAAGTTAGAATCCTTTCATATTCTACTTTCTTTTGCTGAAGTAATAACATTTCCAAATCATCTTTTTAATCTTAGGAAATCTATGTATTATCTAAAACAAGTACCTAGGACATTGTATGATAGACTTAGTAACTTCTTGCTTAAAAATAACTTTGAAAGGGGATAGGTTGATAATACACTATTTAGAAAATTAATAGGAGATGACTTTCTTATTATTCAAATTTATGTTGATGACATTACTTTTGGATCTACTAATGACACTCTTTGCCAAAAAAATTCTAAATTGATGCAACTTGAATTTCAATTGAGTATGATAGGAGAATATAAGTTCTTCTTAATATAAGTTCTTCTTAGGGCTACAGATTCAGCAAAGTAAAAAAGGTATATACATCAAACTAAATTTACAAAAGAACTTCTAATGAAGTTTAAGATGAGTGATTGCAAACTTATGATTACACCAATGCACCTTACTTGTTCACTTGAAAAATATGATTCAGAAGAAATAAAAAGATCAAATACCCTATAAAGGAATGATAGGATCCCTACTGTACATTACCGCTTCCAGACCTGACATCATATTTAATGTGCAAGATTTCAAACTATCCCTAAGGAATCACATTTAACTGTTGTTAAGAGAATCATTAGAGACCTATAAGGCACTACCAACCTTACCTTGTTCTACAAGAAATCTCCTAAGTACAAACTTATTAGATACTATAATTCTGATTATGCTCGAGATAAATTTGAGAGAAAGAACACTAGTGACAATTGCACCTTTTTAGGTGAAAACTTAATATATTGGTCAAGTAAGAGACAAAACATCATTGCAATGTCAACATCAGAGGTTGAGTACATTTCAGCAGGTTCACAACTACTTTGGATGCAACATCAACTTGAAGACTACAAAATCCTAGAATCCAACATTTACATCTATTACGATAACACTTCTGTCATTTGTCTAACCAAAAACCCCATCAATACAGGTATGTAATTAAATGTGTGAATCCACAATGCATGTTCAAATGCAGGGTTTCGTTAAGCAAAAAAAATAAGCAATGGGTGATTGGTCGTTTGAAGGGGCCCCACAATTGTGCAAATTTCTCTATGTCACATGATCATACCAAGCTTGACTCTAACACCATATGCGAAAACATAAAGTCGCTTTTGAAAGTTGATCCATCAATTAAAGTGAATGTGATCATTGCACATATTCGAGAACGATACAACTACACAATCACCTATAGAAAGACATGGATGACAAAGAACAAAGCTATCAAAACGATTTATGGGAACTGAGAAAAGTCTTACAATGACCTTTCAAGGTGGTTGTTGGCTATCCAAAAATTTCTTCCAAGAACTATTGTGAAAATGGAAGTATCACTTGCATATTATGATAATACACTGTTATAGGGGTCAAAATTTTTCAAACGACTATTATGGGCTTTCCCTCCGTGCATATCCGAGTTTAAATTTTGTAAACCATTTGTCTTAATTAGCGGATGGAACTTGGTTGTACGACAAGTACAATGAGACTCTTTTGCTTGCTATTGCACAAGATGGAAACAAAAATATAGTTTTCATCGCTTATGCACTTGTGGACGGTGAGACAGGGGGTGCTTGGAGATTTTTTTTGAAAAATCTAAGAAGGTATGTAACACCACAAGTCGACGTTTGTTTGATTTCAGATAGACACGAATTCATTAAAAATGCTTATAATAATCAAAATAATGGTTGGCATGATCCTCCATCAACACATGTGTACTGCATCTAACACATTGCACAAAATTTCATGAGAGAATTCAAGGACAAGGAATTTCAAAGAAAACTTGTGTGTATGGGTAATGTTCTAATTCTTCTTAGTATATTTTCCACTTATCACTTTATCACATTTGATAATTTTTACATCATTTATAACATGATATGTATTAAATGAGCAATCATTCAAATATTACCGCAATGAAACGAGGATGGCAAATCCAGAGGCTTTAAGATGGATCAATAATATCTCCTCAGAACAATGGACTATGACTTATTCTCAAGGTCGACGATGGGGACACATGATAACAAACATTTTCGAGTCAATCAACGTAGTGCTCAGGGTACACTCAATCTCCCAATCACTGCTTTGGTACAATCAACATATTATAGATTGAGAGTTTTATATGCAGAAAGGGGACAACAACATCAGACATCATTAGCTTCTGGTCGAGTATACATAGACGATTGCATGAACAAGATTAAATATGAAGCTGGTAAATCTAATACTCAACAAGTCATGCAATTCGACCAAAATCATTATTCTTTCATGGTGCATGACCCAACAAACCCAAGAGAGGTGCGACCAATTGGTCATTTTGAAGTCAACCTTCAAAGAAAATGATGTGATTGTGGAAAATTTTAGGCTATACATGTTCCTTGTTCACATGTCATAGCTGCATGTTCTTACGCTCGTCAAAACTATTTAGTGCTTCTACCTGACGTGTACAAGGTTGTTAATGTATTTAAAATCTACAAAGAAGAATTTCCACCTATACCCAATGAAGGATATTGGCCCACATATGAAGGTGAAATATTGTATCACAATCTTGAAATGCAGAGAATTAAAAAAGGTTGTCCAAATAGTATCCGTATTAAAACTGAAATGGACGTTAAAGAAAAAGTATCAAGAAAATGTGGATTATATCGGTTAACTGGCCATATTCGAAAACATTGTCCAAATGTGACAGCCAACTCTAGTCAATCTATGTAATTTAAAATTTATATTTATGTATTTTTATGAATTATATTAATCATATATATATATATATATATATATATATTATTTTTGTTATTTTAATAAAAATTAAAAAACAAATTAATTTTTATTTAAAAAAATTCTTTAAAAAATCATCATTTGAAACTTGAATTTTCTTAAAAAAGTGTCATTTGAAATTTAGACTTCTTCAAGGAAGTTGCAATTTCAAACGACGATTTATAACTTAAAAAAACAATATTTAAGTATATAAATTTTTAAAAAAATATCTGAGTAATTTTTTTTGGAAAAAGTTATTTAAAAAAAAACCTCATACTTGTGTGTAAGTTCTGATAAAGGGCTAACATACAAAAAGAATATAGTGAATTCTCATTGACATAATTTATTGGCAAGAACAGTCCTTAGAAAACAAGACAAAAACAAATTATGAAAAGTATTTTGATGGGATCTATTATATTCTTACACAGTGATTATGACGAATTGTCGCATACTATTTACTGGTCAATCCAAAGAGATAACAAAGGTCAAACATTGACAGTTTGTAATTGTAACAAAAGACACTGAAAGTACCTATATATTGGGCATAGGCACACAATCATTTCTTCCAAGGTCAGGGCAAAAACAATATCAGAAACCTCCCCGTGATTTTTCACCTCTGAAAAGTTAACTGCTTTTTGAGATTTCATATCTTGTTTTCTAAATATATTTAATAAAAATTATGATTTTAAATGTAATTTTAATATTTACTTTTCACTTAATATTTATTTTTGTTCTTTTATCTTTTATAAGTTATATATTTTAGTCTTTATCACAATTATAAAAAAATTATTATAATATTCAATTTTTGAAATTCTTTTTAACAATTATTGGTATATATCCTTTATAATATTTTTTATAAAAATATTAATTTAATTCAATAATAAATTTGCATTTGAAAAAATTTTTATTGTATATTTTGAAATATATTAAACTCTTTAAAATGAAGAACATTTATTTGAGTTCACTTTATTTTTATCTCATTTTTGTTAAAATTATACACTCAAATTTTATAACTAATCAAAGATTAGATCTCAATAATTATACATTGTGAAAAAGAGTTAAGACGAAAATGACTAATATTTATTATTTATAAAAGATAAAAGACGAAAAAAATTTA
>JBBPBR010000005.1:46379572-46403702 GCA_037974775.1 Cicer pinnatifidum
GTAAATTTATTCAAACACTCAATTATAATGGAGATATAGGATAGTATTTTTTTTTTTAAAAAAAAAGGAAAGAGTTACATTATACACATGTATAACAAAAAGATTAATTCATGTTGACCACGATATAAAATTACTTTATACTATGAGTCCAAGACTATTGCACTCTAGTTCTTTTTCTTATCTAAAACACAATTCATAAAGATAATTTATAAAAACTATTACACTCGTTCATTTATAAATGTTATATTTTATCTATGTGAAAAACTTTAAACCAAATGTGAGTTTTTGAATAATCTTTAAACTTAAAAAGTATCTTTAAAAATGTCTTGAACAAACTATTCATCTTTAGCAATGTCTTGAGTAAATTGTAAACCTCGTTATGAAATATTATAGATCCCCAAAAACTACTCATATAAAAGGATTGCATAATTGAAATTTAGTACTTTTGCTAAATGTCCATGTCACTTTCTTATAGCTATATAATTTTTTCACTTATTTTTTTGTAGGTTGCCAAGTTAAAGGAGAAAAAGCATGTGAATGAAATTGGCAAGACTAAAAGTGTACGTGCAGAAGATGAAGAAATAGGAGATTGTGAGTTGTCATTATCTATTTCATTGCCCCATCTTTCCCCTCAAAGAAGTAATATTTCTTCAGCCAATGATATCAAAGACTCTGGATTTAGCAACTATATGGGTTGTTCCACTGCCCAAAACAGAATTAATTTGGACCTATCTTTGGCCATTTGAATGTTAACTGAATTATTTCTTGGATGTGACTAAATACACACATGGATGCATGTTGTTGGTACTTAGTACTAACATACTACATAGAAAGGTACTATACCTCTTGAAACAAAACATGGTATATATGCTAAACTTTAATCTCAGCTCAGGGGAACATAAGGTAAAATCTACTTAATGAAATGTTTAGTAGATTTTGTTAACTTAATTGTTGGATTAATTTGTATCTCTACTGGTTGTTAATATTAATTTTGCCTTCTTAGAAATATTACTGGATTAATTTAAAATAGAATGTGCTTTAGACAATACATAAATATAATATTGTAATATATTATTTATTGCTTAAGGGTTATTGGCATAAAAATGTTAATTTGTTGATATAAATTCCACTAACACCACTTGTTGGGAAAGATAGGCGTGTGGAAAGTAGTGCGAGAAATTAAAACGGTATCTTACAAAAAGTTGTAGATCTGCATAAAATATTTTATCAGTTGTTAATTGTTTTTTTTTAATGGGTAAATAAATGATAGATCTGAATGTGTGAGATATTATTATAAATTCAGTCTATAAAATTAATATTAAAAGAGATATGTGAAGTTGTAAAAGAGTGAATTTTGAAAAATAATATGGTTATATATATATATATATATATATATATATATATATTACTTTTTTAAACAAAATAAATACAATAGCAACATTGTGATGAGTTACTATGCTTAATAGTTCAATATCAACTATTATTTATTGACATAATATATTAATGATCAAATACACAAAATTTTATATAAATTTGAAATTCGTAGTTTTGTAGTTTAATTAACGATATTTACTTATGTTTTTTTAAGTATAATTACAATTTTAGTCCCTTTATTATCACAAATTCTTTGAATTGGTCCAATTATTTTAAAATCCAACACTTTTTGTCCCTCTATCAATTTTTTCAAATAAAAAATGGTGATGCGACATATTTTAAACAACGTAATTTATGATATGATGACATTGACGACTTAATATCCATAAATTATAATAAAACACTCCAAAATCCTTAGTTTCAACTTCAAAAATGATTTATTTTTGTAATTCAATTAATAATATGTATATAATTAATCAACCTAAATGGTTTTACATAATGAAATTGTATATCACGTAATTTAAAATATGTTAAATTATTATTTTATAGTTTAAAAATTTGAGGAAGGGACCAAAGTTGTCGGATTTTAAAATTGGAGAACCAATTTTAAGATTTGATGAAAATTAAGGGACCGAAACTGCAATTTAGTATCAAAAAGTTTTCAAATTTTATAAAAATTTATAAAGTTGATTTGTCAATAAGAACTTTTTATTTGATAAAATTTGTCATTGATATTAAGTTATTAAATAGAATAACTCATTACAGAGTTAGTAATCAACTACTCTTGGAGTCACTAACTGTATTTTGATCAAAATATCCTAAATTCATCCCAGTTCCTCTTAGAGTCATCACATCTCAACCCAAAACCTTAAGACAATAAGTTTATGGATGATTCTCCTTATATATCCAATATAACATCCATTCCTAGTCAATATGAGACTAACCACTCATAATTGAATTACAACATATAGATTGTACCAGATTTTACATTTGCCATTGTCTCTACCAATCTTTGCGCATGTGGGGAGCTTGTGCAAAATTAACTAATAACTAGATAGTGAAATTGGATTGAACGTGATTTACACACGCAAAGAGAGAACAACCAGACCTATTTTGCTAGGTGAGATCAAATAAATACATGGAAAAAAATCAATCTTCAGGCCAAAAGCAATGATAAAGATTATGCACATCCAAAAATTGAGGTACTTATGCTATTATTGAATCATATATCTAATCTGCTACAATTCAATAGATAACTAATACTATTACTATTTTTAAGTGACATTAATGCATTCAAATTTATTCATATATCATTTTATTTTATTTGTGAATTTTTTATATTGCCACAAGTGTTTGATCTGCCGGTAGGATTGTACCGTCCTCATTGTCTTTGTTTCCTATCTTATTGATGTTTATTTTTGGAGTTTTTTTAACGAAACATTTCAAACCAAGAACAACCTCGTTGCTACTTCTTTTATAAAAAAGAAACTTCAATTAAAAATTCAGATATCTGATACATCTTTGTGGAATTAGTGATAAAAATAATCTGCTTTGTGCCGTTGTAGCACAAGGTATTGTACAAATTGAAAATTACATGATACAGTTTCAACAAAATTCTTCAATCAAACATGAGCATGAAGATGAGAAACTCCATATCTGTTTTTTGTTCTATCATTCTCTTTTTTCTAAATATGAAAATAGGAGAACTCCAAATCAATTTTAAAATATAAAAAACTAAAATCAATCAAATCATTCAACCAATGCAAATTGTAAATAGAAGAAAAACAATTTTCACTTGTGAATCCCTAAATCGCTGAGTTTGAATCGTAAATCGAAAGATGTTGAATCGTAAAAACGAGAATCGGAAATTGAAAGAATCAATTGAAGATGAAATCAAAAAATGATGAAGAAATCGGGAAAAGCTTCTCCAACTGAAAAACGAGAATCGAAATCGGAAAAAACTTTAATAATTTATGAGTTGAAATAGGGGGAATAATTTGAGAAGAACATTTGAAGATGCATTAGGGAATTAAAATCGGAAAGACCTTTTGAACAAATTTGAGAAAGAAATACAATGAGAAGAAATAGAATGGAAAAAAATAATTCTAAGATGGAAATAGGAAAGAAAGAGAATATGTATTATTGGGTGAATTGATGATTGAGTGAATAAGTGAATATTTTTTTGGATGTGAATATTTGAGTTTTTTTTTTAAGTTAACACAATAGATTGATATTAAATACAAAAAGGTGACACTCTATTTGTAGTTTAAAGTATGCTTAATTGCAGTTTTGATCCCTCTATTTTAGCTAAATCACGAAAGTAATCCCCCCTTTTTCTTTCTCCCCAAACAGAATTTTGGTTAAAAACTTGATGAAATTTAATTTTTTAAATCAAATCATGTCATTTGTGATCATAGATTTCAAGTACAATTGTTGTACCACGAGATCTTGAGACATAATGTGACTTAAATAAGCACACAAAATGACATTTCATCAAGTTTTCTATCAACGTTATGTTTAAGGGACTAAAGTTGGAGATAAATAAAATGTGAGAACTATTTTTGTGATTCAGCTAAAATAGGGGACCAAAACTGCAATTAAGCCTTAAAAGTAACTATAGTAACAAATAAGAAAGTATCACTAAAAGTTAAGTGTCACAATAGATCTTTTATTTGTAGTAAAATGCATAAATTTGACATAATTTTGTGAAAATTCCAAACACATGCTTACATTTTGTAGCTTCCACGTTAATGTGTGCATTGTGAAATTCCAAACACATATTCAATTTAGAAATAATACTACATATATTTCATAATTAATGTTGAAGCCTCGACAATACACTCTTTTAAAAATCGATAATTTTGGTCTCTCCTTCTGATTTTTCAACTAAAAAATAATGACATGAGATATTTTAAATAACGTGACATATGATACGATAATTTAAAATAATTAACACTCATAAAATTAGAATAAATTGTAGTAAAAACTTACCTTTTAACTTCATAAGTTTTTCATATTTTAAATTTAATTAATGATATATGAATAATTAATGCATCTAGATGGTTCCATATTATAGAATTGTATGTCACATCATTAAAAATATGTCAACTCTGTATATTTTAGTTCAAAAATCTAATAGGGGAACCAAAACTGTCGATTTTTAAAATAGAGATATCATTTTCATGAATTGGTAATAATAGAGGGACTAAAACTGCAATTAAAGCTAAACGTAAATAGGTTGTTTTGTAAATATTTTCAGCATCCTTGTGAATCATGCACAAATTAGTTGTTAGCACGAGCTTAGAGAACTCACTTTTAAAATCAACATGTTCTATGTTTCTATATTCCTTTAACGGTTGCACAAAATTTAACATAGATTTAAAAATGTTGTCTTTTTTTCTAACATGTGTCTTCACTAGTGAGTTAATAGTTTCGTATTGAGAGTTTGTTTGCATGTGACCAAATATATTCTTGTGAAAGCATGTACGTAGTGGCCCATTATATCCTTGTTCTCATTTGTTGTGCACACCCAATTGTTACCTTGAAGTTCATTCATCTCAACAAAACTTACCAATAATTCTTCAAATTCGTCTAGCGTTAAATTTGAGTTTGAGGAAAACAAGGGTCCAAATTGTTGGAATTCAATTATGAGTGGTTAGTGCCACATTGATTAGGAATGAATGCTATATTGGATATATAAGGAGAATGACCCATAAAACTAATGTCTTAAGGTTTTGGGTTGAGATGTGGTGTCTCTTATGAATCCTTGTTTAGCCCATTCCGAATGTTAGGCTCCCCCGAACTCCCTAACAAGTGGTATCAGAGCCTTGTTTGGCTTGATGGGGGACCAAAAAGGAACTCGGATCAAGTGGATCAAGTCTAGTGGTGGGGACTCATAATTGAGGGGGAGATTGTTGGAATTCAATTATGAGTGGTTAGTCCCACATTGACTAGGAATGGAGGCTATATTGGATATATAAGGAGAATGACACTGAGATGTGGTGTCTAAGTCTCTTATGAATTCTTATTTAGCCCATTCCGGTTACCACTAGTAGGCCCCACATGACAATTGGAGACCAAATGTTGTCTTTTCAAATTCCATCGCCTGGCACAAGTGTCCGCATTGCTCTTTGTAAGACCCATAGTTTTTAAATCATAAATTATGCAATTTTAGGGTATTTTAGTGTTGAACTATGAAGCATTTTAGCCAAATTATTGTATTTTGGTATTTTGTGGATTTAATGCCAAAAATATTTTTGGATCCCCGATTAAATTATTCGTCGAGCAATAGTTTTATTTATTTACGTTACGAAGAATTTAATACCGGACATTTTTGTTAAAAATACCTCGGGTTGCTGAAAATTGTATTTGTCAACTGAGTTGCGACGAGAGTTGATATTTTTAACAAAAAGTGGTTTGGGAAGTGATGGGTGAAATGATAATTTTATAAAATATTTAGATATTTTTAGATATTTGTGATTTGGTTTTAGTAATATATATATATAAAGTAATGTATGTATATATATATAGATAAGAAAGCAAGGAAACGGGGAGAGAAACAGAAAGCAAGCCTCGTGATCTTCTTCTCCTTCTTTCCTTTGTTTTCCAAAAATAAAAAAACTAAAACAATAAAACACAAACTCCCATTTATTTACTAGATCTAAGCTTCCATTCGAGAAGTGACAAAAGAGAAAATTGTTCATTGCCACGCTGCAGTGCTAGTGAGCTAGTTTTTTGACGCGACGTCACGAACTTAAATTTTACTGGAATTAATTATGGTACCGTAATCGCGTGTTAGAGCTAACGTTAAGGTAAATGCTCCTTCCAAACTTTTAGTTTGCATTTAGGACATTATTTTTGATTTTGTGGAAAAGAAATTTGATGTATTTGAGGTGTGATTTTGTGAAAAATGAATTTAATTAGTTTATGTGTGAATTAGTTGAAATGGAATTTAGTTTGTTTTGAGGTGTATTGTGTAGTGATTAATGTTGGGTATGAATTGTATGTTCATAATTAATATTATGAATTTTTTTTTCTGATGCGATTTATGTGTAGTGATTAAATTTGATGTGTTTGAGTTATATAATGAGTTATTTTCAAATAAATGAGTTTGAACTGAAGTTGAAATTTTACGAAAAATTTAGAGTTGTTAAAGTTGTGAAAAAGTTTAAATTTTAACTAAGTTAAAGAGTTTGAGCAAAAAGATAGATTGGAATTAAAAATAGTTAGAGTTTAAAATGTTACTATTTTAATTACTCTTTGATTGAGTTTAAAAAGAAAAAAGTTTAGAGTATTTTATTAACTCAAATATTTCGGTGCTTTAATAGTCTAGTATGTGAATGTGAAATTTGGACAATATTTGTTTTATTTAGTTTTAAGTAAATAATATAGATTATTTGGTTTTAAAAGTTTGGTGTGTGAGAAAGATTTAATTTTGGGAATTTTGTTGTGTTTGGATTAGTTTTATTGTGAACAAATTGTTATAAATATTCATGTTTATGTAGTTAGCTCTTTGAGTCTCGAAAAGGAATCGAGACCATTGACACCGAGTTAGCGGTGGGGAGAACTTTGATATATTAATGTTGTTGTGGTGATTTATGGTTGAAAATTTTGGAGATTGAATATAGTGATTAATGTTTGGAAATTTTGGTGATTCATGTTAGGTGAAATTGATGTGTTCATAATTAATATTATGAATTTTTTAGATGAAATTTATGTGTGACTTGGTGGAAAATGAATTTAATTCAATTTAGGTGTGGATGGAATTTGGAGACGTGATTTATGTGTGGTTGTGGAAATTTAAATGGGTGTGAATAAATATATTTAAGTATGCTTTGTGTTGTATTTGAAAAATCATTAGTGTTAAATGATTATTAAAAATGGGGAATCATTTAACAGCTGCATTTACTTAATGATTGTGGTGAAAATAGTCAGAGTATGTTCATGGATTTCATAGTACATGGTAACCGCGATGGGGCCATGGTGATAGTAGTGACCATGATGGGGCACAAGATGATGCCATGTGATCTGTTGGTTCATTTTATCCTTGCGGGGATTTTCGCGTCATGTAGGTCTATGATAGACTACCCATTTTTAGTAAATCGTGCTGACCCGTGATAGGTGGCACCTCGATAAACAGTACTGGTCTGTGATAAGTGGTACGATTACTATTTATGTTTTTTAGTAAATCATGTTAACCCGTGATAGGTGGCACCTCGGTAAACAATACTGGTTTGTGATAGGCGGTACGTTTACGATTTACGCTTTTTAGTAAATTATGCTGACTCGTGATAGGTGGCACCTCGGTAAACAGTATTGGTCTGTGATAGGCGGTACGTTTACGATTTACGCTTCTTAGTAAATCGTGCTGACCCGTGATAGGTGGCACCTCGGTAAACAGTACTGGTCTATGATAGGCGGTACGTTTACGATTTACGCTTTTTAGTAAATCGTGCTGACCCGTGATAGGTGGCACCTCGGTAATTAGTATTCATTTGTGATAGGCAGTACAATTATGATTTACGCCCCTTCGAGGAGGGTTTTAGTTGGAATTCTGGAAATTCATGCATTTTGGGCATATACGCATTGCATTAGGGTGCTTGACACGCGAGTTATGTTTGTTATACTATGATGATTGTATATACATATTCGGTTGTTGTTGTGATTTGTCGTAATTGCTTAGAGGTGTGAAGTTTGGTTGATTAAATTTTGATGTACTTATGTATTCATAATTGATGTTATCAATATTTGATGTGTGATTGAGGTGTGAATTTGTGGAGATTAATTTGGTGTTAATCATGTGTTCATAATTGATAATATTAATGTTTGAAATGTTGATTGATTCAGAGCCATTTTAGAACTGAACATCGCAGTTTGTTAAAACTTCATTTCTCAACTTTGATTATGCATGTTTGGCATATGAAAAGCCTTTCAAAGAGTATGCTAAGTTGAAAGGTTATTTTGTGCATTTGAAATTTAAATGTTATGTGGTATTTGTTAATTTCGGTTGGTGACCCTTTATAATTATTGTGGAAATCTGGGCTTTACCCTCAGATAAGAACCAAGATCTTCCCACCGGTTAGTATCCTGTAGATGGGGAGGTAGTTGGACACATCTGATTGGAGCTGTGTCAGGAGGATCTTGCGGGGCGCGTGGAGATCATCCAGGTCGTATAGTTTTTGTAGTATGATCAGATTAGACGGTTGTATAAGGACTAGAGGTCTTTCTTTTGTGAATGTATTTATTGTATGTTGGAATACTGTACCTATACTAATATTGTCAGCTTGACTTTTATTTTGATGGGTCCTTGTACCATTTTTTTGATGCAACGTGGGGAAGTTAAAATTCTTGGGGCAGTGCTTTTGTACAGGTGTCTGCCGAGAATATTCCAGGGATATGAGCTATGTCTGATAGGTCGCATAGCCCCTGTGTATTTTGTCGTGTAATTACCTTGGGTTTGTATTTCAAAAACTATTTCCGTTGCTTGTAAATATTTGTTGACTTTGTCGTTATGGTACGACTTAAATATTTATCCAAAAATATTTCTTTCTTTATTTCTTTGTTTTTATGAATTTGTTTTGAAAAAAAAAAAAATACACTCGCGCTGGTAAAAATCAGAGTGTTACACTCTTCTTATGGAAATGACAGCACAACAACTTTTACAACATTGATTGGAGTTAGTCTTCATCAAAAGTGGACTCATCACCAACTTTGATAGTAAAAGCCAAAAACCTTCACAAGCTTTCATCGTGCTCATACGAGGTGAAGACTTGGGAGACAATTGTTTCATAGTGGACTTTGGCATAAGCATGTGTGAGCTTTAGCCCTATGCCTCACATGTCCAGTATATTTGGCTCAACACGACTCCACGCATATGCGCTGTAGCCTAACACGTCTCCCTAATTCAATCATCATTTTGTGATCAATATCGCAAGGACCCCTGAGACTCGCAACAACCTAAAAAGGTGCAAGGTACATAATCACACTCTTTAAATGCAAGCTACACAATCACTCTTATTAGGAATATCTCTCACTCCCTCCAACTCTTACTAACTTAAACATCAGAGTATTTGCAGCTACATCCCACCGAAAGTTGCTTCGCCATGTTCCGACAATGGTAGTTGTCTTCAACCGTCATCGAAGTTTTGCTTAGGATGAGAGTAAAATACTATTAATTATAGAGTTATTAATTAAACAAATTTAAAACACAATAAATTCATAAAAAGAACTCATAAGCCAACTAAAAATTGAAAAGTTATCTAATAGCTAATAATTTATAACTTATAATTGAAAAATTAATTGATTAAAACATCTCATTAAAAGTTTATTTATAAAATACATCATATTTAATACAACGGGTTTATATTCTATAATCTAACTTATTCAAGTTGTGGCCAAATTCCATAGTTTCCCGAGCACCCTCCGAAACTCTGATCCCCCACTTCCTTGATGTGTTAATCTAGTTATTACTGTCACCGTCATCAATGCTTTTTTTCATAAGATAATCCACTCGCTGAATACGACACCGCACCGCACCATCGAACATGACCTCACCGTCACCGACGATACTAAATGTCCCTCTCGCACACGCCGCGCACGCTCCGATCTCACCGCCGACGATCCCTATCCACGTCGCACCTCCACACACCTGCTAACTCTTCCTCCTCCATGTCGCCGGAATCCACTTCCCTCCATTTCCGCCAGATCCTAGCAGCAGCGCTGTTTTTCTTCGCCGTTTCCCTCTCCTGCCTACTCCTTTTCAGAGACGCCGATTACTCTCATTTCGTTTCCTCTTATTCTTTCCCCCGTTTACCGACCGTTTTCCCCTCTGCTTCCAACGATTTCGCCGCGGTTAGTTCCGTTTCATCACACTCTTTCTTCGAGTCACAATTGCTTTATTTATTTATTTTTGTAGTTGCGTTAGTGGTTTCTTTTATGCGTCCTTTTGAACTTTGCAATTTTTGTTGAATTTGTGAATTAGAATGCCTTTTTTTTTTGTGAATGGATTTGATTATCCTCATTTGGATTTAGTAACTGCGGTAAGGTAAGTACAAACTGTGGTTATTATGAGCTGAAATTATGCGTTGTTGAGTGTGAGGCGTTTTTATTGGAATTGGATAAATTGAAACTGATCAATTAATTGAAACAAATACTATAGATTGTTGAATGATGTATAGTTTCACATGTTTTGCGTGTAGTTAATTAAAAAATGCAATTTCTGTACACTTTCATTGTAAAAAAAAAAAAGTTTAACACTTGCATCCAATCATATCTCATTGTTATGTCTACAAGGTGGTGATATGTGATTGGATGTATGCATAAAACTGTTTTACACTGTACATACAAATTAAGCTCGTCAATTGAATTCACTGTCTACAAGGTGTTGTGTCCTTCTCCCCACTTTGTTTGTTTATTTGCTTGAGAAAGATTGATGACTGTTGAGAAACTGGATAATTTTATTTTATTTTATTTTACTTTTGGCATTTGTACATTTTTAATGCTTGCTTGTCTTGTGGTTGTGGTGGTGGAATAATTGAAGGTGGAGGATGGGTCATTTAAGTACAATATTTAAAGTGCAATCAAATGTGAATATACTGACTTTGTTATAATTTGTCAAGTCCTAGTTTAGTGGTGCTCACATGGCTGGTATAACTCATGGTTTCATCTCCACGTACCTTTAGACTTGGTATATGAAAATAAAGGCAGTAAAGGTTGCTGCTTTGGGAAGATATTAATTTCTTCATTGGAAAATATAAGACTATGCATTTTAAAGTACTTTTTTTAGATACATTGTTTTTTAACTTATGATTTCCTGATATTGAATTCTAGATGGTTAATTATTGAATTGTTGGTCAGTATGACAGAAAGTGGGCTGATTGGTCCTTGCTAGATGCAACCGAGTTTCCACAATTAAGTCACTCTTTGGTCTTGTGAATATAGCCAATTCAGCCATGTTTGTTTTTGAACTGCAATTCCTTTCTTGTTCAATTTAGTTTCATAAATCCATGCTTGAAAACAACAATATTTCACCTAGATTCTGATTATCATTGACATTTTTATATCCCATTCCTTCTTCACCACTCCAGTAGAACCTGTCAAACATGGGCAAGTTCATTAGTATCGTTAGGCTAGCCCGACAACAAATCATCCTTTTAAAGAGTTGGCTAGGCCAAATAAAATTATTTGGCCGAATTTTTTCATAACCATCAGGACAAACTGGATTATCCGTTACCCATTTTCATGTTTGATGTTAGAATTAAACATTACTATTTGGGGAAGATCTGCTAAAATGGACAGGTTGAACCGAACTGATAGGTCTTATTGTTATTGTGGTTTGTTTGTGTAATTCACCCACACAAGAAGTCGTCGCATACTTTGGTTTATTGGAATTGATTTTTCTGCAGGCTAGCAATGAGTATCCACTTGAAAAGATTCTGAGTGAGGCTGCCATGAAAGACAGAACTGTTATATTGACCACATTAAATGAAGCATGGGCGGCACCAAATTCAATCATTGATCTTTTCCTGGAGAGCTTTAGAATTGGAGTTCGAACTCGTCGGCTTTTGAATCACTTAGTAATTGTTGCGTTAGACCAAAAGGCATTTATACGCTGTCAGGCTATACATACCTACTGCTTTTTGCTTTTTAGTGAAGGTACTGATTTTCATGAAGAGGCATATTTTATGACTCCTCGCTATTTGAAGATGATGTGGAGAAGGATTGATTTCCTGCGATCAGTTCTTGAGATGGGATACAATTTTGTATTCACGGTATCTATTTCAATTTTCTATCATTAACCTCTCCGTGTTCACTGTGTAGTCCTTAAAGGCTTAGTGAACCTAGGCAAATATTTTCGAAGACTATGAAGTTTGCAAATATCCTCTAAATTTTTCTATATCTAATCAAAAGTGATAGAATACATGTATCAGTATATAGTTTCATTGCAACCAAATTTATAACTATGCTTTTTTTTTTTTTTATCATTGTATCTTAGGTGCTTGTTTTCCTTTTAAGAAAAAACATATTTTAATTAATAGAAAATAATAAAAAGCTAGGTACATTTATAAGGTGTCTTAATTAGAAACTTGTTCTGTATTCCTATTCTAGGATGCTGATATCATGTGGTTTAGGGACCCATTTCCACGGTTTCACCATGATGCAGATTTCCAGATAGCTTGTGATCATTTCACAGGTAGCTTTGACGACATACATAACAGACCAAATGGAGGGTTCAACTATGTGAAGTCCAATAATAGGTCAATTGAGTTTTACAAATTCTGGTACTCGTCACAAGAATCCTATCCTGGATACCATGATCAGGATGTCCTCAATTTCATCAAGGTTGACCCTTTCATTACTGATATAGGGCTGAAAATGAAATTTTTGGATACATCTAATTTTGGTGGCCTTTGTGAACCAAGTAAAGATTTAAATCAAGTTTGTACCATGCATGCAAATTGTTGTTATGGTATGGATAGTAAGCTTCACGATCTGAGCATTATGCTTCAGGATTGGAGGTATTATTTGACCTTGCCTCCAAATTTAAAGAAATTGTCAGTTATATCGTGGAGGGTTCCTCAGAAATGCAGGTTGACCATATACTCCAGCTTTTTCATTCTTTCATATTAATCTTGTTTTTGTTTATCATTCTTTGTATGCTTTTTTCATTAATGGTTTCTTATTGTGGTGAAATTTCTTCTCAGCCTCCATTCCCTCAAGCCCAATGGTTCACCAGAGAAGAGTGTTCAAGAAGATTAAAACTTCTCATTGCACATGTTAGTTTCCTATACATCGATTGGATATTCAGCTGAAATGCTTAAGATTAAAGGTTATTTATTTATTTTTTCAGGTTAGCTCTTCTATTGTTAGGATATAGAATATAAAATAATTAGAGTTAGTTAGTTGATGAGTTTGTTAGGTAGTCATTAAGAGTTGTTATTTTGATTTTTCTTATAAAGTCTTTAAATAGCCCTCAATTGGTAGAAAGGAGGGATAGCTTTGAAGAATTAAGTTGTAAACTAGAGAGTGCTCTAGTGAGAAAGGAGAGTGCTCCTTTGGGGTAACCTTGAGTGCAAGGTTGTCATCTTCATTATTAATCTCTTCTATCTTTTCTCTCAACCTCACTACATGAATTAGATATCATCCTTTTGTTTAAAATCTTTATCTTTATTCCTTTGATTCTGTTTTTCACACCATTATTTTAGGAATTCTTTTTTGCATAAAGAAAGGTTCCTAACAACTATTGTAAAGGATAATAATTGAACTTTATTGCTACTAAAGTATAGACAGCTCTAGCCAATATAAATTTAAAAAGGAAAGTCAATTTTGCTAAACAAACTATTGAAGGAGGTATCTTTACACTCACAATTTAAAAAATCTAGCATACTATTCGATTCATTGAATATGTCTGTGATTTACCCTTTTTGTGGAACTTTATGGTGTATATGTCTGTGTATTGATATGATTAGATGCGTGTGTAAAACTATTTTTGTGGCGCAAAGTCTCACCGCTTCTCCCTCACTTTTCCTTCTTCATCCGACTTATCCTCTTCCTCCACTTTCACCAATGATAGCCTAAACTAAGTTCCATATTTGCGAAGTATCGAGTTCCAAATAATTCATATAATGATTAATCCACTGTAAGCATAAGGATCATGTCTTTAATCATAATTGCATTCAGGGCTATGTAGCAAACCACTTGGTTTGTTGAATAATGAAAAGAATCTACAATTGCCTTGGTTTCATGAATGTTTTAGTTTGATGGAATTTTTCCACTATATGTAATATTTCTTGTACCCCATATAAAATGATGGCCTTGACAGTTACCATTAAATCAATAATAAGGCCTTCTGCAAACATCGAATGTCCATTCACAACCATGACATTGAATTATGAGGCAGACTCAATTAGAAGCTTCAAGAAGTAAGCAATTTGAAGCATTAAAGTGTGAGAAATTCGAACTATTGACCAATTGATGGTCCCTTGAAATTTCACAATACTAGTGCAACTTAGGTCTTTTACTGTCTTATATTGACCCGCATTTGTTAAATTAGCATGCATAATATGGTAATAAATCATGATATTTTATTTTATTTTATTTTATCATGTTTCCGTAGTTAAAATCTTATTATAAATATAAGTTGAGTTATAAATTATAATCCAACAAGATATGATATATTAACTCTCATTTTAGATTAAGAAAAAACATAATTTCATATTTAATCTAAGGTTCTGCAATTGGCTGAACCATTAAGTTTGTTGTAAAAAATTCGAATATTGAATCTAACAAAATAGATTGGTAATTTGCGTCTTTGTTTATGAAATTGGTTGCAAACTGTAAGACTAGGAGAGAGAAAATTGTCTCTTAATCTAATAATTTGCAGTCAACTTTACTATAAAACTAGCTCGAGATGTTCTTAAGTCCTGAATCTAGGTTGGGTTAGATAAATGAGGTATCTCCATGCTTTTTCAACTTGCATTTTGTTGCATATCTATTAAATAAATGTATTATATATTCTTTGAATTTATAGAAGCAAAAGGTATTTTGTTGGCACAATACAAACGTTTAAATTTTCTACTAAAAGATTTATTCTGGGGAAGAAACATGGCCGCATTAGGTCACCATTTTCTTCCCCTTTGTTTATTTGTGTGGTAAATCTTTACTATATTTAACATTAAGTGACAACATAATGACATTAAACTACATGCTTGGTGGAATTTTCACCAAACATATGTTGCAAAAGTTTTAAGAGGTCCTAAAAGTCATAAAGATAGAGAATATGTATCTTTCTTTCTTTTTGCAGCGTGGCTTGTGGATTTCTTGAAACCAAAATGGGGGATAAAGCTAATTATACGAATAATAATATAAGTGGGAATCACTTACAACACACAACAAGTAATAATTGGGAATCATTTTCAATGACACTTGGTCAAGTGATTGAAAAGAGGCATCTAAGAAAAACATTTTTCGACCAATATATTCTTTCCAACTCATAACAATTGTATAATAAATCCATTTGGAATGCAAATCCACATATTTTCAATTAGTCTGACAAGTTTGGTAACCAAAAAGCCTTCTTAATTGTATCCCAAAGCAAATGACCAATTCTATTTCTCCACAAAAAACCTTGACTTTGGTGGCAGGGTATCTCAATTATATCATCTAATTCAACTTAGAAGAAATCTGAGTTGATTGGCCCCATATGAAATAAAAATGCATCTTGGGCCTTATTAAATATTCCCATGATGGCTTTCCATGAAACATAGCCCGATGTTACAATTAACTAGAAAACTAGATTATGGTCCGCGCACTGCGCGGATATTAAAGAAATTGTAAAAGGAAGATGAAAAATATGAATTAAAGAGATTAAAGAATTTGGTGAAGGAGGAAAATTAAAGGAGATTAGACATTGAGAGCATGATTGAGAGGGGAGAAAGGAGGAGAGGTCCACATCAATTTTTTGGCTGATGTGAAAAATATTGTGTAGGTAGAATGAGGTGGCATTCGGGAGTGACGTGACATTCGGGGTCTGTTTTAAATATATATAATAGATTGGATTAGTTCTATCATGCGTGTTTCTTTTATGGGTGATGTCGTTGGTATTGTATAAATATCTTGTTTATATTTTAAATAAAAGAATTTTATTTTATATATTAATAATAAATATATATTTTTTATGTTTATTAATGATAAATAATTATCTTATATTTTTGTATCTGATGGATATATTTGTCCCATTATGTTTTAATATTTATCTCTTAATTTTTTCTTATTTATAAATAACAAATATTTGTTCCATAATTTTTTATATATATTACTTACAAATATTTGTCTCGTATTTATTCTGTATCGTTTATAAATATTTTTTATATATTTTTTAATATTTATTAATAAAAAATATTTATTTAATAATTTTTTATATTTATTATTAACAAATATTTATTCTATGTATTTTCATGCATTAATTAAAAAAAGTTTATCATGTTTTATTTTAATATTTGTCATTTTTTTTATATATCAATGATAAATATTTATTTTCTAATTTATTTAATTAAAAAATGTTTATTTTTTATTTTTTTATTTAATACCTATAAATATTTATTCTATATTTTTTTTAATATTTATCGATAACAAATATTTTATGTAATCTATTATTTTATAAATATACACTATCTAGCTTTTTTAAAGAAATAGTAAGTTTTTAAATTTTAATTTTTAAAAACCACTTTATTTTCCAAATTCTTAACTTCTAAAAATCTTTTTACTTCAAAAAAAAAATTCATTTTTTTACAACAAAAAGAATTCTTTTAACATGTTAGTTTTTATTTTATTTTTTATTTTATATATTATAAGGTAGTATATTGATATTGATATTCTATAAAATTTGAAAATAGTTAAAAATAAGAAAAATAATATTAATTTTTTATAGCTACTTTTTTTTCTTCTTATATTATAGTTGACGCACTATCGTACTTCTGGCAATTCTTTAGATAATTTTGTTTTAAATTGTTTATGTATAGTAAAATTATTTAGTGGGTTGTAAGTTGTAATAGTGACTAGAGTAGAGTTGGAATAATAACAAACCACACCAAAACAAGGAGTCTTTTTTTCATATATATTCCTTTTTTATTTTTTTCCTCTTAATTATCCTACTTTTAAATTAAATTTTCTGAATGTCCTATTATTTGGTTTCAATCGGAAGTCGTTCCCTAGGGATACAACCTCCTGAAGAGGAAATTCTTTTATATCAATAGAAAGTCGTTTTTCGGGGAAGCGACCTCCAACTGCGTTTTTTTTATGTCAATAGAAAGTCGTTTTCCGGTGAAGCAACCTCCAACTGCGTTGTTTTTAAAATATAACAAAAAAAAAAAAAACGCAGTTGGAGATCGCTTCCCCGAGAAACGAATTCCTATTGACATAAAAAAATTTCTTCTTCAGGAGGTCGCCTCCCTAGGGAATGACTTCCTATTGAAACTAAAAAGTAGGACATTCATGGAATTTAATTTGGGAGTGGGAAATTTAAGGAAATAAAAATAAAATATATATATATATATATATATATAAAACTCAACAATGACTAGATAATTAGGTGTCTTTTTTCCTTGTTTCAATAAAAGTTTAAATATGTCATTGATACTAGTAAATATATATATTTTCTATTTATTTTAATTTTTGTAAATTTTTTTGTTTGGATTTGTTCATGTAGCATGAGAGACAACTTTGATCCATAACGTCAACATTACAAAAAAAACGTTTGCAAACAATCATGACATGTAGCCCTATTAACGCACATCATATATTAAAAATTAAAATATTTTATATTATTAACTAACAAATTTAGTTGTTTATCATTTAATAATTAATGTTACTTTATATAAAAAAATATGTATAAATTAAAAGAAAGATTTTTAGAAAACATGTCTTCTTCTCTCCCATAAATCATATAACTCTTCTCTTCTTTACCCTATTTATTATTGTCTCTCTCTATTTTCATTTCATTTTCTTACCACAAACACACAACATAATTGACTTCAAAAATATACCTTTTAGTTTGAGTGTTACAAAAATTCATGATAAATAAGAGATGATATTAGTGTTGAGACAAAATCTCAAATTAATATTTTGATGATAATTAAACGAAAAAGTTAATTAAGATTTCTAATTATGATTCAAAGTATTTTGGTATTTAACATGTGTATTTAAGTGTGTTAAAACAAGATAAGTATCAAATATTACAAAGCAAATCGTATTAAAATCAAGAAAGCAAAATCAGAAAAAACAAAAAACGTTCTTGACAAATTTCTAAAAAACGAAGAATGTTCTCCACATCTGCCATAAACAAGAATGATCAGATGTTTATGTAAAAGATTAGATCTAGGAAGTGTTATCCATTCAATATCTTCATCAGAAATATGTAAGGATCAATCTAAGCAAGAATTATTCCAGAATTCGAAGACTCAACACCTTGCTTCATAAAAAGCATAAAGCAAGATCATTCTCCAAGTCAAGCAAATGCAAGTACAAATGACAGGCTGTAAAGGACACTGTTGTTGTACCTTCAAACAGACATGCACATGCGACTCAAAGCTTGTAATCATTTCAGACAACTATCAAGATCACAAATATAAGCCAGCTCATCTCAAACCAATTCGAAGAACGTTCTTGGATCTCAAGAAAATTCCTAATTTCAGCAAGAACAATGAAGCTTTATGGTTGATCTTATCCATTCACTTACTCATGACATCTAACCTATTTTCAACAGTTAAATGAGTTGTCATAAGCTCTCTTGAAGCCTATAAATAAAGTTTCATGATGAAGAACAAATCAGAACTCAAAGTGTCAATCAAAACATCACTCATTCAAATCATACTCGAGCTTCTCAAATCATTCTAAGTTACAGTTCCATTTCTTAGTGTGATATTAGAATCAATGATTATTGAGTTCTTATATATAAAATATATTTCTCAAACAAGAGTTGTACAATACCTAGATTCTAACATTCTCAAAATCATTACTTTGTAACTCAAGGCTATATTATTAACATAGCTTGAGTAATGTGTAAAAATTCTTCTATGATTTAAAAGGTAGCTTGTAAAATCCTTTCTAAAATAGTACAAGGTAACTTGTGGACATCCTTTCTAAGTAGAAAGGTAGAACCTTGTAAAAGATCAAGATTGATATGTGCAAACAGTGTGAAAACCAAGAATGTTCTTGTTTTGAAGCACTTAGTGGAAAATCTCACATTTGTGAGGACTGGATGTAACCCGTGTTCGGTGAACCAGGATATATGCTTGTATGATCTCTCTATCATTATTTCTATTTATTATTTGTCTTACATTCAGTTTTTATATTGATAAATTGATATTGTTGTTTTTCCACTAATCAAGAATGTTCTTCGTTTATAACCAAGATCAATCTTGAGTTAAAATTTTCAACTTTTAATAGGAATTTTTAAAAGGGGCAATTATAATTCAAATCTCACTTTCTTATGATTGACATTGTTACTTCAATTGGCATCAAAACCATTCTTTAAGGAATAAACATCCAAAAAGTGTTAGAGCAAAAGATTCAGGAAGATAATGTCAAAACCTAAATACATTTCTAAAAGAAGGTCATCAAACAGACCACCATACTTTGATGGCTCATATTATTATTTTTGGAAAAGCAAACTGCATTTGTTCATAAAATCACAAGACACTGATATGTGGCGAATCATCACAGATGGAGACTTCATACCAAGAGTAGATCAAATCAATGTAACACCTACTGAAAAGAAAGAAGCAAATTGGACAACAGATGAAAAATCTAAGATACTTCTAAACTCAAAATCTCAATTACTTGTATCACATGCTTTAAGTAGTGAAGAAAGTGAAAGAGTAGACAAATGTGATACGACAAAGAAAATATGGGACGCATTGCAAACTCACCATGAAGGAACAAGCCATGTTAAAGAAACAAGAATTGACATTGGCATTCAGAAGTTTGAATTATTTGAAATGAATGAAGGAGAAACAATCAATGTAATATACGCAAGATTCACAACCATAGTGAACGAAACGCGTTCTCTTGGAAAAGCTTATTCAGTGCAAGACAAGGTAAGAAAGATTATGAGATGTCTTCCAATCATGTGGAGACCAATGGTGACAGCTATAAGTCAAGCCAAGAATCTTGAGGTACTAGGCTTGGAAGAACTCATTGGAACTCTAAGGGCACATGAAATATTATTACATGAAGATAAACCTGTAAAGAAAGGAAAAATAATAGCTTTAAAAGCATCTCAAAACTCACCAAGTATTCAACAAACAAATTAGAAAAGTGACTCAGAAGACAGACAAGAAGATGTTGATGAAGAAATTGCTCTCCTCACAAGAAAGATACAAAGAATGATGAGGAAAAGAGATTAGATCAAAAAGGGATCTCCAGATAAAAAGTACTTCAAAACTGAAGTGGGTAAAAGTAAAATCACTTGTTTCAGATGCAACAAATAAGGACATTATAAAACTGAATGTTCATTAAACAAAAGAGTACCAAAGAAATTCCCCTTCAAGAAGAAATCAATGATGGAACCTGAGATGACTCTGTTGAATCAGAAGCAGATGAACTTGAAGAAGCCAACCTATGTCTGATGACAAACAGTGAAGATATAGAGGTAACAAATTCTGAACCATGTTTTTTTGTGAACATGCAGAAAAAGAATTTGATAATTTTCTAAATGATTCAAACTTTCTTATTCGAAAGTGTAGTTCTTTAAAGAAAAATTTCACAAAGAAAAAGAAGAGAAAGAGAAAACTCAAGCTATAAATGATAAACTTAAAGAGATCATAAAAAATTTGAAAGAGTCTCAACTAAAAAGATTTGAAACTGAAAGTTTAGAAAGTCAATAACGATATTCACCTCAAAAGGAGAACGTTCTCCTTACAACTGAAGTTGAAATTCTTAAAAATGATTTGTCAAATTTTATTAAAGCTATTGAAACCATTCAAATAATCATGGGATATCAAGTTGAAATATTTGATAAAGTTGGTCTTGGTTTTGATAAAACTCAAAAAACCAAAATGTATGAAAACTTTTTTGCTCTTGAAAGGAAAGAAGAAAAATGCAAAATTAAATGTTCATATTGCATTAAAATTGGACATTTGGAATTTGCATGTTATTTTAAAAAAAGAGATGAAAAAAATCAAGAACAAAAAGATTTTCATAAAAGAAGAACATTTTGGAACAAAAGCAAAATTTTCTCAAAATCCAGAAAAAAAAAAAAGGAGAACGTTCTCCAGTAAATGTAACAAAAGAAGAACGTTTTAGAGCTTTACCAAAATTAGTTGCAACTCATTTGACTAATTTTTTTTTTAAAACAAACCACTAGAAATTCCTCCTGGTCCAAGAATGATCACTCTGAGATAACATATAACATTAAAAATGAATCAAATTTTAAAACTAACACTTCAAGACCCAAAACTAAGTGGGTATCTAAAGTTAATTTAACAAATCATGCAAAATGGTTTTCAAGATATCAAGCAAAGGTCATGGTTATTGGACAGTGGTTGTTCAAGACATATGACGGGTGATAAGAATTGCTTCATGTCCTTTATCAAAAAGGATGGAGGATCCGTAACATTTGGCAACAATGATCAAGCAAAAAATAAAGGCAAAGGAACCATAGATAAAATAAATTCTGCCAAAATCAATGATGTTCAATATGTTGAAGGATTGAAACATAACCTTCTCACCATTAGTCAACTCTATAATAATGGCTTTGAAGTTATTTTCAAACCAAACATATGTGAAGTGAGAATGGTAAATTCTGGTGAAATTATATTTTCTGCATCTAGAAAGAAAAAAAATTATAACTTGAGCGACCTTTCAAAACCTTTAACTATAAGTAACCAAGTGACATAAATAAATAAGCCATTTCGTAAATTAAGGTTTCCACTTTATGTAGACATCCAAAAGATTAGAGTCGAACATATTTATGATCTACAAGTTATAAGATTTTTAATTTGTGAGTATAAACTCTATTGTTCTCTTTAAGAATCTTTATGGCTGCCTTTGTCAACATTCAAACATGAACTGCTCAAGTATCTGTAAAATGATCTTATTATATAAGCTATTTATGAATGCGTATAATAAAATCATTCATAAGACTCCTCACACTTAAAGTATAGAGAATACTTAAAATGAAGAACACTAATATAATTATGAGGACCAAAAAATTTACTACGTTAATAACAACTATATGAATTGGTCTGAAATCGATTCTTCGTCACTCAATTTTGTTCTTTTGACCATATATCTCCCTCAAACTAAATATCCTCAAAGAACTATACATCTATTGTCTCAAAAAAAGAACTTTAAAGTGAGACCCAAAATTTATATTTCTCAAACCTTTTAAATATTATAGATTGCCACTAATCATAATTGAAATGACTCTAACTATATACAAATTTAAAAAATAAAATTAATCAATTGTATCAAAAAAAAATTAAAAAAAATTATTTTTATTTGTTCATAAAGAAACTAAAATATTATTTTATCGAAACAATAATTCAACCAAAATGTCTTTTAAATATAAGCAAATAACAATATAAAGTAATCAAAGTCTTCACCTTTACCATCTTATGAAATGATCCTATTAAATTATCATTTCTAACTTAACAATTACAAACTTAATTGTGCAATTAGAATATCAAACACTAAAATTTCGATAAGTATTCAAATAGTCAAAATTTTAGCATATTTACAAGATTAAATATTTACCCAATATGCTCCTTATATTTTCTTTGCCTAATAATCTTAATGAAATACTATTCTAATGAGTCCTTGTTTTTTTGGTCTTATTATTTTAAAAGCACTTTAATTTAAGTAAAGAAAATATGACAAAAATATATTATTTAATTAACAGCTCTAATATTCCTGAAAGTCGTGTTTTATGATAAAATGACATGTGTTTTGGATAAAACTCACTTTTCATTCTTAATTATCACTTTAGAAATTCTAAAATGTGAGAGAATAATCTCTTCTTCATCTTTATACAAGATCTAGATCCAACAACAATATTAATTAATGTTCTCCCAATCCTACAATTTAGACAATAACATTAATTGTTAGTGGTATTTAGTTGCAATAATCAAACTTTTACAATTACTATTGTTAAACAATAAATCCTTATAATTGTCACACGTCGTGGGTGTAAATTAAAATCCCTCAAATAGTTGAAAGATTTAATTATACACACAATATTAGTAAACACATCATCAATTAATTATAATGATATTAAAAGACCATAACAAGTACAAAACACACCATTAATTTACAATTTTTTGACTGCGTGAATTAGCTTCAAGCGGAACTCTGAATGCAATGTGCAATCGGAACTCTTAATACAATGATCAAATATTGGTAGTAAGTCTTGTCAAATGATGGATCTCTTTTGACATCCTCATTATCTACATGGAAAAACCTTAATAATCATCACATATTTATCATTACATGTATGAAATTTTTGAACCAAATTGTATATGCCTTTTGGCCGACCATAATAGCTCGTATGAAAAATTTTATACTACATCTTTTGTAATTTTCATTGAATCAAATCTGCACAGCGGAAGTTGCTTTGTGCAACCGATTCAACGAAAAATACTAGACAATTTAATAAATTACAGTTATGTAACTATCCGACCAAGTTGTGTCTTCCTTTAGGCCGATGACAACTTGCATGGATAACTTCATATCACATCTTTTATCATTTTGGTCGAGTCAAATCTACGCAATAGAGGTTACTTTGTGCATTTTGTTGTTTCAATCAACTCTATCAAAATTATTAGACAAATTAATTTATTAAATTAAATAAGAAGGATTTTAAATTTACAATAAACTATTCACAAAGGTAGATTAAATAGTATTAAAAGTAATTAACATCCCTCAATATGAGTACAAACTCACAAATAAAACAAATTTAGCATAAAATTAACTGAAAAACATGATTAAAATAAGTATTATTTTATTGCATAAAACTTAAATAATAACACACTTAAAGATTATAATCATGTTATAAACCCTATATTCAATTTTCAAATCAAATAAAAGTTTAATTTTGAAATTCCAAAATATATGTATGCCAAAAAGATTTACTTATATATTGAATGATTCTTTAAACAAATAAATAAATAATTCTAGAATTTTCTTGAACAAAGAAAATAAATATTTACATGTTTATAAATAAATAACACAAATTCTAGAATTCATATGTTTCAAAATTTAA
>JBBPBR010000005.1:46445646-46457425 GCA_037974775.1 Cicer pinnatifidum
TTATTTTAATTTTAAGTGACAATTTGATATTTTATGTTTTAAAATATCAACAATATTGTCCTTTTTTTACAAAAAATCATCAAATTTTTCAAACAAAACCCATAAAATTCATTATCATCTTCAATAAAATTCAAATTTAATCAAATTCATAACTTAAATCTTGAAATAAACTCATATTTTTATTCTTTATTTGATGTTGTTGGAGATGAAAATATGAGTGTATTTGAATATTTGAGTTATGGATTTGATAAAATTTGCATTATATTGAAAATTATTATTAATTTTATGGGTTTTGGTTGAAAATTTTGATGATTTTTTTGAATTTTTGTATAAAAAATGATAACATTGTTGAAATTTTAAAACATAAAATATCAAATTGTCATTTAAAATTAAAATAAAGAACCAACTCGGGAAAAAAAAAAGATAAAGGACTAAAACGTTATCTGAAATTAAGTTATGAGACCACATATATAATTTAGCCTTAAGAATATACAACTTCTGAAAAATTGGTGCATACACGCTTATGCTGGGCTTTCACGTCTCTCCATAGACCCATGCTGATATGGATTTGAGTGTTTCCATATGATTTGAAGGATCTATCCAAATGATAATTTCAAATAAAGTACCAAATAAGAATGGAGAACACAAAAGAAGAAAATATGAAGAAGTAATGAAATGGTAGAAATCGCCATACTCCACAACAAGGAATGATAAGATCAAGGTAGAATCGCCACAAGAGTAGGAGGCTCTTGATAAGATCCAAAGTTGGTTCAAAGAAGAACCTTAGAGAGCATTTCTCTAATCTCACACTAAGTGTTTCTTTTCTTTCCAAAATAAGTCCCATATGTCTTATAATAAAAAGGCATATATAGCCTAACACAAAATAACATGGTGCCTAAGCTACCAAATATTTAGGCACACACAAGTCAACATAATTCCTAATTATAAGGTATGATTATTATATCCCAAAATTAAAATTAAGTCTTAAGATATTTCTATGACCATAATATTAATATAATATGGATTAATCTTTTCATATGTCTTAAGACTAAGAAAATTAACAATTTATTTCTCTAATTGTTCTTTTAGCTTCCTAGTCTTCCCTCTAGTCAATGGTCCCGCTCCTAGTTCTCGAAGCTCATTAACCTTCATGTAGGGTTGGTCCACATCATTCCCTCCCTCTTGAAGAGAATTTGTCCTCAAATTCAGCTCCTCATTAATTGTTTCACCTACATCACAAGGAGACAAGTCACTAACATTAAATGTAGCACTAACTTGATACTCACCGAGAAGGTCTATCTTGTATGCATTATCATGTATCCGCTCCAACACCTTGAAGGGGCCATCACCCCTTGGTTGAAGCTTGGATTTCCTTAAAGAGGGAAACCTCTCCTTCCTTAAGTGAACCCAAACCCAATCACCGGGTTCAAAGACCATTCTCTTTCGAGTTTTGTTGGCATTCTTTGCATAGTGTTCCATTTTTGTCTCAATATTGGTCTTTACTTTAGCATGTAGGTCCTTGACATACTTGACTTTTTCTTCAGCATCCCTATGCAAAACATCATCACTAAGAGGTAAAGGAAGAAAATCAAGTGGAGTTAGTGGGTTAAAACCATATGCAACCTCAAATGGAGAAAATGATGTGGTCCCATGTGGAACTCTATTATATGCAAATTCAGTAAATGGCAAACACTCTTCCCAAGCCTTTGGATTTGCATGCAAAAATGTTCTAAGAATGGTGCCAAGAGTTCTTTTGACCACTTCAGTTTGTCCATCCATTTGAGGATGACAAGTAGTGGAAAATAACAACTTTGTACCTAGTTTAGCCCACAAAGTTTTCCAAAAGTGACTCAAGAATTTAGTATCCCTATCTGAAACAATGGATTTAGGTATACCATGCAATTTTACAACTTCTTTGAAAAACAAGTTTGCAATATGACTTGCATCATCAACTTTATTACAAGGAATAAATGTGCCATCTTAGAAAAGCGATCTACAACAACAAAAATGCTATCACAACCACTTTTGTTCTTGGGTAGCCCTAACACAAAATCCATGGACAAATCAACCCAATGAGATGAAGGAATAGAGAGAGGGGTATACAAACCATGAGGCATGCTTTTAGATTTAGCCTTCTTACAAACTATGCACCTAGAACAAACTAAATGCACATCATGCTTCATTTTAGGCCAATAAAAATGTTCATGCAACATGTCAAGAGTCTTATGTTCCCCAAAATGACCCATTAAACCACCCTCATGCACCTCTCTCACGAGCAATTCTCTCAATGAACACTTAGGAATGCATAGTCTAGTGCCCTTGAACAAATAACCATCATGTCTATAATAAGAGTCATGTGTCATAAGTTCACAATCATGAAAAAGAGAAGCAAAATCAACATCTAAGGCATACAAATTTCTAATATTATCAAAACCAATAAGCTAGTTTGAAGAGTAGAGATTAGTGAGTACCGCCTTGAAAGTGCATCGGCTACCACATTAGCTTTCCCTTTCTTGTGTTTGATGACATATGGAAATTGTTCTAAGAATTCAACCCACTTTGTGTGTCTCTTATTTAGCTTACCTTGCCCTTTTAGATACTTTAAGGATTCATGATCACTATGTATTACAAATTCCTTAGGAAACAAATAATGTTGCCAAGTATGCAACGCTCTAACTAAAGTGTATAGTTCCTTATCATAAGTGGAATAGTTCAAGTATGCTCCACTCAATTTCTCACTAAAATATGCAATTGGATGACCTTCTTGTAGCAAAACATCACCTATTCCAATATTAGATGCATCACATTCAATTTCAAAAGTTTTTGCAAAGTTAGGCAAGGCCAAGATAGGTGCATGCATCAATTTTTCCTTTAAATTAGTAAATGCATCTTCTTGATCTTGTCCCCACTTAAATGCAACATTTTTCTTAACAATCTCATTCAAATGAGCGGCCAAAGTACTAAAATTAGGCACAAAACGCCTATAGAAGCTAGCAAGACCATGAAAACTCCTAACCTCATTCATGCTTTTAGGTGTTGGCCAATCCCTTATAGCCTTAATCTTTTCTTCATCTACTTTAACACCTTGTGCACTTACTACAAATCCTAAGAAAGTAACCTCACTTTGGCAAAAAAATGCACTTTTCTAGGTTAGCAAACAACTTCTCTTCTCTTAGGACTTGTAAAACACTCTTGAGATGCTCAATATGATCATGCATGTTCAAGCTATACACAAGAATATCATCAAAGTAAACAACCACATATTTTCCAATGAAGTGTCTTAAAATATGGTTCATCAATCTCATGAAAGTACTAGGGGCATTAGTTAGGCCAAATGGCATAACTAACCATTCATAAAGGTCAAACTTGGTTTTAAAAGCCGTTTTCCATTCATCGCCCTCTCTAATCCGAATTTGATGATAACCACTTCTTAAGTCAATTTTGGAAAATACACATTCACCATGCAATTCATCTAACATATCATCAAGTCTAGGTATAGGATGTCTATATTTGATGGTAATGTTATTAATAGCACGACAATCGGTGCACATGCGCCATGTGCCATCTTTCTTTGGTACTAAGATTACCGGCATGGCACAAGGACTAAGACTCTCTTGAACCCAACCATTTTCCAAAAGTTTGTGGACTTGTCTTTCAATTACTTTAGTTTGTTCCGGATTACTTCTATAAGGAGGCCTATTAGGCAAAGAAGCACTAGAAATGAAATCAATGTGGTGCTCTATGCCTCTAAGAGGAGGTAGGCCATGAGGAAGTTCTTTATGGAACACATCATCAAACTCTTTTAAAAGACAATTTAATGAAGGAGGAATATCATCATGTGACGTAGACAAACATAAATCATTGCAATATAGAAAATATACCGATTGTCTAGTCAATAAAGCTTTCCTAACCACATGCTCTCTAGCAAATACGTTTTTGACCCTAGGTAAAGAATTTTGGTTACTTGAGTCATGAGCATTCATAATATATTTTCCTTTTTGTTCTTTGATCTCTTTGTCCCTTTTTAGATTCCATTGAGTTTGATCAAGATAAACTTCTTTGGGACTAAGAGGTAAAAGAGACACTTTATGCTTTTTATGCACAAAAGAGTAAATGTTAGTGTGACCATCATGATGAACTTTTCTATCAAATTGCCATGGCCGCCGTAACAAAATATGGCCAACCTCCATAGGCGCAACATCACACAAAATTTCATCATGATATTTGCCAATGCTAAAATTTACCAAAACTTGTTTATCTACCAAAATATCAACATCGTCCTTTAGCCATTGAAGCTTATATGGCCTCAGATGTTTAATGGTTTTCAAGCCAAGTTTTGTGACTAATCTAGTGCTAGCCACATTGGTACAACTACCACTATCAACTATCAAAGAGCAAACTTTTCCATCAACAAGACATCTAGTATGAAAAATATTTTCTTTTTGAGAATCATCATCCTTAACTTGGACTCTTAAGAGTCTTCTAACCATGAGAATATCTCCTTCAACGGGAGCCAATTCATAGTCACTCTCTAGTTCACTTGGAGATGATTGTGAAGAGTAAGAATAAAAGGAAGAATCACTTTCATATACCTCTTTGACTTTTGCAATCATAGACTTTTTATTTGGACAAGATGCTATATGACCTCTTCCTAAGCATTTAAAACATTTAATTGATGAATGAGAAGAAGAACTAGGAAGTTGAGCTTTAGGTTTAGAAGACTTACCTTCTTTGACCGAAGCCAATGGAGAATCACCATCTCTTTTATGTTTGTTCCAATGTGAGGAGTTTTTGTTAGATGAATACTTTTTATAAGTACTTTTTCTCTTCAATTGTTTTTCAATGGTAGATGACTTATGAACAAGCTCCTCAATATCCATAAAGTGTTGCAACTCAACCACATCTCTAATCTCATAGCTTAGGCCATCCAAGAACCTAGCTATTATGGCATCGTCATCTTCTCTAATGTTGGAGCGAATGATCAAAGTCTCAAAGTCCTTATAATAATCCTCCACACTCTTGGAGCCTTGTTTCAACCTTTGTAGTTTTTGATGTAGCTCCCTAAACTCTAAACCCTAAACCTATTCTCATGTAGGGTTAGTCCACATCACATGCCCATATATAGCTCCTCCTACTGAGATTGCTATCGCAACATTATCATACTTTTCGGAAATAATATTTTAAATACTATACTTTTTTTTTTGTTATCAACAAAATTTAGGATAAAGGGACTAAATATTTAATTTATTTATCTTTGTAAAAAGAGTTTGAAAATTTAAATTTGCGTGACATTAGAAGTTTATTTTAAAATTCAATTGTTAAAATAAATATCATTCTTAAAAATATCCTCCTACTATAGTACTATATATTCTTAAAAATACCATTCATAAAAAAAGAATGTTATCAAGGCACCTAAAAAAACCAACGTGGTAATGACACTAGATTCATTAACCAAGGAGCCATAACAAAAAAAGAATGTTATCAAGGCACCTGTCAAACAAGCTGGCATCAGAATTACCAGTCAACAACAAAATACTTAAGAAAATCAAAAGAAGAAGATGGAGAATACCTTATATTGGAAGGAAAAAAAAAAGATACATTCAATAGCACCATGTCAACGGTAGGGGTGCAAGTAAATTTTGGGAGCGATCCCTCAACACCTAAATGGTTATGCCTGATCCAAAATCTATTTTATTAGTTGAGAAATATTGAGAAAAATGAGATGCAATAGATGCTAATCTCCAACAAATTCCAATTGAAACTATGGAGGTTGAAAGCACTGATAATAAAAAGTTTAATCAGAAACCTAAATGGCCTGCTATGACCCCTCATCCAATTGGTTTCACGTGAATTTACTAACGTGGAATTGTTGTGGTGCTATCGACCACATTTTCCCCAACCTTGTTAAAGATTATGTTAAGATGCATAATCTCGACTTTATAACACTGTGTGAACCTCATATTACTATACAATATAATTGATCTTGGCTTATCTGGCCATCCTTTCACCTAGATGTGCGACCAACTATAAGATAGGCTTCACATGGTTATTTGTAATACCTTGTGATAGACACTCTTCCCAAATAGTTCGATTATTCATCTCTATATCCCTCCTCGAATCACTGTGGCCTTTTGTTTTAGTTGTGCAATGGTAAACTTCCTCCCCAATAGAACTACTGTAAAACAATTTGTGTGCGGCTTTAACATCTTGATATCTATTTTGCGCTTTTGGATTCATCATGCATTTGGTACTATCGTTGTACGTAAAAAGTGTGTTCTTTAAAGATTGAGAGGTATTTCCCAAACCCTTGCAAGTGGTACAAACTCGCAATTGGTTGAGTTAAGACAAGACCTCTAAAAGGTGTATAACTTGTGAGATCAAAATATGTTTAAAATACAAAAGATCCTACTTGATTTGATGATGACAAAATCAATTTGTGGGAACAATTTTAGGCACTAGTGTTTCCTTTAAGTGAGTAGTTCCAAGACCACAATTAATATGTAAGATATTAGAATATATCCTCTAGTGACTGGTCAAAAAGCATGGAAAATTTTGCATTCAAAACTAGTGAAAAATGCCTCTGAAACATTGTCTCTGATGATACAAATCATTAGATTGCATATGCCAAGACTGCATTTGATTCAGTTATGCTCTTAGTACATTTGTTGAAAGTTTTTCTATGATTAAGTAAAACAAATTTTGGGAAAGGACGCCTCTTGTGAAGTAATCAAGCTTCTAGTCAAATTGCATCTGACCAGTTGCCTCTGATAGCTTACCTCTGAAGATGAAGCAAGCATCTGATTTTCTTTGCATCTGATAAGTTTCCTTTGGTGAAATTTAACAACATGGCAAAAGTCAACGTAAAAAAAATAATGACAAAAGTCAAACGTAGAAAAATTAATGTTATAGAAAAAGTCAACATTATGGAAAAGTCAACTCCCATGCAAAACCAACGCCTATGGTAAAAAGTCAACATTGAAAAAATTCAAATGTCTCTAGTCATTCACTTTTGATTTTGGTGGTTGCCTCTAGTCGAGTAAAAGTTGCATTTGGTATTGTTGTTGGTCTAGTAATTTTGTGTTTGGTTGCTCCATGCCTCTAGTTAAGTGAAGTTGATTCTGGTCATTGCATCTGGTCAAGTGAAGTTGTTTCTAGTCATTGTCTCTGGTCAAGAAATCACGACTCTGATGTTCTTTTCTTTGGTCAAGTTAAATTGCTTCTGGTTCATGTTTCTGGTCAAAGAATATTGCTTTTGGTCATAGTCTCTAGTCAAGAAATCATGCCTCTGATGTTCTTGCCTCTAGGCAAGAAACATATGCTTTTAGTCCCTGATTATGGTCAATAAACAATGCCTCTGGTACTTGTGATTCTAGTTAAGAAGTCATGATTTTGGTGTTTGCCTCTGGTCCAAAAAAACCTGATTTTGGTGCTTGCATTTAGTCTAGTAATTGTGCCTCTGGTGCTCTTGCCTCTGGTTCGTTAAATGTGCTTCTAGTTGTTCCTCCCTTTGGTCTAGTGATCAAGTCTCTGATTGTTATTTGCCTTTGATCAAGTAAAGTCTTCTTTAACAAAACTAAAATTCCAGAAATACTTAGTAAAAATTATAAGTTTCAGTTTTATGCTGACACAGCTAGAATTGAAGTCAATGGTTATAATTTTAATGACAATGAAGCACCATGCTAAAGCACAAACTGACCATACCATGGAGGACAACAAGACCATTCCTTGAAGGACATTCGGTCATACTTTGAAGGACAAAAGCAATGTTGCAAAGACTTCTATAAATAGAATCTGATTATGAATTCAAACAACATACACGATCACAAGAACTTACAAGATTCATTCAAAGTAAATTAATCTCAAATCAGCAAGCACAAACACTAAGTTATAAAAATTGTCAAATTTATCTAAGTGTTAAGAAAGAAAAATTTGGGAGCTTATATTACAAACACACTCTAGTTAGAAAGAAAATTCAGAAACCCACAAACAATCTTTCTTTATAACCAAGCCCAGTAGTGGTTGATTGTGTTCTTCAACAGCTTGACGACACTAAGCTAAAAATTAAGAAGATTTGTTAGAACGTGTAAACTCAGTTCGGTAGTGGCTACCATTTCCTTAACAAATTGACAATACAAAATTGGATGTGAGAAAATTGAACACAATTATTGTAACTATCCAAATGTTCAAGTGTAAGTTCTAATCACAATGGATTATAGCCTTCAAAGGAAGGGACTTGACGTAGCTACTGGGTAAGTAGTGAATCAAGATAAAATTCTTGAGTCATTTATTCAATCATTTTTTTTATCACTTTAATTTTAAGCCATTCGAAATTTTTACAAAAACGATATACACAATTCTATCTGTGAGAAAATTTGATCATGGAAGCCTCCAACTAATGTTTCTCCATATATCTCCACATGTATGTCATCCATTGAAGACCAATTTACTCTCAAGTCAGCCTGTATGAAACCAATTCTGATTCGATAATATTGTTCAAGGAGATTTGGAACTAGCAGGGCCCATCTAGAGTTAGGACAACACTTTGGAAGATGACACACGGGGAACTCCTAACAAATTATGAGTGATATCATAAAGGCATAACCACTGAAGACCTCTGTAAGTGTTGCCTCTCTGCACTTGAGACCCTTATGCATGTTGTGCGGGATTGTGAAGATGTCTATCTACTCTGAAATAGATTTATTAAGCATGAATTTTGAAGTAAATTATTTAGTATTGGTACTTATGTTTGGCTTGAATGGAATCTTATTCAAAACGACATTGGAAACACCCATTGGGTATGAAAAAAGTTTTTTAGCGTGGTGGTTAACGAACTCTTTGGATTTCTCCTAAAGTACAAAAATAATGAATGATTTTTGGGATTACATTTCTAACCAAGTTGACTTTATTAATAACTTTTTGATCAAGATTAAGGTTCTAAAGTAGAATTTGATTAACCCTAATAAAAAAACATGGATTAAACCCCTTTGTTGGGTTATAAAGATGAACGTTGATGGTGTTTATGTCTATGTTGATGTCTCATCGGCTTGTGGGAAATGCTTTGTGGTCATAATGATGAGTTCATTTGTGATTTCTACTACAAAGTGACATTCTATAACTCCTTATTTTCTGAAATGTGGATTTTTTATAGTGATATTTTGTAAGTTCGTGATAAATGTATTTATAATGTTATTTTTTAAATTGACTCTCTAACCTTTATCTTTATTAAAAAAAAAAAAAAAAAAACTATGCTCAATTTACTTCCTTGCTTAACTTTCTCGCAATGGCTCTTTAGTTGGGTATTGGAACAACATTATCTATTGAGAAATCTCTAACTTTATGTCTTTTTTAATTTATAAATTGAATAAATTCCCTTTTTAAATAAATAACAAGTGTATTGTGTAAGGAGAATCTATTTATTTGTTAATCATTTTGATGTAAGAGAGTAGAAATTATCATTATCAACTTCCATTTCAGTTAATATAACTTTTTTTTAATAAAAGAAATGTTACTTTAATTGCTAGGGCAGATGGTTAGTTAATTAAAGACAATGTGGGGCAAGAAAATTCCTATACAAACAAGCAAATAGCTGTCCTAAAGACTTAAATTGGAAAATAACGTACGTGTCATTTGTGCATATTTTAATAGAAATTTATATAGCTTAATTATTAGTGATATAGATCTATAAATTTTCTTTCTAGCAGATAATGACATTCAGTCAAATGTCAATGCCACTGCAAGTGCGTTACATTACAATTCAAGATATTATTGTAATATTCCAAGCTAGCCAAAGGGTAAAATTGAAAAACTGATTGTGAGTCATCATAATTAAAGACCTTGTTTGCATACTAAAATTTATAATAATTCCAACACGTAACCAATGAAGGAAGATCAATTTGGCCTGCCTCCAAATAATACATGTTAGCATTATCTTTTTTTCAAAAGAAAAATGCTAAGAATACTCTCTTCCTTGTATTCACTTTAACATTCATTATTTTATTGAAAGACATTAAAAATATTTCACAATCTAGTTTTAAAATGTAAAATTTATATTAATTTTATTCGATAGAAAAGTCAATATTAGAATAGCGTCGGAAATAGAGTTTTCTTATCACTTCTATTTTTCAAAATGTGATGGTTGTTGTATTCCTTAGAAATGGTGATATTTGCACATGCATTTTACAACTCATTAGACTCTGTCTTCGGTTGTCATTGCAGCAAAACCACATGTGTTTTCTTAAAATAGAGAACTTATCTTTCTTAAAAAAAATCTATAAATCAATTTAATTTTTCATTTGAAACTTGCTTTGGGGGCATTTGATCTTTGTCAGTTTTTTATTTTAGTTTTTTATAAAATTATAAATAGATAAAAATTACATCGATTAAAAATAATAAAGTCATTAAAATTAAAAATAATAATTTTACGAATAAATTCACAATATTTAATTTAATAATATAAAACAATAAAATATATATAAATGTGACAAAACTTATAAATATAATAATTAAAATTTTAGAATATTGGTGTCTCCAAAAATTTGACATGAAGACCTCAAACTCATTTATTAAAATTGTATTAAAGTGCTATATTTGAACCATAAAACACTGAAACAAGACGGCACAATGGAAAACAAAAACAAATAAAAAACTAAATATATGAAGAAAATATATATATAAGTGCGCAATGTGTATATTTCACGGTGTCATATTCATCAGCAATAAACTCAACTCGTTTTTAATTATCTGAATGTGAGTGTAGATAAACAATGTGTATATTGATCTCTAACATTGGTGAAAAGTCTAAAATAATATTTTGGAGATGTCCCACTTGAAATGTGAGTAATTTTTCTTAAATATGTTATTTTTATGTTTATTATTTGTGGTTATAGTTTATATTGATTAAATTTAGTGTTTAATTTTTTGTTTTTGTTTGTAGATCTCTTATAATTATCAATTTTTTTGTTGATAATGCGATGATAATGAATCTAATGATTAGAAAACGATGATTCAATATTGGTGATGGTTACAAGATGATAAATAAAAAAGGAGAGAATCATAATCTCCAAACTTATTTATGATTACAATTTTCTTTTATTTATTTTTTTAATCAATTTAATTATTTAATATAATTTTTTAATTATTTAATATATTTATTTGTCACGTCAAACTGCCATATTATTTATCCATTTATCATTTTTTTTAACCGCAAATGACATATATGATATTAAAACTAAATTAAAAATTTAAATTAAAGAAAAAAAACTTAAACAAAAATGTGAAAAAACGCAAACTTACAATAAAATAATTAAATACTTAAGCTTATTAAATAAATAATATCTCAAGTTTGACTATTTCAATTGTTATTTTTATAAATATACACAGATGTCTTTGTTAACCCGAGATTTACGACAATCACACTCCACACATAGTATGCATTAATCATTCGTGTTAAATTTCGATGGTTTTTACAAACTTAATTAAAAAATAAAACTAAATACATTTAACTTTTGCGTAACAAAAAATTATTTGTATAAAATATCATGTAATGTTTTAGAAAGCCAGTTTTTAGAAATTCAAAATTTACGAAAGTAGTTTTGTTAGTAAAACTTGAATTTCAATTTTATTAAAATATAATTTTTCCCGTAAAATTTGAATTTAAGTTTTACAAAATGAAAAGTTACTTCCTTGAAATTTGAAATTGAGTTTGATCTTTGTTAGATTATTTTCACCCATTATTTTGACAGAAAGACAATTATCTTTACATACTTATTATGAACGAAAT
>JBBPBR010000005.1:46458194-46474700 GCA_037974775.1 Cicer pinnatifidum
ATAAATTAATTTTTTTTAAATATGTTTAAAACAAATACATTCATTCATGTTTAAAATTATAACAATTGATATTTTTCATATAAACGAGATAAAAAAGAATTATACCATTGTATTTTTATGCATGAAGTCAAAATCATACCCTGGATTTATTTTATTTTATTAATTATGATAATGATGAAAACCTTATAAATATTTTACCATTTATATTCCTATTTATTTTTTATTTTTTTTGGTACAAATTTTATTCTTACTTATTATTGTCCATATTTTTTACTCTCCGTGCATACCATATTAATATTAATATTAATATTGTCATCATGAAATGAAATGTAGTAAAGTAGTAACGGCTAGTATCAGCTTATATAAATAGACTTTCAAAATTTGAATCACAAAACCAACGGTATCCAAAAATTCCCTTGGAACAGTAAGAAGAAGAAGAAGAAGCTGCAACAGCAACAACAATGGCGGATTGCGAAATACAGAAGACGTTAGATCCAGAGACAGAGTTTCTATTATCGAAAAGAGAAACCGGAAACGAGTGGGAAACTTTCAAAGAAAACGTGAAACCATTGAAAAGAGGACGTAACGTTAACATTCTCAATCACGCTCTTAAATCACACATCGATAATAACATCAAGAGATCCCTAATTCATCACCGAAGAAAGCTTATTGAAGAAATCGATGATTACAAAGGCGAAGATCCTCTTCTCCCTTGGCTAGAGTGAGTATAAAATTATCAATTCCATATTTATTATCAAATTTGTCTCTGAAATTCCAAAATATAAAAGAAAGAATACCAAATTACTAGTATTAATCAATTACATTCATCATTAGTTCATTACTAATTTAATTTAATTTCATTATATATCAATAGAGGACGAATCTGATCAACATTTTGAATTTTAGGGGATTATTTTGGAATAGTTTAAAATTGGGGACTGACTATGCCAATGATAGGCACATCGACACCAGTAAAAATTTGATAAAAAAATAATTAATTGAAGGAATTGGATGCGATGGTGTCAACGTGCTGTTTATGTGTCACAGTTCCAAAGAGTAATATTTAATATTTACTTGTCTAATTTGAGTCGTGTAGACACATTTCAGAAAATGAACTAATTGAAGGTACACACCACATGTCTTCGGTCAGATGTGTTGTGCTAAGGAGTTTACAGTTCTACAATTTTTCAGAGTTAATTGACTATCTAATTTTTCTGATTTTTATAGTATCTTTTTTTTTTATGGTGAAGGTGTATCAAGTGGGTTCAGGAAGCGTTTCCACCGGGTGGAGATAGCTCAGGGTTGGTGGTGATTTATGAACAATGCGTTCGTGCTTTTTGGCATTCGGAGCAGTATAAGGATGATATGCGCTATCTCAAAGTGTGGCTTGAATATGTATGCTTCTTATATCTTAATCTTGTTATCATACTACATTTTTTTTTAGGGTTTGAACCCCTTATCACACTTGTTAGTTAGTCTGGTTGGTTAATTTTAATTGGTTTCTTTTGATTTTGAGTTGTTAATGAGATATGTTGTTGTTGCAGGTAGATAATTGCTTTGATAAGGAAGTTATATATGCATTTTTGGATGCAAATGGAATTGGAAAAACTCATTCCAATTTCTACATTTCTTATGCTTTGCACTTGGAGTTTAAGAACAAGTTTAAAGCGGCTAACCAGACATTCGAACTTGGCATATCTAGGTACTTTGATTTCTTGTCTTGTCTCTTGGACCTTGTAATTGATATCTTTTCCTATTTCATGTGTTAATTTGTTAAATATTATTTTGTGTTGTATTGTAATTGTTCAAGGTGCATGTCCATCTGGGTTCAATTTATACAGATTTGGAGAGGAAAACATGTTTGTACATTTTCCCCTCCCTTATGTTGTCTTGATTTTTTATTTTTGTGTGTTCGTGTTCTGGTGGTATGTTATTATCTCATGCTATAGATTAGTTTAAACTTTGATGTGTTGAATATTTATCTGCAAACTTGCAAGTCCTCATTAGATTGAGAACCCATTTTGCAGGAACGCTCAGCCCATTGAGAAATTGAAAGCTTCTTATAGAAAATTTCTTGCACGCTCAATGACAAGGAAACAAGCTATAGATGTATGTTCTATTCTAATTACTATCTCTTCGAAACTGTTAAATTATAATGATAATGATGATATATGATCTATATACTGTTGTTGTCCCTTCATTTGTTCTGCTACCTAGGAACCAATGGAAAAACAGGCACCTGTGCGTAGCTTCGGAACTCTTCTTGCCAAGGGAGAAAATAGTGAGTCCCCTTTTTTTTAGTTCTCTCTTCATTTTACTTTTTGTCTCAACTTATTTAGTTCTGAACATTTTTCATTTGTTGTAGGTGCGCGGTTGACCTCTACGAAGGGTGATCATTCTGCTAAGAATGATAGGTAACAACACTAACAGTATTGTATATTTGGCTATATTTAGTTATCCTTATTTCCTTGTATACTTCTTTTTCAAATCGCTTACACATACTATGCAATATGCATTATGTCTTGTAGAGAAATAAATGAAAATATGAGTTTCTAAGAGCATATATAAATTGGAAATGTCCAAAATTCATGCATTATTCCTCTCTATGCATTCAGAAAATGAAGGTTTCTCAACTTTTATTAATATTTTTATTATAAAATTTAGATGAAACTCCATAGGCATATTGATTCTTTTTCTTTTTTTTTTTTAGGACTCGAGCAGCTCCACTTTCCATTTATAAAGATTCAAATGCCAGTGATGAACCCTGCCCACATCAGCCAGACCTGTCACACTCTTGGCTCAAACTCGGAGCTCGAGCTGAAAGAAACAAGGAAAACAATGCAATTCCTGCCAAATGGAAATCCTTCAAGGTGCTGATTTTTGCCTTCCTTTTCAGGATTGATTGAGAATAACATATCTTACTAGACTTTACTTATTTGCCAATTTTTGTGTTCTACGTTACTCTAATGTCCATGTTTCTTAATGCTTTCAGATTCCACAGAGACCAGGGACTAGAACTGCAGTTGCTAGTGCAAGTGCCTGCATCCCAGTGTTTGTTGATGAAGAATGTCAAGAGTAAGTAGAATAACTTTTCAAGTATAAGAAATTGTACACTGCAGTTTGTGCATGTTGTTGGATTTTCTAGATTATATTGATGTGAACCTGTTACATGTTCTACATACAGTTCACTAGGTCTGAAAGAAGAGGGTTGTAAAACCTCAAGTTTGAAGATTAGGCAAGAAGATGAAAAGGACTTGAAAAGGTAATCCCTATTCACCTGACAATTTAGCTCTCTGATACTAGAAATCAGTAACCTGAACTGATGAAACATATGTATGATTTGTTTTTGCAGAGAAACAGAGTTACTAAGGAAGAATCCATTACGCAATTTTCCACAAAACAGCCTCCCTAGATAATTGATACCTCTGAAAGGATGTTGTCCTTTGCACCACCATGCTATATTTTCCTTTAACAATTTGTGGGTCAGCTTTTCCCTAGAAAGCTTGTCCGCCACACGTATCTTTTGTTTCAAGTTGGTATTGGAATTTCTGGTTTGTATGATTGATGAATTATTAGGTTGTAACAATAATCTGTTTGTAATTGATAATCTCTAGAAATTTGTAGTGAGAAAGCATAAAAATTTATCCAGTTATTTGCTTTAATGCATCTCTTGTTTCCAGATGGTTTGCATAGTATGTGCGTTTGTGACCTATCTAATAATGATTGAATTTTATTAATATCCCATACCTTGTTTGCCTCAAATCACCAACGGATCTCAGTTCTCTGCAGTCACTAACGGTTTGATTGGGATTGGACAGGTTAATCTTCAGTTCGGTAATTTTTCTTTTTATAAAGAAATCAAAATCTATTTGAAATGAAGACTATTTAAATTACGGAACAGTTAGCAATCACTAACTGCGTGAATACCTGTAATCAGACTATACTGACCGCACCAAATTCAAATTCCTCACAAACCTTAGTCTCTTGACATCTGGAGAATTGTAGTACTTAGGAGGAATAAAACAATTTCCATATTGCGACCACGACATTAGCCTTGATTAAAAAGAGCACTTGATTGACAATTGCGCCACACCTTGAGATTATCTTGAAAAAATTGTAAAAATGAAGTAAAAATAATTTATGAACATGTCGTACAGTATTTTCATAAATTCTCTCAAATAATTTCACTCAACACTTACACCAATTAATAAACTAATCTACCCATCAAAACAGGTCTTTGGATTATGCCCTACATTAACATCCATAAAATCACCCTTTATGTTACTTTGTCATAGTAAATTTGTCCACGTTAATGTTGATAGTTGACTGCATTTTGTTCAACGTCAAATAACATCAATGTTTCATGCTCACGCCCCAAAGAAGATGGTATAAGAAAAGTACTCATCTACTCAAGCTTATAAGAAGCGGATATCCCCTAAACTACAAAATTTGAGCAACATTTTTAGACAAACACGCCTTATTCAAAGCTCCACTACTCCAATAAATTTTTTCCAAACTCTATCGTTATGCTCTTTTTTACTTCTTTGAACCATTAAAGGGAGGTTTAATTATTTGCCATTCACTTGAGGCTATTTGACTCTCAGGATTGAGGACCTCTTGACTTTCTTGGCTAATATTATAAGAGAGAAAAAATTTAAACATAAAAAAGTTATTTGCTTGTCCTAACGCATGCACGTATACTTGTAAGAACCTCTTTATTGTATGAGATTCATGTTCATTTGCCCTAAAGAAAAAAAGAGAAACTTGTCTTTCAACAAAATGTGAGAAATAGAAAGTGTTCCTATACAAATTTATGATACACACTTAAAGCTACATCCCATTTAGTTTAAATACGATATGTGTCTCCAAATTAAGAGTTTTGGATTGACCACATTTTGAGAAAAATAGAATATTTATTGCATCAAGGGAGTATGGAAACGAATATGTCTCTAACCATGAGCAAGTTTTTTCACAAATATCATCAAAACACAACCCCCAAAACTTCATAAAAAAATCTAGGTTGGACTTAGAGTCTTCTTGTTAGGGTGCATTTGATCGAAGTTTTTGTAGGATTCCTCTTTAATGATAGGAGATAAGAACATTTCATTATCAATCTTCACTTGAACTACATGAAGAACTAGTCAATAGGTACTCCACTTTTCCAAAAGAAGCTCATTAAAATAATCTTTACCTAGCCACTTTAGTAATCTCCTCTTAGGAGTAAGTCAACTTCAACTAAACTAGGACTAATACCTTCTCAATCTTAATTTTCTTCCTCTTGCTCATTATAGAACGCGAAAGAATGTCAAGAGTCTAGTAAGAAAAATGATTCTACCTCTTTTTGATGAAATATGGACACACGCATTAAGTAGGGAACTCATAAGAAATAATTGGAGCCATGTCTAAGTTGTTGATGCTCTATCCAACCTTTATTCCACCACATTTTTTGTACTTTTACTTTTCATTTAAGTGTAAGGATGACCGATGAGGATCTAAAATGAGATAATTAGGAGGAAAAACAAAAAATATTTCAAGTCAAGACATAGTTTTTAGTTTTATTTATTTTTTAATTTGAATTGTAATAATTTTGATTAAGTGGTGTAAGCCCAATATGAGTCTAAAGATTTGGCATTTGACTCATTTTAGGAATAATGTAAATTCTTCTTAAATACTTTGTAAGAGTCTGATTTGAGGGAACTTTGAAATGAATTAGAATTTCTCTAATGAGTTGAGTTCTTGGATTATAACTTGTTTGAATCTTATCAATAGATTCCTTACCATTCTACATTGGTTTATCAATCATCCTTGAGTGAGGCACATTTTTCATCTTCTCCAACTAACCCATGTTTGTTTGTTTCTTTTCTCTTTTATTTTACCACTTTATCTCAAGAAATCACTTGGTTAAATCTTCAATCTCACGTGGAAACACTCAAATCTACATCATTTGGTATTCATAGCTTTTCACCAAGTGGTAACATTTGTTCTTAATTTTTGTTTTTAAGTTTTGGATGTTCTTGAAGTTCTTGGAAAATTTGAAATTTTAGGTTAATTTCTTGTATTTTGATCTTTGTTTTTTGTGTAATCTTGAGTTGTTAGTTGATTGTAAGTGTTATAATATGTGTAGGATGGTTTAGTTTGATGATTTGTTTGCTTCATTTTGTGTGAAATTCGAAATTTGAAGTTGTTGGAAAAAAAAATTCGTAGAAAAAAAAAAAAACATATGCATTCCCCTTCTTCAATTGCAATGGTTTAATCCAAAATTTCACTTTCAAATTTGTTTTTGATGTTATTTCTTTCATATAAGTCCGATTCTAGAAATTCAAAAGGATAAATTGATTAGAAAAATGATAGGAATTTAAATATTCAGAGAAACATCTAAAAATACAAGTGCTGCGAAAAAGTGATTCTGCACAAAAGCACTTTTGAAAAAAAGGGATTTTACAACAAAAAAAATTAAAATTCCAGAGTTGTTCTTAATGAAACATCAAACAGCTGTTATATTCTTCTTACCTCTTTTAGACATTGCAAGTTTGATTTTAGTATCTTACTTCCCAGATATTTGAATCACTTAGTCATTTAATTCTAATATTTCTTGTTTCTTTTATAATCTACTTGAGTGTGTACTTCCCAGATATTTGAATCACTTAGTCATTTAATTCTAATATTTCTTATTTCTTTTATAATCTACTTGAGTGTGTCTCCATTTACCTAGTTTTTTTTTCTTTCTTGTTTGTCATTTTAAATTCTCTTAGTTTTGTCTTAGAGTTTTCCTTCTTGAAACTCTTGTGTTGATAGCTTTTGTGGACTTGTTATATTGTGTTTCGATTCTTTGATTTAGATTTTTATTTGGGTTCTTTTTAAGAACTTGAATGAGGAGTTTGAGTGAAAAAAGGCAAGAGTGCACATCATTGAAAACAAAAAGTCATCATTGAGTGATATACACGAGTGAAATATTTATTGAGTGTAAACACTTAGTGAGTGGTGAGGGCCTTATTCATATTTTTATTATCTTGTTATTTGCCTGATTATTGTAATACTCGTTGATATGTTGTTTTGAATCATGAGTGAAAGTGAACTATACCCCCTTTCTCCTAGAATCACATATCTTGTGGGTCACTTTACTAAAATATTGAATACTCAAATGAATGCCTTGAGAGAAGAGTTTGTGAATCAAAGAGATAAGTGATCTCATCATGGAAGATCTTCTCAAAACAAAGATAGGTTTGAAATTCAGAAATAAAGAAGATATAGATGTTATGATGATAAGGAAATGCAGTATTATAGGGGATTTAGAGAAAAATAAAGAATATGTAAAAATTATGATGATGAGGAAATGAGGTACGAAATGAGAGATAAAGAAAAAGAAAGAAGATATAGAGATTATGGTGAGGATGAAATGAGATATGAAAAGAGTGATAGGGCAAAAGCAATGAGGCAAAGAGATGTTGAGAGGGATGATATGAGGTATTCAGAAGAGAAAAGACACAAAGAATAGGAATATAAAAAGGAGGAACAAGAAAAAAAGAAAGTATATCATATGAAGAATATATTAGAGATTTTGTATTGGATCCGAAATATGTGAAATATCTTTATAAAAATGGATATACAAAAGAGGTAAGAAAAGTAAAGAAACTAGCCTTGAGATAAAAAGAGAAAATCAATTAAAAGAAAGAAAAAGGAAAAAAAAAATAACATAGCCTTGAGAGAGAAAATGAAAATCAAAGAAAAGAAAGTTGAAGTGGAACAAAATTTGAGAGACAAAGAGCAAGATATTGAGTCTAACTATTTTCCTAACTTTGTTGATTCTTATGTTCAAAAACTTGAAAATAGGTCTTCAAAAGAGGAATACTCACAATCCATTGAAGTTAAAGGTGATTGGCCAAATGTTTCTCAAAAGAATCCTTGCAAGAAAAATCTTGGTTGGAATCTTAACAACTTTAATTCTTCTACTACTTTAATTCATGTTTCTCTTAAATTATTTGAAAAATTTAATCCTCTTATGCTTGATAGGTTTTCAAATATTCATGTTGAAATGCCTAACTTGTGTAATTTCCATAAGCTTCGTTTGAAAGTTGAAACCATGATGTATCAAGTATTTTATCCATATTATTCTTCTAAACTTGATTTGAGAATTATGAGCCAAGACTTGAATGATTTTCTTGATAAATGTGTTGTTGTGCTTTCTAAAGTAACTTTGGTTCATGACAAATTTTTTGAAGAATATGTAGGGATTCTTAAAAAACATTAGTTTGCTAACTTAAATACTTACTCTTGTGTTAAAAATAAAGTTAGTATCTTAAGATTTTTTATGAAGGGTAAATGTTTGCATGGGAATTAGATGATAGTTGCACTACTACACCTCTTCTTACTTTTTCTTTTATTGACGAATCTTTTAAACTTCCATATGATACTCCTAATTTGTTTGAGAGACTTGTCTTGTTTCAAAAAGAACATTCATTTGTTTATGATAAAATGAATGTCCATGAGGCTCTCAACTTGTGCTTAAGCCTTTGGAAATACAAAGTAACTTCTTGTTCGTCTCCTATTTGAGTTATTGGATTAGAACTTCCTTGAATCTTATCAATAGATTTTTGACCATTGGGATGATTCTACATTGACTTATCAATCATCCTTGATTGTGACGTCTGCTTTATCTTCTCCAACTAACCCATATTTGTTTGTTTCTTTTCCCTTTTATTTTACCATTTTATCTTAAGAAATCATTTGGTTAGATATTCAATCTCATGTGGAAGCACCCAAATCTACATCATTATCCCCCCAAATGAATATTTACTAGAATGTCATTAAATACTACTTATTTAAATTCATTTATCTGCCAAAACGAGTGGTCTCTTCTACAATATTTGTCTCCATGGAATAGAAAATCTTAAACTCCTTTGTGTGTACCATTTGGTATTGAAAACCCAAACTAAATTGCACAACAATAACAAGAATCCTTTCTTGTGGTTCGATCTCAGAACCATAGAAACACGCAAAACACTATTTCCTTTTACTGGAACCGACAATATTAACATAAACAAAATTAGATGAAAAACAAGCTATGGAGCATTGCATATTACCACTAGAGCTGTCAAAAAAGCTCTCAACTACAAGGCCCTCTTAATTTTTATTTATTTATTAAACCTCTATTATTAGGCCACCTATCAAAATAAATTTTTTAAAATTTTGACCCATTATTTCATGGGGCTTAAGGGAGGGGGCTATGGGGCTTATAGGCCCCCAATATTTTGTTAATTTTGAGATTTTTTTTCTTGAAAAAAATTTTATAAAAAAAAATCAGAAATTTTTTATCGAAAAAAAAAATCGAACAATTTTTATCAAAAAAAAATCGAAAATTTTTTATTGGTAAAAAAATTGAAAAACTTTATTTCTAAAAGAAAATGATTCTTTTTTTAAAAAAGTGGGCCTATAGACCCACTAAACCCACAAAATTTTAAGGAGGCTTATTTTTTGGGACTTTTAAATTATTAATTTTTTTGCCCCTTCAACATGTGGGTTGGGCCCAATAATTAAGGAGTTTGTCAAATTGGCTGCTCTAATTACCGCACCTACACAATGCAGACCTCCACTCTTTCCTTCTCTATCTATACAAAGACAAACTAAAAATTCAATTTGACATAAACTCAATTTTAGATGTATGAACAAGAGTTTTGTACAAAAACTTGGCATCTGGTCTATGACACAAAGCTAAGTCCAAAAACTAGAATTGTTCGTTGGTGATCCAAGGTGCAATAGTTCCAACTGATAAAACTGACCTACCCATTAAAAATATTTGGATAGATATATTTGTTTCAACAATTGCACTATATTGTGAATCTATATGCACTCGTCCCAACCAGGCCTCCTTCTTTCTTTGTCCAAGCCATATCATCATTCTCTTATCATAATTGATTTTATTTGTGATATCCTCGGTCTGTATCCGCAAAATTAACGTAAAATAATAGGATTTTTTTTTTTTCAAAAGATAAAAAATGTATTTCTTAATTTATAAAATACAAATTTTTATCATCTTGTAATGAATATCAAGTTTAACATAAAAATCTTGAATTATAAAACTATCCACGCTCCATGTTACTCGATCAAAGTCTGATATAACTCAATTTTAAGGAGTACAAGTTTTTAGTCTCGACATTACATAACGCTACTTCATAAAATCATTTTCACAATAGCATATATAAAATGTTGATTGTACTATGAGAATCACACTTCAAATATGTAACAAAAGCAAAAAAATGATAGGTGTGCATGCAACAAATACAATTATTTAATTAGTTTATTATTTTTTTTCGTCATTTCATGATTGTGTCTTCCACAAACTATAATAAATTTCCAAGCAGCAAAACACAAAATATAACCACGCAATCTAGATAGTTACCCACATTTTATGAATCTCGTGTATTGACGATTGAGTACCTTTTTACATTCTTTATACACATCACCCCTTTCATATTTCCATACAATAAATTATTTTCTCCTACTTGACTCATGACCTAACTTAACAATAACAAACCCTAACTTGACTACTTCATCTCAAACCCACTTCAATAGGTCGTCTCTAACTAGATCTAAATTTCTTATGAGTAGTGATGTTTTTAGTAAAATCGAGATAATCAACAATTGTTCAAACATATCATGTTTCAAATCAATAGGGGCGTCAACCATGTCAGAAAATAGTATAAAGATTATAAAAAAGATGATTGGGTGCAATAAAAATATAGTTTGAATTAGTTAATTCAAACGTTATTTTTAAATTGTAAACCACATTTTAGATTGACCAATCTATGACATATTGATGCAAAAACGACTATGTCTAGATTTACTAATCTAAATAAACTAGGACAACAAATACATTCAGCTCAAAAATATTCAATATAAGAAAAAGATAAAAAAAAAAAAATACTATGACAATAGATTTAGATTCACATTACCTTTGATTTTAGATGAAAATAATGTAAATAGAATCAATTGATAATATGATTGAGTAATGAAACTAAAATTTCTGTAAAAACTAAAGGAGTAAGAAGGATGTAGAAGATTATGTTTTCAAATTATAGATTTTGTATAAAAATATCATATCTGAAATGATTAATTTAAATAAATTTCTTTGTGTCAACTTGTAAGAGCAAAACTGAAAGAAAAAAGTTAAAATATTTGAAAAAATGGAGGTACAAGAAGCCCTTTTCAAACTTATCTTCAACTGGACTTTAAAGTTAAAAAAAAAAAAAAAAAAAAAACATAATTTTTAAGTTTTTTAGAAGAAATACTTAATTTTTCAATTAAAAAAATATTACGTGGAGTTTGGTCAATTAAAAAACAAATTCAAGCATTGATGCCATCCAAACTAGAATATTTAGCAAGAACTTCGTATTAAGCTAGCGACAGTCACAGCTCACCGCAGTTAAGTTCTCATCCATTCAAAATTGAGCCATAAACAAACAAACAAACCTACACATAATCAGATCCAATCCTTTCTTTCTTCCCCAATCCGATCCGATCCGATCCGAACCAATGGCGGAACATCTAGCTTCAATATTCGGCACAGAAAAAGACAGAGTAAACTGTCCATTCTACTTTAAGATCGGCGCGTGCAGACACGGCGACCGTTGCTCGCGTCTCCACAACAGACCAACGATTTCCCCAACTCTCCTCCTCTCCAACATGTACCAACGTCCTGACATCATAACCCCCGGCGTCGACCCTAACGGTCAACCAATCGATCCACGTCAGATCCAACAACACTTCGAAGATTTCTACGAAGATATCTTTCTCGAACTTTCCAAATTCGGTTACATCGAAACCCTAAACGTTTGCGATAATCTCGCCGATCACATGATTGGTAATGTTTACGTTCTGTTTCGTGAGGAGGATCACGCTGCAGCCGCTTTGGCTTCGCTGCACGGGAGGTTTTACTCCGGTCGTCCGATATTAGCTGATTTTTCGCCGGTCACGGATTTTCGTGAAGCCACGTGTCGTCAGTATGAGGAGAATAGTTGTAACCGTGGCGGTTATTGTAATTTTATGCATGTTAAGAAAATTGGTAGGGAGTTGAGGAGGAAATTGTTCGCGTCGCAGCGGAGTAGGAGCAGGAGTCGGAGCAGGAGTAATAGTCCTCGTCGGAGAAGAAGCGGTGATCGTGGTGATCGAGAGAGGCGTGATAGGGATCGAGATTATGAATCTCGTGGAAGAAGAAGTAGTGATAGGGATAGGGATAGGGTTAAGGATAGAAATAGTAGGGATAGGGAGGGAGGCGGGAGGAGGCGAAATGGGAGTTCGGCGAGGGAAGGGAGCGAGGAAAGGCGAGCGAGAATTGAGCAATGGAATAGAGAAAGAGAGGAGAAGCTGTGATGTCTTCTTGTTTATTTTATTTTTTAATTTTCTGCTGTATTGTGAAATTGAAATGTAGGTGAATGAATATATGATGGTGAGGTTTATGGAGCAGTTGGAGAAGAGAAGGGAATGGTAAGGTTTGTGTTTTATGAATGAACCAATTGGTTGAGACTTGAGTAGGAACTTTGATTAAAGTTGAAATTAATTATGTTTCTATTTTGTTTAAATGTGTTTATTGATTGATAGTTAGCAGTTTGCTTATCTGGTGTTTCAATCATGAATGGGAGATGATTAGTTATTTTCTGCTGCTTGATATTATGAGGGATGATTGGTTAGTGAAGTTAGTTTTGTTGATTGAACTTTTGATGAATTCTAGTTGAAACATAGCTTTTGTTAGGGACTTCAATGAATTGTTTTATTAGTTTTGATGTCTGAAATAAGTAATTTACATTATCTGCCAGCATTCACTTTATGGAGTTTTTCATTTTCCAGAAAATTATTCTATGCAGTCTCTGAGCTTCAGCTCTTCCTACATTGCTGTTGCCCTTGTTATGGCAATTGGGATGGATGGGTGGAATCTTGTGTTTTGATGGAAAATTGGACAAGTTTTACTAGTAGGATGTGGGGTACTTCTTTTTGCTTCTGGGTAGTCTGATAGGTAAATTAGGATATCCTCTTCAGACCTGAATTTCAGCTTGTATTCGGTATGCAGTTATGCAGTTAGAGCATTTGGCTGTCTGGGAGTATGGTCCAGACAGTTAGAGTAGTTGGCCATCAGAGGAGGAATAGGCGGACAAGAAGGCCAAACAATCATCGCCGCATAGTCAGATGGCCCAATGCTCTAACTGCACACTATGTGGCTATGATTATCTGCTAAGCTGTAGCCTCTGTTTTTTTGTTTTTTTTGACCTATCCATATTTTCTACTGCATGAATCTTAAGTGAATAAGTGATGATGGCTGATTTTTCTTCTTCCCTTTTAATGTGCAATCAGTCGCCAGCTCTGATATTGTTCCTGGACTGGTTGCTTTTATATTGTGTTTTCTTTCCCTCATTTTCATGGTATGAGTAAGATGCCAGAAACATACACATTTTCCTGTGATGTTTGTTCTTTTACCCCCTCTACTGTTGTTCTTCTCGGTTATTATTCTTATCTCTACAAATACTTTCAATTCTAAAGTTCCTCTATTATGTTTTAAATGAAAAATTCGTTAACTTGTTGTTAGGGTGCTCATGCACAATCACTCAATCTTTAGAGGTTACTTTCTCACATGTGTTCTCTCTTTATTGTCTTTTTATTATTCCCGTGTACGGTGGCGAGATTTTAAATGCATCTTTTTCTTGTGTAGGCTAGGTGCTAGGGGATTGGTTGTGCAGATGTTCTTCGGATGTAGATTGTAGAAATTGCAATTCAAATTTCAAAGATTAAAAAGGTTGGGGTTTTAATGGTTTCCTGTATAACGGCATGTTTCTATCATAAGTTGGTATTATCCAAGTTTTGAATTATGCTCGCGTCATGATTCTGTATTGTGGAGAAGCCCTGTCCAATCGCAGTTGCATTATAGTTTTAGAGACATCACAACCATGATGTTGTGGCTCAAATCGTAGTTGCTGAATTTTTTTAAAACACTGATGCTGATTGTTACGAAAGGGCTTTTCACACAAGATGCAAGAAATGTATTCTTAACTAGTACTACCATTGGTCTTATTTATAAAAAACAAAAACATCAAATCAATATATTTGTTAATTGTTTTAACTTTTTGAAAACAGTTATGATTCTTTTTTAGAACTCTAATGATTTTATTAATATTTCTATTATGGGCAGATGCACATGTGAATTTTATGATATACTTTTTATGATTCTTTTTTGAGAGAAATGTTGTTTTCATGAATCCAGTTGCTAAATTTTATACAAATATATTGGGACAACTAAGATGAGCAAGTTCTATTTTTGTTATTTGTCTTTGGATTTCTGCTACATGGCCTATTCTGGTGTTTGATCTCTCTATATGCGTAGGCCAACAGCACGACATAGTCTTTGCTATGGATTTATGCTTGTTCCACTTGCTCTAGGCAACGACAGTTTATCAATTGTTCTTCATGCATTAGTTAGGAAGGAATTTGGATTATCATAAACTTGATAATATGTGATGCAACAGTTTATGTTCAGAGCATTAATATGTAATACAATATAATATTATCTTGGTTAGGACATTCTAACAGCATGTATGTTATCCCAATGATTGCTGAGTGATACCTAACACCTTTTATGTGATGTTAAAATTATTTAGGCCAGGCTTCTTGGAAAAACAATTTCATGCTTGCATTTATAGAAAGGGGAAAAAGTTTATTTTAAATATATATCTATTCTAAGAAAAAGAACCTCACTTTTTTTCTGTCATTTCTTACCCTTCATCCACTGGTGAATTTTTCATGAGATTTTTAGTAGTCAAAATGGGTAGGCATGTCAATGAAAAAGTACAAGTAAATTCAATTATGAACGAATACAAACTCAAATGTGAACTAAGTGTGAAGCTGCAAAGAGACATAGGATGCAAATGAACTTCGAATGCTTGAGATGTTGGAGGATGCAGAATCGAAGAATATACAAGCCCACATAATAGAAGGCTAAAATTAATTTGAATACTTAAAAAATCATGAATTTTGATTCTCTGCCGTGGATGAAGTATAAAGTAAAAAAGAAAAATATTGAATTTTGTGATTTTAACAGATCCATGATTGATTAATGATTATGATGTAATTATATTTTGTTTTTGTTAGTTAATTAAGTGAGTTTATTTTTCATTAATTAATTAAGGAATCGTATTCTAAAATCATAACAGGAAACTCAAATAGAAATCAAATATTAGAGTTCGGTTGGATGAGTGATTGGCAGACATGAATATGGGTTTGGGGATAAATATTTTTTTCAACTTATCCAACCGAATTCTAATATTTATACCCAAACCCATACCAGCATGAGTAGTAATCCAAACATATCCTCTTGGTATCTAAATATCTATAATAATAAATTACAAAATATCATATACTTTTATCACAATTAAAGTGTTTAATTTATTCAGACATTTTAAATTAGTAGACATTATAATAAACAATCAAATAATAAATCTGTGAAATTGTAAGTTTGGTATCCTCCAAAACTTATAACAGAGAAGATACATTCTATTCATTAATTACAATTTTAATTTTTTGACTATAAGTCTATTAAAATTATAAAATCGCGATAATAACACAAATCATTATGTGCTAAATATATACTTTTTAGACAACATTAATTAATTACATCATATTCATTTATATGAGTGTGGAGTAAAATAAGTATTAAGGTATCCGTACCTATATTTATGTTCGCTTATTTTTACGTAATTATATGTGACTGTATTCATAATATAAATTTAGCAAATTCTTACCCCATTCTTAGTGAGTATCTTTTGCGGGTGTCTAATAATGTTTAAAATTATGGAGATGCAGCAAGATGGTCATGGTGAGCTTATTTTTTACAAGAGGCCAAATATATAGAATTAATGAATTTTTTTTTTAAAAAAATTAATATACATGAACATTTTTCATCATTTAGGTCGATATATTTTAAAATTAATCAATAAAAGTAGTAAGGAAAAAAAATGTCATATCAGGAAGTGAGACATGTTTCCTGTGTAAGTAAACTTAAGCAATCTCATTCTATTTATAATATATTAAAGTAAAATTTTATTTTTGTTTGTTAACAATTTATTATTTTACACGTCACATAATACTATGTGTCATATTTTAGAATCACTCTTTTTATTCTTTTTTTAAACTTTTGTAGAAAGCACATATTAAATGTAAAATTTTATCAGTTATACAACATAAAATTTACATAATCATAATTTATATTTAAATTGTTTGCTCATTGATAAATAATTTACGGATTCAAAAATGTTTATGCTTTCATGTTCTTTCAATTCTCACCCCTCAAATATTAATGAAAAATATACGAGTGTGTCATCTCTTCGGTAGCTTTTTCAACTGGTTAAAGTTTATATTCTATATTATTTTCTTTTTTTATTTAATTTTTAATTTTTTTATTTTATTTATGTTTTTCAATTCTAATCTAATATGAACAACTCAGTTTTGTCAGATTTAGATATTTGCTTA
>JBBPBR010000005.1:46475209-46503643 GCA_037974775.1 Cicer pinnatifidum
ACAGATGTAAAATAGTTAATAATTTCACTTTGATTAATAATAATAATTTTTTCATCCCTAAAAAATGTTAATTTTATATGAGTAATCATTTACAACACATCATTTTTATCATATTTTTTTAAAAAATAAAAATACTCATTTACTTATACACTCGACAATTTCTTCTATATCATTTATTCTTCTTTTAACCTTAAAAATTTACAAAATTTATTCATTAAAAAAATTATATATATCACCTTTCCAAAAAGAAATTAAAATTAAACCCACGCAATGAATATATCACCTTTCACTTTGAATTTGTTGTTACCATCATTTAGCCCTATTTAAGTGTTGTTGATAAAAATGGTTTTCGTGTAAAAACAATGGTGAGTTTAGATTTGCTTGATGAGAAACAAAAAAAAAATTTAAGTAATTTATTATGCTCAGAAAATTGAAATATTTTAGTACCTACTTAAATTATCGTCAGAAAATAAATTCCTAACAATAATTAAAAAAAGTCATTTGTTAGTCTCCAAACAATAGTTAAAAGAAAACAATCTCCCCCATACAACACACACACACACAAAACCTAAATCATTTATTATTCATTAAATCAATCATTTTTTTTTTCTTTTTTCTTATTTAGCGTTCAAACATTTTAAGTCATTCAATAGAACTAGGACCTCCTAAAGGAGCTCTACATGGTATATCAATTGTGAGGATTGTTAAATCTAGTAAGATAAAATTTCTCTATCTAGATTAATTGTATCTATAATTGTTTCATCATGTCTTTAGTGTAGGGGATCCATACAACATTCAATGCTAATGATATCCAACCAAATATCAATAATACTTAGACAATTCTAAAAACACTCTCTAGTTTAGCTCAAAAGTGGTACCAATAATGGAAAAAGAAACAAAAATTAATTCACAAGCAAATTGAGAATCTAAAAAGTGGTACCAATAATGGAAAAAGAAACAAAATTTAATTCACAAGCAAATTGAGAATTTAAAAATTCGGTCTATTCATCGACATTTCAAATATCATTTTAGATAGATAGTGCATGTTTAAATGCTACATAGAAGAAAAATAAATTTATTAAGTATCTTTTCTTTGGTGGAACCAAGTTACCTCTTTTTAATTATTGTTAAGATCAAAATGTCAATTGGTACGTAATTGTCTATATTTTTACAGAAACTCAAGTAGGGATTGAGTTGTCCTATATTTTTTTCAAAACTACAATACTCTTAAAAATTAATTTAAAAACCTCTAAATTCTCAAAAGTCGTCCTCAATACATTTTTTATTTAATTCTTCTAAAATGAATAATTAATAAAATAATTAAATCATAGATCGGTATTTTAATCACTCATAATTGATTATATATATATATATATATATATATATATATATATAGAATATCAACCATTGTTATTAGTTACTTTATTGTATGAAGTGAATTGTTTACTCTAATAAACTTGTCCATTTTATTGTTACTCATTATTTTTGTAACCATTCACGTTTATTCCTGCATTTTATGATACTTCTATGGATTCAAAGTAATTTCACCACAACATTCACACATTCACACTGTTGGGTATTCAATTATGAGTGGTTAGTCTCACATTGACTAGGAATGGAGGCTGTATTGGATATATAAGGAGAATGACCCATACACCTAATGTCTTAAGGTTTTGGATTGAGATGTGGTGTCTAAAGTCTCATATGAATCCTTGTTTAGCCCCCATAAGGCATATGCACACCCTAATAATAAATGTGCGCATCATTATTTCAGCTTTGAAATCACAAATTTTAAAGAAAAAAAATTCTCTAGGTAGTGCAAAATTAAAGAAATAAAGATGCAACTATTGGAATATTTTTTATAAAAATGATAGCACGTGCAAAATTTGAAATAACTTTTCCTTTTTTGAAGATAATGCAAGGCTCAACTTATACACATACAACTCTAAGTGTGAAAAATTATTGACTAATAAAAAATATATCATGCACACCCATAATCATTATTCCTACATTGAGACAATTTTTCTTTCACAAGACATAAATATGCAACCATTGAAAAAAATTAAAGCCAATAAAAAAAAAAATAGCATATGCATATATAATCATTATTCTTGCATTGCATTGTAAGTGCAAATTTGAAATAACTCTTCTTTCTTAAAGAAACTCAAGGTTTATGGAATATAGATACAATCATTAGTGACCCTGAGGACAATTGAGATGAGCGACAACTCAGACTTTATTTTTTGAGGTGTAACGCCCCAAATTTTTTATCCAAAAAAATTACTTAAAAATATTTATTTTCTTTTAGAAACAATTATAATTTTTTTTTTCTTATGAATAATTGATCATGTAAAAATTTGAAGATGCGTTAGAAAATGACTTGATATATTTTTTTTGTAAAAGAACATAATGCAATTTACTAAAATATTATTCATTCATTTATTTGCAAAATTAATATTCCAATTGTTAGATCAATATTTATTTATGCTTCAAAATAAAATAAATTCTCTTTAAGTGAATATTCAAAAGAAACAATGTTGACTGAAATTAAGGACATTCAATTGGAATAAAATCTCACTTCCACATTTTTATTAAAAGTTAATGATGTCAGGTAAATAACTTTACAATGTACCACAAAAATTTTAGTAATATAAAACATTATTTTTAAATAAAAGTTCCATTTTCCCACGCGCGTGCACCAACCAAACATCATTCATGCAACTCAACTCTTTGAGATCATTAGTACCTAAATGTTGGTGTAAGGGGTCAGTTCATCCCACAGCAAAATTAAACCAAATAATAAAATAACAACCATAAAATATGAATATAAAATCCTTTTGTAATAAAAGATTTAAAGAAATTGATTATTTAATAGTTCTCAAAGATATATCAAAAGTCATAAAATGTATCTAAATAAGTAACAACCGTAGAGCAAATAGTTAAATTAAAATAAAAATAACAATAAAATGTATATAAGTTATGCATGCTCCTAAACATATATGATCCGGATATAACCAGCCACACAGGCGTCCACACAGAAGTCACCCATACCAATGTGGAAAATTAAACCAGCCACACAGGCGTCCACAAAGATGCATATGATATGTCACCACTCACTTAAATAATCACACACATCATCAGCCACTTAGGCAATCCACAAAGATAACAATAATTAAAACACAAATCACCAGCCACTTAGGCAGCCACAAAGATAACAAATATTTAAAACACAAATCACCAGCCACCTAAGCAACCACAAAGATAATTATATTTAAAACCCAAATCACCAGTCACTTAGGCAACCACAAAGACAAAGTATTTTAGATTAAATTTTTTTTAATCACATAAGACATTAAATTTATATTTGTTAGATAATATTATTATATATTAGTAGTAAGGGTATTTTAGACATTTCTATTTGTTTTATATATATACTCATTGTAACCCTATTAACTTAAGTTTGGTTCATTCTATGTTATGAAACCCTAGAGTGGTTGTCTCTTAGTTGTCTCTCTTCTTCCTCTTTTCATTGTTAACATGGTATCAGTGCAATTTGAATAACACTCTTGTTATCGCAGTGCATCGGAGTTGGCTCAGAAAGAGAGATACCCATATCAGACAAAAGCCAACGCAACCAAATTATTTCAGCGGTAGTGGATGCCATAGCACGATACTCAGCTTCTGTAGAGGAGCGAGATACAATGTCTTATTTCTTACTCTTCCAAGAAATAAGAGAGTCTCCAAGAAAGACACAAAATCCTGTGGTAGATTTACGATCTGCGGTGTCACCAGCCCAATCAACATCAGAATAAGCTCGTAACTCTAATGAAGATGATGATGGAAAGAGAATGCTTTGAAATTGAGTTCCTCGAAGATAACGAAGAATACGAACAACTGCTGCCCAATGTACTGTAGTGGGAGAGACAACAAACTGACTAACAACATGAACATCATAAGCAATGTCAGGTCTGGTAATCGTAAGATACACTAAGCTGTCAACCAAAGTACGATACAAAGTAGAATCTGGTAAAGGAACACCATCTGAGGGAGTATATTTCACATTCAACTCAAGAGGAGTATCTGCTGCTCTAGTATCAGAAAGACGAGTCTGGTCAAGAATGTTGGCAATGTACTTGGATTGAGAAAGAAGGTAGCCTCTAGGAGAGTAGGCAACTTCAATCCCCAAGAAATAGCGAAGAGTTCCCAAGTCCTTCATCTCAAACTGTTTGGCTAACTGCAATTTCAACTCATTGATTCCACTAACATCATCGCCTGTAATAATCATATCATCAACATATAGAGAAAGTATAATGCGACCATAAGTGGTGGACCTTATAAACAATGTAGAATCATGTTCACTAGAGCACAAACCAAGAGAAGTGATCACTGTAGAGAATTTCTCAAACCAAGCTCGAGGAGCCTGTTTAAGACCATATAGAGCCTTTTTTAACTTACACACTTCCCCTTGATTGTGAGAAACTCCTTGTGGGGGGACCATATAGACTTCTTCATGAAGCTCACCATTTAAAAAAGCATTTTTGACATCCATTTGGGAAATATGCCATTGACGAACAGATGCAACTGCAATAAGAGTACGAATAGTGGTCATCTTGGCTACAGGAGCAAAAGTTTCTTCATAATCCATACCATATTGTTGAGAGAAACCCTTAGCAACAAGACGTGCTTTGTAGCGCTCAATTGACCCATCTGACTTAGTTTTGATCTTGTATACCCAACGAGACCCAATAGCACATTTTCCAGGAGCAAGAGGTACTAATTCCCAAGTATTGGTTTTGTGCAACGCAGATAGTTCTTCTGCCATAGCCTGCTGCCAAAGAGGATCAAGAACAACCTCTTTATAGGAAGAGGGCTCAGACAAACTGTGAATAGAGGTTAAGAAAGAAACAAACGAAGTTGAATAAGTGGAATAGACAAAATCAGGTAACTGGGTAGACTTACGTTGACGAGAGGGGTAACGAGGAGGATCAACAATCGCAGGAGGTGGTTGGATAGCTGGGGGGACAAGAGGGATGTCATCATGTGGAGTATTAGTATTTGTCCTGCAATTCTCAACATTACAATCACTAGAAGTATAATCATTAGGACCAAACGGATCAATATGGGTTAGTTCAGAACTCTTAGTAATTTGAGAATCAGAGGAAATAGTGTAAAAAGGGATGTGCTCAAGAAAAACAACATTACGAGATACATAAAGTTTTCTTGCATGAGGATCATAACAACGATAACCCTTTTGACCATCCCCATAACCAAGAAAAACACACATGGCTGAACGAGAAGATAACTTACTGCACTCTACTAGAAGAGTAACCCTATTCCCGATTTTGTTAAATCAGTCTCACAAAAACATCGATTGCGCATTCGCTAACCATTGGATCGGGCTGATTTTTGGACAGTAGGTTCGCAATATTCAGGTCTTCGTCTTCAACGGTCGGATCGGCGAAACGACATCTGTAGAGGGAGAAATCGTGCTCGCACAGCAGCAGGTTATCCCTAATTTATTTTGTCTCAGTGATTGTGTTTGTCGTATTTTCTTGTCATTATTTGTTATGGCTGGTGCTAAGGATGATTCTCTTCAAGCACATTGGAAAGAAAATTGTTTGAAATTGGGGAGAGCACATAAGAAGAATTTTAGGGGACCATCGTCCAATGTTGTTGCTTCTGCTCCTCCTACCATTGACTCTAGTTCTGATTTTGGTTTGGTTCACATGATTTCAATTGTTGTGGTTCTCTTTGGCTTGCTTCTTCTGTTTGATTGTTGCTTCTCTCTTTGGTTAGTTTGATTTGGTTTTGTTTGGTTTCGGTTTGATCTTTTGTTGGCTTGGTTCTTGTTATTGGTTGCTTCTCTCTTTGGTTAGTTTGGTTTGATTTGGTTTCGGTTTGATCTTTTGTTGGCTTGGTTCTTCTCTTTGATTGTTGCTTCTGCTTAAGGAGTGTTGTTTAGTGTTTCAAGGGTTTTGTTTGGCGGAGGCACTTCAGTTGTTTCAGGGGTGTTGTTTGGCATAGGCAATTCAGCTGTTTCAGGAGTGTTGTTTTGTTCACAAAGATGCATTCCATTAAAGATTTTCATTTTTTTTTAGTTGACAAACTCTCGATGCTCCATGTTAATGCATCGTGAGTTTGAGGGAAGATGTTAGATAATATTATTATATATTAGTAGTAAGGGTATTTTAGATATTTCTATTTGTTTTATATATATACTCATTGTAACCCTATTAACTTAAGTTTGGTTCATTCTATGTTATGAAACCCTAGAGTGGTTGTCTCTTAGTTGTCTCTCTTCTTCCTCTTTTCATTGTTAACAATATTCTCATGGATGTTCATAGTTATAACTCAATAACTTCAACACATCAAATATGCACGTGAGCAAATATCTCAAAATCACCACTTTCATTTTAATAATCCTTAAGATTCGATTTGACTACGTGTTATTGATAACCATTAAAACTCATATCACCAAGAATACAATAGCAACATAAATTTCGTTCCTTTCACTATAAAGTTTTCAGCATTCCAAAAATGGACTATTCATTAATGCATTCAATAATCAATTTTCTCATATTATTAAATTTAAAGAAATATAAAAATCTCATCAATTTTCTCAAGACACATATATTGTTCATAAAAGTCAAGTTTTAAATTTAAAATACTCAAAGGTCAACAAATAAAATCAAATACATCATAATAAACATATTACTAATTACATCATTATAAAAATTATAACTTCATAATTAAATATTCTAAAACACGTAAAGCACTAAACATTTTCACTACAAACATATTTATCAAGGGATAATAATAAAATATAACTCTATAATTAAGTTCATCAAGATAGATATATTACTCAAAAGAGACAATCAAAACATTATAGTTAATTTCTTTACGACAAAAATAAAATCAACATTTTTCTTTTAAGACATCCAGACATCATATCAATATCCTACGAACTGCTAATTTAATATCTAGCCTAACTCTGCACGGGGAAAAGCCCTTACCTTAGGCGCTTTCTTTCTTAACGTCTCTAAATTTGCACGAGAAATGGCTCATGAGGCAATGATGAATTCAACAATATTGGGATTTATGATTTAGAAAATTATTTTAGAAATGTACAAATGACAAATAGGTGTGACAACAAGAAGCCTAATGAAAATGTAGCTATTTACGTTGCAATATTACGACTGAGTTCTTGTCTAAAATTGAAGTGCACTTAATTCCAAAATTATGCTACCAATAATTACTATTTATTTAATTTTATTAGGTTGTTACAAAGTCAATTGAAATCATGTGTATGAGTTAATTAGGATTAACTAATAAAGTTCACCATATATTGCAGGATGTCACACTATTTATTTTAATTTAATAAATAAATTAAAGGGTGTCACATCACTCTTTTAATTTTTTATCTAATAGTTACGAAACCAAAAATAACATAAAATTATTTTTGTAGACAATTAAAATAAAATTATATTTTTAATTTAAAAGAGATGAATCCGAGATACAAAAAGGAGACTAGCCATCTCTTAATTGCACCAAAAAGAAATTCATAATTAAATTTACAATCTTCCTTTAAAAATAAATTAAAGGTGTTCAAAATGAGTTAATGCATATTATGCAAAGAAAACACAATAAATATCAAGTCACTAATTTTTTTTTGGATGGACCAAAAATATTTTCAAAACACTTATATATGAAGGTTGAGTTTTACTAACTCTATAATATCTCCTAAAATAAATACTTATTTGGTCGTAAATAAAACTAACAAATAGTATAACTTTATAAATTCTAATTTAATTAAATAATTCAACTAATATTTTATCAACTGAAATAAATCAAGCAAGACAAAAATACCACTCGCACATAACAAAATAAAAGCAAACATATCTAAGACATAAATTTCATGATTCACTACGCCAAAAACAACATTTTACAGCGCTTTTTTTAAGCCTTCTACAGCGCTTTTTCAAAAAAAAAAAAAACGCTGTAGATTCGAGCGTTGTAAAAGCTACAACAGCGCTTTCAAAAAAGCGCTCTTAAAGGCACCCTTTATAACGCGCGCTTATTATGCACCTTTTACAGCGCTTGTTATAACAAGCGCTGTAAAAGGCATACCCATATTTCATATATTTGGGGTACCTTTTACAGCGCTTTTTTGTAAAAAGCGCTGTAAAAGGCATACCCATATTTCATATATTTGGGGTACCTTTTACAGCGCTTTTTTTTAAAAAGCGCTGTAAAAGACATACCCATAATACATATTTGGGGTACCTTTTACAGCGCTTTTTGTAACAAGCGCTGTAAAAAGCATACCCATAATACATATTTGGGGTACCTTTTACAGCGCTTTTTATAAAAAGCGCTGTTAAAGGTGTTATTTTTTTTTTTTAACCCTGTATATATTTTAAAAGCGTTTTTTAGCTTTTTATGGCACTTTTTTTATAAAGCGTTGTCTTTTATCTTTTTATCCAAAATTAGTTTGAACCAGTTCACACAACACAACACATCCAGAATCACTAATTTTAGAACATATTCATGTGCATGTTAAAACAGAAACAGAATCAGTAACACAACCAGAACAATGATACACAGTAATTTACAACATATTTGGTATGAATTGTGTATTTGCAAGTTTATATATTATCCTATGATACATATATATTATCCTGTAACACAGTAATTTACAACATATTTGGTATGAATATACATTGAATCTAATTTAAAACATATTCATATGCAAGTTTATCTACTGTCCTATGATCATATACATATAATAACTATGCACCATATAATATTCAGTCCCTTGCAGCATGCTATTTCCCAGAAAATCAAATAATTTTCATTTCAAGCACATACTCACACCATTCCTCCTTTAATTCCATCAGATCTTGCTCAGAATATGAAGGACTGGAATTTTCAAAGTACTGCAATATAAAAATTGAACATATTATATTAAGTTAGTATCAAATATATAGATAATTTATATATGAAAATCATATAATCAAAATACCGTACCGTTTCTGGGATAATAGTTTTATTCTTGTCAACAATCTCCTTCATGAATCTCAATACGTAGTACCCACAGTCGATGTTGTTTGTTTGACGAGGGCACTTTATTGGGATCCATGTAATATTATTAGACTTTTGCTTCGACACTACCGCACCTCTTTGAGCTCGAAAAACTTTTAATGCACTATAAAATGAATAAATGTGATTATTTTAGCATGAACAAACACTTATTTATATATATGTGTAACAAAAATAAATGAATATTACTTACGTGTCGAACAAAGTCTTGATTTCGGAGTGATTGTTGTAATCGCCATGCAAGGGATCCAAATAGTATACAACTTCAGAGATTGCATTGATTGCAAATAGCACCCAATGTGCCCTACAACAACAAAAAATTGGTTACACAATTTGGTCTATACACAACTAATAAATTAAATTCTCATCAATTAAAAAAGATAAAATTACTTACCCTGAATTATATGGTGCTAAGAACAATTTATCCTTTGAAATATTTCCTAAAAACATATTTACAATGTATTTCTTTACATTATCTTCATCCAGTTTCCACATGGACGTTTTATGCGGAGAGAAGAATGAGTATTTATTCGATAATTTCCTAGGGCACACGACCTTCTCATGCAAAAACCTTCAATGAAAATTTTAAACTAGATTAATTACCAATACATTTAATTAATTACCAATAAATGCAATTAAAAGTATTTTTTTACCTTATATACAAGCTCATTACAGTTGCACTGAGCTCCTTATGTTCGAGAAGCTCGTATACGTGCTCCTTGTAGAATAATTCCTCATACTCCTCTCCGAATATTTCTTTATTCATATGTATCATGCGGCAATCGTCGCTACTGCATAGGTTCTTTTTTACTTGAATGTCAAGACACGCCCCGTATTTACCAAGGCGTGGCTGACTTATTTTAGGAGGAGCAGCAGCAGCGACTGATTTGCCACGATCCAATTTTTTTATTGCTGCAAATTTGGCAGCTTTATTGGCAGCTCTATTAACCTCCAATTTTTGAGGTTTGCTGCTTTTTTTTGGATGTACGGGTGGTTTATTTATTTGGACCTACAAAAATGAGGTTAAATGTTAGTTTATTGAATCTGAAAAAATTGACAAAGCTTATGCAATAAATGTGACAAACCTTATCGGGAGACGTCACTGATTTGTTTCTGGGAGGGCTCTTAATGAGGGCAACAAGGTTAGTGGGCCATGCCACGTAACTACCGATAGCTTCGCCCAATGACTGCATATCTCCGTCGTTGTCCGGTATCGGCAACGGTGCAGTTGGTTCGAAAGCAACAGTAGGCGATACCTTGACATGGCCCTTTGGGATCAGAGTATTGTGCAATACTTCTCTCAAAGTATTGTACAATTTTGCTTTTTCCACCTTCCGATGAGTGGGCGAGGACAAGTATAGAAAACACGAAGTGACACCCTAAATCAATAGTTAAAACATAAGTACAGTTAATATATAATATTGTTTAATGCATAAGTAATTACATAAGCAAGTAAGTAATTAATTACCTCGGGAATAATTTTCAAACCGACGTTGCAACTCCCGCTTTCACTCTCCATTTGTAGTTCACCTTGGAGCTGAACCGGAAGTTGCTTGTCTTTGTTTGTATTCACCAATTGTGCCACTTGCTCAGATAGGATTCTGAGCTTCTCTAATATTTCCTCGTTGGAAGGTTTTTGGCGCTTCTCTTGAGGAAAAAAGCTTCTGGGAGTTACGCCAAATCCCTTCCCCCTAACTCGACCGGAATATTCAGAAACATTAAAAACTTTGCCCAAAATATCCCAGCAACTAGCCTTGTTGCCCTCTTCACATTCAGAACTTTGAGAGATGGTCTCCTAAAATACATGTAACATTAAAATAGTTAAGTTCATTATCATTTTTAAAATACAATATTAAAAAGTATTCAAGTGATAAATACAATATTGAAAAATATTAAAGTCATAATATACTTACACAAAGTTCTATTACTTTTTGAACATTTTGGTTATCAACCACTCCATCTTTATTTACCCTAGCTTCCTTCCACAAGATGTGACGACCCAACGGTTGATTGGTTTGGGTCTCTTGTCGCTATTCGATAAAACAAAATATTAGTTAGAAACTATAGTTTATAATACAAATTCATTCATTATATAAAAGTGATGTTTAATTACTTAAAAGCCCTTGATCAAGGCGTGCATATCCCATACGTGATTTTCTGTATGGGTGCGTCGGGTTTCTTGCCCTTTCGCGATTTGCCTTACTAATGTTCTATATAAAAAAATAGCAATTATGTAAAAATTTAAAATACGATGCGAATATAAATAATAAAACACACAAATGCTAATAAATTAATCACTTACGACAAACGCGAGGTCAGTACGTTTGGAAACAAACGCTTTCCATTCCTCATTTGATATATAATGTCGATATATCTTTGGAGGTTCAGCTGTTGTGTTTCCTTCTTTATCTTTAAGATAGAAGTTTGAGAGATGCGATCTAAATCCACGATGGATTTTGCCAGCAACTCTCAATACATAATTCTTTCGTCCCTCATCAAGGACAAAAGATGTCTGCAATGAAAAAAATTATAAGTAAAGTATTTCAATGAAAATATTTATAAATGACAAAAGATTGGATCAAAAAATTTACTTGAATATCATTCCAGATGATATCTTTGGCATCCTTCAATGCCTTATCTCTCCAGTCGTCAATTGTTATTGGAATATTTTGACGAACAACAGCCCCAATGTAGCTCACAAACATTGCACTTTGGGGGTCAACTGGCTGACCACTTTCATTCCATCCAACCTAATAAACTCATATAGTAAGTACATGCTATTAAAAAAACCTAAAAAAATACACAGCAAACAGAGTATAGTATAGTATTACCTCAAACTTGGTCCCATTGCTCCTAGCTTTAATGACTTTTTGCATGATAGTTGCACCACGTTTGACTTCATTTTCATAAGTCCTACTAGTGCCAACTTCTTCATTTTGACATTCTAAATCTCTGTTTGTATCCATTTAACTACAACAAGTTCAACATGCAGTTTAGTATAACATCAACAAGCTCAACATGCATCATGCATTATTTTAAACAAGCTCAACATGTATCAGTATATATATTTTAAACAAGCTCAACATGCATTTTAATGATTACAAAAAATAAATAACATCAATACCTGAATAATGGTTCGAAGAAGGATGAAATGCAAAGAAAAGAGCGAACGGAGAAATTTCACAGCAATAAATGTCACAGAAAAACGGTTTTGAAGAAATACGTAATGAGGGTTACATATTTCAATAAAAATATAAGGTTCGAAATGATCTTGGATGGAAATAAGGTTCTAAATGAAGGAGATGATCGTGGAAATACAGTTCGTAATGAACGAGATTATAGGGTTTGCAAAAGAAGAGAAGAACGATGAAGGTTGAGATGATAGTGTAGATTACGTAATGAAGATGAAACTGAAGAGGTTACTGTTATATATATAACCCTTTTACAGCGCTTTTTTATAACCCTTTTACAGCGCTTTTCCAAAGAGCGCTATAAAAGGCTAAGCCTTTTACAGCGCTTGTTATAAAAGCGCTGTAAAAGGTGTATTTATTTAAATTTTTAAAAGACTCTTTTACAGCGCTTTTACAAACAAGCGCTGTAAAAGACCTCATTGTTTTAGTATGTTATATAATGTTTTTTTAATAGCCTTTTACAGCGCTTGTTCAAAGAAGCGCTGTAAAAGGCCTTATTTAAATTTTTAAAAGACTCTTTTACAGCGCTTATCCCAACAAGCGCTGTAAAAGGCCTTATTATGTTATTTTTGTGTTTTGTTATGTTATTTTTTAAACAAGCTCTTCAAAACCCACATAGTCCCACCAAAATATATTCCTCTTCACCAAACTCCACCTCAAAGTCCTTTTATGCATCTTCTTCGCAAACATCAAAGCTTACTCTTTCAATCTCCACCTCAACACCCTTTTTATCTCTTTACATTCCCTTTCATTCTTAAATCGTAACTTGATCTTCAGGTTCATTGCCATGTTGCGAAAAATGGGTTTGTTAACAATGTGTCTGATGTTTTTGTTAACAATGGATCTGATGTTTTTGTTAACAATGTATTTTTGGGGATTCCCATGATGCGTAAAAGGTGTTTGAAGAAAATCCTGTTAGAGAAAGTCATGTTAGTTATCTGATGAATATTATTTTTAAAGTCTTTTACAGCACTTTTTAAAAAAAACGCTGTAAAAGGTCCTTTTAAAAATTAAACAATGAGACATTTTACAGCGCTTGGTAATAAGAGCGCTGTAAAATGTCTCATTGTTTAATTTTTAAAAGGGCCTTTTACAGCGCTTTTTTTAAAAAGCGCTGTAAAAGACATGCACTTTTTTTACATGCATAGTTCTTAAGAATTGTAATTGTCCAAATTTACATAAACATGCAATAATCACTGGTTATGCTTGCCTTCTTAGACAACAATAAAACAAGAATAGAACCAGAATAATTCAGATTATATAATACCACAATAATTCAATAAAACCAGAATAGAACCAGAATAGAACAATAATTCAGATTACAATAATTCAGATTACAAATAAAACCAGAATAGAACAATAATTCAGATTACAAATAAAACCAGAATAGAACAATAATTCAGATTACAACAATAATTCAGATTACATGCATGGCTTATATAAAACAATTAAACATGTACATTAAGATGCCCTTCTTCTTTTCCTAGTGGGATTCACATTTGTTTGTCCATTTACAATACGAAACGATGGATTAATCCAAATTCCCTCATCATGATCATCTCTAAGATATAAACCATCATCAGTTGAATCAATTTCATGTGGTTGTTGTGATGTTGCAAATAAAAGATCATTACCAACATCTTCATCATTGTTGTTATCATCACTTATTTTATTAGTCGATAGGACAACAGACCATTTATCATCAGAAGGATCGGTGACATAAAACACTTGTTGAGCTTGCGACGCTAAAATAAAAGGCTCATCTTTGTATCCCACCCTATTAAAATCAACAAGCAAGAATCCTGACTCATCAATCCGAACGCCATTATTATTATCGACCCACTTGCAACCAAATATGGGAACACGAAACATTGTGTAGTCTAACTCCCATATGCGCTCGATAACCCCAAAATATGATAGATTTGCATATATTGGGTTTTTGTCTTTTGCACTTGAGACATGCATCACTTCAGCTACGAGAGTGACTCCACTATTTTGCATAGTGGTCTGATCATCTTGTTCTTTGGTATAAAATGTGTAGCCGTTAATAACATAACCAGTGTAAGAAAAGACATGTAAGCTCGGACCATTTGCTAGCCACCTCAATCTCTGTGAAATTGATCCGGGGTCTATGTCAAATTTTGACTTTATGTGATTTTTTAACCATGGTATAAAACTTCGATTGTGCTCTCGAGTTATCCAATTTTGATTCCTATTCATGTTCAAACGAGATAACTGATCCATGTGTATTGTAACATACGGTTGAACCTCATCATCATTGTGCAGAACATACAATTGTGCCTGCTCCAATTCTGTCCTTGATATAGTCAGTAGTCTCCTTCCAATTATCCCTTCTCCTGATAGTCTTCCCGAATGACGAGACATGGGAAGCCCTATGGATTCAACATTGGACAGATATTCAGTACAAAATTCAGCAGCCTCTTCAACAATGTATCGTTCAGCAATACAACCTTCTGGTCGACTTCTACTTTTTACGTACCCTTTTAATATTTTCATATATCGTTCTATCGGATACATCCATCTCATATAAGCTGGCCCAAAAAGTTGTGTCTCCTTAACCAGATGAATAGTAAGGTGAACCATTATATCAAAAAACGATGGTGGGAAATACATTTCAAGCTCACACAAAGTAACAACAATTTCCCTCTGCAATGTCGGTAATTTCTGAGGGTCGATCACTTTACTACAAATTTCCCTGAAGAAGAAACATAATCTAGTTAATGCTAGTCGAACTTTTTCAGGTAAAATGGAACGTATACCTATTGGTAGCAAATGCTCCATTAGAATATGACAATCATGGGTCTTCAAACCTTTTAACTTGAGGTCTTTCATACAAACCAAATTTCTAATGTTCGAAGAGTATCCTTCTGGAACTTTAACTTCATGTAGAAATTTACATAAAACAATTTTTTCCTTTCTAGATAGAGTATGAGCGGCTGGAGGTAGATATGTGCGATTTCCTTTCTTTACTGGAGCCAATTCATTTCTTATTCCCATATCGACCAAGTCCAATCTTGCGTTGATGTCGTCTTTAGACTTTCCTGGAACATTGAGTAACGTACCAATAACACTATCAAATACATTTTTATCAATATGCATCACAACGAGGAAATGTCTTATATACAATGACTTCCAATATGGTAATTCAAAGAAAATTGACTTTTTCTTCCACCCAGTTTTGACCAGCTCTCCCGCAAAAGGTTTTCCAAATTTATTGGTCAAACCTTGTACTTTTTCAAGTATTTGATATCCAGTCGGTGGTAAAGGAGATTTACCTTCCTCTGATTTTCCATTAAATGCATTTCTCCACCAACGATACTGATGACTATAAGGTAAAAATCTACGATGTCCAAGAAACACATTCTTCTTACAATGTTTCAACCGCATCCAATTTGTACTCTCTTCACATACAGGACATGCACACTGACCTTTAATGCTATATCCTGATAAATTACCATATGCTGGAAAATCATTAATTGTGCCGAACAACATAGCCCTCAAATTGAAACATTCTTTCTTATACCCATCATAAACTTCCACACCTGTCTCCCACATACGTATTAAATATTCTATTAGAGGTGTCAAGTATACGTCGATATCATTCCCCGGTTGTTTGGGTCCAGAAATTAACAGAGACAACATCATAAACTTACGCTTCATACATAACCATGGAGGTAGGTTATATATTACCAAAATCACTGGCCATGTGTTGTGTGAGATGCTTTGAAGACCATGTGGATTCATTCCATCAGTAGAAAGTGCAAGTCTTAGATTTCTTGACTCTATCCCGAATTCAGGATACTCGTGATCAATTTTTGCCCATTGTGGGGAATCTGCAGGGTGTCGAAACATTCCATCTCTAATTCTTTCATCTGCATGCCATGTCAAGTGTTTTGAATCTTCTTCACTGCGATACATGCGCCTAAATCTTGGTATTATAGGAAAATACCACACGACTTTTGCTGGAGTAGATTCTTTCTTCTTATATCGAGAGACATTGCATTTCGGACACGCCTTAAGTAGTTCATATTCATTTCAAAATAAAATGCAATCGTTAGGACACGCATGAATCCTTTCGTAACTCATGCCAATAGAACACAAAATCCTTTTAGCCTCGTAGGTTCGACTGGGAAGTTCATTATCATCTGGCAACATATCTTTTATGAGTGTTAATAATTCTGTAAAGCTTTTATCAGACCATCCATTACTCGCTTTTAGGTTGTACAACTTTAATATCACCGACAATCTTGTGAATTTAGTACAACCATTATATAATTCTTTCTCTGCATCACTCAACAAACTTTCAAACATTTTAGGACAATCTCGAAAATCTTCTTCAACTGCTTTTGCTTTTGCATTATATTGAACGATCCATGCCAATTACATGATAAATAACCAAAGGCGGAAGCGTACCTGTGGGAATTGCCATTGATGAAATCCTAGGATGGTGATGATAGACCCAATGGGTTGAGTGATCTTCCTCAGCAAAATACCCTGAAGACTTTGCTCTCTTGATGGGGATAGAGAGAACCAGAGAGTTTTCTCTTTTAGGATTACTGAATAGTCTTGTTGTGTTTGCCTTGGGGACCACTACCCCTATATATAACTATTATTAGTTATATCCCAAATTGCAGTATTACTAATTCAGCCCCTCATTAAATTAGAAACCGCCTGGTATCTACACTATTAATTTTGATAATTATTATGTTCTTTAGCCATAAACTATTATATATTATTTGACCCCTAGTTTATTGGCTAATTATATAATGACCCTAACACACTTTATTAATTAATTACATATGTGACCCATAAATCTTACAATCTCCCACTAGTCACACATGTATCCTTAGGAGTGTGTTAGACTTTATGACGTCAAAAATGTCATTATAATTACCTTGAGCCTAATCCAAATTGTCCCGTCCATTAATCGTATCAGCAGATGGAACCAAAGAGGCTTTCGTCATAATAAGCATAACTAAACCCATCAATGATCACCCGCACTGACACAACTAAATGACATAGACCCATTATGAAAAGTGTAGCATGAAAATTACATGAAGTTGGTCAATGCATGTCAATTTTCAACTGGTCCTACTTTACCGAACGAGATCATACCATAACTTAAATGTACAAAGTAACCAAAACTGAATATTTTAAACTTTATTTCTGATCAAAAAATCCAAATACAATGTATTTGTATTTTACAATTAAACATAGAACATAAATTACATAATGGATGAAACTCCCACTAAAATCAAGATTCCTCAAACTGTAGTACACCCATGTGAGCAGTATGCTCATGAAAGACCTTGGGTGGTAGACCTTTAGTGAATGGATCCGCAATCATGGAGTTTGTCCTTAAGTGTTCTATGGATATCTGTCCACTTTGTACCTTCTCTTTAACAACTAGGAACTTAATGTCAATGTGCTTTGACTTGGTTGAGCTCCTATTATTGTTAGAATACAGAACTGCTGATCTATTGTCACAGTACAACTTGAGTGGTCTTTCAATCCCGTCAACTATTCGCAGCCCCGTGACAAAATTTCTCAGCCAAATGCCCTGGTCAGATGCCTCATGAATTGCTACGAATTCTGCTGCCATGGTTGATGAAGCAGTAAGACCTTGCTTGGCACTACGCCAAGAAACTGCTCCACCAGCTAACAGAAAGACATAGCCTGAAGTTGATCTTAAGCTGTCTTGGCATCCCGCAAAATCCGAGTCAGAGTACCCAGTGATCTCTAACTGGTCCGACCTCCTATATGTGAGCATGTAGTTTATTGTTCTCTTCAGATATCTCATGACCCTCTTGGCTGCTTTCCAATAGTCAAGACCTGGATTGCTTAAATATCTGCCTAAAATCCCTACTATGAACGCTATGTCTGGACGCGTACATACTTGGGCATACATAAGACTCCCTACAGCTGAAGCATAAGGGGTCTTTTGCATTTCTTGAATTTCCAAACTTCCCTTAGGGCACTGTTTGAGACTAAACTTGTCTCCCTTAGCAACTGGGGTGTCCCCTGGTTTGCAATCCTGTAACCCAAACCTTTTGAGAACCTTATCGATATAGCTCTTTTGTGACAATCCAAGAATACCTCGAGATCTGTCTCGGTGTATCTGAATTCCTAATACAAAAGAGGCGTCACCAAGATCTTTCATCTCAAAATGCTTTGATAGAAATTTCTTAGTTTCGTGCAACATGCCTATATCGTTAGTGGCAAGCAGTATGTCATCAACATACAAGACCATGAAAATATGTCTGCTCCCACTGGACTTATGATACACACAATCATCAACTGTATTCATCTCAAAACCAAATGAGAGAATTACTTGATGAAATTTATGGTACCATTGACGAGAAGCTTGTTTTAGCCCATAAATGGATTTTCTTAGTTTGCACACCATATTCTTTGGGTCTCCCAACACAAAGTTTTCTGGTTGCACCATATAGATCGTCTCATCAATGTCGCCATTGAGAAACGCTGTCTTTACATCCATTTGATGAAGCTCCAAATCAAAGTGAGCAACGAGAGCCATGATTATTCTTAAAGAGTCCTTCGATGAAACCGGAGAGAAAGTCTCTTTATAATCAATCCCCTCCTTTTTGAGTATAACCCTTAGCTACAAGACGTGCCTTATATCTCTCCACATTACCATTGGAATCCCGCTTGGTTTTAAAAATCCATTTGCAACCAATGGGTTTCACTCCTTCAGGTAATGGGATAAGTTCCCAAACTGAATTGTCTTGCATAGACTTATACTCCTCATTCATTGCTTCAATCCACTTATCTGAACGAGGATCTTGCATGGCTTGACGAAAGTTGACCGGGTCATCTTCCGTCATGCCAACATTTTCCTCTACCTCATTGATAAATGCTACATAATCATCCGAAATAGCATTTTTCCTTTCTCTAGTGGATCTCCGCAATGGAGCTGGCTCTTGAGGCACTTGTTCTTGAGGATCTTGAATTTGACCTGAATTTTGTTTTTCCTGAACAACCAGATCATCTTGAGTTTGTTCAATAATGGGAAAGTCAATTGGTGGAAGAATCAGTTCTGGAATTGTTACCGATTATTCCTCAAAGACAAAATCTTTAACCTTAATCTTCCCCCCAAACTCAATATCCTCAAAGAACGTTGTAGTTCCCGTCTCAAAAATTGTTCTCAAATTAGGATCATAAAATTTATAGCCCCTTGATTTTTCTGAGTACCCTATAAAATAGCTGTTAATTGTTCCGGGTTCAAATTTCTTTTCATTCGGCCTATAAGGCCTTGCCTCAGCTGGACATCCCCAAACATGAAGGTGCTTCAGACTAGGCTTACGCCCAATCCAAAGCTCATAAGGTGTTTTAGCTGCTGCCTTAGTTGGTACTCTATTAAGAATGTATGCTGCTGTTTTTAATGCCTCTCCCCAGAGTGACTCTGGCAAGGTGGAATGACAAATCATACTCCTTACCATATCCTTAAGAGTCTTGTTTCGTCTTTCAGCTACACCATTCATGCTGGGTGACCCCGGCATAGTGTATTGTGGGACGATTCCACATTCCTCTAGGTACTTGGCAAATGGTCCCGGACGTTGTTCACCTGAACCGTCATATCTGCCGTAGTATTCACCACCACGATCAGATTTGACCTTTTTAATTCTCTTATTAAGTTGATTCTCAACTTCTGCCTTAAAGGATTTGAACACGTCTATTGATTGGGACTTTTCGTGAATTAGGTAAAGGTAGGCATATCTAGAATAATCGTCTATGAATGATATAAAATATTGTTGACCATTCCAAGAAGGAGTTGGAAATGGCCCACAGATATCCGTATGTATCAATTATAAGACGTCTGTAGCTCTATATGCACCTAATTTCTTATCTTTAGTATGTTTTCCTTTAATGCATGCTACACAAACGTTAAAATCTGTGAAGTCAATGGAATCTAAAATTCCATCTGACACAAGTCGTTCAACTCTATTTTTAGAGATGTGACCTAGACGCTTGTGCCAGAGCACTCCTGAATTGAAATTGTCAATTTTTCGCTTAGTACCACGTGATTCCACACTCAAGGTTTCATTATAGTTAGCCACAGTTTCCAACAAATAAAGATTATCATAACCAGAAAGTAAACCGGTTCCAACAACATTCGAATTTAAAGACAAAGTAAATTCTTTATTCCCGAATGAACAATAATATCCTTATTTGTCCAAATAAGAAATAGAGACCAAATTCCGTCTAAATGACGGTACAACAAAAGTGTCTTCTAAAATCAAATAATGACCGGAACTTAATAATAATCTAAATTTTCCTATGGCTTCAACTTCTACCTTCTTCCCATCTCCTACATAGATGCATCTTTCAGTATCATTAGGCTTTCGGAAGTTCAGGCAACCCTGCATTGAAACACTGATGTTAGTAGTTGCACTAGAGTCTAACCACTAAGTGTTTCCAGGTACTGAAGCTAAATTAACCTCAGAACAGACCAAAGACAGAATCATACCTTTCTTAACACGCCAAGCGTGATATTTGGCACAATCCTTCTTCACATGTCCAGAACTCCTGCAGAAGAAGCAGTTGTTATCCTTAGTCTGCTTCTTTTGTTTTGGACCCTTAGCAGCAACTTTGTTCAGCCTTATCACTTTTTTCAAAGTGTTTTTCCATCTCAGCAAGGAAATTTTTAGCTGTAACTATCTCATCCGAGACAGCACCTCTAAAGACCTCAGGAATGCCACGCTTTATGATCATAAGACTTATGCGATTTGAGCGATCCCATTTCTCATATTCTAATTTTTCTGCAGAAGAACTAGAGTCCTTAGGAGTAGGGGGTCGATCAATTCTTAATGCAAGGTCTAGATCCATGCAGCCAAGAACAATCATAATGTTCTCTTCCCATTCCTTAAAATTTGTTCCATTAAGGACAGGAATAGAACTCAAATTTGCATATATGGAAGCAATAGATGCTATGAGTTAAATAAAGAACGAAACTTAGAAACTCACATTATAGGAAAATAAATCAATAAATAAATAAATACATATGTTCAAATCATGGAATTTAAACCCATCTCAAGATACCCGGTGCACCATTGATGTCAAGTCTTTGGACAGTAACACCAACTGCTAGTGGTACTCTTGCTGCAACGATCAAATATTGACAATAAGACATGTCAAACAATAAACCTTCCTTTGGGCCGATTTACCGCTCTCATGTATACCAAATAATTGTCACACATTTATCATCGCAGGCGTATATGTAATTATGCCAAATATTAACCTTCCTTTGGGCCGGTCAATACCCGCATGAATAAACATATACACAGCCATTTGACACTCTTCACGAGCAATTTAGACAAGAGATGTCACTTTGGCGACGTCAAGCTTCAATTAACTCATTCAAAATGTCAAACTTGACTTGAACATATATTTATTATATCCAAATAAAACAATATTTTAAAAAAAAAAATTGTTCACTAAACTTTGTTTCATTAGTATTTGATAATTATTATTTTATCAAAAAAAAAATAAAAATAAATAAATAAATAACACTATTTACTATAAGAAACAGATTAGGGGAGGGGATCATCAAACAATTAACCTAACTATCAGTTTACTTATTTTGGCACATGGCAGCATCATTTGTAAATGAATCTAAGATTCGAACTTGTAATAGATAAGTAAATTACTCCAGACATCATATGACAAAACCACTAGTAATACTATTTACAGCGAAAACATCGTGCAGAACTTTTCACTTAGTGGTACCTCAATTCTCACAAGGTAGCTTCGCCCAACAATGCAGCATCACAGCAAAAAATAAAAGTAAAATTGAAACACACAACTTAGTATTTAGTCTTATCCCTCTAAGTTGAATACTAGCATCTATCTAGTCCATCAATTTTGCAGTTCCTAAAAGTTAACACAAGCGGCTAAAACATAGGTATTAAAAAGATTCATGTTGATGTTACAGATAGGTATTAAAAAAAAATATATATATATATATATATATATAGGTTGTGCACGTAACCAAAGGAAGACCATTAGCATTAAACAGGCAGCAGAAAAGCTTGGAATTCTTTATCACGACAAGTGCAACTATTATTAGTTGTTTATGTAACTACATATAATATTGAAAACCAAAAATAACATCACTTAATATTGAAAACCTAAATTCAAATTCCCAAATTACAAACCCTAAGATTTCAATCATGTCAAAATTCCCAAATTGAATCCTAAAACAAGGACAATAACCGAATTTCATCATGAATTAAACATGGTAGGCTCTGATACCAATTGTTGGTAAACCCTAAATAGCATTATGTTGAACGATCCATGTCAATTACATGATAAATAACCAAAGGCGGAAGCGTACCTGTGGGAATTGCCATTGATGAAATCCTAGGATGGTGATGATAGACCCAATGGGTTGAGTGATCTTCCTCAGCAAAACACCCTGAAGACTTTGCTGTCTTGATGGGGATAGAGAGAACCAGAGAGTTTTCTCTTTTAGGGTTACTGAATAGTCTTGTTGTGTTTGCCTTGGGGACCACTACCCCTATATATAACTATTATTAGTTATATCCCAAATTGCAGTATTACTAATTCAGCCCTTCATTAAATTAGAAACTGCCTGGTATCTACACTATTAATTTTCATAATTATTATGCTCTTTAGCCATAAACTATTATATATTATTTGACCTCTAGTTTATTAGCTAATTATATAATGACCCTAACACACTTTATTAATTAATTACATATGTGACCCATAAATCTTACAAGCCTTTGTTGTCATTTTGATCGGTAAGTTAAAGATTTGTAGAAAAGGGTTGTTCTTTAATTTCTTTTTTCTTGGAGAATGAGAGAGTAGTCTTTGGAGGATTCCTAAGTTTGGTTTTTGTAAAGATTATAATAAATTGCATATGTAAAAGAATTGAAACCTCATATTTATATTTCAATAAGTTCAAATATAATATAAAGAAAATTATGACAAAGGCTATGTGATGCTACAACAAACCCTTCTCTTCTAGGGATGTAAAAAACAACTCATTAGAGAAATAACAAGAAAAACATTTCAATGAATGTCAAGAGAATTAAAGAAAAAAATGTTCTCAATTTCTGCTCCTCTGTCATTATCACACCTTTCTCCTATTTATGTTGACAAAAGAGATATTTACGGTTAGGAACTCTATCTCTTTGGCATCTCCTTGATTTATGATGGGTGGATCATTCACCAACTGTCCTTGATTCATTTTATTTTGTCATTTTCCTAACAACTGTCATATTTTCTCAACTCACATGTTTATCCTTGCTCATAAATTACTCCCCTCATTAACAAAAACTTTGTCCTCAAGGTTAGGATAAAGAGTGTAGAAATTAGTCTAATTCACCCAAGTAGTTTCAGTAGGCAACATGTCTTTCCAATGCATCTGCACTTGTTGAATTGGTTGGTCTTGATGAGTGATTATTGTGCGAGAACCTGTTGGGGAGAAACTGGAGGAGCACAACAATTCGGAATGGGCTAAACAAGGATTTATAAGAGACTTTAGACACCACATATCAACCCAAAACCTTAAGGCATTAGGTGTATGGGTCATTCTCCTTATATATCCATTACAGCCTCCGTTCCTGGTCAACGTGGGACTAAAGACTCATAATTGAATACCCAACAATCTCCCCCTCAATTATGAGTTCCCACCACTAGACTTGATCCACTTGATCACCGAGTCCAGTCCTTTATTGACCACTAGACTTGATCCACTTGATCCGAGTCCTTTTTGGTCCACCACAAGACTTGATCCACTTGATCCAAGTCCTTAATTTCGCTCCCCCGTCAAGCCGAACCCGACTCTGATACCACTTGTTGGGGAGAAACCGGAGGAGCACAACAATTCGGAATGAGCTAAACAAGGATTTATAAGAGACTTTAGACACCACATATCAACCCAAAACCTTAAGGCATTAGGTGTATGGGTCATTCTCCTTATATATCCATTACAGCTTCCATTCCTGGTCAACGTGGGACTAAAGACTCATAATTGAATACCCAACAGAACCAACAATAGTTTGGGGCATAAGAAGAAGTCCTTATTTTGTAGTAATTAATGGTAGTGGCAGAAACGGTGTAAAGTGATCCCCCTTACAAGGCTTTAATGCCGATAATGTCAAAAACATGATGAATTCGGGCAATGACCGAAAAAGGAATTTTCAATATCATAATCATAATTCCAAAAATCCCTTGATATAATTTTTATAATTAAATATAGAACTTGTAAAAATCGAATTTTAAATATCTTAATTAAAACTGGTCACACCCACTATTTTATTAAAATAAATAAATTAATGAATTTATTAATAAAATTGTTTATAATAATTAATTCTAAATTAATAATGCTTAAATAATAAAATTGTGGCTAATTTAAATTATGATATTCAAAATTCGATTTTTACAAGTTCTATATTTAATTTTGAAAATTATTTCAAGGGTTTTCTGGAAACACAAAAGTTTTTCAGGTTTATTTTTATTAACAAAAAACAATGATTGAAGAGTAGTTTTTATTTTGGTAAACAATAAAAACACATGTTTAATAAAATTAAAATCTATGAATCAAAAAATTATAAAAATAAAAATAAAATTATTAAATAATCCTATTTCACAAGTACATGATGGAGTTTTATTTTTCGGATATAAAATTAAGGAGTTTTTATTTCGAATTATTTCGAAAATAGAAAGAAAATAAATTTAGAGTCGTGGTAACATATTTTTAGCCACAGTTAATTTACAGTTAGCCATGACTAAAATCGTATTAAATGATAAAATGAACAAATATTTTGTTTTGGAATTTGCTACGGGCTAACCGTGGCAAAATGTTTTTTTTTTTTTTTTTAATATCAATTGCAGGTTTGTTCCTGTTTTTGTCGTACCTTTCTAACAATAGAGTCAAACCAAACATTGTAATATCAGGAAGACATCATTAACCAATATAGCAACAATAACTAATTAACATTCTAAAACCATCATTAATATAAAAATATAAAATAGTTTATACCAACAAAAATAACTAATTAACATTCTAAAACTTTGATCAAAGTAGTCAAACATTCTAAAATCTTATACATAAACTAATAAAAACATACAAAAAATTTGACGACATCAAAATACTCTAGAGCAAAACCAAAACAATCCAATAAACATCCATTCCTTCCATTTGCAATCCGAATAGCAGCATAACGTAAATATTTTGTTTACTAACTAATACTAATGAATGAGTATCATTTTAATAATATCAATCACTATGTCAACAAATAGAACATGATATTTGCTAGTGACTTAAAGTATAGATCTAAGTGCAAAAACTCTTATTTGCTAGTGACTTAAAGTTTCTATAAATACTTTTGATTTAAATTTATTATTACATTACATAAATTATTTAAATTTTACATTAAAGTTTCTATTATTTTAACTTTTAATTAGAAATGAAAATAAATAAAAATAATATATTATATTTTGTATTATAATTGAAATATAAGATGTAAAAATATTTATATTCAACAATTTTAAATGAGTATTTAGATATAAATTTTGTTTTCAATACATGAAATTAAGAGAGCTTATGTAAAATTGATATAATTGTCACAAATTGAAAGATATAATAGTTAGATAATGCAATGCCTTGAAGTGGGACACATTTGTCTACATTCTTCAATTAATTTTATTATTTTCGTAGATCTAAAAAGAAAAAATTACGAAATTGTAACGATCAAATTCTAATACAAAAATTTATCATATAATTGTAATATCTTATTATTATTATGTGCTCGACCTCTACCATATTTTAAGGTATTCAATCATAAATTATTAATCATAAATTATTAATTATAAATTATTAAGGCATTTAAGGAATTTAAGGCATTTAACGTATACAATCATAAATTATTCAGAAATTATTAAGGCATTTAAGGCATTTAAGATATACAATCATAAATTATTAAGGCATTTAAGTATAATTTTTTTTTCAAGAAGTTTGCCAACAATAGAAAATCTGCCATCAAACGTGCAGTAACCGGCAGTCTTTCTGATACATATAAAAAAACTATTTTATTTTTTTTATTATATTTAATAATCTGATATTTTTTTACTTTCACTTTTTTGAATAATTTAAAAGTTCTGAAATGAAATAGTTTTTTTAAAAAGGTTCAATTTTTATTGTGGATACTTTATTTTAGGTGAATGTTCATATATTTTTTTTTGCTTCTTCGCTCCTAAATATATTATTAGAAGTTAGAATCTGCTATTTATTTTACACTATCAGAAGTGGACATCTAAAAAAAGCTGAAAAAATGAGGGCTAGATGAATATATGCCTTTATTTTAGGTGAAAAATCATATATTTTATTGTTGAAATATTTGTTAATTATTTTGTTAATTTTCATATATTACCATGAAATATTTTCAACAATATTGAAATTAGATCCTACATGATGCTAAATAATAGTTTGATCAAGTGAATAATTGAAGTCTTATAGTATGAAGAACCTACATGATGCTGAATTTTGAAACATTTTTAAGGGGAAATGAATGTTGTGAAAGATTGGCATGCTATGGTATAAATAGAAAACACAAAATTCTTCAACTACCACAATAAAAAAAATCACTATAAACTCAACAATCCCAACTCTAAAAACAAAAGCACAAAATTCTCCAACTACCACAATAAAAAAACACATCCTAAAAAACATAATCACCAAATAAATTTATAAAAAACAGAACTTGAATATAAAAAACAAAACCTGAAGAAGGAGATGAAAAAAGCAAGTCTTTATTTGTTGGTACTAGTTGTCAAAAATTAAACCTAAAAAATTAAAAACAAAAGCAAAGAAGAAGCTCCAAGAGGTCACACATTCACTGCAAATTTAAAGATTTATTTTACTTACGTACGATAAGTATGAAAGGTAGGGTCGAATGGGTCGAAATTGTAGCGTATAAGTGAAAGGGTGGTCGAAAAGGCACGATGGTGAAACAATAATATGGTGTTGAAACGGTGGTGAAACTATGGTGAATAAGATTTTAGGGTTTTAGATTAGAGCGTTACTGTTGAGTCTGGAGTTTTAGGGATTTAGATGGAAAAGAGGGAATATGAAAAGAAAAAAAGAAAAGAGCGAATTGAGAAATGAGGGAAAATGAAAACCAGCGAAAATAGGAAATAGGGAAGCCAGCGAAAATGGGAAATAGGAAAGCGCACTTATTATAATGTTAGCCACATTCATAACCGTGGCAAATTTTTTAAGTTATCTACAGTCATCGTGATCGTGACTAATTAACCGTGGTTAATCGCCGGTTTTTTTGTAGTGATATAATAACATATATCCAAAAGTTGTTGGGCGGAAATACAATTACATAACATCTTCGATGAATAATTTAATCGTATGCGTTAATCAAATCTAATAGTTATTATTAACGGTTATCGTTTTTCACTATCCGTTCTCATGAAATTCGATATATATATATATATATATATATATATATATATATATATATTATGTATGTCAAATTTTATAGTCGACACAACTTAAAGTATGGGTTAAGAGTAAATTAATTAATGTGAGAAAATACATTAAAGAATAGAACAAAATAAGAGTTTGTGTGCAGTCTTTCTCTACCGAAGAGATTGCAATGTTGAAAGTGTAAAACGGGGAATTTAATAAATTTTGTTGATGTGGATATATTATATCGTCTTTGGTTCTAGATGCATTGACCACTTAAAGCATATTTAGAGAAAGAGCTACAATATGCATTTTTTTCTATAGAACACATAATGCAATAATTTTTAGTTTTATACGGTGGACATATCAGTGTGAATAGATCAGGTAAGAGTTTTGTTTAAACCTAATTTTTTGTAAATTAGTCTAGTCAAATTTATCGGTCTAAAAAGAATTTATTGTTTAAAATTTTTTTTAAAAAAATATATTTATTTATCTCTAGAAAAGATAACATGGTGATAAAAAAGTGAATTTTACTAAATCATCAAATGTCAAATTTATAGTACAATAGTTTAGAGAGAAAAAAATAGATATGCACATAGAGAAATGAGAATAAAAAAATTAAAGTTTAAATTTTTAATAAAGTCTTTTATTACATAAATA
>JBBPBR010000005.1:46506369-46520107 GCA_037974775.1 Cicer pinnatifidum
TTAAATTAATTATTAATATTTGATTTTTAAGTTTAATATCTAATTCTATTAATTATTTTTATATTTGATTATATTTATATTTTTATATTTTAGATTATATTTTATAATTTATTTTTATATTTATATTTTATTATATTTTAATTTATTTTTAAATTATATTTTTATAAGTGTAATTGAGTAAATTGTTGTTTTCATAAAATATCATAGAATTATGAATTAAATTATTATATTATATTAATTCAAAAAAAATTATATTAAAATAGGATATGTTATTCGGTCCATAAAACATGATCTAAGTGACTTATTCTTCCAAGATGCCAACCTTATTTGTATAATTTAAAGTACGAAGTTAAAATCACTAGTCTTGGCTCTGCCTTTGACCATCTAAACTTTGACAATATCTTATGATAAATGTTAAAATATAATTTAATACTATAATATCTAATCTAATATGATAACCAATGACATGTGACCCGCACAAACGAATATTTTGCTTACAGATACTAAAAAAAACTACTCACATTATACAATTACTAATTAATAGAATAAAGATATATTTTAGTCATTCACAAAAAACATGCAAGATATGTTGTATAAATAAATTGAGATAATTTAATCAATGAACTATAATTTATTATTGAATCGTATGAAAATTGATGATGTGTACTATTAAATTATTAACAAATTGATAACATCACGAACAGAGATGTGGATTTAAATTTCACATCCAATAAAATCGAGTGTGGATTTTCTCCGACTTTTCAAGTGCGGGAGTGGAGGAGACAGAATCCATCTTCACCCCACCCCATTGACATGCCTAAAGTCAATATTTTTTATGAAATATAGACAAGCATATACAAAAGTAAGGAGCCAAACTTGGTAATTCTTTCAAGCCACTCTAAGATGAACATGTTGTTTAGAGTAAGCTAGAGTTTTCACCTTCCAAAAATCATTCGACATACATCATATGCCACCAGATTGATCTACAACATCAATAATAAAAGAATTTATAAAACTAAAGTGATCAACAATTTGCTCTTTCTCCACCCGAATAGGTTTCAACAATACAACCAAGATTAATGTTTTATTCCTTACAAAGGTCTTTCATAAGACTTGCAAAACCTCTACTTAATGTGCCTATATTGTTCCAACATAGTAAATTCATTTAGAAATGTTAGTGATTGTTGACTTGCCAAACCCGAATTCATTATGCTTCTTAGCGCCATTAGAGTCACCATTAGTGACTTGAGTATCTATACTCTTTAACTCAAAACCATCCTTATATTCCACAATGGGAAAAGCAACAAGATAAGATTTTGTGTGAGTTTTTAACTTTATAAGCTCAAGAAGTGTAGACTCCCTTAAAACCTTTTAAACTTATCTCATATGAGCAAGAATAACATTATAAACTCACTTCACAAAAGAACTATTATTCTGTATTGACTTAGCCTCATTCCTATTTTCAACCTAGTCACCGAACCCACATTCCCTAAGATTGACTTCATGGACACACACGAAAGTTGTTTGGCCTTACCGGAGCCACTGCGAGATGTTTTCTTAACATTGTTGAGCCTTGGCCAAATTTGATTGTTCTTCTCGCCGTCTTTGTTCCAGACTATGGCTAAAGTGAGCCTATTTTGCTTATCTGATGGCCCAACATATGGTTTGTTGCTTGGTCTTGTAGGGGCTTATCATTAGCTCCCATTTTCTCCCATTGTTTTTCCACTTACTTGAAATTAGGGGTGGGAATAGACGGCTCGAGCTAGGTTTTGTTAGGCATGAGCCTGACCTATAAAAAAATTCAAAGTCTGACATGTGACATGTCATAGACTTACTTTCTCCCATTGTTTTTCCACTTACTTGAAATTAGGGGTGTGAATAGACGGGTCGAGCTAGGCTTTGTTAGGCATGAGCCTGACCTGTAAAAAAATTCAAAGTCTGACATATGACATGTCATAGACTTACTTTTTAGACCTGAGTCTAACCTTTTATAGAAACTTGATATGACATGCTAGTCTACTTAAAAGCCTATTTCGTTTTAACATTTTTGAATAAGTAATCAAATATATCTTTAAATAGATTAACGAATGAATATGTCAATAAAATTAAGTTTTATTTTGATATTTAACATTATTTTGAAGAATATGACTTTATATACATTACACTCAAATTATATTTTATAATAATACATTTAAATATATCAAAAACTAAATGAGGTTAATATGCGTAAATTACTAAAAGTTGAATATATAACAAAAAGATCAAAATTTAATATAATAATTAATATAGTAAGAAATATTATTTATATTTATTTAAATAGGTCGGCCTAAAAGACTTATTATGTGGCCTGTAGCTTGAATTATTATTTTTTTTTATACCTAAATAGGCTTTTTTAGAAGTCTTGACCTTATCTGTTTAAGAAAAAAGCCTACTCCGGCTTGTGCCTGACGTAGGCTAGGCCATAAATTCCTGTCGGTCGACCTGACTTATTCACATCCCTACTTCTTCTCCAAAGCAATTTCAATGCATATATGAGTAAAATGATCCCTTAAATTAACATATGATTTTCAACCTTGATCATAGTCCCCTCAGCATTACCTATCCTTCCTAAAAAGATTCTTTTGTAAGGTTTCATTCGACGATTCAAAATGCGTATCCAAACCGTAGTCTTATTCTCTTTGTTAGGCGACGATCCAAACAACGATCTCCATCTTTGAATGATTAAGTAATGATATACTATTAACCATGGTCGCTCAACTAAAAGCAACCTTATAATTGTCTTCTAAGTTAAAAGCAACCATATAATAGCCATTCGAAAGATCAACCAATCAAATATCTCCAACTTTGGACCAACATTTCTTTAAACGATACTAAGGAATTTATCAAGTAGTTTTGATCACCTCAACGTATAATTCAACAAATTTTGTGAGCTCTCATTATTCTGAAGGAAAATATTCTAATTCCAAGCATTTGGTTGACTCTCTCAATCCAAGCATACTCTATAAAAACCACAATTCCTATCTTTTCAATATTCTATTCATACTTTATTCATTAATATCTTAAAAAAGTTCATTTTTATCTTAAAACAAAAAAACAATTTTGAAATCTGTTGTCCTACTTTCTGTTCTCGCTTGGAAAAACTGACAAAAGCTCCAACCATTGGAAATTAATTAAAGTTGAAAAAGTATATAAAAAAAATAATAAAAGATACAAAGTGGCTCCAAAGGAGGCATACAAATAGGATTTGAAAAGGGTAATTTTTTTTTTAAACATTAAATAAAAGAAAAGAATATTCGAATATATATAAGATAACAATAAAAGGGCCCGAAAACTATGGGCTCGGTAGGTTCATTGTCATTAGCTACTAAAAAATACAGAAGATTAGTAAAAGATTAATGGGTCATTGATTTTGAAAATGCAAAGAAAAAATGTTTGGTAGTATTTTTTAGGTACAACAACATAAATATAAAGGGTACCCAACACTCTAACATAAGATTCATCACCACCAACAACAACAACCTCAGTTACACTACACTCTCTTAGTAGCTATATCTACCTCACCAAAAACACCAACATCAGCAATAACAACAACTTTTTATTCTATTTTTTCTCTCATTTTCTCTCTCTACCACCATGGATTCTGATTATGGTATTCCAAGAGAACTCTCAGATCTTCAAAAGCTTCGATCTTTATACCAACCTGAACTCCCTCCTTGTCTACAGGTAAGTATCCATTCACTATCTTTTTTTTGATAATTTTTATGCGTGAATAGATCTTGAGTTTCTTTTTATAAAGTTTTGATTTTGATTTTGTTGTTGACTTGGGTGATGAAATTGATGAAATGGGGTTGATTCTTTGTTTCTATTTTTGGTGATGCAGGGTACAACTGTTAGGGTTGAATTTGGTGATGCAACAACAACTGCTGACCCTTCTGATGAACCTTCTATTAGTAGATCTTTCCCTAATACTTATGGACACCCTTTAGCTCATTTTCTTAGGGCTACTGCTAAAGTTCCTGATGCTCAGATCATTACTGAGCACCCTCCTATTAGGTTTGTTTTATGTTTTTTTGTTGATGTTTCCTATGCATTGTTGTGAATCTGTTTAATGTGATTTGAATTTGAATCTTACAAGTTTTGTTGTTATTGTTGTTGTTGTTGGTTTAGGGTTGGAATTGTTTTCTGTGGAAGACAATCTCCTGGAGGACACAATGTTATTTGGGGTCTTCACTCTGCGCTCAAGATTCACAATCCTTACAGTGTTTTACTTGGATTTCTTGGTAATTTGCCTGATTGGTTTTTTAAGTTTTGTTTGTATTTATTCTTAACTTCATTTTTTGATTACTTTGATTGATTTGATATCACTTTGTATTATCATATGCTATATATTGTATGACTATTTGTTTATACTGACAGTTGACAGTGAAATACTGATTTTTGTTGGAAAACTGAGTAACTACGTTTGCGTGCTATTTTTTCTTTCTCTAGGTGGTTCTGATGGTCTATTTGCTCAGAAAACTTTGGAGATAACTGAAGATATTCTCTCTACATACAAAAATCAAGGTTGGTTGTGGCAAAAGAATCAATTTTTATGACTAGTCGATCAATTATCTCTTGGATTTTTTTAACTCTTTGTTATTGTACTATGGTTTTTCTTGTTTAGGTGGTTATGATTTGCTTGGCCGGACGAAAGATCAAATTAGAACCACAGAACAAGTTAATGCTGCACTAGCCGCATGCAACAATTTGAAACTTGATGGACTTGTCATAATTGGAGGTATACTTCTTCCTGAATCTTCATGTATGGTTATATTCACATCTTCAAGAGGCGTTTCTTAATGTTGAAGTGGTTTTTTATTTCAGGTGTGACATCTAACACAGATGCTGCACAGCTTGCAGAAACATTTGCTGTTGCGAAATGTCCCACAAAGGTATATCACCGGTCATTCATGAATTCATTAATTTGTTCACATAGATGTGAAATGGGGAGATATCTTAATATCATAATTATCATTTGATCAATTAATTTATCTGTTTAACCTTGTATTATATTTCAATGTACAATTTCAGTAGTAATTTGCTGATCCTGGTTAATGGGATTCTGCAGGTGGTTGGTGTTCCTGTGACTTTGAATGGAGATCTTAAAAACCAGTTTGTGGAAACAAATGTTGGTTTTGATACAATTTGTAAGGTATTTTTCCTATCAGGGAGAGAACTTATTTCAGTAGTATTATCATCGGGCTGAGCTCAATATATGTGCTCTACTTTATGCTTTATATCGAACAGTGAGATTTTATCATGAAACCTGCAGTTTTGACATTATATTATCACGTATTAGAAAATATGATAATAACCAATTTGTTTTCAATATAGTAGACCCATGTGATAGTTTGGTCATCTCGACATCCAAGACTGTGCTAAGATATAATGAATAAATGAATGACCCGTGATAATTTTCTTTCTTTGTTTGTTTACTCAGGTGAATTCTCAGCTCATCAGCAACGTCTGCACTGATGCTCTCTCTGCAGAGAAGGTAAGGAGTCCAACACCCTGCTTTTCTCTGATATTATTTCTTTGTGCATGCATACACACATTTTCTTTGTAATTGCCTTTCTGACCGAGTTTTCTTTACTAGTATTATTATTTCATTCGTCTTATGGGACGTAAGGCATCACATGTTGCTTTGGAATGCACTCTTCAGTCCCATCCAAACATGGTATGTATTATTTCACGAATTAGTTATTTCTGAAGCTATTGTTAGATGCTGACAAATGATTCATTTCTATGCTCTATGCAGGTAATTCTTGGTGAGGAGGTTGCTCAATCAAAGCTTACCCTTTTTGAAATTTCCAGAAAGATTTCTGATGCTGTTCAGGCTAGAGCAGAGCAAGGTTTGAATTTTCTGAATTACTTCACAATTTTCGTATTTTTGGTCTTTTGAGATCTAATATCACGTTCCTATGTTTTTCTCAGACAAATATCATGGAGTGATCCTCCTTCCAGAAGGTCTGATAGAGAGCATTCCTGAAGTGTATGCACTGTTAAAGGTAAACATTCTTCCTCGAGAGTATGGCACCAACGATCACAAAACATTGTGAAACTATTGTAAGTTAAAGTATTCATATTTCTGTATGTTTCTTCAAGCCATTGGTGGCTGTTGAAACTTCAGAAAATGAGATTTTTAATCAATGTTGCCAATTGCGGATTGGCGGATAATAGCGGTTTGTTTGATGTTACACAATTAGTGCTATTGCTGCTATGTGACCACATTTTATACTAAATAATTTATAGCGATTTGCGGAAGAATAGCAAGTTGTTCAAATTCCGCAACCCACTACACCATAGCCGCTATTTAACAACAGAGTTTATTTTGCTATTGATGTTATCTGTTGGTAATATAGAATTGTTAGGATGCAACCGTAATCTCTTCTTGGAAAAACCTTTTGTATTTCAGGAAATTCATGGTTTACTCAGACAAGGTGTTGATGCTGACAAGATATCTTCTCAGCTATCACCCTGGGCTTCTGCTTTATTTGAATTTTTACCACCATTTATCAGGAGACAGGTAAACTAATATTTGTTTCGTTGAATTATGGCCTCGAGTCAAGTTAGTTCTAAAGAGTACAACTGAAAGTCTGACCATGAACTTCAATGCTGCAGCTGCTCCTTTACCCTGAATCAGACGACTCAGCACAGTTGTCTCAGGTAATATATCACCAGATGCTTTGTTGTTCATATCAATTGCTAGAATTTCAGTTCCTTCATGTCTTTGTTCTCTTTTCTTTGCAATGCATTGCAGATTGAGACTGAGAAACTTCTAGCATACCTTGTGGAAGTAGAGATAAACAAGCGTCAGGTATGGTCATCAGATTCACAACCATTAGCTTTGAAAATTATCCATTTCTGCCTGAATGTTTATAATTATTATTTGGTTGCTCTTTTTGACAGAAAGAAGGCACATACAAGGGAAAGAAATTCAATGCCATTTGCCACTTTTTTGGTTATCAAGCTCGAGGATCGCTTCCATCAAAGTTTGATTGCGACTATGCATATGTATGTTGATTTTTTGCATTTGATTATCCGTTAATTAGCATCAGTGTTCGATTTTTCACTTGTAATAACTTGTTGATATTATTGCAGGTTCTTGGACACATCTGCTACCATATACTGGCTGCTGGTTTGAATGGATACATGGCAACTGTAACTAACTTGAAGAATCCTGTAAACAAGTGGAAATGCGGTGCTGCTCCAATTTCAGTATGTTTCTTTTATTTTTCTTCGTAGTTTTTTTATTATCTCCCATGTTTAGTGGTTATTAAATTTCATGATGGTTTTATATAATATTAATAGTTAGTTTTGTTTGTCTGCAATGAACTTTGTAGTCTATGATGACGGTGAAGCGTTGGTCTCCAAACCCAGGAGCCACATCAATTGGAAAACCTGCTATCCATCCAGCTGCTGTTGATTTGAGAGGCAAACCATATGAGTAAGACTTCTTGATGTCATGTGTTACGTATATGCGTACATATGCCTGCATATGAAATACAATGTGTAACTTATATTTGCAACTCCTCTTGGTCAGTTAGTTTAAAAAATCTATTTTATAATTCTCTCTGCAGCTATGTTGACTGTTTGGAAATGGGAAGTTTTGATCCGGTGTTGTCAAATTGTGGCTGTATTAGCGCTATTACATAGCTGAATTTTAACTAACTGCTATTGTTCTGCAGTATGCCATTTAGCAAAAATATTCTAAAGTAGTGGCTATAGACAAACCACTTTTTTTTGCAATCTGCGATTGACAATCTATACTTGCTTCCTTCCTCTTTAGAACATGCACACTTGTTTTGTTTTGTTCTCAAATATTTCATGGTCAGATTACTTGGTAGTCACGGCACTAATGCATGTTATTGATTGCAGGCTGTTGCGTAAAAATGCGACAAGCTTTCTTCTGGATGATATTTACAGAAATCCAGGCCCACTTCAGTTTGACGGTCCTGGTGCAGATGCCAAGCCGTTAACTCTTTCTGTTGAAGACCAAGACTACATGGGTCGGATCAAGAAACTTCAAGAGTACCTTGAACAGGTCTTGTCAATAAACTCACATAATTTAAGTTTTTAACAGCACAAGATCCTTCAGAAAAAAATCTTAATTTTGAATTGAAACTTTCATATCTTACTGTATATACCAAGCATTTCAAAACTATTTGAAACTTCATTGACTAACATAACTTCAAATGGATATATACTAATGTTTTTAAAAATATAATTTCATTTCGATTGTCTGATTACGTAGCTACTAATGTTTTTTAAAATATAATTTCATTTCGATTGTCTGATTACATAGCTTCAACATTTGTATTTATATGAAATTTTGTGTTTGATCAATATAATATGATTGATAATAATCCACAGTTGGATTGGTGAAACTCAGTTTACATAACAAGTTATTAAGCAAAATAACTCTAAGCAGAGTTACTCTTCGAGTCAATTTTATTGATATTGATATCATCGGTTTTTGGATGGTTATTGAGGGATAAGTTAAATCAATATTTTGCTTCTCATGGAAATTTCTCCTTGTTGTACCTCAGGTACGGAACATCGTAAAGCCAGGGTGCCCTCAAGAGGTTCTGAAAGCTGCATTGAGCGTCATGGGATCCGTTACCGAAGTTCTAACTGCAATGTCATCATCTTCCACCAACCTGTCAGCCCTTTAAGTGAGAAGTTGTATTCTTTTCGAAATTTTCTGCTGTAACATTTTTGTTTTATTAGAATTTTATAACCGTGGAAGTAGTTAATTAGTGGTTGAGAAATAAGTTTTAGATGAGACATGGTGCATGTTAACATTTGGATTTATGAGATTATTCAAAGTTTTGGTTTCATACCTTCCAATATAATAAGGAGAATAACTGATTTTTGAGTGGCACTTGGTCTTGGTTTTTGACAATTGTTTTGTTAATTGGGTTATTCTTGTTCTTACTAGTATGTGGTTTTGATTTGTGAACTTTGGTCTTATCATTATCATAATCTTACTTTATTTTGTTGATATCATCATAGTTTGTGAGGTATACATGAGACTTGAAAAAGTATTTAATGTTGAAAACACGGTTTTCCAGAATGAAATTTCAACCATAGTACTTTTCAAGATTAAAATACCAGGGATCAAAAGCATGTTTAAAACCATGGATAGTATTGTGCATTTTTCCAATGTAGAAAGAGAAAAATTAGTTAATACTATTTTCTAATGGGAAATTGTGACCTTCAATATTGGGAAGGAAAATAGTTACAAATTACAATGAATCATTGATTGAAAAATCAATTATCCACTCAACCCATTTATATATAATAACAATAATATTAAAAATTATATTTATTATAATTAAAATAATTAAATTATTATTATTTTTGGAAAAAAAGGAGGCCTAAACCAAGAAAAGAGAAGGACATTTATATGCTAACCAAGGACAATCATCGTAAAGTACCACAACAACCTATATTGGCAACCTTCTTTAACATTAAATAATTAATAATAAATAATTAATAATAATTATTTTATGTTTTATTATTAATATATAATTATAATTTGTAAAAATAAATAAATAATATAAAGTAACTCATACGATTATATTTATAAGAAAAAGTTAGGTCAACAAAAGTTGATGTATTTAATCCAAAATTTAAATCAAATACATCAACTTTTGTTAGCCTACTTTTTTTATAAATAAGAATAGAGAGAGAATATGTTATAGTTTGTTTTGGGGTTATAAGTACGAGAATTAGAATAGTGAATATAGAGTTTCTTTAGTTCGAAAGTTTCATAAGACAAAAATTCAATTAACATGGCACACACCAAATCAACACCATTTATTATTTCTTCATTCTGATCACTAAGTAAGAGATAACAGGAAAAAAAAAAAAAAAACTAAAGGAACTTAGAGGGAGAAGAAGGTAAGGGCTAGAGAGAAGAAGATAAGAATAAAGGGAGAGGCGAGAGTATTATCATCTTCTCAACTCTTTTGAAAATCAAGAGGTGGATTCCTTTCTCCCTTTTTCTTACATGCATGTATGAGGTAGTGCTTACCATAAATTAGAGATTTGGGGTTTAAGGGTTTTAAAGGAAGAAAAATATCTTTTTTCTATGTTAGATTTAGGGGTTTTGGAATAAATGATAAAAATAGGTCATGCACGTGAAGTTCTATGACTAAAATTGAGAATATATTATAGTAGAATTGGATTTTCTTGATGGCAGAAAAATATAATCCCTTGACGTGTTTCAAATTAAAGACTTTAAATTTTATTATTGTGACAAATTATGTTGAGTGAATTGAGGTTGTGGTGTTGTTTTGATGAATTGTATGTCAATAATTTCTTTACAATTTGATTATTTGATGTATTCACTGCTTGATTTATTCATAATTTGTACCATTTGTGTTAGCAAAATTCATTTGAAAATTAGTTTGATGGAATGGATGTCAGTTTAAAATTTGCAGGACATATGTGTGGTGTTTTTGTCATAACTTTTTTTTGAATGATTGTCAATTTTTTGATAACTAGATTCAATTAATTTCCATTTAAGTACAAACTTTGTCATATTTGATTGAGTATTGATGCTTAAAAATGAGTTACAAGTTAGACAAAAGTTGTTGTCATGGTTTTATGATCTTGTGTATTGTTTTGATAAATTTATCTATAAACTAAAATTTATCTATAAACTAGTCATCATAAGCTTTTCAAAGAGTGTTTGTTAATTTAATTTTGATATTTATAAACTCTTGTCAGTTGACTCTACAATTTAACTCAATTTTGTATTGTTTTAGCATAAATGAGACTTTATTTTTTATTTATATATAAAAAAATCAATCATAATCTTGTTTCCTTGATTTCTCTTTTACATTATATGATTAGTATGATATAATGGACTTATATAATATGTGTTATCATATAAATGAGTGATGTTTTATGTTATATTACTTAAAATCATAGGAATTGCAAAGCTGAATATGTGATAGTTTTTAATGTATTCATTAATAGTTAATGTTGTAATTAATAGATGATGTTATATATATATATATATATATATAATAGTTAATGTATTCACGACTAATAACTTAAATTTTTAGAAATAGTTAAAGCTTCGGATAAAAAAAAGTAATTCAAAAATAGTTTACAAAGGAAGATAAATTAAGAAGATAAATATATTTTTAAATTAGACCAACAATTGATTTGGTTATATCTTTGGAGACACATTGACATATAGTCTCATCCCACCTTATTTTTAATGTTTTACGTATAAAATGTATTATGTATTCTATTTTACTCATTAGTATACATATTAATACATTTAGATATTTAGATGACTTTGTACCGAGACGTTTATTAATTACCCTTTTTCTTGAATGATATTAACTAATTATATTCCAATCAATTAACTTATCCTCTATCCAGCAATTGCCGGATCTACTCTACTAACCTCCCCCATTAGCATTAACAAATCCTCTCTTCTTGATACTTTCTATAACTGCCTCAGAGTCGATGCACACTTAATAAAATTTAAACGAACCATACCCACTTGACACATCTCATAGTCACACTAGATTACATCAAGAAACCACTTGTAGGCATAAGTTGTCGATGAAATAGACGTTGCTTAGATATTCTTTTTCTAATGCAGCTCTTCATAAAATATAATTTATTAATCACCGAATCATATTACACAAATATCTGTTTTTTTCTTGACATACCACAACTCAGCATTAAAGAACTAAAATAATAAATGGGTCAGCAGTATTATTAAAACAAAAATCAAAGTAGGTTAATAGGCTGGTTTAGCTAAAAAGCAAGCACTCATTTTAGGTTAAAATTAGGGCCACAATATAATAAATATAAAAATACTACAGCTATTATTTAAAATGTAATTACGGGACACTATATTTGATTTTTAAAATAGGAATCTTGAAATTGGTTATGACTTTTTTCCAAAAGATTTTGGTTTTGACTTTATTATGTCATTAGTCGAAATTGCAAGATAGACAGACCCATGACAAAACAATATGTTCAAATTGCATACAAACAATAAAAAGTCTCACGGTCATTGTTATGAAAAAACTTACTACTTTGAAAAAACATACCCACCCAAGGTGCCATTTTTTTATTACCCACACACTCGAGATATGATGAGAGTGACGTCAACGAGAACAGTGACAAAGACGACTTAGGTGAAGCTCTCGATCTCATTTTGACCGTAGAAAGTTCTTAATAAATATAGGCTGCAAAAACTCTATTCTTTTAATATTTTTACCTCCATTGGATTCACCAATCTAAACTGGATTTATCTAAATTCATGCATTCAGACCAACTAAAAATCAATTTTTTCAACACTCTATCTAAGAACCTCAAAACAACACCATTCCATAAAAACTTTTTTTTTTTTGAGGAAAATTCATTTTCACCAATAAAAAAATCATCCATTCACTCCATTTTCACCATTTTCGTTTTATATAAAAAGTAACGTGACTTTATAATCTTTTTCATTATGTTTTACATTTCATTTTGTTTCTGCATGTTATTTGAATTTTTTTGACATGTGAAACGTCCGGATTGATTGTTCCGAACACACCCGAATCTAAAAACAATGTTCGGATCCACCAATCCAGACACATTGTAAATTTTACAAAATATACATCTAAAATGGCTAATTCAGTCTCATTTTTTTCTTGATTTTTTACTTATAAAAGCACTATGAATTTTAGGTATGGATGATCCTATTGTTAATATGAAACCAGACAATTTGACTAACCGTTGATTTGAATCATGACAATTCATTTGTTGATGTGAAACCTAAGATTTTTGAACCAACAATCAATTATCTCAATTTTACTACTAATTTGGGGTTTGTTATTGTAATTAATAAGTTTTGGTTAGGCTAGCTCCCCAATTGTAACCCACCAATTTTATTAATATTATTATAATTATTATTAGTATTAATATTGTTATTATTATTATTATTATTATTACTATTGAGAAAAAAAGAAAGAAAAAAAAAGTTTTAATGGGCTTGATTCATGTGAGAAAGAAAAGGACTAATTATAATAATAAAGAGGAATAGTGCCAAGGAAGAAAAGAAGTAGAACGACATCCAGAAGAGAAGAAAAATGTTTGACTTCCGGTGGTGATAACATGTGTGTCTAGGTAGTCAATAGCGCTGGTTCGCGCCAGAGCGGAGCGGCGAGCGACATGGCCGCGGCGGCGCAGAGCAGAGCGGTGAAAATAGGGTTCGCGCGCGACCTGGGCACGTTCGCGGGTCACGGGACGCGTTCCAGGTCGTGGGTTTGAAAACCCTAAAAAACGTGAAAAAAATCTAGACTTTTTTTTCTTCGTCAAAAACCAATTTTACCCCTAAATTTTAAAACGTTTTAGGGGTAATTTTGGTAATACTCCCTTCATATTTTAGATCCAATCGTTCTCATCTTCTCATCTCACCGTTCTCCTCATCGTTCCCGTTCTCCTCATCGTTCCCATCCTTCTCATCGTTCTCCTAAGGTTCGTGTTCGTTGTTTTTGCTCTGTTATTTTCTCCATCCCATCTTCTCTGTTATTTCTTTTTTTTTTTTTAATTTCTTTTTTTTTTCTTTTTTCTTCAGTTTTTTTTACTTAATTCTTTTTTCATTCTGTTTTTGTGTTATTTTTTCATTGTTTTTACTTTTTTTAATTTAATTTAGTTCTGTTTTTATTAATTTGTTAAT